>VBSM01002217.1:20543634-20570213 GCA_008086735.1 Cheirogaleus medius | reverse complement strand
AAAAAAAAAATAGGGTCTAAGGTCTGTTTATCTGGTTTGGACCTGTAGAAATTGACTCTCTGGAATGGAATGTGAGGCCTCTTGTTATCCAATGATATTGTCCCTTTCTAATTATGATCAATTTTTCACAGACAAAATTTTTAGAGGGGACAAAAACAAATAACATTCAAAATTTTTAAAATGTGTGTTTCTTTCATCACTTATTAAGTCAGAACGAGTACCTTTCTAATCTAGCATCTTCCATATGTTCCATACAGTAGCAACTTGTAAAAGACGATGAGGGTAAGAAAATACACTGTGGATTTCACCTCCAAAATTCTTCAGGGAACCTCAAGGCCAAGATTATATGGCTGCAGCAAAGAGCAAGATTGAACAATTATATGCCTTTGTTTTTTCCTGCCAGTTTAGGGAGTCTAGCTGAATATTTCAAACAAAATAGATGCACAGAAACTTTTCTATGATTGAAAGAATCCCATACCTACCAAGTTTTTTTCTAACCCATTAAGGAAGAGGATTGCTCAATGTGTTGATAATTTTTCTGCTCTAAACTTTACTTTCCAGGTGAAAAGCAACAGAGCGTAGGCGCTACATGTACAGGCTCTGAAGTCACACTATATTTGAATCCCAGCTCTTTCACTTAATGACTGTGTGATGTTGGAAAACTTACTTAAATTCAATATGCCTCACTTTCCATATCAGCAAAATGGGAATATTAATAGTTCTCGCCTTGAGGGGTGGCTGTGAAAATAAAACAAGTCAATACATGCGTTGCTGGCTTTCCCAAACTGCCAGGCTCGTCATGTGGGTTAGTCAGTTAGTGCTTCTGGATATCCATGTACCCCCTATACATCCCAACTTCTCTGCAGTTAGCCTGGGGCTCTGTGACTAGGTCTGGCAACAGTGATCTGTGTCACCGCCCAGCCAAGGTGGTTAAGGAACAACATGCTTTCTTCATCCCTCTCTTCTCCACTCATGGAGACTCGAGACCACATGTTTCTGGTGATGTAGCGTTGATATGGTAAGAGCCAGAGGCCCCAAGCCATAGCTTGAAAGAGAGACACACAGGACAGCCCCCCAGCCCATGGTGAACTTTGCATGAATGAGAAATAAATTTTTTACTGTGCTATGTGATAAGCCAATGAGATGTTTGCGGGTTTGATTGTGGCCATAACAGAGCCTAACATTACCGTGTTACAAGTTATAAACAATTTAATTTACATACAAATAACCCTGCTTCTTCCTTTTAAAAATACTTTATTTTAGACCTATTTTAGTTTTTATAATAATTAATTACAACATTAAGCGATACAACTCTTCAAGAAATAAACATGTATATTTAATTTTTACTATAGGAATTCAATGATTTTTACATTGAATTTTGAGGTTACTCTGTTTGATCTCTAATGGGTACCAGACTAATAATCTATGCAATTACATCCAGTGACTCACCTGAAGAATTTCTGCTGCCGATTATCTGGGAAAGAGATGAGCTTTAAGCTGTGAAATCCTCTTGTTCTTGACACTTTGTTCTTGGTAAGGAAAGGGTCAAGGTATCTAAAAGGCAGTAAAAAAAGTGGAGGTTGCAGTGTCAGGAGTCTCTGTCCTTGGAAAGAGTTCAGGTGCCAAGGAAGTTGAGATCCCAAGGGCTGTGGCCCAATACCATGGTGGCAGCAGAAGTGATACTTTTTTCTTAAAGGAAAAATAACAAAAGGGAAGATAAGCTCAAGGCAACAAAAGTGGTATATCTCTTGGTCTCCCAGAAAACAAAATTCTTCTTCCAGAATTAACCATGGAAGCAAATGGTTTTGTTTTTCTTAAGAAAGACAGCATATTCTTAATTACCTCGAAAAAAATTGGTGACTTTTCCACTAATCCTTAAAGATTTCAATTATACTGTGACTCATAATCTTACGAATAAGCACCAATTAGAACATGCCTTTGAGTGTACAGTACTCCGCTTCTAATTTGGAATTTCGAACTTATCTCTTCTTTATTGTCTTTTCCAATTCTCTGGGCTTAAAATTCTTGCATTTTTAGCCCACTAAATTGATGGCAAGCCAGTGTAACTCTTATATAAAACAGTTAAAATGCCATGATGGTCACTTCTTGATTGCAGATTTAGGTGACAGGTTACAACTGTGGAAGTGATACAATATTTTATTTCCCACACCCAGTCCTACCACTTGACCTCACATAGCTGGGCATTTCTCTTGACATTGGCTTCCTTCAAATTTTCATGTGATCTTTTACAAGAGAGTACCTAAGAGAATGGTCTTTTAAAGTTATAATTTTATTGTTAAAATTTAAAACATAGGTAACAAACTCATATGGTTTAAAATTCAAAAAGTATAAAGTAGTCAGCAGTGAAAATTGCCTCTCTGATCCCATTCCATTCCCAGGTCACCCATTTGCCTCCTGGAGGCAGTCTTGCTGGTTTCTTCTGTATGCTTAAAGATATTGATGATGCATACGCAAGTAAGTACGAACACACGTAAAACACACACACGCAAACACATCTTTTAAACACAAATGGTAGACCATAAGCCCTCTTCTGAGCTCTCATTTTCTTTCTTAAAAACATATCTAAGAGATTATTCCATCTCAGTATCAAATCAAATCAAAGATTTGATTTGATTTTTACTTCTTAAATTGAAATAAATATGTACATAGGGAAACCCACAAATATCATAATTACACAGCTCAATGAATATTAACAATGTGAATGCATGTGTTTCCTCAGCACTTGGATCAGGAAACAGATTCATTATAAACACACCGGAATTCCCTGTTAGTGGATCTCCCAATCACTTCTATTGCCTTCGCCACCCTGTCGGTTAGATGTGCCACACAACAACAGGCTCCAAAATGTAGTGGCTTAAAACAACAGTTATTTGCATTTGTGGATTGGCAATTTGGGCTCAACTCAGCTGGGCAGTTCTTGGATCTGGAACAGACTGGGCTAATCTCAGCAGGGGCTCGTGCATGCACCTGCAGGTAGCTGCTGGATTGCAGGGGGTCAGGTGGTTGATTTTTGACTGAAGTGTAATCCCAGCAAGCAACCCAGGCCTGTTCACAGAGTGGAAGCATTGTAACAGTAGCCAGAGTAGAAACTGCAAGGCTTCCTGAGGCCTCCACCCAGGACTGACCCATTGCTTTGCCATATTCTATTTGTCAAAACAAGTCACAAGGCAACCCTAGTTTCAAGGGGTGAGACACTGCCTCCTAATGCAAGGAGCTTCAAAGTATTGCATTTATTTTTGCAATCAACCACAATCACCAAAAATTGGTTTTGCCTGTTTTTGAGTTTTAAATAAATACAATTATACGTTATGCACTACTCTTTTGAGTCTGGTTTCTTTATTCAGCATTGTATATTGTTGTGTGTAGGATTAATTTGTTCTCTTAACAAATATTCATTGGACACCTACTATTTTATGAGAATAAAGTAAAATAAGATATAGATCTTGTCCTCAAGAAACTGGGGAGAGTGCCAAAGAAATGTGATATATCTGTTATGGTAAAAGTACGCACAGAGAGTTAGGACTAGGATCAAAGTCAGACTTCACAGTGAGGGAGGGTGATGTTTACCTATATCTTAAATTATAAACAGGGGTTAGTCATATGGAGGGAGATAGTGGCAAAGGATTATTCAATTGGAGGGAAGAGCAGATAGGATATGGAGCTGTGAGACGTCATGATGGCTCAAAGACTACAAATGGTTTATTACAATGATTACAACTAGCACTTGTAAATGTGTTAGAAGAACTTGGACCAGTGATTTTGAAACATTAGTATGCATCAGAATCACCTGGAGGACTTGTTATTTTTAATTTTATTTATTGATACTTAATATATATACATATTTTGGGGGTACATGTGATAATTTAATATATTCATATAACTTGTAAATGTCAAATCAGTATAATTAGGATATCCATCACCTTAAATATTTGTCTTTTCTTTACACTAGAAACATTTGCATTATTCTCTTCTAGCTATTTGGAAATATAGAGTAGATTATTGTGAACTATAGTCACCCTGGTGATCTATCAAACACTAGGTCTTACTTCTTCTATCAAACTGTTTATCTGTACCCAATAGTCAACCCTTTGAGTCCTCCTCCCTCCCTTTCCCCTGGTAAATACCAATCTGCTGTCTTTATGAGGTCCACATTTTTAGCCCCCACATATGAATGAGAAGATGTAATATTTGTCTTTCTGAGCTTGACTTATTTCGCTTAACATGATGACCTCTACTTCCATCTGTGTTATTGTCATTTCATCTATCTACATTCAACTGTAGCAAGTAGTGCCAAGTAGTTTTCTAATGTGGTTGTAACAATTTTCTCTCCCACCGGCAGTTTATGAGAGTTCCATTTGTAACACATCTTGCCTCAATTAGTTATCACTTCCTATCAGTGTTTCTAATTCGAGTCATTGTAAAGAGTGTTTACTTGTATCTCATTGTTTAATTTGCATTTCCTTGATGAATAATGATGTAGAGTTCCTTTTCACATGTTTATTGGCCATTTGGATACCTACTTTTGTGAACTGCCTATTCAAGACTTTTGCCTACTTTCCATTCAGTTATCTCTGTTTTTAAAAAATGTATTTACTAGACTTTATTCATAGATATTTAACGAGTCCTTTGTCAGCTACGTGTATTGCAAATGTCTTCTCCCGGTCTGTGGCTTGCCTTTTCACTCTCTTAATGGCGTCTTTTTACAATCAGAGGTTGCAATATTTTAACTATTCCCATTAATCAATCTTCTCCATGATGGTCAATGTTTCTTTGTCTACCCCAGGGTGGGGAAGAAATTTTCATATGTTATTTTCCAGAAATTTTATTGTTTTACCTATCACATTTATAATATATCAACAATCTCCCTTGAATTGATTTTTATATGTGGGGTGAGGTAGGAATAAACATTTTCTCTTTCTATGTGGATATCTAATTCACTCAGCACCATTTATTGAAAAGACCATCCTTTCAATACTGCACGGCCATCTCACCTTTGTTAAAATGTGAACGTTCATGCAAGGTTAGATATGTTTCTGGCTTCTCTCTTCAGTTCCACTTGTCTATCTGTCAGTCCTTGTACTACATACGATATTGCCTTAATTGCTGTGGCTCTGTAATAAGTTATGACATCCAGGAGTATAAGTACTCCATACTTACAATTATCTTTGCTATTTGCCATTCCATTTCCATATGAACTTCACAAACACACAAATGAATACCCTGCTGGGGTATTAACCTAGGGTTGCACTAATCTATTGATCATTTTGGGAAGAACTAACATATCAACAATATTGAGTCTCCAGATTCATAAATATGTCTTATTCTTTCATTTAAGGTTTGAAAAATGTTTCTCAATACATTTGTGTAGTTTTCATTAGACTATATATTATATAGATATGAATGATTGGTTTTTGATATTAATCTTGTAACCAGTGACCTACCTGAGTTCACTCATTAATTCTAATAATTTGTCTCTGTATTCTTTTGTGTTTCTCATATTTAAACAATTTCCTACAAATACACAATATAGTATCTGTGTATAGTATCACTTTTATTCTTTTCTTTTTCAATCCTTCTTTTCCAATAATTCTTTTTCTTGCCTCATTGTACTGGCTAGGACCCCTAGTACAATGCTGAATAGAAATAAGTGATGACAGCAGGCATCATCATGCCTTGTTTCTCATATCCAGGGGAAAACTTTTAATATTTCCTTATTGTGTATAATAGTAGCCTTAGGTTTTCTGTAGTTTTCTTATATCATTAAAGTTCTCTTCTATTTATAGATTTCTAAAATTTTTAATTTATTTAGATGGTCATATGATTTCCTATTGTATTATATAAAAGTGAATTCCTTTGATTGCCTTTTGGATGTTAAACTAACTTTCTGGGAATGAAATTCTCTTGGTTGCTGGGTTCAACTGCTAATGTTTTATCGGAATTATTGAATCTATATTTGTGAAAAATGTTAGACCTTTTTTTCTTATATTTGTGAACAATGTTAGGCCTTTTTTTCTTTCTCATAAAATCAGGGTTTGGTATGAAGATGATGGTGGCCTTTTAAAATGGGTTGGAAAGGGTTTTCCATTTTGCTATTTTCTGGAATTGTTTGTAATATACTGATGGTCTTTCTTCCTTAAATATTTGGTAGAATGTACCAAAAAATCTTTTTTGATTTTGAGATTTCATATAAGACAATTATTTTTTATAGATTCAGTTTCTGTAATTGATATAGATATTTTCAGATTTTTCATTTCTTCTTGTGTCAGTTTTAGGAAATTTTGTTTTTGCTAGCAACTTATCATTTCATCTAAATCATTAAAATTTGCTGACATTAATTTTTTCATAATATCCTTTTATTCATTACAGTCTAATGAATCTGTAATGTCTTTTCTTTTTATTTCTAGTATTGGTAATTTGTACCTTTTCTCTCTCTTTTTAAAAATATCAGTGTACTAGAAGTTTATCATTTTTAACAGACTTTTTAAAGAATCAAGTTTTGGCCTTCCTGATTTTCTCTATTTTTTTTCATTTTATTAATATCTGTTCCTATTGCTATGCTTTCCTTCTTCTTTTAATTTAATTTGCTGTTGTTCTAAAATTTCTTGAGATTAATATTTCACTTATTGATTTTCAGCCTTTCTTATTTTTTAAAATATACATTTAAGGCTATATATTTCCTTTGAATAGTGACCATACATGCATTTCCCAAGATTTGATAGGTTATATTTTCATTATCATTTCAGTCCAAAATTTTTTTAAATTTCCGTTGAGATCTTTTCCTTAATCCTGTATTGTGTCAAAAAGTATTTCTTAATTTCTATACATTGGGAAATTTCCTGGTTCTTTTTTTGTAACAAATTTCTGGCTTGCTTCCACTGTGGTCAGAGAACATACTCTGCTTGATTATGGTACATCATATGGTCAATTTGATAACTGTTCTAAACACAATTGGAAAATAATGTATATTTTACACTCTTGTATATATGCTATTGCTGTAAAATTTATTAACCACTTTGTTCGAATTTTCTAACTTATCTTTTGTCTGTTTTTCTATCAGTTACTGAGAGAGATATGGTGGGAATCTCTATCTAAAATCTAAAACTGTGGGTTTTTTGATTTTATTAGTTCTATTGATTTTTGCTTTACATATCTTTGAAGCTTATTTTATTATGCTTTTTATAACTTCTTGTTGAACTAACACTTTTGTCATTATGGAATATTTGTTGTTATCTTTGGTAATACTTTTTTGCATTAAATTCTACTATTTGATATGAGTTTAGCTATGCCAGCTTTTTAATTTTTTTGGATAATATTCGTATGTCATATCATTTCCCATTGTTTTATTCTCAATCTTTCTGTGCCCTTGTATTTGAAATGTGTCTCTATTATGCAACACATAGTTGGGTTTCATCCTTATTATTCAGTCTTAAAATCTTTTTCTTTGAATTAAAATTTTTAGTTTATTTATAATATATGTAATTATTAATATCTTTGAAACTTCTATACTACCATTTGTTTTCTGTTTGTTCTATCTTTTCAATAGTCCTCTTTCTCTCTTCTTTTCCTTTTTCTTGATTATCAAATAATTTTTATTATTTTCTTTTCCTCTTCCTATTAGGTTTTTATGCATTGTTTTACTCATGTTTCAGTAATTACCCTAGAAATTGCAATATGTGATCTTGAGTTATCAGTCATTAATAAATTAGTAAATTAGTACTTTTACCACTTCCCAGACAACATAAGGATTTTAAGACACATAGACAAAATTTACTTATCTCCAATCTTTTTGTAATTGTTGTCATATATTTTAATTCTACATACATATTAAATCTTATACAACATCATTACTGCTTTATGTTATTTTTATTCAGATTTGGCGATGTATTTACTATTTCTATTGTTCTTTGTTTTTTCCTGCATACATATATAGTTTGGTCTGGGATTATATTCTTTCTGCCTAAAGAACTATGATTGGTATTTCTTTTCTGTGGAAATTTTGGAGACAAATTTTTTTGGGGACAAATCTTTTTATTGTCTTTATTATACCCTTATTTCTGAAAAATAGTTTTTCTAGCTAAGGAATTCTAGATTAGTGATTATTTTCTTTCAGCACTTAAACAAAGTCATCTATTATCTTTATCTTTCATTGTTTCTTTTCAAAAGTCACTTGTCAGTCTTATTTTGTTCTTTCATAGGTAATATAACCTTTTTCTCTAGCTGTTTTAAAATTTTTTCTTTTTGTATTCCATTTTCAGTTGTTTTACCATGATATGATAGGTATGGTTTTACTTATAGTCACTTATATCTGTCCTACTTGAGTTTATAATGATTTAAGATCTTTCATCAATTTTGGAAAATTCTCAACCATTATCTTTTTTGAATATTGAATACCTCTTTTCTAGATCTTCCTCTCCTATGATTCCAATTACATATGTTAGGTATTTTCACTTCACTATATTCTATAGATAAGTACTGGATGAAGACATTCTCATACATTCAAATAATAGAATACTATGCGGAGCTAAAACAAACCAAAACTAAAAACTAAAACCCAAAATTAGAAGAAAGAAGAGGAAAAAAGGTATTGTACTTCTAAGAATGAATAATTATCTAGTTGGAGACCTAGCCTCCTGATAACAACAATTACGAAAGCTAGATAAAATTCAAACAAATAAAAAAAATGTACAGTCACTTGAATTATTAGAGAGTACTAGGTATCCATGTCTTAAAAAGCCAGTATTCCAGAATGAAGAAAACTTGTGTAGGTATATATGATCTCTTCCATAATTTTCAAAGATTTTTGCTTTACTTCTTCAATATGGGCATTTTCTTCTGACCTACCTTCCAAGTTACTAATCCTCCATATAGTTGTGTCAAATTTAATATTTATTTATTTATTTATTTTAAATATTTATTTTATTTATTAAAAAATATTTTTGTTGAGATAGGGTCTTGCTCTGTTGCCCAGGCTTGAACTCCCGTCCTCAAGCAATCTTCCTGCCTCTCCCTCCCAAAGTGCTAGGATTACAGGCATGAGCTAGGAACTCCACCTAGTGAGTTCCTAGTTTCAATATTTTTATTTTTATATTATAGATTTTCAACTTGTTTTTTTACATGTATAGCCCAATTTTTTGATTTTATTTCACCATCTTGTCTTCTATTTTATTAAACATGTTTTTAATAGTCATTTTAAAGTCTGTAAAAACTCAATTGTCTGGATCACTTTTGGAGCTATTTCTATTGTCTGCTTTCTGTTCTTTTCTATTTATTCCCTTTTTGGAAAACACTCACAATTCCATGGCAAAGACATTTTATATGAAATAATAAGGTCTTTCTCTATGAGCCTTAGCTTCTGACAAGCAATTAGAATAGGGAAGATTACTGAATTGCAATTGGAGATTGAGCAGTTTTAAGGTTGTGTTTCAGACTTTATAATGCCTGATCAATTTTTGCTTTCCTCTAATTCCTAGAGAGTGATTCTCAGGGATTGCATATGAAAACTTGTTTATCACTATTCATATTCTTCTGAGGCCCTGAATTTCATTTTAAAAAATCTCCCCAGCATTGTGAAACTGCCAAAAGCTCTAAACTTCTTGACTGCCACATTCTGCTAAGCTTCTCTCGGTCAAAGCAAATTAGGAATCAACAAATGCTTCCAGCAGAAAAGCTGTATATCATCAGCCTCACTCACCTCTGCTTCTTTTCTCTTAGCTCCTCAACTCCTGGGTATGTTAGCAGCTCCGAACTCCAATTTTTTTCTCGCCAGATGTTGAAATTGCTGAAAGCTGTCCTCAGTTTCTCTCTTAGTGGTTGCTTTTTGCTCATTTTCTCAACTTCTCTGTCTGTATCTCTTGCAAAATGGCAAATGACTTGAGTCATCTCAGTTTCCCTTCTCTTCAAGGCCTTTCAAGTCCTGGCTACCTTGGTAGCTCTCTGTTGCCTGTAAATTTCTTTTTAATTTTGCTATTATAGCTGTTCTTAGTGGGGGATTTTGTCTGCTATAAAAATTAATCCTTAATTGTCAGAAATGCAATACCTTTTTCTTTTGTTTGTTTGTTTTTTTCCAGTTACATATATACCATTGCATAGATATTCTAAAATATCTTTGTACAGTCCTGAATTATAGAAACTTAGGTTGTTTCCAATATTTGCTATTGCAAACTATAAAGCAGTGAGTAACTTTATATCTATATTACTTCACACATATGCAAATATATATATATAACATAAATTCCTAGAATGAAATTGCTTAATCAAAGGGAATGTGTACTTGTATTTTGGCATACATTGCCTATTGTCCTCCACAGAACTTATACCAATTTTCATATAATATGTAAATATTAGATGAGCTATGAGCATGCCTATTGTCCCACAGCCTAACAACACAGTGTATCATTTTAATTTTGGTATTTGTCAATGGCAGCTAAAAATGGTATCTCATTATAGTTTTAATTTTCATTACTTTTATTGTGGGAGAGATTGAACACTTTTAATATAAAGTCCCAAGTTAACACTCTGATCTATAGATTTGTTATAGATGATAAACTTTTTCCAGCTTATATTTCACTAAGTCCACATGAAATTTTCTTCAAAAAAAATGCTGCATCTTACATTTTCTCATTTCAGCAATTGGTAAAAATGCCTCTGAGAAAAGAAAGTCCTTTAACTTTTTTCATTGAGGAAAAAATATATAACATAATATTTATTATTTTAACTAATTACAAGCATATGATTTGGTGGCATTAAATACACTCATGATGTTGTGTACCCATCACCGTTATCTATACTCGTATCTGTATAGTCTCTTCTCGGTTTGAACTTGTTGTCTCTCTGCTTAAAAGAATCTTCTCCACTACTGAGAGAGGTTTTTATCACTCACTTATTTAGGTCTCTGCTCAGAGAAGTTTTCTTTCGAACTCTCCTTTCTAAACTATCCCTGAATGTTAGCTATCCCATCCCATCTTATTTTTCTTTACAGGTCTCGATTCTTGGCACTACATTAAATGTTCATTGATATATTTCTTTGTTACCTGTTCACCATTATAAGCTCTGTGAGGGCAAGGTGTTGTTTTGTTCAGTGCTATATTGTCAGCACTTAAAACAACACCTTGAATATATGTTAGGTACTTAGCAAATATTTTCTGAATTGATGAACTACTAATAAGTATACTAATGAAAAAGTTACCTAAGAAGTAAAGGAAATTTATTGGCCCACTGAAATAAAAAAAAATGTATCTGTTCAGATATAGCTAGATTGAGCACCCACACAATGTCATTGGGATGCTCTCTCTCTTTTGGCTTCACTTTCTAGCGGATCCTTCCCTCACATGACCCCTGCAACCCTGGGCTTACATCGTGCTAGGTTAAAACATCCAAAGAGGATGCACAGCTTTCCCAGTAGAACTAGCAAAATTTCAGCGCTTTCCTGGGTTTTACTGGGCCCCACACCTGAACCAAATACTCTGGCCAAGGAGTTGCACTATGCTTGTTGGCCAGGCCTGGGTCATTTGTCCCTTCCTCAAGCCCACTCAAGCCATGTGGACCGAGAATGGGGAAAGGCGGTTCTTCAGAGAAAAATCAAAGTGTAGATACTACAAGATGGTTGAAGGGATGCCAGGAAGACAAAAGGAACAGAAACACCCTGTTCCCTATGATTGAAAAAAGAAAGAGAAAAACAAACAAAACAAAATTTCTAATTTATTTATTTGCTTATTGTTTGTTTCTCTCCCTGCCTTCCAGAATGTGAATTCCATGAGGGCAAGGGTTTTTGTCTCTTATAAATGCAAGATGTGAGTACATTTTGGTTGTGAAAACTAACGAAGGAGACACATTTCATGCTGGACTGAAGTAGCAAATGTCTTATACATTTTGTAATGAAGCAGGGGACTTGAGGTAGAAGAGGATTAAAGAACACAAATTGTTCAGAAGTTTGCAGAAGTCTTGGAGAGGGCTTTAGGTGGCCTGGCCATAAACTGCTAATTTTATTTAACTCTTGAAGGGTCCCAGTTGACATTTTTATTAATTAATATTATATATTATAATTAATTAATATTATTTTTATATACACTTTAACCAATTTGTGCATTGACTTATTCATTTAAGACTCATTGACTGCAAATAAGATACTGAAGAACATGACAAAGATTCCTTTCACCTATGGAGTTTATCACTACTCAGGAGAGGCAGAAGTTAAACAAATCCATACGGAATAGACTTACATTATTTATTTATTCTTCAATAACACTCAATGGTTATAGATTTATAGACCCAGCCCATAGGTTCTGTGGGTTGGGAACCATAGTACCAGGAATTTAGGCTATTCCTTAGCAGGCCTGACATGGAAGGACCTAAGGGTATCTATACCAAATTCAATTCTTCTACACTGTTGTGTCCCCAGAGCCCAGAACTGTGCCTGGCATACAGTAGCACTCAGCAAATCTTCCTTGAATAAATGAATGAGATCATTTGAGTCTCAGTGGTTTTTATGTTCTCTGTGCTCTCTCCTCATTTCTGTGCTCTGTATTTTAAAGTATAGTATTATACAATCTGATATATTTTGCGTATTCCTTTACAAGATTTTAATTGTTTCCCTTTCATTCTCATTTCTTATAATGCTTCTGCCTTCAATGTTGTTCAAAAGAATGAATATTGCTATTACCTAAAAATGTGTTTAAATTATCTTCTGATAACGTGTGTAGCTGAACCAGCTTCCTTGAAACGCAGAACGACACGTGCACATGCATACACACACGCAGATACACCCACACTAACGACAAGCTATGCACTGTAGTTTTATAGCAATTCTCATTGTAGTTTGTGCCAGGGAAATAACAATCCCCTGTGATCAGAGCTTTATTTTTTTTTAATGCTCAGCTGTCGTTAGCATAAAGGTTTTCTAATTTGCTTTGTCAGTTTTGTACTAGAACAGGCAAAAGAAGAATGAAAACCAATTTTGACATATGAAAATAAAATGTTTAAATCTAATTGAAAATATTTTATAATGGTCAGAGGCTAGTTGTGGCTTTCTCAAAGGCTCGCAGGCTTTGAGTCTGGCAACCTAGTAGAATCTGACCTTCTTGTTTACTTTTCCCTCTACAGGGCAAAAACTATAAGTGGAACTCTCTTTTCCCTTAACCTTATTTCCTTTTTTAATTTATGAAATGTTTTCTTCCCCCTCCACAATCTCGTGCCCCTCCTTCCAAAAGCCTGACATGCTACCTACTTTTCAATAAGAAAAGTTAATGTAGCTTTGTCCCATTTCTCCTTTTGTCATGGCTGCCAAATTAAAATTACTGTGTTGAGTTTAAGGTTTATGAATTTACATATATAAATATATAAATATATTTGCAGTCTCCTTTTCCCCCTATAATCCTAATTTTGTATTTTTGTTTTCTTTAATTTTTGGTCAATAATTTTGGTTATATTATATAATATTTCAAAGCTTTTGTGGAAAGAAACAAGTTATAAATGAGTCAATTAAAATTTTAGCATATGATTTTGTGCCGATCACTGTAACATTCACTAGGAGTGATGTGGAGGACTTAAGCAAAGGATGAGGCCTCCCATGCTCTTGAAGAGTCTGCAGTAATATTTGTTGAATGGGACCAGTGTGGATCCAAGGACCAGGGTGGATCACTCTGTCTTAGGATTCCAGAGATCGTGATGGCTGTCGGTTAGTCAGAAAATGATTTATAACTGTTTCAAATATGAGAAGCTCCTTTTAATGTCAAAAGATGCTATAAACCCTGTATTAGTCAGGGTAGGTTAAGCTATGTGGAAACAACAAACAACTTCAAAGTGTGAGCAACTTAGAACTACCAATTTTATTTCCAACTCATACTACACACCCATCCTGAATCAATGAAGACTGCTGATCACTGTGGCCACTCTCGCAGCCAGGCTGATGGAGCCACCAGCATCTCTGATCACTGAAGCAGAAGAAAAGAGCAGAATTCTGGAGGGTCTCCCACTGGCAATCAAATCCTGGTTCAGAAGTGACAGTCATCACTTGTACTCACAACTCATTCACCAAAACTAGTCACATGGCACCATCCAATACAAGGGGACCCAGATATTCAGCCCTTGCATGGGCTCAGAAGGAGGGGAGAACTGGAAATATTGGCGAAAGGCACAAATGAGCACCACACAGGTACCTGCACAATCGTGGTTGTCAATTTTTAACAGTGGTCATTTGAGAAAATACATAATGACAAAAAAGTTGCTATGAACTTGAGTAACACTTTAAAAGTAATTTATATTGCATGAATCATATTAATAGCTAAGTAAATGTAACAAGACTAAAACATTTTTATAAGAATTAGTACCAGGAAAGAAACAGCACCAGGATTATTTTTAGGGAGAGAACTCCCTTTGGGAAACTAGCCTGATGATTACAGGGAAGGAATGGTGGGGATGCGAGGCAGGCACTCTTCTCCATAATACAGAGGGAAGAATTTAGAGTTTTAGGAGGCAGTACAAGATGATAAAAGGAAGGAGGAGTGGGGAAAAGCAGAGAGAGGAGAGAGACAGAGGGGAGAGGGGTTAGCAAATGGGAAGAAGGATTGGTTACCTGAAATGACTTTCTTCCTTTGACCTCTCCCCCGCCCCCACGAACTTCAGTAATATTTAGTTAACTTATAAATGCAAGATGTGAGTACATTCTGGTTGTGAAAACTAAAGAAGGAGACACATTTCATGCTGGACAGAAGTAGCAAAATGTCTTATACATCCTGTAATGAGGCAGGGGAGTTGAGGTAGAAGAGGATTAGAGAACACAAATTGTTCAGAAGTTTGCAGAAGTCTTGGAGAGGGCTTTAGGTGGCTTGGCTATAAACAGCCAATTTTATGTAACTATTGAAGGTTCCCAGTTGACATTTTTGTTAATTAATATTACATATTGTAATTAATTAATATTAATTTTATATGCACTTAAACCAATTTGTGCATTGACTTATTCATTTAAGACTCATTGACTGCAAACAAGACTTTGAAGAACATGATAAAGATTCCTTTCGGGGGGGAGGGGGGAGGGGCAATGTATGTAACCCAAACAATATTTGTACCCCCATTACAAGATGGAATAAAAAAAAAAAATAGTGCTTACATTACTACACTATTATTTATACGTAATAATGTAATTATCATTTGCTTGAGATGTCTAACATATCTCTGTAGAGATTTTAAAAAATAAAACAGAAGAGAAGAGAAAAAAAAAAAAAAAAAAAAAAAAAAAAAAAAAAAAAAAAAAAAAAAAAAGATTCCTTTCACCTATGGAGCTTATCACTACTCAGGAGAGGCAGAAGTTAAACAAATCCATATGGAATAGATTTATGTTATTTATTTATTCTTTAATAATGCTCAGTGGTTATACATTTATAGTTAGCAAAAACAATGAAGGAGAGAAATTACATTTGAGGAACTAAATATATCAATTAAATAGAAATTTTAAAATAAACATTTAAAAAATGTTTGAGAATAATGGAATCCACAAAGCAAGATTTAGATTATATATAAAAAAGGACAGACAAGTTTGAATAAGAAACAGGTGGATATTCTAGAGATGAAAAATATAGTCACTGAAAAAATAATTTAAGAACACTCAATAGGGAGATTCAAAAGGGGCTTAAATACAGTTGAATGTGGAATTAGTGAATTGAAATATGGATCAGAGGAAATCAATCAAAATAGAGCTCAGAAAGTAAATAGAATATTTAAGTATGAAAAAGAAAGTAAGAGCCATGGAGAAAAGAGAGTTCAATTTAAATAACAGTGATTACACAAGGCAAGACTTGGTGAAGGCAAGAAATTATGGATGGTAATTATTCATAATTGAAGAAACAAAGGAGCTCTTAGAGTAAAGAAACACAGAGTGCTGTACAAAAGTAGGTAAAAAAAAATTATATCTTATTCACATCACAGTAAAGTTACAAAATATCTAGGAAAAAAAGAAGATTTGAAAAGCTGCCAGAGAGAAAAGACAGAGTCAGTAAAGAAATGACCATCAGATTTATTGCAGACTTCTCATTAGCAATAACTGATGTGATAGGACAATAAAATTACATCTTCACAGTGCAATGAGGAAATAATTGTTCATCTAGTAGAAGTCTCTACTTACCTATACTGTGGTCACACAAAGTGAGGGTGATACAGGACATTTTCAATCACATGGAGACCAAGCACACGTGCCATTAACAGACACTCATTGAAAGAACTACTAAAAGATTACACTTCAGCAAGAAGGAAAGTGGACCCAGAAGGAAGGTTGCAAATAACAATGATTTGAAAGAAAGAAAAGGCTGAAAATAAATGAACTAAGTATAGAATTTAAGTAGTTTTCTTTAAAGACAAAAAGGAAGATTTGGAGAAAAAAATTAATAGAGATAAAAGCTGAATATAATAAAATAGAAAACAAGGAACAGTAGGAAAGATAAATAAAATTAAAAATTTTTGAACTACAAATGAAAGTAAAGTAAATATATGACAGTATTTAATACTGAAGAGAAGAGGAAGAAGAGGAAGAGGGATTGCAGGAGGAGACTTGAACAAATAATCATCAAAGTGATTGAAAAGTTAATTAGATAAACTTTTAAATTCATTTTTTAATGAAAAAAGTCACAACCCAGCAAGTGTATCTAGCCTTTGAAGAACATGTTATTCCTAAGTTACTTATTTTTTCCAGGTCAAATGAAAAGATGGAAAACTTCCTGAATCATTTTAAGAAACTAACATTAATACCCAAACCTGATAAAAAATAGTCTGAAAACAAAATCTAGAGAATGATTATACTTAGGGATATCAATACAAGCCATTCTAAATAAAATATTTCTAAACTGAATAGAGCAGTCTATTAAAGTAATGATACAATATAGTTAGATAGGCTTTATTCCAGAAGGAATGGCTTAGTGTTAGACTATCTTTTAATTCATTTAATCAATAGATCAGCAAGAAACAAAACAAAACAACAGGTCCTCTATGCAGCATTTGAAAATATTAAATATCTACTACTGATTTAAAAAAATCCTAGAAAACTAGAAATAATGAGAAAATTCCTTTACCTGGTAAAGAATACATATTCAAAACCAATAGCTCAAAGTCCATGGATGCATTCCACTTAAAATCAAGAATAATACAAAAATTCCTACGATGTCTAGCATCATCGAGCATTTTTGTGAAGTCTAGCCAATGTAACAGATACACATAAAATTATCATAAGGGAGGATATAAAATAATCATTATTTATAGGTGATGTGGACTTCTACCAAGAGAATTAATGAGACCATCTTGAGCTAATACATTTAAATAATGCAACAAGCTAAAAATAATATCATAACTTTACTCTATGCCATCAATCATCAGTAAGAAAATATATTGGAAATTGTTCCTGTTTAAAATAGTGAAAATAAAATTAGGGAAAACATTACTAAGAAATTTTTAGTGTTTATATTAATTTGAAGGAGGAATAAAAAGACAAACCTCTGAATTGAGTCTACTTCTCCAAGGTATATAAAGGACTTCTTGCAACAATATGGGAAGACTAAATCTTATAATCTTATAATGGTAAGCAATCTTGAGAGAATTAAGGTATAAATTTACCACAACTCCAAATGAATATCTCTATGAGATTTTTGGGAGATGTGGGTAGGATCAATAAATGATTTTTAAAATGACACAAAATAAAGAAGGGCTAGTTGACAATAGCATCTTGGGGATAAGCACATAACATGCATTCTCTGATTTAATCCTTACAAAATTTTAAGTCTAAACTTAAGCTCAAAAAGGTTACATAATTTTCCAATGGCCACACCTGGGTGGAATTGGGACTCCAACATGGGTCTGAAGATCTTTTTCCGGAAACTGAGATTTTTTAAAACTGTGCTATATATTGCAAGAGCAACAGCCATTTAAATTTTTTGTACTAAGAATATATAGAATCTAGAGGAACAAACAGTTTCCACTAAGTACTGTTATTCATATTCCATTCCAAAGTCTATTAAAAAAGGGATACTTAAAGTCTTTCTTTACCTACCCTTAAAATAGTGGTCTTACAGAAAACTGTTTATGATATATGGAATGATCCACTTTTATGGATCATTCTGTTTTGCAATGTTTTTATATATGATATATATATAACATAAAATGATATTTTCAGTTTTTTATGTGAATATTTATACACATTTTTATATATTATATATACAATGCATATTTATATATTATATATACATATATTTTTATGTTAAAAATATAATTATAATATATATATTTCATTATCTATAAATGGATATTAATACTCTAAATGTTAACAGTGACTAATGCTGAATAATTTTTATTCTTTTTTGTTTACAGTTACTTCTTTCAAAAGTTGTAACATTCCAAAAAGCACAGCTCTTTTTAAGCCGAAAAACACAGGGGGCTAAATGATTTCCCCAATATAAGTTCATAATGAAAAATTAAGCCAGTAATTTTTATCTGCCACCTGAAAAATAGTAGCATTAATAAAGTTATTTTGGGGATTTTATTTGTGAAAATTGTCAACTCCAATTCGCTTGATCTTTAGCAGTTATGTAAGTGTAAGGTAAAAATAAACAATGATTTAAATATGGTAATCAGGCGAAATTATACCAGGCGTTTATTCCACCAACGGGTCACGTCCACTTCCAAGACTATTGTGACAAGTCCTGATTTTCGTGCTAACGTCAAAAATGTGGTCCTGCTTGGCGGTGGGCCACTAGCCCCTCTCACTCCTCCCTCCGCAACGCCAGTGAGTCCCAGTAAGCTAAGGGACCTCGAAACCCTCCACTGATAAACAGCGTCCTTTATCCATAGTAAGGTTCTGCTGGTTTGTTTGAAAACGCCCAGCGATTCTTGTTCTTGCCACGCAACTCTGCACGTTAACATGCGTCTTAGCAAGACCTTAAATGCTGACTTCCACACGGCCGCACTTCAGCTACGCTCTCAGTATTTCCTTTTTTGTTTGTTAGCTATAAAACTGAACAAATGGGACTGAGGGACTTTGGCACAGCTCCAAATCAGAGTGAAACGCATCCCGAATTGGCCCTTTGCCCAAAGGTATAATTTTCAGCTGTGAGTTGCCCTTAATTTTGACAATCATCTTTGTAGCTTCAGATTTTTCAGGGCAGGAGAAGCATTGTGTCTGCTCTCCAGGCATCCAGCATTAAAAATAAAATAAAATAAAAATGCAGTATCGTAGTTTCTTTTTGCATCAGATCAGATTTCTTTAGCTAGAGGATTCAACATATTAAGAAAATTCAAGTGAAAATGATATAAATACCTTGTGCTTGCTGGCTATAAGTATCTCAGTGGTGTGCAGGTTTCTTTAGGTCATTTGATCTTAGATCGTTCTTTCAAGTTTAATAGTGAGATATTTTAAATCTAAATTTCTCTGCCTTTATGAATAGTAAAAGCATCAGTTTCAATTATGTTGTTGTAAATAACAAATTATTCTGTGATTAAGGATAACAATTGACGATACACGTATTTAGTAAACATACATGCCTGTGCGTATAAAACATCAACAATATGCTAATGCGTGGTATTTTATAAGACTACCGAGCACAGGGACTTTCCAAACAGCAAGTTGATATTTGTTTCTATAAATAAAGTCTTCTAATATGTCTTAAAACTCCATCAGACAAATGATGGTCCTAATCAGTTGAGATTTGTTCTTCTTTGAGAAGATAATGCCTGTAGGAACTTGAACCATTTTTATAGTTGCCACTTTGCTTTTTGTATTTGTTAGGAGTAAGACATGATATTTTTCTATTTTACCAAGTTCAACTAATATCTGGCAAGTCGATTTGTAAACAATCTGATTGAATTATGTCAGCTAATCCTATATATCTTTTATCCCTCAAACTGAAAAACAAATTACACAATTAAAGATAATTACATACCTTTTCTTGTTATTAGTTCTGCAACAAATACATATGGTGTTCAGAATCAGACATACCTGGTTTCTGATACCCAGGTTAAAAAATTAAATCTATGCAGAAGACATCAGCAACTGCCAAAAATATGATACTTAACCTGTGTGAACCATGACATATACTCTCTGAGCCTCAATTTCCTTATCCAAAGACATAAGAAAATATTTCTTCTTTGCAAGGTTGTTGTGGGGAGTCATGAGATAATATGTGAATAGGTCTAATGTAGGACTTAACAACATTTTAAAATCTAATTACTGTTTTTCTTTTCAGATTATGAAAGGAATAGAAGCTTATTACAGAGAACTGAAAAAAATAAAAGTCAGGCATGGTGGAGCGTGCCAATAGTCCCAGCTACTCAGGAGGCTGAGGCAGGAGGATCACTTGATCCCAGGAGTTTGAGGCTGCAGTGAGCTATGATTGTGCCACTACACTCCAGCCTGGGTGACAGAGTGAGATCCTATCTCTGAAAAAAACAAAAAGAAAAGTAGAAAAAAATCACCGTTGTCATACCATCCACTTTCTCCTGGCCTTTTTCCTAACATAGTTTTTGTAATTGAGGTGTTGCTCAATATAAAATTTTATATTTTACTTTAATTCAATTTACTTTATAACACCAGCATTTTCTCCTGTTATTGCATGCTCTTCATAAACATCAGTTTTAGTGTCCGTGTACCGTTTCCCTATTGTTGGATATGTTGTTTCCAGTGTTTTGTCTTGTAGACAGTAGCGTGATAAATATCTTTGTTTCTAGCTGTTGTAGTTCAGATTGTTCTCTCAGAATAGATTATATTTGTCCCATCTGTTCTTTTTCCATGTTTCCACCTTTTCTGCCTTCTTTTGGATTAATGATTTTTTTATGATTCCATTTTATCTCTTTATTGGCTCATTTGTTACATAACCTGTTTGTTTCTTTTTGCAGATGTTTTAGTGTCCACAGTATACATCTTGAACTTACCACAGCCTGCCTTCAGGTTGTATTTTACTACTTCATGTATGGTATAAGAACTTCAAAATAGTATATACCCATCCCTCCCACCTGGCTTGTGTGCTGTTTTTGTCATACATTTTTCCTCTACATATGTTATAAACATCACAACACATTGTTTTTAATAATCAACTCTCTTTTAAAGATATTTTAAAAGTAACAAAAAATTCTTTTATATTTAGTTACATATTTACTATTTCTGTTGTTCTTCATTCCTTTGTGTAGTTCAGATTTCCATCTGGTATCATCTATGATTTTCCATCTGCCTGACGGACTTCCTTTAACATTTCTTATAGCGCAGATCTGCTGGGGCGATGCGTTCTTTCAGCTTTTGTATGTCTGCAAAAGTCTGTCTTTTGCCTTCATTTTTGAAAGATTTTTCTGCTGAGTATAGAATTCCAGGTTGACTTTTTTTTCCTTCCAGTACGTTAAATATGTTGCTCCACTAACTTCTGGCCTGCATTGTTTCTGAAAAGCAGTTTGTAGTCATTCTTATCTTTGTTCCTCTACATAATGTGAGTTTTTAGTTTGGCTGCTTTTGAGATTTCTCTTTGTCAGTGGTTTTCAGCAATTTCAATATGATATTACTTGATGTAGTTTTCCTCAGGTTGTGCCTGGAGTTTGTTGAACTTAGATCTCTGGGTTTGCAGTTTTTATCAAACTTAGAACATTTTTAGCCAGCCCAATTTCTTCAAATATTTTTTCCTGATCCCTCGTCCTAACCTCTGGAGACAACAATTACATGCTTACCAGGCTGTTTGAAGTTGTTCTATGCCCACTGCTTCTATGTTCATTTATTTTAGTATTTTTCACTTTGTATTTCATTTTGGATAACTTCTATTGCTATATCTTCATATGCATTAATCTTTTATATTGTCTGAAATACTGTTAATATCATCCAGTGTAATCTTCATCTTAGACATTGTAGTTTTCCTCTCTAGAAGTTCTATCTCGGTCTTTCTATCTTGTATGTCTCTACTTAACATGTTCAATCTTTCCTCTCTATATGGAATATGGTTATAATAATTATTTTAATGTTATTTTCTACTATCATCTGTGTCATTTTGAAGTCTGTTTCTGTTTATTAGTTTTTCTCCTCATTATGGGCCATATTTTCCTGCTTCTTTGCATGGCTAGTAATTTGTCACTGGACGCCAGATGTTGGGGCTCAGAACACAGTACGCCCAAGTGAAGGCCTCAGAAGCAGCCTTAGGAGAAAAACTTTTTCTCTGACCTTCTCCTGCCCTCCCATCTCCCAGTCCCATTCTCCCCCGAGGCCAGCCATAGAAACTAGAATCCCTCTTCCTGAAGACAGGTCATGAAAGCCAGAACTCCTTTTCCCAAAAGCCAGCCATAAAAACCTAAACTTACTCTGTATAAAAACTGAACATTATTGGACCTACCTTGTTTGAATGTATCTCCCATTCCAGAGAGGGTCCTGCCCCACACCTGGAAGGAAGGAGTGCCGCTCAGAGAGGCCAAGAAGAATCTAGACAGACAGTCTATTAGTATCATATCATACCCTTTTTGTCCAGTCATATTTCTACACACAGCTGTTTATACTTTATTGAGCCTAAGCATAAAAATGGACAATTTCCCCAGTGTCTTTGGGTCTTCATTCTGAAGGCTTTCATGTAGACACATTAAATAATTTGTATGACTTTTCTCCTCTTAATCAATGTGCCTCATGTCAGTGATTTTTCAGTGAAACTTTAGGGGACCAAGGGCCTTGGTCCCTACACAGACATTGTGCCTTTTACCTTGGTGAGTGGTAGATATTTTTGTGTT
Source organism: Cheirogaleus medius (assembly GCA_008086735.1). NCBI lineage: Eukaryota > Metazoa > Chordata > Mammalia > Primates > Cheirogaleidae > Cheirogaleus > Cheirogaleus medius. Next base: position 20,547,476 of record VBSM01002217.1, on the reverse strand, counting down.
TCCATCTTGACCTTTGCTCTGGGACGCGGTTAAGTTTCTTGGAAACCATTTTGTCATTTCAAGGGCTAATTTAAAGTTTTTTTAGGTGTGACCAGAACAGCATTTAATCTAGTGCTATTTTTTTCCACTACTAAGACAATATCCTCCTGAGTACTCTACACAGTGACCCATGAATTACATGTTTTCTCTTCTAGCTGGTAGGAACATGAATTATTCCAAGCCCTGCATTAGTTCTGTTCTTATTCTATGGGGACATATATTTTTGGTTAACTGAGCAACTATTATGTGCCAAGTCCCGTGCCATGTGCTTAATGTTTAATATTTCTGATTCATGCAAAAATTCTCTGCTGTCAGTGGTATCATATGTTTATTTTGCTGATGAAAAAACTGAAGTTCAGAGAGCACAAGCAATTTGCCCGAGATCACAGAGCCAGGGAATAGTGGTGCTGGGTTTCAAATCCCTGTGTTAATTTAGAGAAGTGTTCACTCTCACCCTTTTAGATGGTTCTTTCCCCAACCTTGGGCAGTTTCTTCACACATCTCTGCTGATTGGCATGCAGCTGAAGACTCAAGGGGGTTTCTCTGCAGTTCTTGGTAGTTCTCTCTGTATGTAGCTTTCTTCTCTCCACTCTGCCTAAGACCTCCCGCCTTATTGGCCTCCCCGAACACCAGCAGTGACTCCTCAACAAATTGAGACTTTTTGGCCTCTGCCTACATTCCCCTTCCCTGTACCATGACCTGGAAACTCTCTGGGATGTTAATGTGACTGTACGACTCACCTCATTTGTGTCCCTCTCTCAAGAATTACAGTCCTATGCTATTGTCCGGTGTCTAGAATCATTAATCAATACATCTTGACCAGATATTCAGTTGTTTCAGGTGTGCATGGGAGGGGTTAATCTGGTTCCTATTACTCCATCCTGGCTAGAAAAGAAAATCCTCCCAGAATAGATTCTTAGGAATTATATATACTCTTTAGAGGCAAATATATTGATCGGGGATTCTAAGTATAAAATCAAGAACACAAAAGAGAAATAACAAAATTAATTTTTTTTCCAGTTTAGTTTTGCTAAGAATTTAAGTCTATCTAGCATCTACTAATGACTATCAATAAGTTTATTCTGAACATGGAAACTAATTCGGAAATGAAGGTTTGTTATATGTTATGGTATGTGTTACAGTTTTATTGTAAATCTGATTTTTTAAATTAATGCTCTTAAGAGAGATACTCATGTCATCCATTTGGGAGAAAAGTGGGTAAATTTCAGCCACTTTTTGACTAGCACAGTACCTGGCACCCCGTAGGCATGCAATAAGTAGTAGTGGGAGGAATGGCGAGTAAATAACATTCTAAACATACTAATAATACTATTAATTATAAGATAAAGGCAATATTGCTAGGTTTACACACATGAAGAGAGAATTCAACTTAAGGTTAATACAAGAAAATCTAAATATTTCATTAAACATTAAACATCAGTGGGTAATTTTGGTTTAATGAAATATCCATTTATTGAAAGAGGAAAATGTGTTAGTTTCCGTTGACAGAATATGCTAGTAATGAATTCAGTAGAGACATTAAGAGGAATGGGCTAGTTAAGAGGACTATTTAGTGCTCACATCGTCTAACTCAGTTGACGTGAGCCCAGAACACGGATGAAGTTTTTAGGCAGTGGAGCAGTTGCGACTAACACAGAACTACGTAGGCACCACTTTCTATGGCCACAATTCTAGAACCCTGGCTCATGATCGTAATGAAATAAATTCAACAGTAATTAGATAGAGAAACACATCATCTTACTTGCTGTACCTTGGGAAAACGTCTGGGGTGTTGGTGGGGTGGTGATGTGCAACAAGAGAAAGACAAGCTCATGAGGGATGGTCTGGGATTGCAAACAAGAGTGATTTTACTGGACAAGCAAGCACAGGAACCCCTTGGTTCTGCAATGCTTTGTTTCTCCCAGTAATAGCCTTATAAGTCAGTATTTCCGTGAATTTAGGTCACCTTCTCAGTTCTTGTGGTAGCCATTACTAATTAAAGGAAAATACCAGGACTGGGAGATGGTAGAACTCTTTTTCCTGGTTTAGTAGATTTTAAGAACTAATTGAGGGTCTAGAAATTACGGCAGCTTGTTGTCATGACAGTTGTCAAGTTCCTACACTCTCAGGGAGGTGCAACTTCCTCAAAGGGGCTTAGAGAGCAAGAATGGAGCTAACAGATCTTTTATATGTAGGTTGCAGTTATGAATGCTAACATAAATGTTTGTATTGTGGCAAGCAAACAATTGATTAACTTTAGTACAGACACTACATATTTTGCCATTTGATTATCATAATGGACATTGACATTTCTGCTACTTTAAGTAGCATGTCACAAGAACATATACAAAGAAGATAAATATATAACTCTGGTAGAAAATATAAACAGACAGAAAAACTGAGGTACATGCCTTAAATCAAATATCTCAGTTAGTGTATTAGTTCTGTGTGTGTGCGTGTGTGTGTATATATGTTTAAATGTAGTGAAGAACAGAAAGATCATTATATATTTCTATTAAATCAGAAGGTGCTATTTTTGTAAACCAAACATGAAGAAAATAATTTCTTAACATATGGGAATCAAATCCAGGTGATAATTGTCCATATTATTTTAATGCTTTAAGATTTGATACTTCTGACTTTACAATAAAACATTTTACTTGCCATTATATGGTTAAGTCATAGTGTATAGTTTCAATAAATTGCTAAAAATGAAACAATAAACATTTTCTTTCAAAAATCCAGTTTATTAATTAACATCTTATTTTAATCATCTATATAGCATCTGGAATTCAACTTACTACAGTGGGCAGAATGATTACCATGTTTTTGAAGCCCAAAATTCGTCATGTTCATTTTTCTTTTTAAAAAGTGGCCAAACTGCTTACTTTTTATGAATCTAATAAAATGTATGTTGGATAGACTTACAACTGATTGGATCAGGGATCCAAGTATTAGCCACAAACAAAACCCATATAAGCTTATAACTTCATGTAAAGGAGGTTAATCACTCTGATTTGGCTTGCAGTAAAATTTTAAGTATTGGATGGTATAAACTCAACTCACTGGATCTTCTTTTACAAAGCACAAACATCCAGCAGTTTGAAAGAAATTAAGATTAGTTTGTACCCTAGGAAACTCTAAAATATGTTTCCAGATCCCTTTTATATGTGCTTTCCATCCCAGCTTGGGAAGTATCTGGGTATAATTGTTGAGATCCATGCTACTTCATATCCTTGAAAATCTTTAAAATAATTCCCTGTTGTTAAACATAATCTGAGTATATCTTCTGAAATCTTAATAGCATGGTAAGTAAACCTAACTTAATCAATATACCTATTTACCTCTTGGAATACTCTATCTAGCTATCTTTGCATAGGCTTTTTAAAGAAGAAGTAGCCATTCATGATTTAAAATAAATATTGGATTTGTGTTTATTATATGGCATATAAGGAAACTTACTGAACATCATGAAGATAATTTATTTGCAAACAAGAGCAAAAATTAGAACAGGGGAAAAATAAGATATTCACAATTAGATTAAAAACAGTATGATGCCAAAATTGTTTAAAAAATAATGTTATTAGTTTTTAAACAATTTGAAGGTTAAAACAAATGTCACGATATAAGAAAAACAAATGAGAAGGATAAATATTGAAGTAGATGAGGAACTATTATATTTATTGCAGATATGATTGTGTGATTGTATACCAACCAAATGTAAGAGTATCTGTTTTAAAACTAATAATAAAACTAACAGAACTTATTAAATTGTTGGAGTCCAAAAAAAAAAAAAACACATG
>VBSM01002217.1:20505307-20543534 GCA_008086735.1 Cheirogaleus medius | reverse complement strand
TTTGAAGGATATAAGGCAAGGCCAGGAGAAATGGAGTTTGGGGGTTATGATACTATTACACATTTAGATGTCCAATATAAAAATAAAGTGTACCGTAGATTCAAAAGAAGCTGAAAACTGTCAGACTAGTCTTCCTGCCCCCACTGGTTACTGGAGGCATCCTGAGGCAGACTGCTTAGAACTGCAGACATCTGCCTTTCCGTTATTGCTTTTTGTCCTGGCTAACTGAGTTAAGAGAATCTCCATTATTAAGGAAACGTGCCTGCCTCCAGACTTTAGAACCATGCAGCCCTCTGTAAATGAGACTTCAGGTGGCAAAGGTGAAGCATGCTGGTTTTTCTCTAGTTCGGAATGCTAGAGGCTGGGCCTGAATTCCAAGATGCTGGTTATGCTTGGGTGCTTTGGTGTGTGAGTGATGGGAAAGACCACGTAAGGTATAAGAGATCACAAGGACAGGATAAAATTAGAGAACTCCCTGGACAAAGTGTAAAGAAGGTTCAGGATCTCCTGAGGCAGGGTTCACCCCTCCATCCCTTTTGTGGGGTGTTAGTGTACGGTACAGGAAGAGGAATGCTATCGGACTCCCTCGTTCTATCCTCTATCTTGAGGATAACAAAAGCCCCTAAACTTTGTCAGCCAACTGAATGTTGTGCATATACCCTGGGGGCTACCACTACAGGGGAAAATGCATTCTGGTTGGCTACAGCAGGAAACAATGTAATGCAAATGTTGCTCTTTCCCAGATGAATATAGACATATAATGCAATTACAGTCAGAATCCCAACTGTCCTTTTCTGTTTGCTTGTTTTGGGAACTGGACAAGCTGGGTCTAAAAATATGACAATTGCCAAGAGAATTTTATAAAAGAACTAGTGGGAGGCATTTACCCTATCAGCTATAAATAGACACTAAAAAGAGTGCAATAAAAATCCTACGGTACTGGACTAGGAATAGCATCATGAATACAAATGAATCATGAAAATACATAGTAAACACCTCATCGCAGTCATTCAACAACAAACTTATTGGGCGCGTATTATGCGTCAGATGCTATGCTGGTCATCGGTTTAAAAACTGTGGACAATACCCTGCCACTGCCCTCATGGAGCTTGCAGTCCAGAGTGGGTGAGCGACAGACTGCATATTTACAAAGTATGAGAAATGTCACGGAGGGAGAATATAACATGCTATGGGACACAGAATACAGGGGTCTTTCCTAGCGTGGGATCCAAGAGAAGCCTCTCTGAGACTGGGCCTGGAAGGATAACTAACTAGTTAGCCAGGTGAAGAAGGGAGAGGGAGGAGGAAGTGGTCCGGTCCAGCGGAGGGAACCGCCGTGTGGGAATGTTTGGCACATCGGAACACAGGGAGCACGTGTGCTGCACGGGAAAGAGAAGCTCAAAAAGTGAACTTGTTTCGGGGCAGATTATGCAGGATCTAGAGAGGCTGAGAGAACTTCTAATTTTATTTTAGGAATGCAATGGAAACTCTTGAAAATTTTATCTAAATTCCCTTGACATTCTACTATTATTGATTTATAAATTGCAATGTAGTCTCCATTAGTAAATGATATCTCTGTATCTCTTTGATACAGAATAAAGTTTTAACAGAAAAATCAATGAATATTGCTTATCAAATACAAAAAAGTACTAATATCTATATCAATAGAAAATATTCTTTTTGCTTGGTATTTTTCTTTTTCTGAGCTTATTATTTGCTCTGCGTGCTTTCATGTGGTACAGTTTGCTTAGCAGTTCTCCCCCAACTTATGTATGTATGTGTGTGTTGTTGTTGTTTCCTTTTTTCTCTTTTATGGTTTTTTTTAAAGGATTGGCCACATTTCTCTGTTTCATTTACTAGTGTTTCCTCAAATAGTTTTTAAAAACTTTTTAATATACAGAATTTGAAACATAGACAAAAATAGAACTATACAATAAACTCCCATGTGTGAGCATGGAATTATGGCCATGTTAAACAGAGAGGCCTTATCTTTAGTGATGAATACTGAAATATTTATGGATGAAAAGATACCTTGTCTGAGATTTGCCTTAAAATAACATTTCTTCAAATCATTTACATGAGAGTGAGACAGATGAAGAGGCTTGAGGGCAAAATGTACAGGGGAGAAAAAAACTCAGTAGTCAAATACTGTTTTTATGCCATACAGTCATGTCCCACATAACAAAATTTTGGTCAACAACAGACTGCATATATAATCATGGTCCCATGAGATTATAATGGAACATATATGGAAACCTGATATGTGGCACTTGGTATTGCCATTGCAGACCAAGTAGGGAAAATGACTAATATTTAGTAATGGGGCTGGGATATTTGGTTTTCTATATGAAAATATATATATATACATATATATAAATAAAAAAACATGTACCATCTAAGTTTGTGTAAGTACAGTCCATGATGTTTGCACAATGAAATCATCTAATTATGCATCTGCCAGAGCGTATCCCCATCATTAAACAACACCTGACTATATATAAAAAATCAAAATGAATGCAAAAAAATCCACGAGCAACAATATATCAAAAATAAGTACACACAGGAATCCAATCCTGTATGTCACATTCTGCCTTTCCCTTGCCTCACCCTAATCCCAGTTCTTATTCCAATAAAACTTTATTTACAAAACCATCTACCTAGCCCCGGAGCTATAGTTTGCTGATTTGATGTTAGTTTTGTAGCAAATGTATTAGAATTAAACTTTGTCTTTGAGCAACCACAATTTAATAGTGTTTGCAACACTATCTCTTCAAAAATGAAAGAATATGAATATACTTTTGCTTCCCTTCTACCCACCCAGACTTTTAGTTTCTGTTTCAATACTTTTACTTAACTTCTTTTACTTTAAGACTTCTTAATTAATTATTATTAACAGCATTAAACTCCACAGCTTCATTATTAACAATTATTTAGACTTAATTATATGTTTTACTGGCTACATTGCTCATTATTGTACCTTTACTTTCTCTCCCTTGAGCTCGGTATTCAGTCTTTTTGTTGTTATTATTTGAGTGATTGACTGAGTGATTTCCCCTACTGCTTTCACATTTTTTTTTTCCAGAAAATGGACATAGGTGGTACATTTTCAGAGTCTGGTCCAAAAATGTCATACTTTTTTTCTTATGTAAACAACAATCTGAGTATAAAATTGTTAGATAAAATTTGTGTTTCCTTATAACTCTGTGAACATTTCCCCATTTTCTAGTATTTAGCCCATTGACCTTGTGGTTCACTTGTCATTTATCCTTGGAATTTGGAAATGTCATTATGCTATGGCTAAAGTATAGCTTCAATATTTCTGCCCAGGACCTTTTAGATCTGATGGGTTTTTTTTGTTTGTTTGTTGGTTGGTTTTCATCTTTCTCATTATTTTTGGACTTTGTTTCTCTCTACCCACTCAAATTCAGCCTTCAGAAACTCCAAATATGTGAACAGTATAGGCCTCAGTGTGGGGTGCAGGTATTGGGGGTGTTTCCCTTAATGAATATGGCACCCTGTGGTCACAGCTGTGATTTCAGGTCTTGATCCCTCCTGGCCATCCGTGGTTGGTCGTGTGACCCAGGCTGGATCAATCAACATTCCTCCTTAACTGAACTAAGGGAAGTAAGTCAGCCCTCCTGAGTAGAGGAGGAAGAGAGCTGTAATGTCTTTTAGCTTGTAACTAACTACACTTTCCACCATGTGGAGTATCATGACCTGCAGTGGGAAAGGAGAAAACAGCATGAAAAAGGAAAAATAGATGGTGGTATTCCAAAGCCTGGTTCCTGATGTTCCACTTTTAAGTCAAGAATGGTGTCAAATTTTCATTTTAAATAACCAAATTGGCACCAAAGTGGAGAAACCAAGAGAAGAAAGCAGGGAAACAGAAAGCAGCTGAAAGAATACTTTAATGGTTCCCATAAGAGGCAATTATAGGGCTTTTCGAGACTTTGATTATAGGGACGAGGTGAGAACAGAACTAGGAGTTAGAATTGTTAGACCCAGTCATAGACTGGTCGTGAGGGTGGAAGACCAGGACGTGTGTTTGAGTGATGGACACACATGAGGATGAAATTGACACCACGAGGTAATAATAGTAAGGTAATTAATAATAATAAGGGTGAGTGAAGGGAGCCAGACACAAAGCAGCACATGATGTGCGATTCAGTTTACGTAAGCACAGCACTGGGCAAAACCAATCTATGAACGTGAGATCAGTTTGGTAGGTGGGGTAGCAACTGTAACAGGTCACAAGGCAGCTTCTGGGGGTGCTTGGGGTGTCAGCAATGTTCTGTTTCTTGAACTAGGTGCCGCTTACACGTGAATGTTCACTTTATGAAAAATACACTGAGCAGTACATGTATGATATGGACACTTTCCTATATGAATTTCCTACTATAAAAATGTTAAAAGTAAGGGCAAGAGGCTTTGGGGGTGAAAAGGATAATTACTGATTAGAATATTCTGAATTTGAGGTATCTATAGAACAGTGGTTCTCAAAGTGGCATCCCCAGGGCAGCATCAGCATCACTTGGGAACCTGTTAGGAAAGCAAATCTCTGGGTTCCATCTCGGGGTGCCAAACCAAATAAAAATTCTGGAGGCAGGGTCCAGCAGTCTGTGTTTTAACAAGCTCCCGGCTAGTGCTAATATCCACTAACATTTGAGAAACAGTGCTTTAGGATATCTAGACAGGTATGTTAAGTATTTGGCTAAGTATGCATCTGAAGTTAAGTAGAAAGTGGTTTGGGCTAGAATTATAGTTTTGCGATTTGCATCATTTATTTGGAGTGATCCTTGAAGCCATGAGAATAGATGAACTCCCTCAAGGACATTACATACGGTAAAAAGAAGAAAGGGCCAGAAAAATATCCCTGGAACACGACAGTATTTCAGGGATAAGTAGGAAAAAAAGAGACTGCGTGAAATGACAGCATATACACACAAATATTATTCAGCTTTAAAATATGTCGGAGATGAACATTTAAGTGGAAAGATTTTTGTGATGTATTTTAAGTGAAGGAAGACAATAAAAGGACATAAAACTTATGATCACATATGCATACATTGATTATCTTTGAAGTGTGCAATTAAAACTATATTTTTATTTTCCTTCTTTTGCTTATCTGTGCTTTCTCCTTTTTCCAAACATGAACATATCTTGCATTTTGGAAATAGGGGAAAAAAATCAATAAAATTGTTTTTAAAAGATAAAAGATATCCTGCACCCCTGAAACTAGATAAAACAGACATGAAAAAAAAATGCAATTTTGAGCTTTGAAAAGTCTATGTTAAGATGAAAAGCACAATTGCAAAATTTTAAACTGTAATAGAGGCAGAGAATTAGGTACTTCAGGAAATTGAAGCAAGCACATTAGAAGATGAGTTGCATAAATTCTTTCAGAATGTGGAAGAAAAGAACAAGAAGCAGAACATAATAGAAGTAAAGATAAGATAAATAAAATACAGACCCAAGAGGCTGTGGTTTAAGAAATCCAGAGGTCAGCACCTGTTTCCACTGCTGTTTCTCCCCAACTTTTCTCCCCCACACAATAGCTAGAGTGATCTATTAACAGTGTAAATCAGACAAGGTCACCACCCCCCAATTAAGTCCCTTCTGAGGTGTCCTATTTATTGCATTTCAGATGTCAGGCAAAATTCTCAGCTGGCTATAGAGCCCCGTCCACTCTTCTTTCCAGCACCTGCTATCCACAGGGGTCTTCACTCCAGCTACACTGGTCTTCTTTCTGTTCTTGGAGGACCAAGTTCTTCATCTCCAGGTCTTTGGAAATGCTGTTGCCTCCAGTAGAAATAGTCTCAATTTTCTTCTTCAAATTACAGCTTAAATTAAACTTCCTCAGGGAAGCCATCCCCCCACACTATACTCTTGCCCCATCGTATGCATCATAATATGTGGTTATAATTTATTCGTCCATCTTTCTCCACAGGATTAATGTAGTGGTGGGCAGGGCCCCTGTCTAGTCCATCCACCACCTCTGTTTTGCTGCACGTAACACAGTCCCTAGCACACAGTAGGTGCTCAATAAGTGTTTGTTAATTAATATTTGTCTCTGATGTTCTCCTATTTGTGTGTTTTCATGGTTATTTTAAATAGAAGTTGGAAAATGGATTCCCCTACATCTAGGCTTAGGCCACCATCTTGCACTGATATTGCCAGATGCAAGTATTTAATTGCAGCTCCTCCTATCATATAAACTAATTTCTAGAAGTAAGATAACCAAATTTTAGAAGCTGTGTTGTCCATTTGGAGTTTCCGAGTGAGGTATCCAGATGGTCTGGAAGAATGAAAATGGCTTCAAAATCTGCCTTGCATAATCTCAGTGAGCAGTTTATGCATCAATAGACTCTAGTTCAATAAACGGCAGGGGCTATCTTTTAATTATGTTGTTTTCATTCTGTCATCTAAAACATTGCTGCACAAATTGTAGGTGTCTTATAAATGCTTATCGATTTACTTATAAGTTAATAGATGCCTTTTCTTGCAGAATGTTAGTGTTTCCTAATTTTTATCTCTCCTCTCTTATCACCAAATGGAACTCCCTTCCCTACCAAATTGATTAACTGAAATAGAAGGAGTTAACTCCTTATTGAAAACAATAATTGAAGTTGTGATGTCTCAAAATGTCTTTAGAAATGTTATGTGTTTAGCCTCTTTTTACCATGATATTTGTATTAGTTATCCATGGCTGCATAACAGATTACCCCAAAATGCAGCAGTTTAGAACAAGAAACATTTATTATATCACAATTTCTATAGGTCAGGAATCCAAAATGGCTCAGCTGGGTCTTCTGGCTCAGAGTCTTTCACAAGGTTGTGGTCATCTCAAAACTTGACCAGGTAGGATCCTCTTCTAAGCTCACTCATGGCTCTTGGCAGGCCTCAGTTTCTCCCTGGCTGTTGGCTAGAGGCCTCAGTTCCTTGCCATTGATCCTTTTTGCAGGGCCACTCACAACATGGCCACTTGCTTTTACTGGGAGAAAATTAAAAAATAATGAATTTTTAGAATAATAAATAGTTAGAAAACACAATTAAAGAAAAAAGGTTTTATTTATAATAGCAATAACAAACTATAAGGCACTTAAGAATAAACCTAACAAAATGTATGAGAGTCCTATATGGAGAAAATTATAAAACTTTGTTAAGAAGCACTAAACAGGCTAAGTGAATGGTGACGTGGTCCATGTTCATAGATAGGATGTCCCACTGTAGTAAAGATGTTAACTCTTCCAAATACGTTCAGTGAACTTCCAATCAAATTCTTCAGCATATTTTTCATGGAACCTGAGAAGTTGATTCTAAAATTTATATGTTAAGACCTTAGAATAAAGAAGAGTCAAAATATTAATGAAGAAAAGATGGGAGGAAAATCTTGCTGTTCTTGGGATCAAGTTTTATTATAATGCTATAAAATTAAGACAATATACTATTGATGCAGGAATAGATAAACTGATCTATAGGACAGAAGAGGTAGCCCAGAAATAAACCCACATATACATGGAATTTTGATATGTTACAGAGGAGTGTTTTTAATTATTGGGGAAAAGACAAAGCATTCAATGAATGGTAGGGGAACGACTGGCTTTCTGTATTTAAAAAACTGAAGATAAACCCTACTTTACATCATGTACAAAAACCAATTACTGAACTTACATATGTATGAAAGGCACAACAATAAAAGTTTTAGAAGAATTTAACATTATCTAACATTATCTTTTTTTCCAACACATAATCTTTTTGACCTCAGGATAAGAAAGAATTTTTTAGATGAAGCACAAAAAATAATGTCTATATTAAAATCAAAAATTAAAAATAGTGAGATGATACTTAGCCTCACTAGTAATTGGAGAAATGCACTTTAGTACCATAATAAGATAATGTTCACCACCTTGGTTGGTAAAATTGAGATGCCTAAAAACTTGCTTTTTTTTGTATGACTGATAGAATATGGAAATGGGAATGGGATATGAAATCTTGTGACTTCTATCTTGTTAGCTGATTTTTTCTATTGCCTTCTTGGCTTACAAGCTTCAGTGAAATAAGCTGCCATGTTGGAGAGACCCATCTGGCAAGGAACTGAGGATAGCCTCTGGCCAAGAGCCAGCAAGGAGCAGAGACCCTCAGTCCAACAGCCCACAAAGAAATAAATCCTACCAACAAGCACAGGGACTTGGAAGGAAATCTTTCCCCAGCTAAGTCGTCAGATGAGACCTTAGGCCTGGCTGACACCTTGAATACCATAGCCATACCCAGTCCATTGTACATAATGTCATGTAATGAATCCCCTCTGTGCCACATTCTATCTCTAATGTTTACAATGCAAAGTTTCCAATGTGCAGAAATGTGACTTTAACATATTCTCTCTTATAGCATAGAGATCAAATATTTATTTTGGTACTATAGATAATGAGGTATTTACATACTGCGTGGCAATATGGTGGTTTTAGAGTAGCCAAAAGAAAATTTGGTCTTATGTTTGCTTACTTTGGACAAAGAAAAGTGATAAAAGCTCTTATAGGTGAGCTGAAAGTTTCTTAGTCTGGCAGATGGTTTGGGGACAAGAATGAATTATTATGTTTACTTAACATCTTCTGTAAAGAGATTTTATTTGCCTTATCAATTGCTGATGTATTTGTGTCTTACAGTTTTTGTTAAAGAACTTATTGGATACCCACTTAACATTTTATTCTTAAACTAACACTGGGGTTCTTAAGGACTCTTTGTTTTAATTTCACAATAAAGATCAGAAATTTTATAACAATAAAAAAAGATTCCTAATAATATCAAGTATCAGAGATAATATAGAGCAGTATAACCTGTTATATAATAGCATTGGATAATAAATTTCTATAATCACTTTGGAAATAAATTTTGTATTATCTTAAAACGTTGTATTTTCTCTAGAGAAATCCTCTCTTTCACAAATGTAGCAAGAAATATGCACCAGAAAAATGATTTATGTCAGAACTGACCACATTAACAAAAAGCAAGGAAAAAAAAATCCCAGATGTCTATTGACAGATTTTGAATACATCAACTGTAGTATATTAATCTGTTAGAATATTTTATTTCAGTGAAAATAAAGTACATTTATTCAACAACATTGATACATTTTAGAATTAATTATAACATAGGGAAAAAAAGCAAATTTCTCAGAGTTTTCAAATTCATGATTTAGTAATCTTTGGGATGCAGGAATGAGAAATCAGAACTCCCAGGAATTCTCAGAAATTCCTAAAATCATAGTTATTCTTAAAACATTTCCAACAATCTTTACACTTTATTTGTTATTATGGGTATTTAAATTTTTTGTTTAGTGAATAAAATATACTAAGTTTAATAGTATTTATAAAGAACTATAGCCTACAGCAAATATTCAAACAGTGAAAAACACCAGTGGACATTATTGCATAGCATTTGAATAATTGAACATTTGATCTCCAGCGATGTAACAGCACTTCATGGAGTCACATGTTGAAACTGTGCATTGGAGGGCTTGATTTGCATCTGAAACTTGTTATACTTTGAAACACCACTCAAAGTATTTATGCAAAGTGTATTATGTCTATAAATGCATTAATATCGAGTTTATTTGCAAGAATGATTACTAGTTAGAAGCAGACAGAACCACAAACGCACACGTACAACATGGCAACTTACATGTCATTAGATTGCGATGCTTCTCTCCACGATGCCACTGTCCTGGGTCCTAGAAAACTCTACCTTTTTTTTTTTTTTTTTTCGAGACCTGAGTCTCACACTGTTGCCCCGGCTAGAGTGCCGTGGCATCAGCCTAGCTCACAGCAACCTCAAACTCCTGGGCTCAAGTGAGCTTCCTGCCTCAGCCTCCCAAGTAGCTGGGACTACAGGCACGCACCACCATGCCCAGCTAATTTTTTCTTTCTATTTTTTTAGTAGGGACGGGGTCTCACTCTTGCTCAGGCTGGTCTCGAACTCCTGAGCTCAAACGATCTGGGCTCCTCGGCCTCCCAGAGTGTTAGGATTACAGGCGTGAGCCACCGCGCCCGGCCGAAAAGTCTACCTTGACCCTCTACTCCATTTGCCAACTCTGTCTGCTCTGGGTTTTCACTTGACATGAGTTAGATTCCTTCAAATCTTTATCAACACTAGGTTGATTGTCAAAGTTTAATTCTCCCTGTATTAATTATGTACTAATTCTAATAGTTTTCCTCATTTTTATGATTTCCTGACTGACTTTTCTCAGAATTCGGGATTCAGGAAAATATGTAAATTTGCTGAAAAATGTCCAGAAGGAAATCCCTCCTGGAAACAGTACTTGAAATTATATATAGTATAGTGGCATTTTTATAAATCTCAAACATGTGCAAAAGGAAGTAGAAAATAAATATAAAAATAGGTTAGTGGTTATCTCTCAGCAGGGGACCAGCAAAGGAATGGGACAGAAAAAAGGCACATAGGTAGATGCAAGTTGTTATGTTCTGGTTCTCGGCTGGGAATTGGAGTCAGAGGTGTTTGTAGGGTATTTCTATGGAATTTACATACAGGCTACAGATATTCTTTAGAATGTATCAAATATGGTATTAAAGAGATAGTTAAGGAAGAAATGGAAATTAAAACAAAAACAGGACCAGACCAGAAACATCCTTCTTTTTCTCATTAAAAAGGTGGAAGGTAAGTAGTTCATCCCTTACCCATGTGGAAATTAAAATTGTCTATTTATATCATGCCTGTATATGTATTTGATTATGGAATCCATCCTGTTATTTGACTTTGGTCTGCCCTCTATATTCCTTGCTTGTGTTTCTAAAAGCAGTGGTTCTCAAAGTGTGGTCTCTGGGCCAACGGCGTCAACATCTGCCTGGAAAGTGGTTAGAAATGCTCATTCTCCAAATCCGCCCTGGATCTACTTAATCAGAAACATCTTGGGGTGGGGGCCTGTGGATCTGTTTTTTAACGAGTCCTCTGGGTGATTCTGATGCTGCAAAGTTTGAGGACGATTATTATAAAGCTACAAGTTAAAGAACTCAGGTAGACCTGCTTTAGCCACCTTAGTTAACAACTGTTATTGTCAAAATGCTTTATCTAAAGTGGGCAGACCAGGCAGGTGAACAGCTTTCCTATTTAAAGGGAGAGAATGAGTGATTCATGTGATAATTCTAAACGTCTGTAAGACTTAGAATTCCTCTCCCAAATTCCAGGAATGAAACATAATGGAAGTGAGAATAAGTGGGAAAAATTTGTTTTCTGGACAAACCATTTTTTCCACTTGGTTTTCCCTGTGGTGAGCTGAGTCAAGTGCATCCATCATTGATAGAAACCATCAAATGGAGTATTTTTCTCTTCCTTTATTTTGTATTTATGTAATAATATAATTATTTCTCAGAGGCTTCTGTCACATTGTCATGGAGTTGAGTTTTATTTTTAGTTTCCTCTTTGACAAATATTTTAGAAATTTATAGATAAAATGCCATGGCTTAAACCTTATACTTTGACCTACTTTATTTCTTAATTTATTAGAATTCACATTAAGATATATAACAACTTTAAACTCTAAATGGTTGAGGAGAAACTTTTTTATTGTGGTAAAATGTACATATCATAAAATTTACCATTTTAACCATTTCAAAGTCTACAATTCAGTGCCATTGATACCATCACAATGTTGTATAACCATCACAACTACCTATTTCCAGAAATTTTTCATCATCTTAAACCAAAACTGTATCCACAGCAACACAGCAACCAATCCCCATTACCCCTGCTCCACTCAGCCCCTGCTAACCTCTATTCTATAATACTTTCTGTCTCTATGAATTTGCTTATTCTAGATGCCTCATATTAGGTGGACTCATAAAATATTTGTGCTTTTCTATCTGGCTTATTTCACTTAACATAAGTTTTCAAGTCTTCAAGGTTCATCCATGTTGTAGCATGTATCATAATTTCCTTTTTTATGGTTAAGTAATATTCCATTTTAATGATACATTGTATGTAAATACCACATTGTATTTATCCATTTATCTGTTGATGGATATTTGGGTTTTTCTACTTTTGGGCTATTGCAAATAATGCTGTTATGAACATTGGTGTACAAGTATCTGAGTCCCTGTTTTCAATTGTTTTGGGTATATGTATCTAGGAGTGGAATTGGTGGATCATATAGTAATTTTATGTTTAAGCTTTTGGGAATTGCCAAGCTATTTTCTACAGCGGCTGCACCATATTACATTCCTGTTAGCAATGCATAACGATTCCAATTGGGAATATCTTTATGTGTTGTCCCATATGATTTTAGAAATGAAAACAAAATATGCAAAAATTAGTTTTCACCTATAGGTGAAGAGAAATAGCTAGGTAAAAAGCAAAACTATGAGACATTAAAACCTAAGATTTGTGGTTTTCCTCCTGTTTGGCGAACTTTTCAGGAATCCGCAAGTGTTGTTGGCACAAGCTTCATTGTCAGTAGGTAATGCGAAAATTGAATTTGTTGTTGGTGATAAAGTTCACGTCTGCTTTCTTTGGGGGGACATTGATTTGGGATTATAGTTTACTGTAACCTGGTAATTTCAGTAATGCAAATGCAACAAAATGTTTCTTAAAAACAAAACATAAATTCAATCGGGGGTGGCAAGGCAATTAAGGGGAACTCTCTCCATTTGGTTGTCCTTCTGGGGCATTAAGGCAGCTGCAGCCAATATTGAACAGGGAGCTGCAGCTGTTTACAGATGCATTAGGAAGGCGAGGCTCTGGAACTCAGTTGCACAATTTCTCCTGTGCAAAGGAAAGGCCAAAATTGTCGGAGAGGGAGGAAATCTAAGGGATATAAGTAAATTTAATTTTCAGCAAGAGCTCGTTGTGCTAATACTGAGCATTACTGCTGCAATAAGTCAGAATCTAGGTTTCTGCTGGTCACTAGCAAGGTGACTTAGGTTCAGAACAGTCAAATCACTCCTTTATTTCCCCGTCTATCAATTACTCTCACATAGCCCCACAAAGGCGATGTGTGCCAGTCTGTCTTTCCTTTAGAATATTTAGGAAGTTCATTCATGCTAAAGAATTGTTAGAGTTTGAATCATCTGTGGGTTTCAAGGCTGTCCATTTTCAGAAGTATGCACCGTGATAAATATTCGGGATTGTAAGTAGAAACTAAAACACCAGGTCTTCCGATAGCTGATTATCCTTGGTATAGAGTTTTGATAATAAGATGCTTTTTGTTGAAAAGAGTACCGCTTCAAAGTGGAATTATAAGAATTAAAGGGGAATATTTTCAAACTCAGAGTTCTTGGTTTTGACTTGTGACTGGACACTTAACAGGTGGTCTGCCACTTGCCTTACGATTTTGGTGACATCATCTTTTTTGCCAAGATGTTGAAGCTGAACACACATCCAGCAGAACAGGAGCTACCTCAGTAATTCAACAAATTATATTTATTGTTTCATCTGGCTATACCCAGTTGCCCAGGAGTTTGACTTTTGGTCATTACTCTTTACCATATATGTGGTTGTCATGTAAAAAAGGCAAACAAAACAGTCACAAAATCAATTTGTTGCCAGGGAAGAAAAGGGGCTTCAAGACAAGGAGGAGGACCCCAATCCTCTTGGGAAAAAAGCAGAAAGGTCAATTTAGTTTATTAAAGAGCTGATCCTTTTAGGTTCAGGATATAATATACTTCCTTTAATGCCATCTAATAGGAAATCAGAAACAGTCCAAAAGCACACTATTCCCTGAGGACGAGTCAACACAAAATTAGCACCACCAGACCAAACTAGCGCTTTGCGCTGCCTTAAGCACAGAACCCTGCAATGCAAATGTCATTTTAACTTCTTGGAATCAAATTTAGGGCCTGATGTATGAAGGTGTTCTGGTAGGCACAAATATATATAAATTAAAAAATGGCAAACAAAGTATGCTTTAGAATGATCTGGTAAATTTGTGCCATGGTCTAAACAGTACAGAAAAAAAGTATTTTCCCTTAAACAACACATCAATGAACATACATTCAGTAGGCCCTTACTATATGGCTCCACACTACGAGGGTAGATCAATTGAGGAGATTGCTGAAAGGGGAAAGAATGGTGGTTGCAAAGGAGGGGCCCCAGGATCAAGGTGAGTCCCTAAGAGGGGCTTACCTAAGGTAGGGCTTCCAGTCAGAAGTGTGGCCCAAGAAGGTAGGCATTTGTCGGAGAGGACCACGGTGAGAATCAAATTTCAAGGGCATGGGAAGAAGGGGCAGAGATCTGAGCCCACGTTGATAAAGTGCTCCCAAGAGTGAGAATGCTGGTGGCCTCTTTGCAGTAAGAGAGCAGGTACAATGGCTTAAAGGCACCAGGCGGTGTTTGCCAGTGGGGATAGGTACAGTCCTATGCAACATGCAATCCTCATCTCACCAGACTCAATTACGAAGCAGACTCACATACGAAGCAACCAGAGAACAATTCAAAATAGCATATTATTGAGAAGGACTAAATAGTTGGTTAGCAACTGTGTGAGGTTCAGAGAGAGTGGTTGGGGAAATCGTCACAGAGAGGGGAGCTTGAGCAGGTCTTGATAAGATTAGGGAAAGGAAGAGGGACTGGGGACATTCCAGGCAAAGGGACAGCATGCCTGAAGGCCTGAGGCCAAAGGAACATGGCCTGGGGGCTGCCTGGACCAGGGGAGATTGGCCCAGAACAAACACGGCACTGTACAGATCCGGACACTGGGAGCAAACGGTGAGCTGCAAGGGCCTGTGGGAAATGAATCTGGCTGGAGAAACGTGAGGGCCAGGGAAGGACTGGGGGAGGCAGGAAAGAGAGAGAGAGAAAGTAGTGTGAAGGGAAGATTCGTCTAGAGGGAACAGGGAGTACTGGAGACGGAAGAGGCAGAGTCTGAGGAAACCACGCAGGAGGCTGATGAAGCGGTCCAGCCACAATGCCCAGCGTAGAACCCAGAAATGAGACTGGGGAGGGAATGCTAAACATTAGGACAGTTTAGAAGAAAAATCAACAGATTTTGTATTGACTGCACATGAAGTATGAAGGGATAATTCCAGAATTTCAAGTTTGAGTGAAAGGGAGGCAGGAGAAAGGAGACCTTCCACATGAACCTGGCTTTGGAGGGAAGGACTAAGTGAGATACTGGACATGCTGACATTAAAGTAGTATCTAAACATCCATGTAGAAATGTCCAGTGAGCAGTTAGATGGAAAAGAAGCTAAGATAGCACTAAAGGACTGGAGACACGGATTTGAACATCCAGAAGATAATTCTCAGAGAGTCGTATATTCATGTTACGACCCCGAGTGGAATTCTTTTCTGTGTTCCACGTGAGATGTGAATGTGTGTCCTCAAATTGGGTGAGGACAGTTTTCCCTTTATCCAAAGAAGCAGTAAAATAAAGAGACCTCTTTGGTACCAGAATGAGGAGGAGAAAAAACCCTTTTCACGTACAATCTACTAATCTAGTTGACTTGGTTAAGAATTTTCTTTGAGTATTGAGACTCCATCACCGTTATTTGGAGGCGAAAAGGAAACCCATCAAAAATGATACTAGTGGAAAACTCAACGTAATGAGCCAGAAGTCATTCTTTCCCACTGAAGCTCAGCCTTTCGGCCTAAATATCACTTCTCTCTCACTGAATGGAACATCTTTAATCTAAACAGGTTGCTTTGTTTCCCGAGTGAGGTGTTCTCATCAGAGAAATCTGTTGTTTAGTGTATACAGGCTGATTCGGTGGAATGATATTTGTGCGTGATGTTGTGTAAATAGAGTTACGGCCCGTCTTCCTGATAGTAGCCTGGGCTGTCATTAGGATGTGTGTGCATGTAAGTAGAGGGGTGTATTTGCGTGCACACACGTGCATGCCGCAGGGCAGGGGGCGGAGGGAAGTGTACGCCAGCCCGTGTTAAAGTTCTTGATGTAAAGAAAGTCGCCAATTCACAAAGGAATTTGATTACCTCTATCCATTATACACACACAGTGAGTGAGCGTGCTCCTCACCATCTGTCATCTATTTCATTTGCATCACCAGCACCTGGCCTGTTTATCTGCTACACTCGTTTCTTTACCAAATTCTTACACTGCTTTAATAAAATACAGAAATGTTATTGTTAAAAACCAATTAATTTACAATCCTCCACAGAGATAGTATTACTTATAATTCAATTTGGCTTCTAATGATCTGCTTTCTTGCAAAATGACTTAATTCTTGTGTCAAAGATTAGTTATTAGATATTACCCCGCTGCACCAGCCCTGTAGTGCTGAGGTAGGCAAAGCAGCTTGGAATGTCCCTGGCCATTAATCAGAAGTCTGAAACATTTTCTTGTTTAACTCCTTCAAGAACCCGGTTGCAGCCATAGTGCCTTTAACTCTTCCCCCCGCCGGTTGCTCCCTCACTTGATGAGGTTTGGCACAAGCAGACCTGGAATTTTCAGGGAAAGCTTTTGTCTTTATTCTAGGAACTGGAATAAACCTATGCCACTTGAGATTCTTTCCAGCTCCATATATCCACATACGTTTTCGCTAGACCATTTCATACAGAATTTACTTGAATATCCAGCCATTTCGTGAACGAGGTAGGAAAAGGTTGCCCCTCTTCCCTAAACCCAGCCTTTATAAAGAAGTGAATGCGGGTGGCTCCACACACAATGGTGGGGCTGGGTGTCACTTTCCTTGTGATCACAGTATCATCCACACCCATCACACAGGCCAGCCTGATCACACAGCAGCAGTCTGGCAGCCCTCAGCCAATTGTCCACACATTTCACGAATGGAACCACTAAACATATGGCTATAGCCAGCACATTCTAGAAACATCAGCTTGGGCTTACATATTGAAAATCCTTAAATGCCTTAAAAAATTTTTTTATACTGTAACATTCTTAAGTTTTACATGTCTTTGCTTTTTTAACCTCCTGATGTAACCTAGAATTTAGCGTGGAAACTATTATGTCCTTTCTCACTTTAATTTCTATTATACTCATTGGCAAATGTCATACATCCTAACAGTGAGAAAAAATATATATTTATATTTTTTATATTTTATGTTCCATATTTAGAGAATATAAAATATAAATATGTTTACATTTATAAAATATTTATATTTTAAATTTTGACTATAAAGATGTCCTAAAACTATCCTGAGAAACCTATGAAAAATATGAAGCCATGAAAATAATCAATGAAGATTAGTAATACTTCAGTGAGAATGTGTCCCAAACCTTGAAATGGCTCAATTAGCTGAACTGGAAGGGGTCAGAGAATTAAAATAGTACAGACAGGAAGCAGAGTGCTATTTAGATATGAAATGGGGGAAAAATCTTCTACATTTACAAAACCTACTTTCTAGATGATACAGATATGCTACTTATACTTTTTGGTTTTATAAAACGAAGTTGCTGCTGGCTCTGAAGCATGTGCCCATGTTAAAACTACAGGGGGCTACAAAGGTAGCTGCAGTTCAGTTTGACTTCTCTGGAGTGTGTCACGTTCAAAGCTCATTATTTCACAAAAGCAGAGAAACAAGCTTTGTGACTGGGGAGACAAAACTTGAGCAGCTGTCTTAGAAGAAGCATTTTCTTTCTTGTACATGATAGTATTAAGGGAACTGTGCCTAGTGCCACACACTCCATTTTACATAACAGGTTTCCTACAAATGTTCAAACTCATTGGTAAACTCTAAAAGATAATCTTATTTCTGCTCTGTGGCTTATGCTGAAAGATGCTCTTTGATTACCCAACAAATGATAGGAATTACTCTAAATATCTTGTTCTGTCCATTCATATACATTTTTATATTTTTCTGCTGGCAAAACTGAAGGTCACATTTAATATAAGGCTGTCCTAGAATTTTGGAGACTTAAAAATTAAGTCTGAGGGGCCCAGAGGAAGAAAACTATAAGACAAATGGTCCCCAAATCTGTTCCCTGGTGATTATGATTCGGATTGATATGATTCAACTTCTTTTGGAATAATAAATAATTCACAATCCCTGAATCACTGCTCTATATGCAAAGCAGAATTGAGAACCAAATGCCAAAAATATCCCCAAAAAGCATAATTCCCAAATAACCCTATTTTCCAAAGTTTATTTTTCAAATTCAGACAATGCATCATCAACCTCAGGAATAGGAGTTGAGCCAAATAAGCTGCAATCTAATATGGAAATGTGGTTCTGGCCACGGTACTGTGTCATTCTTCTGAATGGGATCACCTGCACCCATCCCTCCTAGGAGAAAATTTCAAACAGAGTTAGCTCCTTAAACCTTCTAATTAAAATGAGAAATCCCCAGGCTTCCATGACTCAGCCTCAGAAAAAGATTATTAGGAATTTAATAGGGAAAATATAGCAGCTCAGACCATCTGTGACCCAGTGCTCTGTGAGAATTTAAAGAAAACTGGAGGGAGGCAGCCCACACTCCAATGCACGCTCGAGGAGTACTTTGTAGGAGCTGCAATAAATCAACATAGTTAGAGTACAGCCTTTTTCAGATTTAATTACTGTTACATAATTATTAGCAAAGCATTCTCCTCTGAAACTGTAAAACTCATTACATCAAAAATCCCCAAGCTCCTGATGGAATTTATGAACTAGTTACTTTCTTTCTAGCTCTGGGAAAATAGTGGAATAGAGTCCAGATTTGTCTCCAGCTTTTCAGAAGCAGAGGGGAATTTATTTCTCCTGTTTTGTGTCATTTTAGTAGGTTTCAGAATTGAGTTTGCTACGGATCATTCGCTTAGACATTTATCTATGTTCTCACCTAAAAACTCATTGAAATGAATGCATTTTATTTCAGTGGTAAATGGTATTAAGCAAGTAAGTTTTAAAGTGTGCCTGTAACAAACTAATTTTCAATAGAGTAAAAGATAAAATCATCTTTAGGCATCTGTGATTTTTTGAGGATTCACTTAGGGTCAGAAAAATCACAGCAAGTAGCAAGGCTTGCATTGGGTGGACAAATGGCAACATGAGAGTGATCTGCACATGGTGGTGCGTTGGATCTGGCCAGTGCATCTCTTCCCAACACCACATGCAGCAGCATTACATGGGTAGCTCGAAATTGGCCATAGTGGGGCATTTACACTACAAAAATTGGCAAATATTGCAATCGAGGCTTTTTGCCTGCATTGCCAGTTGTTCAACATTTACCAGAATAGCACTGTTGCTGTGTTCACCAATGACGCAGGTGTAAATGCTACCTCTATTGTCTACAAAGCTCTAACAGACAGCCTGGGATAAATCTTGCTCACTTGTGCACCATGTCGATCAAACTTTAACAAAGCAAGGTTCTTTTTTTTGTTTTTGTGGTTTTTTTTTTAAAGTCTAGCTTGGGTAGATAGGGCGTTTGTTCCTAGAAGCAGGAATACTCTGGAATGGGATTCCTTTGGAAGACAAGCGAGTGCGTTTGCCTGTGGCTAGTTAGCTCCTTACCATCAAGTGTTACTTAGCCCAGGATAGGGCGTTCCTTTCAATATGGGTCAGGCAGCTTCCCTGGATCCTCAGCCCCTTACCTGCAGAGAACTGCAGCTGCTGGATAATGGTTTGTGCCTGCTCTTACTCTCCAATATCCAGCCAGATGTTTTCTGTTGTGTTTGGAGGCTCTCCTGGGATTAGCTCTCATCAGAGTGAGAGAAAGATAAAGGCAGCTGAGGCTTACACAGTCAGCTGCCTTGTACCTGCTCCCGATGTTGCTGCATTTCCCAGTTACCAATTTTTTGCCAGCCCTGGGACAACCTCAGGTTTTCCCTGGTCATCCGATCCCCTAGTCCACACTCTGGCAGGGCAGTGTCTCCCACCACTCTCTCCACTCATGACCTCCATGACCTCTGTCGCAGCCAACTGAATGGCTCCTTGTCGTGAACACACCCCAAGGTCTTCTACTCCCCACCCCCTTTTTTCCTGAGAGAAGGGGTGACTAACATTGCCTGAGCACTGTTGCAGAGTTCTGTTTCAGCATCCAATGCTGTGCATTTTGCACTTCGGATTGTTTACTGGTATATTTTGGTAATCTGTGTTAATTGACAAGCACTCTTACTGCTTTTTTTTGCAGTAATATCCTGCTCTTTCTTTTTACATTTATGCAGGTGATAACTTTATAGATCTCTTAGAAAATAAGGTACATAAAGTTTTCTTTTGTTTTTGGTGTTAAATCTGTGTTCTCTGGTTACAGTTTGCTAACTGTTTGCTAACTATTGTGTTTCTTTTATGCAGGAGTTTTCCTTGGATGTTTGGTGTGTTTTTTTGTTTTTGTTTTTTTTTGTGTGTGTGTGGACTGTTTGTAGTATAGATGAGCACCAAATTTAAACATTTAAAAATATTTGTTAGGAAGAGTTATTTCCTAAGCTCAAGTGAAATTTCCTGTCTTCTGCCTATGGGTTTGTGCTCTGATGTAGAAAGTCTGGCTTTCTGTTAGTTGGATGGAGGAAGAGGACATGTGGTGGGGATGGCCAGGTTCTTTTTTAGGAGTGCACGGGAGTTTTCTTCTGGATATGGGGAGAGACCAATTTTTTTAGTGACCCTACGTATGTCACAGTGCTGCTTGCTTCTAATGCCCCATACCAGTTGTTACGTCTCTGAGGTCAGAATTCTGAAATCAGAAAGGTGTCCTCCACAATTTAATCCCCAGCCAAATGCCAGATCCAAGCACGTGGAGATTATATGGAACTGCCCTAATTATTTTTTATTGTTTCCTAATCTGTTAACTAGCTCGTCTCCCTTGTCTACCTCCTCCTCGGCTCTGCCGCCTCTGAGCTCGGAGTTATTAGCTTCTCCTGGGGAAACTGATCCAAACAATGGAAGTTCTCTCCTTGAAGTGGCTGCAGTTTTCAGTTGTGGTTTTTCTTTTTCTGTTAAACGTTTGAAAAGTTGTTTTCTGTTCTTGTCTGCTGGTGCTATAGTTTCTAGATTTCTAGTGCTGCTGTGTACTGGAATTAATTTTTTAACCTCTTCCTACATTTTAATGGAATTTTGGAAGACAGTGATGACAACACACGGTCTCAGCCATCTTAAACCAGAAGTCTTCCTCTGTTCTTTTTTACAGTATTTATTCTGGGTCAATTATTACTACTTATCCCTGTAACTTAACAAAACAGAGTTTAACTGTGGCATTGCGGGTACTTTGACCTTAACGGCTTGAAAAATACATGTTTGATGAAATAGTATTAATCAAATAAAATGCTAGGAGTCCGTACTCTAATTAGGAAACCTAACGGTGGACCTGCCCATCTACTCCACACTTCCAGACTCAACATTGAAAAAAATGCTATTTTTTATATAAGCTTATTATGGAGTAGTATGAAACACAATGAAAATAATTCTCCATTTCTTGTCTCTTCTTTATTTTTGAACATGATTTAAATTAATTCTGTTAATTTCCTCAGTCAGTATTTTATTTTATTTTAAAAATAAACTTTATTATGTATATTTAAGGCTACAACATGATGTTACAAGGTACATATATGTATATATAGTAAAATGGTTACTATGGTGGAACAAATTAACCTATCCATCATCTCACAGTTACCCATTTTTACCCCCTCTGGCAAGAAAAGCTATAATCTACTCTTCTAGCAAAAATCCTGAATACAATACACTATTATTAATTTTGTATGTATGTAATTATGTATGTTGTGCATTAGATCTTTAGACTTATTTACCCCACATATTTTACTATTTTGTATCCTTTGACCTACATCTCCCCATTTCCTCCCCTACCGGCCCCCAGTGACCACTGTTTTATTCTCTGTCTCTGTATTTGACCTTTTTGTCTTTTAGATTCCAATGTAAGTGAGATTATGCAATGTTTTTCCTTCTGAGTCTGCCTTATTTTACTTGGAATAATGTCCTCCAGGGCCATCCAGATGGTGGAAAATGGCAGGATCGCCTCCTTTTTTAAGACTGAATAATATTTTGTTGTGTATATGGTATATATGTGCACCTCAGTTTCTTTATCCATTTTTCCTTTTTTGTAGTTTAGCAGGAAATTATTATTTTTTTAAAAAATCCATCAAAGCTTATGGTATGGTGCTATTAGTCTTTTCAGAAATCTCCATGCAATGAGCACATTATTCACTAGACAGTCATGGAAACCAAAGCTGAAAAATATCAAGACTTTTGCATAATACTAGTATTCATAATTTCTTTTTCTGAAACACTGTTATGGTAGACCCAAAGCTAATTTTTCTAGTGAAGAAATATAAAGAGGAGAAATGCTAGTATTTTCTTACAACAACTTGCTCATTTGCAATAGAATTGCATTAGAACAGAAAATTCTTATGTATTTGTGAATATCAGTTATAGTACTTAGAATCTTGTACTATGATCACATGACAAATCTATTTCAGTTTTTATTGCCATGACAATTAACGACTTAGAGAGTTATTCTGTTTTTGTAATTCTTTTTTGTGGTTTGTCAGGTGGCTGGAAGTTGCTCAGTGTAAGTCTAGAATTCAAACATCTGACTGAGAGAATAAATGCCGTGCTTTAAATTGGTCAGCATGGCAATGCAGAGACATCCTAGAGGGTTACAGATGATATCAATCACTTGCTACACTCATGACTAATTTAATATCCTTCTTGCCATGTTCTCCCATCAGTGTAACACTGCATGACCTGTCAGAGTTTCTGCCACAGTGTGACTGGGCTGGAGACAAAACAATTTGTTCAGTCAAACCTATTTGGCTACCATCTGATTCAGGTTTTGTAATAACCCATCCTGGCTTGACTAAAGTTCATTTTATCGAAGTCTATAAGGAAAGTGTTTGATTAGCTGGTTAAAGGTAACATGAATTCAGCACTTACTCTGGATTGGGCATTGTAGTTAGCATTTTACATGTATTATCTCATTTAATCTCACGTCAACCCTATGAAGCAGGTGCATATTTGATGAAATATACAAATGAGAAAGCTGGAGCCTGGAGAGAATAAGTCACCTGCTCAAGGTCACACAGTTGGGCAATGGAGCCAAGATTTGCATCCATGTGGAGTGACTCTAGAGCCTATGCTTTTATAACATCTTGCTTTAAAAAAAATATCATTATTTTTGTTTAGAATTTTAGGATCACATATTAACTACTTACATGCAAATATAGTAAATGGCCCTAAATAACAAATGAATTGTATCTTTTTCATTGACTAATGGATATGTGTACCCAAATACTTTATTGACCTAATTCAGCTCACTTTTGGACTTGAAAGAAAATAAAATATTAATACTTTTCTATTAAAAGTATCTGTAAGTCAAGTATTTTCTTGGTTCACATGGACTTTTTTGTTCTATTAGTCTGAATATATTGGCTTTTACTCAATATTCATACTTCCTAATCTGACTTTAAAAATCCCATACCCTCTCCCTTCGTAAACTCTCTGGTTGTCACTCTGCCTTTATGGACCTCATTTCCACCTGCAAGGTTTGGGACCACTCACCTTTGCTCATCTATTCCGACTCTGTACCCAGAAGCAGAACTAGGTTTGTGGAGCCTGGATCCTATATGATTAGTGGGAGGGGGATCTTTAACTAAAAGAATGTAAAATGAAAAATACAAAATTTAGGTCTAAACTGAATATTTACTTAAAGTGAGAAAAGAAATCACAGCACATTACAGATTTTTCAAAAGCTGGAAAATACTGCAAATATTATGAAGTCCAAATACGTGTGTGTGTAATATTTTTAATAATTAGCTGATTGATAACTTTAAAATACTTTTCATTTTATTACTGAATCATTCATCATCCCTTCATATAACAAGTTGGTAATGCAATTTTAAATGGAGTAGAAAGCTAAGTCTGTCTTTCCTCTATAGTAGTGGTTCACAGTATTGCTTTTGTTTAATGACCCATAATTTTTATCTGCATTTTCTGTGTCTCTCTCTCTCTGTGTATGTTTACAAATAAATTTAATGATTATCAAAGAAGATAATCTTCACATATGTTCAAATCAAGATTTGGCAATTGTGTACTTGCTTTATTGCACATTCCAAAATGTCTCTACAAATGGCAGTTAAAATGGTATTATTTTTAGCTGTATTAAATGTGTTCTTGCATCAAAAAGGGGGAAAGTGTATGGTGCATTTATACTTGGATATGCTGCCTTATTGGGCATTTTTCTGAAAGGAGAGAACTTCCATTTGACCAGACATGGATGAGTCTGAAAGTTTCATTTACAATAATACATATCTGATAATTGGCAAAATCTTCTCACTGACCAGCTTCTGGTTTCTTGTTTTCTGTTCTTTATCACATATGCTGGCTGTGGCAGGATACACTCTTATAGTAACCCGATCTCTGGGTCTGCATCTTCATGTGTCAGCATAGGATTAAGTCAGCACAGTGGGTGGTAGGACCATTCTAGGAAAGCCATTCCCATACCAAGAATGCTAGCAATAGTATGCAATAATTGAGCACCACATAAATATATCCCAATAACCCAAACTACATGTGTACCCAAGTCAGCATCTCTTAGCCAGGTCCCCAGAATTCCATCTATGAGAAATTGCCGCGTGGTAGAGAAAGTCAGAGACGCAGAAGGCAAGGTAGATGTCCATCCTGAATCTGTGCACACACGCTGAGCCAAGATCCAGGTGCCTGAGGCCCAGAATTCTCTTCCTGAATGCCTTGGAGCACGCTTTCAGGGCTGCTGACCTGCAGAGTCAGTCCTCACAGTGTGGGACATGCTAACTTAGGCTTAAATGATGGCCACACAGAGTCCAGAGCAGAAAGAAAAGAGGAGCAGGCTAGCAGCTGCAGGCTGGTTGTTCCCACACTGCTAAGTTACAGGAAGAAACTCCAAGAAGTCAGATTATTCTCAATTTGTACTTGACCTTCCTTCCCAGTCATTTTGAAGGCAATATTTGTCAAGATAGAAGGATAGGACATATTTTATTGAATAGTTTGTTAGCTACACTTATGTAAATGTTCTACAATTAACATGCAATACTTCTACTATCAGAACTAATAATGAAAAACTTAACAAATGTTAAGAAAAAAAGCAAAGAAAACTTCTAAAGCCTAATCTGGACATCCAATTTGGGAACTCTAGTGTGTTGAGAAAATGCACCAGGACTCATGTTTGCTAAAAATCCTTGAGCTCTGGGAAGAAGTGTTGAAGGGACTTTGACACTAAAAGCCAGGTGTCTCAGGGTCCCCCAAGCCTATGGGACAGAGAAGGCACAAGGAATGCTGGCCCAGCTTGTGGGGAATAAGCCCAATAGCACAGAACATGCACTCTGGGGCTTGATCAAGTAGAAACACACCTCATTGCTCCTGATGGTGGGTGCTTGGTCAGCAGGGCAAAGACTAACAAACAACATGCCCTCAATACTCGTCCTGAGGAACAGAGTAAACCACAAAGATCTCACAGAGTAAGGTCACCTTTGGCTGTCCAGGTCAGACAGACAATTATTCTATTTGGGAATTATTCTATTTGGGAAGAGAGGACTAGGGACACTAAGAAGAATAGTGAGTTTTTGTTATACAGCTATTTGAAACTCTAAGCACTGTTATCTGTGTTATATAGCACTCAGAGAATGATATGATTTGCACACGTTATTAAGAATATAGTCACGTAAAAAATCAGACACCTTCTTACTATTCTTCAACTGTTGTTCAGCAACTGTCGTCAGTTGCTTCTTAATCTAACCCGGACTCTGTGTCCTACATCGGCCTGGACAGAAAGAGCTGGAAGTCCACAGTTTTGAATTCTAAGAGGTCGTCCTAGACGTCTGGGTTTTAGGATAACTCAGGGAGCGTTGACTGATGGGCTCTCTTTCTCTCTCGTTTGCTATTCAGTGCTCTGTATCCGCCCACACAGTCCCCTGTGTCTCTGCGTACAGAGGGACGGGGCTGGGCGTTTCGTTCGGCTTTCAGACTCATGTGGTTTTCTGCCCCACATTGCTTAGGACAAGCTGGAAGGGAGGGATCAGAGCCCCACCAGGGCTCCTCAGTGTGACTCCCTTCTAATGACCCTTTTCCAATCAGAAGGGAGTCGTTTTCCTCCGCCTCATTATCTCCCTGCCTAGTTTCTGCCCTTTGAAGCTGAGCTTTTCCTTCCATTAACAAATAACTAGGAAAGTGTACTCACTAGTACTTCTTACTAATCTCCTTGTAGTTTTATAGCCGACCTCTGACCAACCTTTTGACATAAGTGATTTCTTAAAGGGGCAATGCCTGCTATTTTCTAAATGTACTAAAAGATATTCAAAGAGATTCTATTTCCTTCTGGCGTCCCCTGGAGAAAACGATACATACAAGATATAACTGTCTTTTATTTGTGCCGTGGTGGGGTGCCTTTTTACACTGACTATATGTCAGACTCCACATGGTGGCCCGGACACTTGACATTCAGAAGCCGATTAAGAAATTAGCACTTCAAACCGGTACGCAACACAAGTCAGACCCATCCTCCTCTTCGATGACAGGGCTAGCACTTGGTAAATCCATAGGGTACTTTCTGGATGCTATATAAATGGATTTGGCTAAATATTTATTGAGCACCTGCTGTGTGCAGAATACTGTGTTGAATGCTATGTTGCGTCCTATGTGAATAGACAGTATGACCAGCATTTACAATCTGATAGGAAGCACGTGGCTTTACATGGACATTTACAGAATTAAAAAGGCTTGTAAAGTGAATAAATACAATATGAAGAGATGATGAAGTCAAGAGGGAGATCCAGACTGGGGAGGACAAAGGGGAATCCATGGTTCAGATTTTCTTCTCTTCTGAGGTTCTCTTAACTGATGTCTTTCCCCAGCTCCCATAATAAGGTGCCTGAATATATCTGTGGTATATAATATATATATATACACATATAGATATATATCTATATCTATCTATATAATATCTATATATATAATATCTATATCTATTATATAGATATAATATATCTCAGGTCTCCTACCAGGATGACCCCTTTTTATGGTCTGGAGTATTTATTCAACTTGGTAGACAGACTTACAATGTTTGCAAACATTTTATGTATTTAGGTTTGGAGTAAAACTTTAGAGAAAATGTACTTATTCCTTAAAAGTCATAAAACAAATATGGTACATTGTTTTTAGGAAATATACAAGTCAAATCTATCTCATTCTTAAAGCAAGATTTTGCCATTACTTTATTTAAAATAACTAAACTTAGACATGAACCAGGACCCTTCAAGCAGTGCCATGGAAGAACTATGGGACTGGTTATTGAAAGACTTTGTGGTCTGATTTAAATTCTGCCGCTTGCTAACAGTGTGAATTTGGGTGAGTCACCTAATTTCTCTGCCTTTCCACATCTGAAACAGGTAATTACATTGTTTGCCACGATAAGTCAAAAGGGTTGTTGTGAAAATCCGTGTAAAGTATCACTTAAATGTATTATTCAGAAGGAAGTTATCCTTATTCTAACAAGCTTTGAGAGTGCTGAATCCTAACCACTAGACCACCAGGGAACTCCTCACAAGCTTTGAAATAAACTCTTGGTTATAATTTGGTCGGTAACAGTTCTATAAATTTTATAGATTTATAATTTATAATTTTAAGAGATCTTTATAGAACGCTTCCTTTCTAATGACTCCATTTTTTTTCTAGTTTAGGATCAAAATGTAAAAGACTTCTACAGAGATGTGCAGTAGTTTGAGAACAGGAAGCCTGTGGGGCTGTTGCTTCTGCCATCTGGCCCTGCTTCCTTTTCCAGTGAGGACATCATTGCTTCATGCAAATCAGAGCGAAGGTTTATTGCCTTTCTACATTTTCAGCTCCCCTTTTCCTTTCCTCCCCACCTACTGCTCCTCCTGTATATATACACAACAGAACAGCAAAAGGATGCAATTGCTAAATATAAACTTGAGAAGCTAAATCTCGGTCACTAATTTTTTTCTGAACCAGAGGTTTCTCTGTCAGTTTAACTTTTGAAAGCGGCAGTAGTAAAGAATACGGTGACACTTACCATGTTTCCCCGAAAATAAGACCTACCCATAAAAAAAGCCCTAGCAGGATTTCTAAGCATTTGCGCAATATAAGCCCTACCCCAAAAATAAGACCTAGTGATGGGCGTGGCTACGCAGTGTATCTGCACAACCCATGCATTTTGTCGCAGAGCGGTAAAGAAGACGAGCAGCCCTTCTCATCTGCCCCATGAGAGCTCTATTGCTTGACATGAGAGATTGGGGCCAATGGTTCTAAAGGAAACAGAGTTGCAAGAAATTCAGGATGGAATTCGGGGTTTGGAGAGTTATGATGATGTTCCAGAAGAGGACGACTTAACTATATTTGAATAAACGTAGATTGTTGTACCTACTTAAAAAAAATAACACATCCCCTGAAAATATGCCCTAGGGTGTCTTCTTGAGGAAAAATAAATATAAGACCCTGTATTATTTTCGGGGAAACACGGTATTGAGTGAAATGTGGCGGTGTCATCACAGAATTCGTCATGACTGATAGAGAGATGCAGGTCACATTCTGGAGGGGAAGTAGTAGGGGTTGTCTGGTCCATTCAACTAGCCTACGCCGGAATGGCCAAGGAAGAAAAGTGGTTGCCCGCTACCAAACATGCCAAGAGACTCGTGGATACAGTTCAAGGCACACAAGTTCCCAAGAAAACTAAAAAGTAAAAGAAAACACAGATGAGAGACATATTCCCTATTTTTTAGGACTGAAACATGAAGTGTGATAACTGAGTTTATTTCTCTTCTACAATACACAAGTTGTGTGTATCTCATCCATTACAGAACTTGAACTTTTAAATGGAGGCGTGAAATCTAGCTATCAAATACAAACTACAACATATTACTATTATTTTAGCAGGCTCATGAGGAAGAGGGCTTTTTCTTCAGTCAAACAGGAATGTGTGTGTGTGTGTGTTTGTTACTTCTCTTCCTCCTTCATCTTTTAAGGAAAACCAATAAAAAGAAGAAAATTTGGAACCAGAAAAAGTAGAAGAGTCTTGGCTAGTATTAGATATTGAGTGCTTTTGATTTTTTCCCATCACTAAATCTTTGTGTAATAGTAAGCTTACAGATACATAAAAAAAATACTTGTTGTAAATGATGAAAATAAGAAATAAACCAAAGCTTTAATTCCATAATTTGAAAGCCCACGCTTCACATGTTGGTTAGGTCAAGCACCCTCTGACTAGACATGCTGGGCTATTCTGTAAATGATTCAATGGAGTGACCAGAAACCTAAAATTGAAGCCATATGGAAACTTACTGTGCATATTAAATTGTGTGTAGCAGTGTTAACAGCATCTTGATTTGTGGCTGCAAGTAATAAATGAATTATATTAATTTTGTAGCTGCAAGCTAATTTCTCCAGAATTACTTTTTAATAACCAGCATCATGTTCGCTGGTAAGATTTAAATACATTTAGGAACAAATTTGTAGACTTTTAAGTAATGCTAGATTATCATTTTGAAAGCTTAAAGAGTTCATTTACTATGTCCCCTAACACTAAATTTTTAGAGAGAAAACTCTTTTGCTCAGACTGGATAACTTAGTTGATAAACATTGAATGTGTTATTACACAGAAATATTCACTATCCTGGTATAACCAGGTGAAAACTAAATCGTTGAAAGAATTTTTCCCCTTATTTTACAGGTGATTTGCCTTTGTCATATAACTTGCCATTTTTTTCTCCCTGCTGTGTTGAAACCAATCATGCTTTAATATCAGTGTCAGTGCAAAACTTGGAACGTTATGGCTGGTTCTCATAAGTGAGGCCGTTCAGTTTGGAGTGAAGAGTTTGAGTTTGGAGGCTGATGGAATTTTCATTCCACTGCTTATCAACTGTGTGGCCCTGGGCTAGTTTTTGTGCCTCAGTTTCCTGATGCGGTTTATAATAGTATGTACCCTACCTATTGTTGGGAGGATTAAATGAGAAAGCACACACGAAATGTTTAAATGGAGCCCGCATTGAAGAAGCCTCATTACATGTGAACTACTGTAATTCTCTGGGAGACCAAGGCACAAGGACATATGGCGAGGTTGCTGGTCAGCCAGATCTGGGTTGGATCCTAGATCCACCGTTTGCTGGCCCTGTGAGCTTGGGCAAGTTTCTTCACCACTCTGAACCTCAATCTTGGTCTATAAAATAGAATTCTTATACCAAACCCATCTTTTTTGCCCTGTTGGGAGGAATTCATGCAATGAAATATGAAGAAGTTTAACACAGTGATGGTCATGTAATAGTTTCAATAAACATTCATTAATATTCATTTCCTTTCTCTTCTGTGGGAAGCAGCCTCACCTCCACTATTTGAGGTGAGGAAGGCTGGCGGGAGGTCTCGGCTAAGTCAGATGACCTGTTTCTCCCTGTCTTCTTAGGCTCCATGTCCAAGGGGACCTCTGACAATAGGAAATAGTGGTGTGAAAAATCTACATTCACAAATAATATAGTGTTTATATATGACTGTTAAAAATATATTGTAAATTTTTGGCTACAGGTTTTTCTTCCTGATTATATTTGATTTAAGATAATATTAAAACTAGTTGGCCTTCCCAGAATAAACACAGACTGGCAATGAAAGGAGGGGATAGAAAAGGGGAAACCAGCTTATGTTTTAAAACTATTGCTATGGGTAATCCGCATGCAGAGTAATTGGAACTGTATTACCAAAAATGTTCAACTCCTTCACAAACAGTAACAAGAATCATTACTTACTGACTACTTACCATGTGCCAGTCATGTTGAGCGCTTTACATACAATTTCTCATTTAGTTTCTCCCCAAATGCTATCAATGAATTGTTATGGATCTCACAACTGCAAATAAGGACATTGATTGTTAAAGAGGTTGAAAATAATCTCTCAGGCCACTTTCTAAATTGATCACTCAGCTTACATGATAGAATGGGTTTGAGTTGCCAGTTTTGGCCTTTTTCTTTGTTCTTTTCTTTTCTTTCTTTCTATCTTTTTCTTTTCTTTCTTTTTTTCTTTTTTTGAGACAGGTTCTTGTTCTGTTGTCTGGCTAGAGTGCAGTGGCATCATCATAGCTCACTAAAACCTCAGACTCCTGGGCTCAAGGGACCCTCCTGCCTTAGCCTCCCAAGTAGCCGGGACTATAGGTGTGTGCCACCATGCCCGGCTGATGTTTTTTTATTTTTTGTGAGATGGGGGTCTTGCTATGTTGCCCAGGCTGGTCTCAAACTCCTGACCTCAAGCAATCCGCCCACCTTGGCCTTCTAGAGTGCTAAGATCACAGGTGTGAGCCACCACGCCCAGCCTCCTTTTTCTTGTTACCAAATCTGATTTTGTGACACAAAACTTGACAATAAAGAACTTTTGAAAACTTTACAACAGTATTGTTCCAAAAGTGTTATAATTAAGAATTATGTTTTTCATTCACTTGTATGGTCCTTAATCATATCCCCAAACCAATTACCTGCTGTCGTCACTCATGGTGCAGCCCCTACAGTAATTCTGGGAGAAATCGGGGGTAATAATTCCAAATGCAATGGGAGAGCTTCTCCTGTGGAATATTTAACACTAAACAGGAGCTGTACTCAGCAGAGCTGAGTATAGACACCCTGGTCCTGCTCTTCGACTTTTCCTTTCATGCCCCACACCCTGAGTTTGAGCCCATCCATGCCCCCAAGTGTGCACCTGCCACTCAGACCTCCCTTGTGAACTGCAGACACTCAACTGCGTAGTATGTAACTCACTCAGGCCTTTCCGCAAGGCACTTAATCTCAGCAAGTTCAAAACGGAGGGCCTCATCACTGTCCCACTGACCTGCCTGATGCAGCCACACCTGTTCTTCCTCTCCTCTCCCCTCAGTTTCCAGGTTCGGGCAGTACGCACTCGTGTTTCTCCCCACCGATCGCACGTTCCGCCTCTCCCCTCCTTTCTGTCCCCCTGTCAGCTTCCACTAGAACTGTTTCCTGATTGGTTCCCCGGGTTCTGGTTGCAGTTCTCACTTTGTCACCAAGGCTATCCTTCTAAAACGCAAATCTACTGATGTACTTCTCAGCGTGAGATCCCTCAGCAGACTCGTCTGCAGACCTGCGAGCCTTTCCACGGTGTGGCCGTGGCCAGCTTCCCCAGGCTCACCTGTGGCAAATCCATCGAACTGAACTTGCAGTTCTCCAAAGCAATTTGTACCTTCTTCTCCGTAAGTAAACATTTCTGCCTGAAACCCTCTGCTGTTAGGGTCTTAAAGGGGGCTGTCAGTAAGTAGCGTCCCCTTTCCCTTTGAATCCAGTTGCTTAGTAAGATAAGAAGTAAAGCAAATGGATGCCAAAGATCAATTTCGTAATTGATAAAGTTGAGATCATAGAATAGCACTTAGAGTGTGAGCTAAATGTGCTTGCTAACTCAACCCTGGAATTGGACAGACTGTTCTGAATAATTACAGAAGACCCTGGGCCACTATAGTCCTCCCCTAGTTTCTTAACTTGCAGCTCTTGGGAACAGATAAGAGCATGCTGGCCGAAAAGAAGGAGGAGCTGACCAAGCATGCCTAATTTTCTTTTCCAGTATCTTCCGATCAGGTTAAGGCATTCCTTCCCTGGAGAGAAGGGTACAGGAGGTACTGAGAGGCTGGGAATGTCACATTTCCATTTGGAAGGAAATAAGAGGAGAAATAACCTGAAAATTACCTACCCTCACTGGCCCACCTGTGACATGTCTCTTACCCACCAATGCCCAGTTCAAGCGCCTGTTCCTCCAGGCAACTCCTGTCCTGGCCCCACCATAGCCCTGCCAGGTTAAGTAGACAATGCGTCCATCTGTGTCCCCTCCACCACTAATTTATATTTTTTATATGCCTGTCTCCTGTCTTATACTCCCTGTTCTTGGAGGGCAGGAGTTGTGTCTTTTTCATTTTTATATCCTTCTCACCTAGTGCAGTTTCTGAAAAATAGTAGTTTAGTAGTATTAATAGATATTTGCTGAATAAGTGAGGGGTCTTTCCTGATTATTCAGTCTCCAAGAAAACAGGGATCACATCTATCCTGCTCACCTCTGAGTCTACCTTCTTCTCCCACCTTGTGCAGCAGCCGGTGTGGGCTGCCATGGGAAGCATGCGGAGGGTGATGGGATGCACGGGCATCTTCACTACACCAGAAACTTGGTGAGAAAGGGGGCTTGCCTCTTCCTCCTCCTTCACCGTGTTCTCAGTGCCTGGAGCAGAGAAGGATTCATCCGAGTAGGAACTCAATCAGTAATTGTTGCATGAATGAACAACTCTTCTCATCGAATCCTCCGCTCTCCTCCCCGTGTTGAGACAGGAAAATGAGAACGCCAAGACACATCATTCTGAGGTTTAATTGAAGGCACTGAGCATTGCTCTAGCTTTTTTGTAGGGAAGGCTGACAATGTTTCTACCCCTCTTTTTATGGCCATTGAGTCACAAACTAATTGAAATATATGGCTACAGAACCCTGAAATACCAAACTAGGAAAGTGAGAATTTTTTCCTCCCATAATTCCAGTTCCTGGAGGGTGTGGGCCAGTCTGTATTCCTGCCTACATCCTCTTTGATGTGACGTGGGGTCCCCTTACATAGACATCCAATAGAGACCCAAGTGTCTCAATTTGCAATTCTCCAGATGTAGTAGATGATAATATTTTAAAAATTTGTTTGACGATATCTTTTTTATTTTCCACATCTGGGAGAGGATCCCATAGAACATGCACAAAAACCTGGGAATCCCGACCTTGTGAACCCAGGACTTGACTGGATTCTTGCAGGCAACGCTGATGAGTCCTTCAGGCCTTTTTTTCTCGTTATTTTTACTTTATACTTCAATGTAAGGTCTCTGAACTTACTGGGCTCCTCCTGTCCTTATTAATGTGTGTGTGTGTGTGTGTGTGTGTGTCTGAAGCAAAGTTTCAGATGAACTTTTACTATGCATGAGGGATGCTGTTTTTTATTATATTAAAAATCTATTGATTATATCCACTAGACTAAATTTGTATCACATGCTGCCTGAACCTAACCTGCACTTAAATATTCTTGTTCATATTGTTCAGATTTAGCAGGAGTTAATACGTGCATACCACAGTAGTAATAGGAAGAGTGGCTGTTCTCATCCACTGCATGTTTACTTTGAATCAGGAAATGAGCTAAGTACTTTTTCTGAATGATGGCATTTAGTCTTCACAAAACCCCTATGGCATAATTGCCATTATCCTCACTTTAAAGGTGAAAAATCTGAACTTTATGATGGTTGCTCAGTGTCAACTGTTGTTGGATGTGAAAGGTTCATGCTTCTTTGCTGTTAAATTGGGGTTATTTTGTAATAAAATCAGAGCTATGTCCCTAATTACAAACAATGAAGCAAGAATGTAAGAGTGCATGCACTAGAGAGACACAAAGAGGACTGAACATTGAGCCTGCCCTCAAGGAGTATACAATCTAGTCGTATCTACAAGTTAAATAGCAATACAAGATCTAAATAAGATTTTAAATATCATATAATTTAGGCAGAGAAAATTTAGTTGACAATTATGTGGTTGAAACAATAGGACTGTGATTTTGGAGCAACGTGATGTCATTAGAGGGATCTGGGAGGCTTCATGTAGGTGCGGCCGAGAAGCATGTGAGAATTTGAGAAGCTGGAGAAGAGGAGGGACAACTCTCGCAGGTGGAGCAGACGCACGGGCAGTAGGAACTCAACCAGTAACTGTTGCATGAACGAACAACTCTTCTCATTGATCTTCCACTTTCCTCCCCATTTTGAGACAAAAAAATGAGAACGCTAAGACACATTATTCTGAGCTCCTGTAGAGCAGAGGCTGTGGAACCTCGCTCCTCAGAGACCTCTCAGGAGCTGGGGAAGGGGTAGGGGTCTTGGTTCCAGGACCTCCACACTTGTCTTCACCAGGAGCAGAAACATTTTCAAGTGTTCGCTAACTCCTAAGATACCGTTTTTGAACAAAACACACTGCTGCTTTAAAAAGCATAGGTGAAAACCATTGATTGTTGATACAATGAAATGGGATTTCAAGTTAGAAAAGTGACCTGTAGATCCCAGAAATAGGCCTTTGTTGCCAACGAAGGGGCTGTGAAATGCTGCTGAAGGGTGCAAGCGTGAGGGGCCAGCCTTGTCTGGCTGTGTCCTTAGCTCTGTGCCCAGGGGCAGCGGCACGACTTTGCCGATTCTCAGTAAGATAAAAATCCTGAGAATTATTATCTCCTAACAGTGTTCTTAGGATTAAATAAGGTGAATATGTGAAAAGTGTTTTTATAAGTTCTAAAGTATTATTTGATGTCAGCAGTTGTTTTTAGCTTTAATATGGAGGATTTAGATGAATACAATATTAAAAGGCACTTTATCATTTGCTGGATAGAAAATGAGAGCCATGAAAGGTGTTGCCCCAAGGGATTGGTGTGCTGGAGTATCGTAGGGACACTAATTGGTCAGTGGGACATGGGCGGGATGGAGGAGAGGTGGCACAGGGGACAGTTGGTTGGAGACCAGGATGTGGATCTGAGTGAGAAGGGGGAAGGGGAAATCTGTAGAACCTGGGAACTAACTTGAAAGGGAAGGGGAGTCCCAGGAGCAGAAGGGAATAGGAGAAATATTTAATATCATTTTGTTCCTACGTAGTACTTTTCATATTCACAGTCTCATTTAATCAAAGAAGGCTCAGGGAATTTACTCCACAAGAAGCTGCAGGAATGTTCTGGATAGGGTTAGCAGGAGGGGGCAGGTTTGGGAGCGGGCTTCATAACAGACATGGTGGGTTGCCGGAGTTAGTGGGATATCCAAGTGAAGATATTTGGTGGGCGGATGCACAGCTCCGGCAGTCCTCATGCAGAGGGGACAGCAGAAAGGGGCCTTTAAGACAGCAGAGAGAGGTGTGGAGGGCTGAGTGCAGAGGAAAGGCAGGAGCAGGAAGAGCTGGTGAGG
This sequence comes from Cheirogaleus medius, assembly GCA_008086735.1. Taxonomy (NCBI): domain Eukaryota; kingdom Metazoa; phylum Chordata; class Mammalia; order Primates; family Cheirogaleidae; genus Cheirogaleus; species Cheirogaleus medius. The sequence goes on along the minus strand of VBSM01002217.1, from coordinate 20,507,719 downwards.
GGGTGAAGGAGAGCTTGGGAGAGGGCAGGGGCAGCCAGAGAAAAAGCAAAGAGAATAGGGATTGAAGAACAGTCTCTGGACTTCAGTAACTTGTGCTACTTCTTACGATCATTATTTTACTGGAAACTAAGAATTGACAAAGTCGAATCAAGTTAATGGTCAGAGCTGAACAAGGCTGGGTGCTCAGACTTACGCCTTGGAGTGATCTTCTACAACTACTTAGTTGGCACCTAGGACCTTAGGTAATGAGATCTCTAGTCCACTTTTCCAACCTGATATCCCAATTCTTTGTATCAATGGTTTTCAACACTTTTTAAAGAAAGCATCGGTGCACTTTGTTCAAACACTATGGTAGAAGTTAGAGGAAATATTAAAACATGTGCTGTCTCCGTTGGGTGGTAGAGGTAGAAGAAGGACCACAAGAGATCAAAGAGAGAAGGTGCTAAGGAGGTTAAGGCAGTCTGTGTCAGGTATTCATTGGAAAACTTTGACTAAAGAGGAAAAAGAACTAGAGAGGGTAGTTGAGGCTTTAGGGTGGAGAAAGGTGTTTTGTTATTGTTTTATGTTGGTTCTCCAATTTGGAAGGAAGTCTCATATACATAGCTGGATCTTCGCCTAGGTTGGAGCATCATGTTATATACTTTAATGTGAGAGGATAGGTCATAGACCCTCTCTTTCCTATGGTCCTGGTGTAGAGCTGCTCAAGAGAACTTGAAATTTGCTCTAATTTGGGCGGAGACAAGATTCTATAGCTTTGTGTATGGAATGAGCTGTGCTTGAACCTACCCTGACCTAGCTCCCTGGGGTGGCTGAGTGCCCTAGAACCAAGAGGGCGGGTGGTTAAAGCAAAAGACCCTTTACAGTAGGAGCTCATGTACTCTGCCTCCTCTTTAAGATAAGAGAATGTCTTTCCTTATAGGTCAGAGACACAGAGACATGTGATAAGAAAGCAGTTTCATGGGAGGGTACAAAAGCCCAAAGGGTGATGGAGGTTAAAGGTGGATCAGTGGCACCACGTGGGCTGCTGGACTGGAGCACAAGCCACACTATGTTTGACTGGAGGTGGTGTTCACAGGGGTAACCTAGGCATGGCAATATGACTAAGAAAAGGCAAAGGTAGAAACAGGAGTGAGAGAGGAAACTGGCTCCTTTGTGTCTTCAAAACACAGACAGTGAGAGGAGAGACCTGAGGTCATACATTTTACAGGGGAGAAAGGGACTGAACTGAAGTTTAAACCTTACCTAGAATCCACAAGGTGGGAAAGCCTAAGAGGCCATTTAGTGACACAAATGTATGAGGTCAAAGGGGAAAGAGATAATAGAAATGGAAATAGGATGCTTGGGGAAAGTATTAATATAAGGTCCCAGGGTGTTGGGGGGAAGGGGATTGGGTGGATAGGGAGTTCAAAGCATAGCTAGGTGCCTAACTAACATCAATTTTCTCCATTCTTTCTTATTGACAAGACCTAATTTTATTCCAGGTTGCAATATACTCTGTTAAAAAGACTATTTCCCAGCTTCTCTTAAATCTAGAGGTGGTCAGTGAATAGAAGTCATTGGGTAGGGCTTCCATAAATATTCTGTAAAGAGGTTTAATCAGGAGGATGGGACACACTTTTGCCATCCTCTTTCCTTTTTCTTAGTTGGAATGAGGGCACAATGGCTAGAACTCCAGCAGCCATATTGGGCCATGAGGTGACTCATAATGAAAGCTCCACACTAAGCCTAGTAGAGTGGAAAAGTAGGAAGAGCCGAGGCTTCTGGTGCCCCTGGAGCAACCATTCCTAGACTATCTACCATGACTTTTTTTTATATGTGAGAGAAATATTTCTTTATTTTGTTGAGGCCACTGACATAGACCTATATCTATATCTACCCTAATCCTGGCATGTATATATTATATATATATCACCCTACTCATGCACATCATAGTATTCCCGCTTGCATCCTCAGTCACTGAAGGAGGGAGCATGCATTGGATTTATGCATTCAAATTATTGAAGAAGTATCATATTCTCTGGGGTCTGTGCGGGAAAAGCCATTCTTTTGCTTGAGTTCCTTAAGCTCTGAGATGAGAAGCTTCTCCTGCAAGTCTGCTTCTTCCCCAGACATTCAGCCAGCTGCTTTTCTTCTTAGCTCTCCCACATCGCCAGAAGGGAGACGGGAGAAGGGAGACGGGAGGCGGGAGAATACATCTCCTGTTGCCATCTCTCCTTCCAACATGCATTTGTGACCCTGGAAAGACTGCGAGGGTTTCAAAAGCTTGTTTGAACCAACAAGATTCTGAGCAGGCTCGATGCTGTCCTCAGGTTGGGCGGCGGGTCACCTTGGAGTAAGAATGAGAGGAGACCACACCTATTCTGCTAGTGATTAAAAAAGGACTGCTTAAAAAAACAAAACAAACCAAAAAAA
>VBSM01002217.1:20474410-20505297 GCA_008086735.1 Cheirogaleus medius | reverse complement strand
ATCTCCGGACGCGTTCTCACTTTCTTGCTGTTTGCTCAGACGGGGTGAGCAGTGACCAGGCTCTTAGTGTCTGAGGGGCCTTAAAGAGGCGCGGCAATCCTGGACGCAGTCCCAGGGACAGCAGGTTTTGGACGCATATGGGAGGAAGCAAACGCGAGTCACTCCTGTGCCCCAGACAGGAGAGGGGACAGGCGGCTCTCTACCTTAGGCAAACTTCTCTCTACCCCCAGGAGGGCACAATTGCTCTTCTTTCCCCGGCTTCTTCCCCCCTGCCCTCCTGGGATTTGAAGGAACAGGTGCTCACACACCCGCTTAGCAGGGCGCGTTCATCGCCCGCGACCCCCGCGCCAGCAGCTGCTGGGCACCTTTGCCCCTGGGTTGCGGCTGCCGTGCGCACCAAGGCCCGGGGACTTCAAGCTGGGAGAGCCGAGGACAGCGGGACTCCACCCTCCGGAGAAGGGGCAGCAGGCCTCGCAGCCCGGCTCCCGAAGCCCCGCCAGCCGTGGGAGGGAGGACAGGGTCCGCTCTTGGCAGCACTTGGGCAAACCCGAGCGGTGGCTGCCGCCGTGTCCCCCGCTGGTGACGGGTGCGGGGCAGGGTGTGCTGCGCCCTAGCGCTGCGGTGCGCTGGCCGGTCCCCCGCGCCGCTCGGCCCCTTCCTGGGCGACCGAGGCCAGCGTGGGCGCCGCGGCCAGGGCTGGCAGGGCGAGGTCCCCCGCACCCCAGGGCGCCCACTGCGGGCGGGACGCGGGCGGTGCAGCCTGTGCTCTGAAGGCCACCGCACGGGTCCCGCGCCTCCCGCAGCCTCTCTCCCCGCGCCGCCCGCCAGGCCCCGTCGGGCCCGAGCCGGCTGGGGCTGTGCCCAGCGAGCGCCACGGGGGCAGCGTCGGCGGGGCCCACCCCAGACCCGCGCTGTCCCGCCACCCCTGCACCCACTTTCTGCCACCCTCGCCGGCCTGCGCAGCTGCCCGGCTTCTCCCCCTGGGAGGCAAACCTGCACCAGAGGGCGTCTGGAGCGAGCTCACTGCCACCTCGCCTATTATTCTAGAAGGGACTGGATCCTGCTTCAGGGCTTAGCTCCCCAGGCGCTGTTAAAGTAAGTTTGTGGTGGCCTTTTGCAAGGAAACTTTTAATCACACAGAATTTAGCCCCTGATCGTCCAGACTTATTTAAACGGCGCAGAGTAAAACCTTCCATTTTTAACATCCACTCTGGTGTTTGCTGGAAATTTGCCACCGAATTTAGGCTCGAGTTGAAGGTTACCAGGATTTATCATTATTTCCCCAGGATGTTTAACCCTCATGGGCTCCTCTTCTTTCATTTAAGACACTTGGAAAAAAAAAAAAAATCTTGTAAGTGGTTTGGCCATTTTGTTTTAAAAATTTGTTTTAGCTCTTACGGTTTTGTAATCCAGAAATACTTCTGAAATGGTAAGGGGGGAGTATTAGAAACAGAAAGCAGCTGTGTACCAGGAAATAATAAGTATCATGCAAAAATATCACAGCTAATAGATGTCCTTTATGAGTGGAAATATGTATGTTTAATTGCTTTTAAAAATGTGGGGTGGAAAAACACAATTATACATTGTGATAACAAACCTGTACAGATAATTTCTGAACAATACAAAACAAATGCTGAAAAATTTGTTCTTTATAATTGAAATAATTGTCCCCAAATTATGACACCACCTACCCTAATATTATGTTGCCCCCTATGCAAATAATTGAAGAGGAATAGTTACCAATGGAATGCATTTAGATTCATCATTAATAAAAAGAAAATTGCATAGCTTTTTATATTGTTGCACATCCTCAAATGCATCTTCCAAATATCATTGTCAGCTCAGTGATATTCTCGATATTTAAAATTTCAATGTTTTCAAAGATACATAATATATAATTCCTAATAATTATAAGCACATCATTTTACTCATCTGATTTTAATAACATGCATTTTATAATTACCGTACAACCAAAATAGACTGAGTTATGCTGTGTGCATGTCTTTATTCAACAGTATATTCTTAGACACCTTGTTTAAACAAATTAAATGAATTTCAAAGAAAATAAAACAAGAAAAAATTCCCTTCAGTAGAAACAATCACAGTGCTTTACAGACAAAAGGAAAGGAAAAGAAGTTCTCATACGAAAAGAGATTTATTATTACATAGAAAATTCTCACAATAGTTGAAACACACTTCAGAAACTAGTAAACACCTTAGATAGAGTTGTGCCAATTACTCAGCCCACAAGCATCTGCTTTGTCTTAATTAGACGGGGGAGGTGAATGACCACTGTTTATTTTCATTTTCCTCATTAATTATGAAAAACTGCATTTAATTCATCTTGCATGGTGAGAGATTGGCTGCGCAGATGTAAGTCGTAAGGGAAGTGGCTGTCGGTGGGCAACCTGAACATGGCACCCTGCCCAAGGGGACCCCTGGGTGGCACTGCACAGTAATGCATGCCGTAATTGTAATTTTTGCCATAGTCCAAGGTTTCTTCTTGCTTCAGGGAAAATATCCCATTATAGTTAATTGGGGGAGGACTTAAGGGACCTTCAAACTGAGGGCTGGCACACTCAGGGGAAGTACTTTCATAGAAGGATTCATACGCACTGCAATAATTGTAGGGTTTCATGGACTTGGAATTATCAAGAGTCCCATGCCCTGGGGGCGTAGTGAGCTCAGGGCTGTGGTAGGGTGGGTAGAAAGTAGAATAGGGTGACCTTGTGTGATGCCCAGCCTCCCCACCCTGACCCATCAGAAAACTCCTGGCGTTGAGCTGCAAGCAGCCTGCCACCAAGTTTGTAGTTGGCTGGGAAAGACCTTTGCATAAGTTTTGGACGAATGTGAGCAGATCTGGTCTCTTGCCGATTCTCAGAATTTCGGAAAGTGCCCAGATGTAGTTTTTGGCCAGTCGTAAAGTTTCTATTTTGGACAGTTTTTGGGTTTTAGAATAACAGGGGACCACTTTTCTTAAATTGTCCAGAGCGTCATTGAGGCCGTGCATCCTGTTCCTCTCTCGTGCATTAGCTTCCTGTCTCCTGAACTTGACCCTTTCCAATCGGAGCTTGGTGGTCTTTTTTTTCCTAAGACCTCTCCTTCTGGGCAACCCATTTTCATCTTCCTCTTCCCTGTCTTCCTCCTCTTCTTCTTTCTCAGTTTCTTCTCCAGGGGCCCTTTTGATGCTCTTTCCTCGAAGCACAATCTGTTTGGAAAAGCTTTCTGGTTTCTTAATTTGCTTCTGGTCCTCGCATTCTCTAGAAAACTTTCTGCACATCTGGGATTCTGGCATGACAACAGACTCATCAAATGGTAGTGTTAACATGGTTCTCTAACCTTAAATTACCTGAAAAAATGCCAGCACAATATTTAAAGTGTTTTCATTTTTAAAGTTTAGATACTTAAAACATATTTAAGGACTTAATCACAAGACTACAAAAACATGAAAAAGACTGATTCCAGGACTTTTTTTTTTTACATTAAATATAATTTTTGAGTTTATGAAAATTAATAATTATAAAAACATCAATGCATGCAATAGGATTAATTTATATGGGCAAATTATCAAAAGAAACTAAAACATGAAGTATTCATTGTGATACTACCACCATCTCCATTTATTTGTCTTTGATTTTTAAACTGGATTTTAATACGCAAAAAAGATCATGGAATTTAAGCAAATACAAAACATGATATAGCAATGCAGAATTTCATTAATTCCAATTCCCCTGAGTACAAAATGAGAAGAGAAACCAGTTTTTAAAATGAAAAGTGCTACTTCTCCATGAGCTGACAAATTTGTGTTCTTTTTCAGAAAAAATAATAACATTAACTTTATTTGCTGTATTATACAACTTTGAATTTAGATAAATGGCTGTGGGAATACACAAATTTAAAGAAAAGATTAATCAGAGTCAATTTTAAAACTGATTTTTTTTTCTGATCAGTAAAGAATTACGTAAAAGAGCACTATTTTTCCCCAGCCTCCAGAAAGAAAAGGGGATTAGGCTAATTTGAAATAAACTCTATAAATAAATGAAAAAAAATAAAAATCACTGGTAATGTCTTTTAACCAAAGAAAATCTTGAGATTGCTTTTATTTACATTTAAAATTTTTCTGAATGTAATTGTCTGTTTACTGCTGTTCAAATCATCCCGGACAAAAAACACTCTCATAGTGTTTTTGTTCTATGAGCCACAGAAGTCTCCCTCTAGCTAATATCTGACAGGAACGGTCCAAGGATTCTGACTGCAATTGTGCACGTGTGTTCAGAATCCCGAATGAAAGGGGAAAATAATTTGTGTTTCAAAAGCATTTTGTTTTTTGTTTGGTGAAGCAGCAAGTATTTTCATCTAAAGTCTTCAAACGAATAGGCACATTAAAACACAGACTTTTCAATTTAACAATCTCCAGCCCCCTCAACACACACACATACACACGTACACACACACACACTCTCAGTAATGTCCACATACTTGTAGTGTTACATAATAGCAGTAAAAGTATGTGATAATTACATCATAAGAATGAAATATGATAAGAAGTTATAGATGGCAAAGAGCATATAAATGCTATAAGACAGTGACACTGTATCTTTAAATACTTGCATGCAAAGCCAGCATCAATTGAAGTATATCTTTATTTATATTACCTTAGGTTTTAATTTCATTCAATAATCAGTTTTCATTTTGGATCTTCCAAATCTTTTCAGGCTGAGTGTCGCATCGTCTCCTGGAGTCTCTAGGTCTGTGTATATCTGCACTATCTCATTGATCTCTAAAAAGTGACATTGATGCCAACTGCCAGAGCTGGTACCCATGCCATCTGCTAGTGACGTCACAGGGCAGAGAGAGCCATGTGATCCTCTCTCTTGGGACCTTCATTCTGCACTGATCATCTGGCATCCCTGTAAGTGGGTACCAGCATTCATGCATCAACACAGAAGGTTAGACTGATAGGAAAAAAAATCTGCACCAGCATTTCACATACAGTAGGTGCGTTTCTCCTCGAGCTGCTTGGGTTTCACTGGCAATCTGTAGAAATAGCTGTGTGAGTGTTCAGTTTCGCCCTGCCAACAGTGCAACTGTTAGGTAGTCGTTAATATTCCATTCATTTACAAGGTGGGCTTTTGTGTGAGCGAGAGGTTTTTGTTGTTGATGATGATGTTGTTTTGTAAAGATCACCATCCCATTTGTGCATCTGGGTACCCAGGAAAAGAGAGCCGTGAAAAGGAGCTGGAAACTGGTCCTAAGATGCTTAACCGAACTAAGATTTGTGTAAGCAAACAGGGGTCAACAAAGGTCTCCTTATTTCCTTGTTTTGTTTCACGGCATGCAACTTAGGAGTGTGCCTGTGTGTTCTCTTATTAACATGTAAGACTTCTGTGCTTCTTAAGAATTTGGAATAAAAGAACAGCTTCTCCATCTGGGGTCTGTGAAAGACATCCTCCGATGCTCCCCTTCCTACACTCTCTGGTAGCTTTCAACAACTTTTGCAGAGACACTGCAAGTCTATTGTTAAAGATTTCAAACTACGTATTTTGTCCTCTGCCGAAAGTCACTAACTTCACTCTTGTATTGTCCCCATCTCTTCCCAGCGTTAACTTCCTTGTTCTTTCTCATTTCATTTCAGACACAATAAACATAAAAATCATCGCTTAGGTTTTTGTCTTTCTATCCCTGGCATTCCGCTGAGTAGTTTAATCAAAGATTAGTTTTCTTGTATTTTTTTGGAGCTTTCAGATTTTTTTCTTTCTCCTGAAAATCTTATCTTCTCATTTTTTTTCCTCTGTAGACCAACATTAATTTAAATATCTTCTTATTCTTACACATCAGTGTCCAAATGTTTTTCCCTATCAGGCGTATTTCATATTTATCTTCCCCCGCACCCCCCCCACTCCTCCTTTTTGGTTTCTTCTGAACAAAATCAGGGTAGAAACAGTTAAGCAAAGCTGGCAGAGCTTTGTAGATAAAACGAACTGCAAAGCCAGAGGCAAACTCCACCTTCCTCTCCTTTTCTCTTCTTCCCAACTCCCCCACCCTGCCCCCAAAATAAGGACGTTTTATTTCAGGATTGCCGGTCAGTAAAGTAAAAAGTGCACTTTAAAAAAATAAAATAAAAGTTAAAAAAACAAAAACAAAAAACAAATAAACGTTACAACCTTTGTTGTTTGACAACTGAGTAATCTGTTTCTATAAAGTGGGAGAGTATGCTTTTGGTATTAAAGTAATCCCTGGCAGAGCTGGAACTGTTGAATCTGTGTTAGCATTCCCCTTATAAATCCCGCTTTTGAGAGGTTTAGATGCTGCTGCTTTAATGCACTTTGGAGCCAAATTGGCACCAGGGGCCTCACACTAAATTCAATTTTGCCCCCGTCATACCCTACTCATTTCCACCCTACTCAAAAAGTTGTTTGACGGTTTCCCGGACAGTTCTAGAAATGATGGGGAAGTTGGCAAAAAGGGGAATCGAAAAGGTAAAGGTGGATAATTTTTCTGTCTTAATGGCCTGGTAAAGAATGCAAATTTAAAATAAGAGTAAGACTATAAATTCATAAGTCGAAATACATAGGTTGGCCTAGCTCATTTTTTTTTTTTAAAGTCAGATACAGCATAGCCATTTTAAAATTTGTTGTTTAAGGGAATATCACTTGGGAATGGGTGCATTGAATCTGTTGCATACAGCTTTTGGTTCAAAAACTACACCCACTTTTTATATTAAGACAGAGAATTTCCATAGGAAAGGCAGATGCAGAATTTTATTTGTCTAAAGTATGATTTAATTTTTAAATATAAAGGAGCTTAAGTATCAGAGTCATAACCACAAAGCAGCCAGTAGTACTATTATGAATTTTGCATATCCTCAACTTGCAAAGTCTCCAAACCTGCATTGCATTAAAGGCATCATCAGAAACATGAAAATCAAAATTTAAGGAATATACGACATGATGTGCCAGCAGAAAAATCACCACCAATGTAGTTCATTGAAAAGATAGATTTTATATTTCATCTTTGCATGTGCAGAAAAAAAAATGAGAAACAGTTTATTGATGAAAACATTTGTGGCTGTTCTATTCCTGCCATTGATCACGAAGGAAAAACCTTTGATGGTGATGGGTGGAGTCGCAAAATCTGCCTTCAGCTTTTCTATTAATCAATTGTTAGGATGTTTTATTTTTATTTTTATTTTTTCAAAAGCAAGGAGGGGGAAACAAAAAGTTGTTATGTCAAGATTTAGCAAGGATTAAATGTGTTTGTACAATAATCTTTCAAAAGAAATTTTGTTATGCATTTTCTACTATAGTTCCAGATATGCAAATGCCCGTGCTGTTAATATGCATTCATAACATACACCAGAAGGGCTGTTCTACTCTCTACTAAGAAAGCATGTTAACACCTATACTCCAAACAGAAATACATTCTGACTTATGGATGAATACTCAGAGTACGGGGAGTATATTATCACCATTTCTGTAATATATTTTCTCATGTTACAACAATAAGTGCACACTAAAGTTCACCTCTAGAACTCAATTCAATATTAATTTAATTGATATGATTTTTGCTTCTGAGGTCATGAAATTGTGTAGATTTTTTTAAAAGTGCCCAATGTCTATCTGCTTCTCTCTTGCTTTCACTCGGTAAATGCTCATATTTCACTTATAAAAACCAGCCATGGAAAATTTAGATATAATTTTGACTCAGTTACAAGGCAATAGAAATCAAAAGTCCAAATTAAGGCTCAAGCACTGACATTTTTATGTCATCCTGTTGGTACCTATGTCTTAGGAAATGGGAATTCTATTGACTCCCTCTTTCTCAGTTCCCTTCATCATTTAAGAGATCAGTTTGACACATAACAGGCGTTTTTCTCAGCTCTCCAAGGGTATAAGGAATAGAATGTGGACCACTGGGACAGGATCAGGCAATAAATCCCAGGACCTGAGTTTTTTTTCCCCCAGATGTGGCATTACTTCCTGAGATAGATTTTAAGCATTTTTCTTTATTGCCTTTTTTTTTCTTCCTTCTCTCTCTCTCTCTCTCTCTTTGGCTCTCAGATGCTTCAGGGCAGTCACGAAGCTTGTAAGCAAGCTCAGTCTCGGTCCCTAGAGTTTTAACTCTGTGATCCCCATTGGCTTGAAATAGTTCTATGGCTGTGGCATGTCCCACTTTAGAAAACAGCCCTTGGAATTTAAATAAAGGTGTTTATATTACGAGACAAAACACAAAACAACCTTATTCCCTCAAAACCTTGGAATGCTTAAGAATATAATTTAAACATAGATGTCCAAATGTTTTGTTTACATATACACATGAGGATTACACAGACTAAACAGATAATCTAGAAATAATTTGTGGGCACTATTTGCATTGCTTTTTTAGGTTTACTTCAAGGCGAAGTCTAGACTGAATTGTATTATTATTATGCAATAATAATAATGTTCATGCCACTCACAAAACACTGTGATATTCAGTCTTCTATCACAGTCTTTGCACAAAACCCACTGTCTTTACACTGCAGCCCTTCCCAGAAATACCTTTTATTATTTCCCACTCATGGAGCATACTTTGTATTTTACTCACTAAACTGCATTTATTAATTTTGATTTCTAATTTGTTATTAAATAAAGACATCTAACTCTACCAGTTAAAACTTCTACCAGTATCAGAAAACCAGTATTACTGGAATAAGTTGTTACAATTCCAGCCATAAATAAAGAAATGATGCTTTATTACCTTTTGTGATCTCACCGTAAGAAAATGCAGAGTTTCCTCTAGGCTTTAAAAAATATTAAGAATGATGTGTTGACCCTGATTACTGCTCTTTATGATACTGAATTAGAAACTATTGTTATATTCTAATATGTGTAATTCAATATATGTAATGATTATTTTTATACATATAAAACAGGAATACAATTTGGTTTTTTCCTGTTATATTCATCCATTTTTTAAGATTGGAGTAAGACTATTTTGTAAGAACCTTACGCAAATGTTTTTGCAAAAAGTTTTGTGCAAACCGCATTTTTGAAAAATCAAATTTTACAGTAGATGATCGTATGATGGACGTGCAGGCTTTCTTAACACAGGGGATTCCTGGATGGATTTCAAGAGGTCCTTGAACATCCCAAGATTATGTGCAAATTTGGCATGTATGTACATATGTGCGTTTGTCTAAGGAAGGGCTTTCTTTGTCATATTCTAATGGAGTAAGAATGACAAAGAGTATTTTTACATCTTTACTAACTTGTTTCAAATCTTGAGCCTACCGTTTAATAGCTATGTGTCATTCATTCATTTATTTATTCATTCCTTCAACAAAGGTTTATTGAATACCTATGTTGGAGTAATTCTTGACTTCTCTTTTTCTTTCATACCCTGCAACCAATATGTCAGCAAATCCTCTCAGTTCTACGTTAACAGCATACTCAGACTGTGACCACTTTTCAGCAGTTCCACTACTCCGACCCTGGTCCTAACCTCCATCATTTTTCACCTGGCCTAAATGGCCCCTCGGCTTTCACTCTTATCCCCTATATCCCACAAACAGTTCTCAAATCAGCAGCCAGAGGCATCTGGGTAGAGCATAAACCGGACTGTGTTCTCCTACACCCAAAACCCTCCAGTCTTTAGAGACGCCCGGAGACTCCTACTGGCCTCTCGAATTTCATCTTCTACTCTCCCCTCGACTCTCTGCCCCAGCCACACTGGCCTCTGGCTGTTCCCAGAACACCCGGGCGGACACACTCCCACCTCAGGGTCCTTGCCCTTGACTTCTGCCTGGAACTTTCTTCCTGCACGTGGTTCATTCTCACATCCTTCAAATCTCTGCTCACATGTCCCCTCTCGATGAGGTCTCCCCCGATCCCTGATTTAGATTGCACCCGTGTACCCACCCATCTCTCCCCACCCACCTTCCTGTTTTACTTTTCTCTGCAGCACTGACTACCTTTTAACACAATACGTTACTTATTTCTTGTGCATATTAATACAAAGTTCTAATGCCTGACATGAAAGGCAAGAAGTACAAACTTACTGAATGAAGACATTTGTTCCAGGCACTGAGTGAATAATGGCCATTGAGTGCCATGTAGAACCTCTGTGACAAGCCTGCTGGAGACTTCACCATCTATAGAGGGGAGGCAGACAATGAACATATAAACACATACATGTGGCATGTACATGTGGGAGGCTCCAGAGAACAATGGGAACATCTATTTGGTTATGGTATCTGAGGAGCCCTTTCTGGTTTTCCCTTTAGGCGGAGACGTGAAGATTGAGCAGCAGAGGCAAGAAGACCATGTGAGTTTCTGATGTTCTGGGAAGACCAGAAGCAGCACAGTGAGAGCGAGGACTCGATCATACAAGACCGTGTGTGTGGGTCGTGATCAAGTATTTGAAATTTATTCCAAAGGGAGTCATTGGAGGGCTTAGGGCAATTTTTGATTTGAAAAGTTTACTCTCGCTGGTTATGGGCAGAAGGTTTGGAGAGGGAGAAAGAAGAAAGAGGGAGAGAACTGATGGGGTTCAGGGCACCATGCCCCAAAATATGACACCTTGACATATTGAAGCTGAAGGAATTTGAGAGAACCACAAAAGCACGAAGGTCTCTCTGGCCTTCCCTGCCTCTCCCATGAAGCAGGTGACAAAACATTGGAAGGATTTTCTGACCTTCCCCTGAAGCAAGTCAGACCCTCATGTGAGAGGTGGCCTCTCTGTACCTGGAGGGAAGGAAAGGAATATCCTGACCTTGGAAGAAACAGGGACACAGAGAAGAATCTGAACAAACAGGCCTGCTAAATTTCCCCCAGTTTATTACTGTTAGGTCACGCTCTTGCCTTATCATATTCTGCACGACTCTCCCTTCTTCACCAAATCTACTACTAACAAAACACTAGGGTTCCACTGCTTCTTTGGGTCATCAGTTCCTTTTGAAGGCTCCCATGTCATATAAAACTTGTTAAATAAATCTGTATGCTTTTCTCTAGTTAATGTGCCCTTTATGATAGGGGCCTCATCCCTGAACTGGGATGGGCAGGAAGAGAGGTATTTTTCCTCCTCTACAGAACTTACAAAGCCTGTAAGAGTGGACAGGACAAGAGGGTGATGACTGTGGCCCAGATCTGAGTGGAGATAATGGAAATGGAGTAAAGAGGAAGCATGAAAGTAGATTTTGGAGATGAAATCAACCTAATTTACTGATTGGATGGGTGTGGATTGCATATGGGAACTTACTTAACCTACACTCATGACGACGATGACGAACAAAGCATTCATATGCAACATGCCAAGCACCACGTTAAATGCTTCACAAAAGTTATCTCGTGATCCCTGCAGTTAGGTAGATGTACCTGTCCCCATTGCAGAGGTAACGAAACTATAGCTCAGAGGCTCAGAAACTAGTGAAACCAGGACTGCTCAGTTTAGAATCATCATTTAGACCTAGGTCTGTCTGAATCCAAATCCTTCCTTCTAAACTGCTACACTTTGCTACCTTAAGAATTAAACAAACAAGTATCAATGAACTGCCTAGGACTGCTTCTGGTACAAAATAAATGTTGAATAAGAAGACATATTAGATAAAGTAGAAAAATTTGACCATGAATCTATTTACAGAACGAAGAGTTATCTTATTAATGTATCTGGTGACTTAAGATTTCCACCATGCTTCTGTCTTGTAGGTCAATGTTTTAGGTAGGCCAGTAAACTGTTACTGTTGTGTGAAATCATGTAACGATAATTACAATTGTCATGACAACAAGCTCCTACTTAGCTCAGAAGAGTTGAGGGTTGAGTTGTTCATTCTTTCTTTCATTCCTTTTCATTCATTCAACAATACTCTTACTTTTTATGTTACTGTTATAGATATTAGGAAAGGAAGTAAAGGCAAATCACAGAGTCTCAGCTCTCAAGGAAGTTAGAGTTGAATTGGGCACATGGAATACATTCACAATAGTCTAAATAAAAACAGTACGAGCTCACCGTGATAAGAGAGGTTGCTATTAGGGGATAAAGAAAACATTTGAGTAGAGTGCAAAGGTATGTAGAGGGACTTTTTTTTTTCACTTTTATTTGAAATATAATAGAGACTGGAAACTACACATGACAGTAAGTGCACAACTCAATTAATTTTGACAAACTGAACACATCTGTGTAATAGGATCTTGATCAAGAAACAGAGCATCACCAGCTACCCAGAAGCCTCCTTCCTGCCCCTGCCAGGTAGCAACCAGTTTCTCCTCAATAGAAACCACCATCTTGACTTTCAACGACATTGATTAATTTTGTCCATATTGTCAATTATATAAATGGAATCATGGGTCTGGCTTTCTATTGCAACATTTTTTTTTTTTTGGTTGTACTTTATCCACGTTTTTGCACTCAATTGTAGATTGTTGACTCTCATTGCTGTGTTGTACTCCATGGTGTGACTATACCACACTTTGTTTCTCCATTCTGTTGTTGATGGGTATCTGGATGATTTCTAGTTTGGGCTACTATAAGTTGTGCTATTCTAGTACATATAATTTGGTAAACATATGTATGTTAGGTATATCCCATTACTGGGCATATATCCAACAGAAATGTGTGTATTTGTTCTCTGTATAGGATTTTAAGAGAAATTTAGAATGGGACATTTGGGAAGAGTTAATCTTTATTAATTACCTACATGACAACCACACATTTCCTGATGTCGTTACAGAAGATCAATAACATTCTTCCAAAGCTATGGACTCACTAATTGAGAAGGGTATTGATTACCAATGCACACATATTTATTGAATGATTCCTTTAGATTGGAGAAAGGGAATAGAAGACACAATCCCTTCATTCAAGGAATGTAGCATCCTGTTGAGGAAATAAACCTAACATATTTGAAGCATTGAGATGCAAGACTCTGGTGTACAGTACCAAACAAATGAATATCTTCTTTGTTTTTCTAACATCCTTTAGGAAGACAGTGCAAGCCTAAGATTATGCAATAGTTTTACCAAGAAAATGTTTCAGAATACTTGCACTTAAAGAGTACTTTAGTGGAATTTTAAGTTTTTAAACACTTGATCGATGTTAATATTAAGGTTAATTTTTGGATACTTTCTTTGGGCCAGCTTTTCTGCATACATTATACAATTTTTACAATAGCCATATGATGATTATGTACGTACACAAGCAGACTGGTATCGTGGTTAAGGACAGCATCTGGTGCCAGACTCCCTGGTTCTGCCACTTGCTAGCTAGAAGACCCTGGGCAAGGTCTCTATGCTGCAGTTTCTCCATCTGTCAAATGGATATGATTACATTCTTACCTCATAGGTGGTTGGATATAAAGAGCTTAGAACAGTACCTAGTATATAGCAAGCATCATGTTATTTGACAGATTATTTTAAAATACAAATTGAGGAAGGGTGAGAGAGTTGAATTGAGTATATTATGTGAAATAATTTCTCAATTCTCTGTGAGGAAATGGCTCATGTCTATGGCAATGTCCTGGCTTTGGAAACTAAAGCTTTAGGTTGAAAGGCTAACCTTGCTATAAAGCCACAGATTCAAATGCAAACAGGCATGAGTCAATCGCTCCCAAGAGAATGCACTTATTTGTCCTGGGTTCTGACATATGTACAGGTAGATCTTATAACCCCTAGATCACTTTTTTTTTTTTTAAATCATGGCTCACATCTGTAGGATAAAATAAGCAGCTAACTAATCCTAACCACAATGAAAGAGCTCAAATCATTATTTGTCTTTTAGTATTTTAGACTTCTGGTTGGTTTACTCTGTTTTGTTGGCAAATCTCATCTAATTACAATATATTTTTCATTTGTGTTTTAAAATAGCAATCCTAACACACTGTTATTATAACATATGTGGTAAGTTGTTATTCCTGGGGTGGTGATAAATTTATGGCGATCCATTCACATCCTCATGGGTTGGAATTAATCTTTCTCCTCTGATTTCCCAATACACTTTGTGCTTCTATTATTGTGCTTAGCATAATTTGCTTTGTAGTGTAGCTATTTGTGAATACATCTGTCTCCCCTACTATATTGTGAGGACAAAAACTATTTCAGATTTCTGTTTCATTTGGTTTTGCAGTACCTACCTCACACAATGCAATGATTTGCACATAGTAGGGACTCAATAAATATTGATGGCAGAATAGAAATCGATCCATTGCAGTTACAGTAGATTTGGCTGCAGACCATCTTAGAGCAATGAGGCCCATCTGTCAATCAAAGCTGTGATCTTTGCCTCATTAACACCACGACTGAGCAATAAGTCAGTGACAAAGAGCTGCATGTCCCACATACCATAAATTAGATTGTAGATTATATAATTCCTTCAGCAGCAAAAAATCCTTTGGAAAGCAAGAGGCTGTATAGTGGCAATAATGAACCATAATTTTATACAGTGCTTGTGAAGGTTGAACCCAGCATACTCCCTCCTGGCTTTTTCTCCAAAAAGGCTGCTCCAGTGCTAATTATTTCTTTCAAAAGCTAGAATAACTTTTTCACTGAGCAGTTTGCATTTCATTTTGGCTGCCAATACTGGTACAAGATCCAGCCTAATACACTGGCACATGGCTTCAGATTCTCTTATTAGCCTGTGTCATTTTCTGGAGGAAATATAATGTTATTCTTTCGATTCAAAGTTTAGGCATTCCCAGGCTGGACTTTCTACCACCAGCAGGATGTGCATTTGGCTTGTTAGCAGTGAAGCTAACTTGCATTACCCCCGCTCTTGTTCCACTGCTACTTTCAGGGTGGAGGTGGTAGATGCAGAAGATAATGCGTGAGACTGTCCTTCATCCTGCTCTGTCTGGCCCTGCTGGTTCCTTGGCTGCTGAGGCAGCACATACATTTGGTAGAGTGATAAAGAATGAAAAATACACTATTTTAATAACAATCCTCTGTTCTCCAAACATCCTTCCAGATTAGCATCTCTCTTCCAAACAACTCTTGTTGGGAGAGGGCTCAGAGAGAATCAGTAAAGAAAGTGAAATAGAAATAAGCGAATATGTTTCACATTTGGGATTAAAGACCAGACAGGACAACCAAAAATGGCATGTAACTAACCAACTACAGTTATGAACTGTCTGGCATGGTCCCTGAATAGCACATGGTCCCTGCACTTGAGGGGCCCCAAGACTCGAGGGGCATTTAGACTCACGCGGACCTGTTGCTGTAGCAGTTGGGTAATAGCCATAGAGTCTGTCTCCTTTATGTCTGAGATGACCCTAGACATACTCAGTGGTGATGGCAATCAAAACATAAAGGAGCCCATTGGGAATGTGGTTAAAATGAATATTCCAGTCTGGGAGAATTATAATTTTTCTACAATTAGAAAGGACAAATTAAAAAGGAAATTCTAAAATGCACTCTTAAGGCTTATTCTGAGTGCCTGGTTTTTAACTATTCCCCAGGAGACTAGAAGATTTATTTTTATTTTTTCCATGGGAATTCTAGTCATAACTAAATGGAAAGTGAAAGTTGTACAGATGGGGTGACGTGTCCTTCAAATCCACATCTCTGGTGAGTGCAGAATTATGGTTTTTGTGTGTTCCAGGCACTTTGCTTTCATGGGCTCCTTCTTCCATAAATAAATTTTTAAAAATATATTTTATATTGTGTTCGTATAAAGACAAATATAACACAGGATCAATTAAATTCATTTTTTATTCTGATATTTTGTGGGCCCCTAAAAACATTATGGGCTCTGGGCACTGCGTGCTCTATGCCTAGTTGATACGTCCACCCTGTCATCAGAGAAAGAGTCTGGCCAACAGCATTTTTAAAATCTGCTCCTGGTTGAGAATCACTGTGGTATAAGGGTTACCCACTAACCTACAATGGCCTTAGGAATGATCTGCAGAAGCATCTGCCTCCTCTACTTCCAGCAACTCTAGTTTTCATAAGCTGCCCACTCTCCATGTGAAATACATGAGATTCGGGGACATTGCAGAATGGGTGCACTGCTGAGGTTGCCAGATTTAGCGAATAAAAATGCAGGACACCCAGTTAAATCTGAATTTCAGACATATTAATATTTATATGTGGGGCAAACTTATACTAAAAAGTATTTGCTGTTTATCTGAAATTCAAATTTAACTGGGCATCCTGTATTTTATCTGGCAACTCTATGCACTTCCTTTATTCTTGGAACCCAAATTGTCTTTTCCTCATAAAATACACTTTATGAAGAATATGCTATGCACTAATGAAGAGTTTCCCAAAGAATGCTCTGTAGACTGGTAATGGGAATCACATTAAAAACAAAGAGTTGTGTGGTCAAAAGATATCTGTTTTCTTTAATGCGTGTTCTTGGATTCTCCCACTTGCCAATGCATGTCACGACTCTTCAAGAGCAGGACAGAGTGGAAGTGTGTCCAGAATTTATTTGACCACTGAGTGGTTTGCTTTCTTTCTGGAGTTTCTCACAGGACTGAAATTTTGATGCAACATACTTACTACACTGCCAATGGCTGGTCTGTCTGTATTTGTGATGCATGTAATGAATATATATATATTTTTTAAGTTCTTTTTTTAATTTTTTATTTATTTTTTATTTTTTTATTTCATTATCGGGTAATGAATATTTTGACCTGCCTTACTTTACTTTCCTCTCCTCTCTTGTGCTTAGCAGCTTCTGTGGTAGGTAATACACAGCAAGGTGACATCCAGCTTTCTCTGTTATCTCAGTATTTTACAGTGTCCCTTTGTGACCAGAGCAGTTTTAGTTAGAGCTGGAGTTTACAGTATCAGGTCTGTATTTCACCTTGTTCTTCTCTTGTTTTATTTTTAGAGACAGGGTCTCACTCTGTCATCTAGGCTGAAGCACAGCATAGCTCACTCACTGCAGCCTCCAAATCCTGGGCTCGAGTGATCCTCTTTCCTCTTACTTCAGCCTCCCTAGTAGCTGAGACTACGGGTACATGCCACTATGCCCAGCTAATTAAAAAATATATATTTTGTAGAGACTGGGTCTTTCTGTATTGCCCAGGCTGGTCTTGAACTCCTGGCATCAAGCAATCCTCCCACCTCAGCCTCCCAAAGTGCAGGAATTATAGGCATGAGCCACAGTGCCCAGCCTGTATTTTGCCTTCTTGTTGAATGAAGGGCACTTAGAACTAGTGTATAGGGCCAGCTACATAATTTCAGGGGCCCCAAACAAAATAAAAATGCAAGGCCCCTTGTTCAAAAATGATTAAGAATTTCACAGTGGTGGGCCGGGCGAGGTGGCTCACGCCTGTAATCCTAGCACTCTGGGAGGCCGAGATGGGCAGATCATTTGAGCTCAGGGGTTCGAGACCAGCCTGAGTAAGAGTGAGACCCTGTCTCTACCAAAAAAAAAAAATATATAGAAAAAGAAAAGAAAAAAAAAGAATTTCACAATGGCAACAGCAGAGCATTAAAGCAAGCATGGGGCCCTTTGGAGTGCCAGGCCCTATTCAAAGGCACAGATTACGTGCCTGTGAAGCCAGCCCTGGGGCAGGGCCACCCTTGGTGCCAAGAAGCTGAGAGAGCCCTCACCCAGAGAGCCCCAGGAGGAGTCTTCAAAGGCTGATCACCAACACAGTCTTCATATACCAAGAGTTCATAGGAGGATGCAAGGTCACTAGATAGAGTCCCAGGGGACATATAAAATTTTGATATATTTTTTTAATGTGGATTTTTGCATTAATTTTGATTTTGAAAAACATTATATTAAAATATTTATCTTGATTTTGATGCTGTCTTAGTCTGCTTGGGCTGCCATAAAAAATATCACAGACTGAATGACTTAAACAACAAGAGTTATTTCTTGAAGTTCTTGGCTGGGAAGTCCAAGGTCAAGGTGCCAGCCAGTTAGGTTTCTAGAGAGGGCTCTCTTCCTGGCTTGCAGATGGCCAGCTGCCTTCCCACTGGCTATGTCCTCACATGGCCTTTACTCTGAGCACGTGTGTGGAGTAGAGGGGAGAGCAAGAGCGAGAGTGTGAGCAAGAGAGAGAGAAAGAGAGAGAGGCATTCTACTTATTCTTGTAAGACCACTGAGAAGGCCTCATCCTCATGAGGACCCCATCCTCATGACCTAATTTAACCCCAATTACCTCCCAAAAACCCCATCTCCAAATACCCTCACGTTGGGGGATACGGATTCAACATATAAATTTGGGGGGACACATATTCAGTCTATCCATAACAGGTGCCCCCTTAACTTTTATTCCCTGGTTGAGTGACTCACTCGCCTCCCCCTAGTCCTGGCCCAGTAGAAGATGATGAGAAAGTTATGCTCTACCAGTATTTATTCTAAAAATATATTTAAAAGGAAAACATTTTCTTCATTTATTTATGTTTTACAACTCACACAGAGATACTTACATGTATACGTACGCACACCCCAATTAATGAATAGGATTTCTTGGAAATAGCTAGCACAAAATCGGAAACCATTCTTTAAGAAGACTTCAAAGAGAAATGAAAAACGTAAGATTAATCCATTCTTCTCTCATTAGAATTATACTTACTTCCTATGAGTATTTGTTTCAAAGAAGGTAAATTCATTAAAAAAACAAAGTAAAAATGTTGTGGCTATAACATATTTTATCTGCTAATTCATCGGCTATGTATATCTCCTTTCTCAATATTAAAACAGTTACCTGGTTAATCATAACTTCCAAATGATGTAAAAGAGGCTGGTCTTATTTTAAAAATCACAGCCTTGGTTATTTTCTTCTTTCTAGACAACTGCTGGTTTATTGTTTTGAATTTTTGCTTACTTGTAGTGGCTGTCTGTTTCTGCATGACGAGAGTCCATTTCTTCGTATTTGGGCAAAAATGTTCTTTTCCTTGGCAGAAGAGCCCTCTCCCACTTTCTGTCCACGTTCCTTCTATGGGGCCAAGTTCCCTGGTGACAGGTTGGACCCAGGGCCCAGCCCTGGCCAGTCAACAAATCCTACCCACTGATGGAGCCTTTGGTTGAGGAACAGCATGTGACCCCGGTGGGCCCAATAAGAGTCAGCCTGGCTTTGGATGGGACTGTTAGAAAAAGGCACTTCCTCTCCACTGAGGCTGCTGACGAGGAGGACGTCAGCCTGGAGCTGCTGGTGGCGCCTTGGTCATTCCTGCTGATTGAGAAGAGAGTACACACACAGGAAGGGGAGCCAAGATGCGGAGCAGGACAGAGTCCTGATGGTATTCTTGAGCGTCTGGATCAAGCTGTGGTTAAAGCAGGGTCTACCCCAGACATTTAGTTATGGGAGCAATAAAGTAACTTAAAAAAAATTCTGGCTCGAGTTTCTGCCATTGACCACCAGGAAGTACTGACAAGCACTATACACGGCAATTTCAGAGCTGAAGGTGAGAGATGATTGCATTGTGAAAGTGACCTCCCTCAGGGACACCTGAGTCAGTATGAAGGCGCATTTCCGGAGGCCTTTCCCCAGACTGTGTGTGATGCCCCTTAGAAACACCCCGATTGCTGTCCTTGCCGTGAGGAGCTGTAGCTGCCTGCTTACCTGTCCTTGTCCTCCACTGGACTGTGACATGCCCCTTGGAGGCTTTTGTTGGAGGTGCGGGTGGGATGGGGAAAGGTATTCACGTGGTGCTTACTCAATGTTAAGCTCTATTGGGTGCATTATCTCCATTATCTATTTATCACAATAATCCTGAAAGGTATCTGTGCCCTGTTTTCCTTGTATCCACATGTCTGGTGTGTAGTTTGGTCTATGTGTGTCAGGGGCCAACTATGTAAGTAGGAGTTCCCTGAATTTACTTTTCTTTAGAACACATATATATTAAAATTCAGCCCTGTGCAGTGGCATGGGACTGTAGTCCCAGCTACTTGGGAGGTTGAGACAGGGGGGAAGGATCTCTTGAGCTCAGAAGTTTAAGACCAGCCTGGGCAAAATGGTGAGACACTCGTCTAAAAAAAAAGAAAAAAAGAAAGAGAGAAAAGAAAACTCAACAGCAACTGAATCAATTCCTTAGAACAGATGTGGATAACCTTTTTCTCTAAAAGCCCAGATAGTAAATATTTAAAGGCTTTGCAGGTCATAAGGTCTCTTTTGCCATTACAATCCGAAAGCAGCCATAGATAATGTAGAAACAAATGACAGTGTCTGTGTTCCAATAAAATTTTATTTATGGACACTGACACTTAAATTTCATATGGTTTTTACATGTCATGAAATATTGGGGTTTTTTTTTAATTTTTCCCAACCATTTAAAAAGATAAAACCATTCTTATTTCTCAGCGTATACAGAAACAGGTGGTAGACTGAATTTTGCCTATAGGCAGTAGTAATTTGTGTATCCTGGTTTAGAGCTTAAACCAGCACACTCTAATAGAAATATAATCTGAGCCACATATGTCATTTAAAATTTTCTGATATACATAGTAAGAAAAAAAAAAGAAAGAAAGAGGTGGAATTAATTTTAATAATATTATTGACTTACTACTCCAATACAACCAAAATATTATCATTTTGACTTGTATTCAAATATAAAAATTTATTGAGGTGTTTTACATTCTTTATTTTTGTACTGTCTTCAAAATTTCATGTGTATTTTACATTATAGCACATCTCCATTTGTATGACAAATTTTCATCAGAAATACTTGATATGTATTTAGATTTCATACAATTTACAGTTGAAATATAGATTCACATACATGAGTTGTTAACAAACATTCTTCAAAGTTTTCCAGTAGTTGAATCAAGTGTCAGTTTTTAAATTTAAATGTCAGTTAATTAAAATGAAATAAAATTTTACATTTAGTTTCTCACTCTAGTCATATTTTATGTGCTTAATAGCTACTTCATTAGATAGCATAGACTTAGACCAACAAAAGATTTTTTCTTTTTTTCTTTTTTTTCTTTTGGCCTGGAAGAGTATTTTATCATTGACATAGCTTAGAGTTGCTAGCGAACGGTGATTATAAAAAGCAGATCAATGATGTCAGTGTCTTAAATGTTTTTTAATTTGCCATAGACAATGCACTTTGGGCAGACCCCCACCCTTGGTTCAGCCCTGGAGTGCAGAGAGCAAGGAAGAGAAAACTATGAAATTGCCAAAGAAGTGTCCAGCTGCAAATCATGTTGCAGATCATGTAGGGCCTTGTAAGCCACAGTGAGGATTTCAGACTTTCTTCCAAGTTGACGGGCAGTCATAGAGGACTTTGAGCTGGCGCACTGTGGCTGTTGCTCTGTGGGGAATAGGCTTAAAAGAGAGGAAAGTAAAGTGGAGGTGAGTCAGGAGGCTGTTGCAGGTGGAAGATGATGGTGCCTGCAGGGTCCTGATGGGGGTGAAGCAAGTAATGCACCTGGGGCCCCAAATTTAGGGAGGCACTCACCTCCAAGCTGTGCACCTCCTTAAATTCTGGCCCTGGTGGCTCAGACAACAGGGGTTACAGGTAGGATGTGAGAGAAGTAGCCAATTGGGATATATTTTGAAGGAAGAATGCACAGAATCTACTGATGGATTGGATACGGGATGTGAGAGCAAGAGAAAGGAGTCAAGGATGTCACCACCTTGTTAGTTTTCACAGTAAACCTGGCCAGCCCCCAGTGTGCCCTGCATGGCTTCTGCTCCATTGTCTACTTGACCAGCACACAGAGTTCCCTTGAAAATAGGAGATCGTCAATTAAACACATTGTGAAATTACAGAGAGATTCAGTTAGGCAGCCCCAATCTCCTTCACTGTAACAAAGGTCAAACTGTGTATAAAGCTGGATGGTTTATGGTTCCACTTCATTGTGAACCAACTCAGAGCTGGCTTGTCCTTTAATATCACTTATAAGAAATCCTAGCAAGCACAGGGACGTAGGGGGCATCGCAGCATTAACTTGTTCTTGCCCTTCTGGAATGCAAAGGCTGCCCTGACCCTGCACCCCCCAAAAGCGGGGCAGCAGCCCCGGGTGGGCCCTCCCGCCTGCTCCACGCTGCTCTCCTCTGGGTCTGCAATGGGATGCCAGGCTTGTTCTCCCCCAACCCCACTTCCTCCCCTCATCTCCATCCCTTCCCACCCCTCTTAAATTCCATTTTACAACACACAAAGCAAGATAGCCTTTGTTAAAAAGTTTAATGTTCTTAATTAGTTGAATCTGTTGGGCTAATTAGAATACCAATTAGAACTGGCAGGGCTATCGTTAATTTGAAAGTGCTGTGGTCTAGTGTTAATCGCTATTAAACCTTATAGTTTGTGAAAGATAGAGAGGCGATGATTTCACAAAATACTATTTTAAATGTTAAAGGTCGGTGGTCACAAGGATCCCGCCTGTCAGAGAATGTTCCAGGGAAGAGTAAACCACAGAGACGGGGTCCTTGCTGGAGACCTGGGCACTGCAAGGGGCAGGAGAGCTTCTCTTTTCAAAAAAACGTTAAAAGTCTGGAATGCGTTTTACTAAAATAGCCAAAGTGTTTAATTCACCTAATGGACTAATGATCTGGAATGATTCTTTAAAAAAAAAAAATATTAGTGTTTAAGTTACTAGGGCACAAAAAAGTTTCTGCCATTTCCAGAACTGTGTCCCTTTTGGGTTATAACTTCCTAAATATAAGGAGCAACTCTCACCATTAAAGCTCTTTTATTTCTGGTCACTGTTTGAATAGGAAATTAGAAACAACAACAAAGACTTAGTACAAAAGAAGCTCCATGTTGGGGCTGGGTAGTAGCAGTGACAACGGAGTCCTCACGTTTTCGTGTCTCATTTGGGGATGACTAAATGGATGAGCCAGTCCTAATTTATGTTTTCAGATGAATATAAAAATCCCTCTTCGTTTTCTCAACAAGCAAATATGGAATGGACAATTATAGCCATTCTCACTGTACATCCTCTGAGATCTGACTTTATCTTCCCTCTCTTCCAGTAATAAAGACAGAAGGTATTGCCATCTATTATCCTTGCTGGTATCATCTCAATATATCTGTGATAATTTTCCAGAAAATAAACCATACAGTTTATAGAAAACAAATATACACATATATTTCATCATATGTATTATGGCACAGTTAGGAAACAAGGAATCTATCTTTTTAGATGGCGAATTGCTTTACGAAGGAAATAAAAATGTTCCACTCAACTGCTAACCTCAAATCTTCTTGGAGGTAAATTTAAAACAGACAGACCAACAAATAAATAAATGACTGAGTGACTACCAGTGTAGTATGTGTGGATAAAAATTTGCAGGAAGGAAAAAAGGCTTATAACCCAGAATTTTCTCCAAGTGTTTTTTTTTTTTTTTTTTTAGGAAATATGGTGACATTAATATCAGGGATACTAGATTGAAGTAACAGCTAAGGGAAGTTCCAGGTGGTCTTTTCAAATTCGATTTCACCATGATCAAATGCTACCCCATGACAGGCACTATGCTTGATGGCTGCCTAGGCACAGGAGAATACGCTGTTGAATAAGACCAAACGGGGGTCTCCCAGGGAAGACTGCATAAATGACAGCAAAACAAACAAAATACTATTTGATAACGGATCAAAATAAAGACTTGTGTCCTTTGAACGTTGGTTCAAATACCACATTCAGCCTTTTGCCTTGCCACTCGATTTTTTACTTTTGTTTTTAATTCTACTCACCACCTCCAATTCTTTCAAAACTGCTAGTTAAGTGATAACATTAAGTTATGGTTAAAAAATATATTCAAGCTACTTGTTTGAGTCTTATTTTTAACCTATTTGTGCATATTATTTTCTCGTAAAATGAAAATGACAAGGAATTAAATTTTCAATAGCTATTGAACAACTATTAAGCAACAGGGACTCTTCTTAAGCAAAGCATTGAGAGAGGAAAAAACCCAAGGCAAATGAAGTGCAGACCCCAAGTAAAAGTTTGAACTGAGGAGTATACTGATCCACTGTCCATTTTCATTTTCTCTCATTTTACTCAACACATTTTGAGTTACTCATTGCTTTGAGTATGTTTTGTAGCTGCTTTTTTTTTTTTCCTGTAGGCAAATCCCTAAGTGAATTTATTCTATAGTCAAACCATACGTTCATTAACCCATGCACGCAGTGATTTAACAAGCATTATTTATTATCTACTATGTATCAGGTATTGTACTAGGCTCTGGGATACAAAGATAGTACACATATAAGATAGCTAGGTCAAAAAAGTTCCCAGTCTAAGAAGAGAGGTGAAGATCAAAGGAAATGGTTGTCATATGCTTGGTAAACAGTGTGTCAGGGTCAAGAACAAGCTGCTTGCAGAACAAATGATGGAGGAAGGCAATTATTCTGTGGTCAGAGTTAGGGAAGTGTGGTCAGAGTGAAGTTTGAAGGACCTGTAGGACCACTATGGGATGGGTACCCCCTGGATTGTGCAATACAGGATCCCCTGGCTTAGAGTTTGGTGGTAGTGAGAGGCATTTAATGTTATTCAGTCCTGGAAAATATAATGCAAAGTCAGGGATGGGACAATGAATAAAAGTATAATTCTGATGTCATAAGACAAGGGCATGTATATCTTCTTTCTAAAATCTATCCAGATCCTAAAGATAGGAGTCAACCCACAACATAACTAATTGCAGGGTTCAGAAGGCCATTTAATAAATTAACGATCTCCGTGGTAATTTTTTATCTACAAAGAAGCTATTGCTTTGAGCCAATATGACGTATTTTGAAAATATTCTTTTGGCGTGTATAAAAGGTATGCAAACATCAAGGAAATATACGATTAGTTAATTTCATTTTTAGAAAGAACGTTGAGAACAAATTAAATAATTTTATTTCCCTTTTGATTTGACTTTAGACTAAAAATATCCCTTATTTCTCAAGAAAACACTCATACCAGGTCAATCTCTCTCCAATTTCGATGTGAATCCTGACTCAGAAAATAGATTTAGTGAAGTGAAATCAAGATACCATTTCCCATTCCCCCCCCCAAATTCTCTGAACATTTTCCCCTGACATCCCTGCACATTGTTGAGCAAATTTTCCATTTTCCTGTGGGCGCTTAATGTCGGTGATTGGGTGTCTGTGTGTCTGCACGTCTGTGTGTATATTTATAGTTTATTTGCCCTGTGTCATTCTGCAGAAATGGACTCACTCAGTCAACTGGATAGGAGAGATCTGAGCTCTGTAATCAGCTGGAGGAACAAAGAGACTGCAATCAGGAGAAGCCCCTGAAGGGAAGGTAGTCTACTCACGAAAGTCCCCTGAGGGGCCTCATCAGCACTAGAGAACTGTTTTGACAGAACCACTGAATTGGGTGCAGGAGTCAAATTCCTGGGACATCAAACCAGGACAGATTATCTGCTCGCCCACAAACAACAGAGACCCCTCTGCCTTTAGGGACCAGGAGGAGCCCTCTCTCAGGGGTGCGATGGCTTCCAGGGTTGGCTGGAATAACTTGCTGTAGGCAAAAGGGCAAGGAACATTGAGTAGCAGAAATGGAAGCAAATAATTTATTTATTTATTTTTTTAAATTGCGAACCCTGATGTCTGGCCCCAGATATTTGAGCATATTCTCCATTCTTCTAACAAAAGAAACACACATGCTTATTCCACCCTTTTCCGCCTCATCTGGCAGCCGCTTTCTGGTCCAGCAGACACTAACATCTAATGAGTCAAACTTCTCATTTTCAGACTAATCAGTCGGCTGCACTAATTGCAAATGCAAATATGCAAATTTATATTAATTAATTACTCTGCTAATTAGTTCTGCGGTCTTTTTTGGGTAATAAATCATTGTGCAGTGGAAGGGAAACAAGTCCTGTCCCATTTCACTCCACATAAAAATTTAATGTACTCATGGAAGGAAATATATAAAAAAAAGAAACCCTGAGCTGATCACTCTGCTTCCACGGACGAGTCCCCTACAGAAAGGTGCAATTGTGAGAGGGCTTTCACATCTTCAGCAAATGCCATCACTAAGGTGCCTGTTAGCAATTTAATTATCACATTATGAGCTTCAGAAAAAGCCAGTTTGCTGTGCTGCAGGCTGTGACATGGAGCTCAGCAGTTCACCCATTTTGCAGCAAAACACTTATAAATAAAATAAGAACATAGAGAGGGAATCACATTTCTTTGCTGAAACACTATAGCTTAGGAACAAATGTTTTCAAGGATTTTGTTGCTTTTGTTATTGTTGTAAGTCGAAGTTATCATCTTGCTTCTCCGTGCCCTTGAATTAAAAGTTTTATCATTGAGGTTTAGGCACGGATGCATTGGAGTCATGTGTCGAGGCGGGAGGGGGCTGGAGGGAGAGAGGTGAGGGGTTGCTGCAGGAGAGGTAGGAGATCATCTTCTACACGGCTAGGAGTGATCAAAATGTATGTTGATTCCATAAATTTTCGTTGGAGATTTAGTGTGTTCCCAGCTGTCCTAACATATATGTGAGATACCGGAAATAGGCTCTTCCAGTTAAGACTATGAATTCTTTGAGGATAAGAGGCTATTTCTCATTTACTGCTGTGATCCCAGTTCTTTGCCCAGACAGAACATTCATAAAGTAATTGATGAATGAATGAATGAATGAATGAACGACCGCAGCCTCTGAGGATCTCAAGTCTAGCTATAGTGACAGTAACCGTTACTCACGTACAGTATGGTCTTTATTGTTGGGCAGGTGCCAAGCTTAGGAGATGAGAAGGGAGAGAACGTGGTGGGTCAGATTTAAACCCTCACGTGTTAAATGTCCCTTCATTTCCTATTTCTCAACAAGAAATATCTACTTTAATTCCTCACGATCTTCTTTCTTTATCGTGCCCTCTCCATGCGGGATTCGATGTTTGCGCAATAAAGAGGAAACTACTATCATTATATAGCTGGGCAAATTGCCTTTAAGCTGGGCTCGCCTGTTTCCTGGTTCGTGATCTTGAGCAAGTCATTCAACCTCTCTTGAGTCAGTTTCTTCCTCTGTAAAAGCAGGAGGATGGAAGCACCAAGAATGGCATGGTGGAGCCGGGGCTTTGCAGCCAGACAGCTCGGCTCCCAACCCTCACCCCCAACTACTTTCTTCATGGCTTTAGGTTTTTACTTTTTCTTATTTATAAAAATTTTTTACTTTTGAATTTTTTGAAAAATCGGAATGTAGAACACGTGTACATGGTACAAAATTCAAAAAGTACATAAGATAGTCAATAAAAAATGAGTCTCCTTCTCTGACCCCTACCCTCTCTCTTCTCCCCATTGGCAACAACTAATTTCTGTGTATCCGTCTAGAGACAGACACTGTATTTGTAAGTAACATATATTATCCCCGCCACACATAAATCATAGCATACCATAATACTGTTATGCATCTTACTCTTTTTAACTTAACATATCAGTACATACAGAGCTACCACGTACTTTTTAAACCTGCATGTTTTCCATTGATAACATGGTAATTTATTTGTATCAGCCACAAATTGATAGACATTTAGGTTGTCTTGAATTTTCTGCTACTACAAATAATGCTGCAATTAACATCCTTGCTCATACAGCCTTATGTCCATGTGGAGGTACACCTATGGGACAGACACCTGGAAATAGAAATGCTGTGTCAAAGGATATATCCTTTAAATTTTGAAACATTGCAAAACTCCCCTCCATAGAGGGTGTAACCAATACACATGACTGTGCTCATCTCCTGACACCCTTGCTCGGTCAAGTTTTCTACATCTTGATTCCTCAGTGTTCACATATACAAAGTGGGGATAATAACCCTCCCTTCTCCATAGGGTGGTGAAAAATCCTTAATATGGTTGTGTTACTATGCTCAGGCTCAACATCACTGTGTTCATTTTCACCACCTCATGGTATTATTTTGAGGGAGAAAGGAGACCACAGATGTGAAAGCACGGTGTATAGGGCTGTACAAATATTAGACAGCAATAAAGCTGTTATGTTTTTCCTACCCAGTTTTCTCAGGTTTTGTGCCACGGCGGACTCTTCAATGCCGAGCCTTCACGTAGTTTCAGTTCATAGGAGTTTTTCTCAAGTGCATTTGAAGGTTTTCTCAAGTTTCAGAACCTTCCATATGTGTAACGCATTTGACAAAAATAGGAACAACTATTAGCTTCATTCTCC
This sequence comes from Cheirogaleus medius, assembly GCA_008086735.1. Lineage (NCBI taxonomy): Eukaryota > Metazoa > Chordata > Mammalia > Primates > Cheirogaleidae > Cheirogaleus > Cheirogaleus medius. Next base: position 20,477,296 of record VBSM01002217.1, on the reverse strand, counting down.
CAAATTAATCAAATGCCCAAGGTGCAGAATAGGAAAAAGAAAGAGGGATGAGGGATGGGAAGTGAGAAGACAAACCAAGGAACTAATTGAAGGAGACAACAAGAGGGGAGAGAACCGGAGGTGGGAAAAGGGAACAGGAAGGAGTCAGAGCGAATGGTCAGCTGGATGGTGGGGCACAGAGGTGGAAGGTGTCACCAAGGTTGAGGAGCAGGTGAGCTCAGGTGAATGGGCGAGCTAAGCGTTTGGTTAGCCTAGCATGTGCCCAATGCTGGCTCCCTGTCTGGGTTATACTCCACGGTCTGCAGAGCCATGAGGCTCCCTCCTGTCTCTTCTTTTCACTCCACGCAGGAGTTGATTCCAAGGCTCCTGCTTCCTCTTCCTCTTCCACTCTCCTTACTTTTCTCCCTGAGCTCAAGCTCTGCCCCAAAGTTTCAACCACCACTGGCCTCTCCAAGGTAACTGACCGCTGGGTGTTTTAGCACCATGTTTCCAGTCACTTGCTGAGTTCTTAAAAGCCATTCTGAAATGATCTGTGCTCATTTGCAGCCCAACTTGCCTGGCACTAAACTCATCCTCTCTCTGAAGTACCTTTCCTTCTCATTGGTGTCTAATAAAAAACTGTAAACGACTTGTTCCTTTGTACGTACCCTGTTCGCAAGGACAGTGCTGCCCAGTACTAGGTGCACAGTAAGTGCTTGTCGCTCCATTGGTGGATCAAAGAGTGCTTCCCATGCCCCGGCCCCATTGTCCCCAGTGAAGCTCATTTCTCCTGTTTACGATGTGGATACGAACACAGTTTGGAGATGATTTTCTCAAAGATAAAACAAAATAAACATCTTTCGAGCATTGCATGGCTCGTGCCGGATGACTAATAATCCTTCAGCTAAATCTTCCAGCCTGCTGGTCTAGAAACAGCCTAGGGGAAGGGCTGTGAGGACCTTGTGTGGGTTATGTGCGTGGGAGAGTTCCCCTCCTTCCACTCCTCGGGGCATATGGCTGTGTTCTCCCGAGCCCAAAAGGAGGACCAGGGCTGATTATTTATTTAATGTGAGAGCTTGAGAGTGTTGATTATCTTAGATCATAATTAGACTAATAGGAGTGAACAAGGATGCAGATTTTAAGGATACAAATGGATATGGCTCAAAACCTGGAGAACTGAACCTTCAAAATTCCATCTGAAACCGAAAAATAAATGTAGTTAATGTGTTTTGTGAAGATGAAGCGGAAAAAAACATAAATTTGTTTCTTCACATAATTAAATTAAAAATCCAATGCCATATATGTGTTTGGATTTGAGTCATATTTTTCTAGCAAAAAATATATTTTTCAATAGATTATTTTTCCTAACAAATGTTTTAGACGGGAGAGAATATTGAGTTTTGTTTTTGTTCTTGGTCTCTGATTTTTTGGCAATCAGCTATAGTTGAAGGATGATGCTCCTGAGTTGAGGTTGAATAGCCCATGTCCAAAACTGACCAAATGACTTATTCTAAGAAACTTGTGTTGTATACATCCACACAGTGGCCACCTCTTCTGAAAACATGCACTACTGGATATGAAAAGAAAGATTTCCAGGGAAAGAAATTTAAAATTCATGCTGTTTTAAAACATATTAATTTATATTTATGTTTTAGCATTAAGAAAAATAAATATTTCCAAATTCATTAAATATATGCATTTTTATATATTAATGATACCTTAATAAAGCTTAAAAAAAGAAAAAGAAAAATCGCCTTTAACCTTATAATTCAAAGATAAACATTGGGGTTATGCCCTTTCAGACATTTGTCTATAACTCTATTTAGAGTTGTAAGTATTTACATGCATACATCCTTCTCTACAGATCCGGCTCTGACATCCTAGGGTTTATACTGGTGCTTCAACTGGGCTAGTTGTTTAAAGCTCATTCTGATTGGTCAGAGTCAGTGTTGTACAGGTTGATACATACTTTGAATATTACCTGGTATCTATTTAACAAAAGTGGAGTCAGCCTCTCCATATGAGTTTGTTGTGTGTGTGTGTGCGTGTGTGCATTTATCACTTAGTGGTGTCATTTTTTCAAAGTACACATCATATTTATGGCTATAAAGTATTCAGTTGTGCTGATATTCTATAATTTATCCAACTAGTCCTATGTTATGGGGCATCTTGAATTGTTTTCAATTTAATTTTTTATGTATTTATCATCCTGTTTTATATTTTTGATCTTCCTTTTTCCTGTGTTGTTTTTATTGATAACATTTCTTTACACTAGTGGTTTGAAAGTTCTATACAGTATCTATTGTTCTACTAAAAATATTTGAATCTATGGCTGCCCAATGGGGTTGTATTGCCCATTGCATAGAGAAGAGCCAATACATTGGGGCAGTTGCGATTGCAATGGAGAAAGGGTTCCATTCTACAGAGCATTAAGTGAGGAGATGGAAGGAATTCCTCAAATCCGCCTCCTGGAGAATTTGGGAGACAGGGTTTTTAAAGACAGTTTGCAGGGCAAAGGATTAGGCAATGGGGCAAAGTCTTGAGTTGAATTTGTTCCTGGGTTGGGATCATAATTCCAGTTGAGTCAGTTTCTTGGTATGGGCCGCTGGTCTAGGTGGGTCAGCCGATCCACTGGAATGTGGGGCCTGGCAGATATCTCAGAAATTAAATTTAGGTTTCCAAAAGGTAATGTTATCTCCGGAGAAAGTTAGGAATCTTTATGATCATCAGGTATGTGACACCTGAGTAGCAATTATAGGACAGCAAACTAGGGGACAGCTGTGCCTGTGTCTTTGCAAAGTTTAGGTCTTGACCACAGTGCTCGCCTTGCGCCCCTTTATTAATTTGTAAAGGCGGTTTCAAATCATTCTCTCTCTCTCTCTCTCTCTCTCTCTCTCTCTCTCTCTC
>VBSM01002217.1:20435981-20474310 GCA_008086735.1 Cheirogaleus medius | reverse complement strand
AAAAAAAAAAAAAACACCAAAAAAACCTTTCTCTTGTCTTTAAACATAAATGGCATACAGCTTGTTTTAAGTTTTTCTTCAAATTATTTTTTTTACTAGATTACCTTTAACACCAACAAAAAAATCACCCGTGTCTGTGTCTGAATACGTGTAGATTTCTTCCCTTTGTCTTTCAAATACAAAACCATAATTAGACTTTATTTGTGTGTGAGCCTTTCTTCATTATCTTGTATAACAGATTCATGAAATCCAGACTCACCTTGCTTTTTTTTATCACAAGAATCTTTCTGTTGTTATTTCTATATTAGATAATTGTATCCTGCGTGTTTCTATTTTCTTATTGTCTTCTCATCATCCACATATTGTGTCTTGTGGATCTATTACCTGTATCATTTATCTTTCTGAATATCCTAGGTTCTATATTTATCCTTTGACACTGAGTTCTGGGAGAAGCTCAAAAGCTGGTTTCCAATTCATGGATTCGGTTTTCTGCATGCTCTATTCTGCTGTTCACCACTTAACTTTCCTTTTTACTTTTTAAAATCCTGTTTTTCACCTAAAAGCATCCTTTCCTGGAAGTAGATTTTTCCTTTGCAGAGATGCAATGCTGACATACACCAAATTTACAGTACAACTTAATATACAATTTTAAAGTTTCTTTCCATTAATCTATATTATTTTGGGAATTCAACTATGTTTCTTCTTTTGGTCAAGTGAATCTTTTCATGTGTCTGGAGAATTTTCACCTTTGGGGGTGAGAGCAGATGCTTGTTTATCTTAAAAGTATTACGAAGGTTTTGTTGGCAATTTTATAGATCCCTGTTCACATGTGTTTTAGTTCCAGACAAAAAAGAAATGAAAGCAGCTTATATTTTCTGTGGTTGTACTTTTGGCAGATAAAGGTTCCAGATGCTTGAGGAGACAGTGGGAAATACAGCCAGAAGCGGCTTAGACAGCAGCAATGACACCATTGTCTGTCCAATTCACACTTCCTGAAGTCGCTGGAGAGGTTGTCTTCTCACCCATTGGTGGCTGTGTTGCTCACTCTTGCCTGGAGGCCATGGCTGCTCCAGATTAGAGGTGAGAGGCGGTCCCCCTAGACCATCATGGTCTCTATCGGTGTCATTTATACCAGTAGTTGCTGCAGATTGGCTGTGCAGTCCAACTGGCCAAGTACAAGCTCAGACAAGAGCGCAGCCTATAAGTGGCGCTATTCAGAGGCACCATTCATGAAGTTGAGATTTGTTTATGGTGCACCCTAGGCCCCAGCTCCTACTCTTGTCAGATTGGGGTGTTTGTAGGGCTCTGCCAGTGACTTGCCTCCTTCATAGGAAAGTACATCCTTTTCCTGCCAGAAATTTCATCATGGGCATTGCAGTCCTCAACCCGGTGGTCGGTGCTCCGACTGTCACCTATGACATTCCTGTCCTGCCGTGGACAGATCTTCACCTATTTTTATTTTCATGGGACTTTGCATAGTAAGAGCACTTAATCAAAACTATTGAGCCACTGTAAAGGACATCAAGAGCTATGAAAAACCCCACCCAAGAGTCTTGTGGGACTCAGGACACAGAAATATCTGAAGGCACCATTCAGTAAATCACCATGATATGTTGTCTCTATAATGTGACCCAGTCACCTGTATATAGACATTTAGGTTTCTCATTTTCTTCTTGATGTTTATCATCATAAAAATATAGACAACATCCATGGATCCTGAAGGTCAAAAAGTATTTTGCCCCAGTCCTAAGACCTTTTAGGCAGAGATGCTTTTAAATGTGCTTAAATTGTTTCTGAGCCCTGGGACTCTCTCCCGTGTGTTTGTAAAAGGCCAGGAATAACAGTTTGTTTTGCTCTCACAACCCGCCCTTCTTGAAGTGCAAGCTGAGCTTTACAGTTCAGAAGTTAAGCACATTAGAATATTTATTTAAAGGCAATTGCACTTCCTGCTCTTTCTGGGTAGCTGGGCTCACCATGCCACTAGACCCCCAAATGTGTATTCGCATTATGGGCCAGCCTGCGGGGATGGGGGGGAGGACATTGTCTCCCTGTTGTTAGCAAATGGTTTCCTCCACAAACCTTTTAACTCCACAAGTTTGCAACCATTAATTCTTAAGGGTTTTGACAAATCTCCCCAGTTAAATATTAAATAATAAATATGGCCGGGATGGTAACAGCGCTTTGTGAAGTCTGTTTGAAGTGTCCTTTAAAATATTAAATTCAAATAAATGATTGAATCAGAACAAAGGCTATATCTTAAGACAAATTCAGCCAAGTCTCTTTAACCTTTGAGCTTTTGACATAGATTAGAAAGCTAGGGCAACACATGCTTTCATAGCAAATTGAAATGGGATTTTTGAAACAGTTCCTGCAAATACAGGTCACCCATACCTAGGTTTTATCTGCCTTTGCCATTTTGGGGGAGAGATTTTGCTGCTCATTGTTTGATAAGAATGTGATTTTTTTTAAACCCTTATGTTCAAAGAAGCAAATCCTTGAAAATGCTAGCTTTGGGTGCTATGTTTATTCCTTGTCAATGTCTTCCATATGAAATCTGTTCTGCTTATAATATCTACCACAGTTGGAGCCTTGAAAAAAAATCTGTTTCATATCTGCCCTTTGTACTTAGCTTATTTTGTTTTACACTTCCTCCAAGTTATCTGTCTATAAGAAGTCTTGCTTCTAAGCAGGCAGTCCTAGGTAGGGGAGGAGAAATGGAGAGGATTGCCCTGCATTTAGGGGGATCCTGGACTTCAGACACAGGGGCCCTCCCTCGGGTAGGGAGCAGGTAAAGGAGAAGAAGGTGGCTTTACCAGCTGGGGAAAATGACTAGTGAAGCCAAATTCTGCCTCCTTACTCCCACACCCTGTGTGGGCTGGTTCAGCACCCGTTGGCTCTACTCATGGGTTTGTGCTCTGCCATGGTGTGCCCATCTGTTCCATCTGCTTCCTCGACACTGCACAACCTCCAGTAGCTCTTAATCCGGTCTGCCCGGAACAATGACTCCATATATCCAAGCTTCTCAGAAGTAGAGTGTGACACAGTTGGCCACAGAGCATGCATGATAAAGAAACCCTGTTATAATAGGATACGGGTTGCACGTTAGGAGCATATGGTTGACTTCGTGGGGGCTGAAAGGTGTGAGCATGCTGAAGACAAAGATATCCATCAAGCATCTCTTGAATGAATGCTTGTGGGCAGCACCGGCTTCTGAAAGGAGCAGGAACGAGATGCCCGTTTCTCATATTCACTGCACTGCAGGAGGCCTGTGGGTTTCTGTGCCCACCCTGATGAGAAAATGCTCCAACACAAGGAAGTTTGGGTCCTGAACCAAACCCCTATCGTTGGAACCCCGTTTTGATGTAGACGTATGTCCTGCCTTTACCCTTTCATTGGTCCTGCATCCGGAGGACAGGGGCTCCCTCACTTCAGAAACTGACAAAGCAATTGACTGAGGTAGGACAGGTTGGAAGTTGTTCAAACCAGTCCAGAGAGCTTTGAGATCCAGAGCGAGAACCTCCCTGGAAACCTAGGAAAAGGATGCTCCTCTTTCTTCTTTAAGAAAGAGAAACATCACCTTCTGGAGCAGCTCCCATGGTTTGGGGGACATTCTTGATGGAGCCTGTTTGAAGCCTGTTGCTGACATGTGAGGCTGAGCTTCTCCCAGAATTAGGGTGCTGACGCGGACCTGGCACCTCTTTCCTGCCTGGTGTCAGACTTTTTAAAGGCACTGCCTGCGGCTCCTATGTGTCCATTCTGTTCACGCCACTAGGGGTCCTCATTGGTTCGCTCAGGACTGAGCAGAAGGCAGCTTTTGAGAAGGAAACTGCCAGGAAGATGCTTCGATTTGACTTCTCTGAGGGTCTCAGGCTGTGTGGTCTTGGACAAGTTACTCAGAGCCCCTGGGCCTCAGTGTCCTCATGTTTACAATAGGAAGAAGAAGGGGTTGAGAGCTTACATTTGTCGAGAACCTATTAGGTGCCAGACATAGCTTTTGGTTTAGCTGGGGTTTCTCCAAAAATGAAGCCTGAGCCAAGGACTTGATACAGCAGCTTATTCGAGAACTGTGGATCCCAGGTGAAGGCGACATGAAATGAGGAGAAGCCGACCTATGGGTATGTTATGGAGGGGCTGAGCCCTGCAGGGGCTCATCCAGTGAGACCTCCCCAGGGGGACAAAAATCCCCCCTTCTGTCCAATGACTCGCACTCCGCATGGGCTGAGGGTTGCCCCTGAGGGTGATGCACTTTCCCACAGAGTGGAGAAGGCCCAGGGACAGGAAGTGGAGACAGCTGGTGCATAATTAAGGTGGGTGAGTCTGGAACCAGACAAGCTGCCGCTGAAGTCAGACCTAAGTCTAAGGGATGTGATGCAGGTGCCTGAGCCGCAGAGGTCAAGGATATCTATACACGACCTGCCAATGCCTTTGACACAGACGGTATGAAGACCTGATGTTTTCCTCCTGGGGTTGAGAAGAGTGTTTGATGTAATAGTGCTGATTGTGACTGATACAAGGGAGATTTTTTACAAATAGAACTCGGCAGCTTGTTTGGGCAGGGAGAGTGTAGCTACTCATACATATCTACTGCCAAAGAACAGCTTCTTCCGCTGGGGACCACTGTGTTTTTGGAGGGAAGAGGAAGTATGAGGAAGAAGGAGCCATTCACCAATGAATCCTTTGGGAACGATTCAGCAAATCTTCCAGCGCCCGAGACCTTCCTTAATGGATGCTTGTTAAATGAATGAATGAATGTAGTTATAGGAGTTCTCTTTGCCTACACATGTTGGTGTGGGATCCTAGGTATTTTCGAGATGGTTAATTGAAATGCCAATAGGCTGATAACTTTCAACAGCACATTAAATACCCACAGAACGTGGCTAGCATTACATTCGTGTGTGTATAAAAACTTTTTAATATAATTGTTGCTACATTCCAAAAAGAAGTACTTTTTCAAAAAAAGAAGGAAAGACAGAAAGAAAGAAAAAGGAAGGAAGGAGAGAAATCTGTGTTAAATGGATAGGAACTTGTGAATGTATCTGTCAAAAAATAATTTTACCCCCAGTGAAAAACGTCATGAGCCTAACAGCAGAGCAAAGTTTTGAGTTGGTGGCCAGAGCACAGATGTAGCTTCATTGTAACAAATAATTGCCCATATAATTATTAGGGCCTGACTTTACCTAGACAGCACACATCTGTATTTCTGCTTAGAATCATCCATACCTCAAATTATCTGAGATGAACTGCATCAAATTCTTAGTGAGATTTTCCAAAGATTTTACCAACATCATGTCATCATTTGCTATCTTGTATTTTGCTTACTTCCCTTTGGAGCTTGCAACCGGTCAAAGGTATTTTTAGTAAAAGTAGTTGCATACTCTAGGCCAAAAGGTGTCCTCCCTTTGTCCCCACAGACACTATCTTAGTTCAAACCCCGCTCAGCTTTTATCTAAGTCATTGTGACCTTCTCTGTACTCGTGTCTCTGCCCCGCTGCTCCCAGTCTTCCTCCTCCTCTAGTCCAAACTCCTGGCTGCTCTGAGAGGGATACTACCAAACTGCAAATCTGAGCATGTGTGGCACTCCTCTGCCCCACATCCTTCAGTGGTTCTGAATTTTTTCAGAATAAAACTTAGGACCTGGCATGATTGTGCCCTGTCCACATTTTTAGCCCACTCCAGTCCCCATGTATTTCTGTGATTCCAAGCAGAGGCCACCCATTCTATAATAGCTCTGTGCATGCCACGTCTGCAGCGTGGCTGGGATGCCTACCCCACCCATGCCTGTTCAGCACCTCCGAATGGGCCTCCCGCCCGAAGGGCAGAGATCCTGCCTTCTTCATCTCTGCCCCCGTAGGACCAAGTGCATTGCTTAATAAATATTGAATGTGGAACCATGAATAAAATAAAAAATCCCTGCTTCTTTCTAAGAGGTGATTTGGCGAAACTACAGCAAGGCAGAGAGAAGTAGGGGAACATTCTAGTATTGGTAAGAATAACTGATATAAATGTCCAGCTTTTCCTGCACCAGGTCTTCACCATGTGTTTTACCTATTGTATTTAAACTAAATTCCAAGAGCACCAGACGCCTGCACATTTAAATATATGAACCTTAGAAGCTCAAGTAAATGCTATGTAAGTGATTCTTAGGTTTCCCACCATTTCAAATGGTCTGATACCCTTTATTACAGAGAATGAGAGTGGACTGGCTATCTGAAACATGAGAATTTCTGTGCTCTAACTAGTGAACAGGTTAACTAATACAGACATTGCCTCCTTAGCATTCAATACAATAAGATTTGACATATTTCTCAAAGCACAGAAGAAAATGGACCAGGTTTTAGTTGGATAAGGTGTCCTACAGCTAAGCTCTTATAATTCTATGGATATAAAATCAGTAGGCCTACAATCTAATTTGCTATTAAAAAATGTCTTTTCCCTCCAAAGAAGTAAAATTATCCTACTTCATCCCAAGATTATATAGCAATATGGTTACAGGAAATAAGTTTCTTATTGTATTTGCCTAATGTAAGAAACTGAAGACCACTTTTCAGTGTATTTATGCCACAAGCTGCAGGTCTGATTTACATCATGGTGGCTTGAAGCAGAAGATATTGTATTAATGTTTATTGTTACTTAAGTTACTTTTTTGAGGTGTAGCAGGCCCATGTGGAAGCAGCATTCATTTAGGCAGCTCATTAAAACAGTCTCTTCTTCATCAGGGCACCAACAGCACCAAGCATATTTTGACTCCTTCATTCATAAATTCATTCATTCAATCCTATTCAAAATATTTGTTGAGCATTTATTTTTCATCAGGCATGCTGTAACAAGGAACAATTTTCTCAGAACTGACTATCTTCCTTGCATAGGGAGCCTAGTTCACACAGTCCTTGATAGCAAAGGTACGAGGCAGAACTAGTTTCTATAAATAATGTTTGGAATAGAACCACCCAGCAGGGCCAGAACTGAGGGAAGCAAGTGAGGCATTAAACCCAAGCTCAGCTTTAAGAGAAGGCATCATCATGTATGATGAGCAAAAGATCAAAATTTATGTTTTAAATCTCACACTAAATATCTTACTCTGATTACTGAGGATTTTTTGTACCCCCTTAAATTTTTATTTTTTAATGTTTTTCAGTTTTTAAAAATTAATTATTTTAGGAGATGAGATCTTGCTATATTGCACAGGCTGGAGTGCAGTGGCCATTCACAGGCATGATCGTGGTTCACTACAGCCCCAAACTCACTGGCTAAAGTGATCCTCCTGCCTCGGCCTCCCACATAGCTGGGACTACAGGTGCATGCCACCACACCCAGCTAAGTTTTTTATTATTATTATTTTTTGTATAGGTGGGTCCCATTGTGTTCCCCAGGCTGGTCTCAAACTCCTGGCCTCACGTGATCCTCCCACTTTGGCCTCCTGAGTAGCTGAGACTACAGGCATATGCCACCTTGCCTGGCTCCAGTTTTATTTTTAATTGACAAAGAATGATTGTATATATTTATAGAGTATAATGTGATGTTTTGATATATGTATAAGTTATAGAATAATTAAATCAAGCTAATTAATAAATCTATCACCTCACATACTTTTTTCCCGTGGTACAAATATTTTAAATCTACTCTCTTAGCAATTTTGAAATATACATTTGTGCAATAGATCTGAAAAATACTTATTCCTCCTGTGTAACTGAAACTTTGAACCTTTTGACCAACATGTCTCCCTTTCCCTGAAGCCTCTGGTAACCACCATTTGCTCTTGACTTCTATGAATTCAATTTTTTTAGATTCCACATATATGTGAGATCATGCAGTATTTGTCTCTTGTGCCTGGCTTATTTCATTTAGCATAACATCTTCCAGGTTCATTCATGTTGTCAAAAACAGCAGAATTTCCTTCTTTTTAAAGGCTGAATAGTATTCCATTGTGTCTACATACCACATTTTCTTTATCTGTTTATCTGTTGATGGACACTTAGAACTGATCGATACATAGGTTCATAAGAGACTACTATGAACAATTATATGCCAACAAATTGTGTAATCGTGCCCCCCAAATTCTGCACCCAAGGTGAGCGCCTCACTGCCTCACTCTCCTCTCTTTAGTCCTGACCCTGCTACCAGGCATACCTCATGGCTGTCTAAATGCTATGGACACTCTGAGATGGTTTCTTTCTCTCTGCTGTCCTGCTCCTGCTTAAATGTATTTATTTATCTAGGGATAAAGCAATTCATTCCACAATAACAGATTCTAGATTTAATATAGCAGGGAAAAGATGGAAGAGTGGTTTTAATTTATACTAATGAGTAAATGGCTAATATTAGTTCATTCCAAGAATCATATTTAGGATAAAGAGGATGAGCAAAGAATCCAAGTAAATGCATATGCCCTGAAGGGGAGAACATGCACAAGAAGGAAAGGCCGGGGAGACATAAGATAGGCACATCTTTGTGAGAGTCCAGGTCATTCCCAGATGGGAGAAGTGGTAGATCCAGAGCTTAAGGAAATGGCCATTACTGCCACATTTTCCATATAAGTAAGTATATGTGATTTTCTTTGGGGGAGGGGCTGTGGACACAGCTTTGTGTTTCCTTTATAATATAGCTAATTTTATGGACAAGAACAAAGAAATTTAGAGTTAATAGTGAACATCTGTCCATGATTAACTCCAATTGCACTTAGAAATCAGAGGTGATCATCCTGTTTTGAAATCACACTATTACCTTCAAATGAAACTGTCCAGCCTCAGTTCTTTTTCTCCAAAAGAAATGCTAGTACTCAATTTTAAATTCCCAGATTTTTGAAAGATATTTCTTTATAAATATATTGCTTACCTTAAAAAAATCTGTGTTTGTGATATTTGCCCCTCCAAAATGAAAAATTATTTCATCTAATTGCCCCCATTTTTGATCAAAGAGTATCCAAGTGTACATCGTTTAACCAGTCTAAATATAGAGTATTTTAGGGCCAATAAAATGGACTTTTTGGTAATAGAAACGCTATCCCCTATCTCCTAACATTTACATCAATGTACTACATCAGCAAAGTCAGAAAACTTTAACACAGAAATTCAAGCTCAGCCCTTACCTCAAGATTGAAACCCATTTAAATTCCAAGAATAAGTAGCTGACAAAGATAATTTTCATAGATTAACATTTTTCACCTGGGTTTTATATTTCTGGAAGAAATATACACTGCATTGGTTATGCATTGATCAAACTTTTATTGTGCCAGCTGTACTTCATAGACCTGAAAAAGTGATTCAAGCAAAACAAAAGAGAACATAAAAGCACAACTATAATGGTTTTAAATCCCAAAGAGGCAATTACAAGTTTGATTCCAGTGATGCAGCTGGACTCCATTGGAAAACTAAACACCTTATCCATATTAAGTAGTTATGAAGGCTAGGGCTTGGGATGTAAATAATAAATTTGCACTGCAGTCATATTTGTAAAGTACATCCCTTTTAATAAGTAGAAAGAATATGGTAATAAATTTCACACTAATTCATGTGCAAAGGAAAATTTTACAGAGTTCAAATGTGTTAAGACAGGTAAAAAATGTGAGATATGAAATAACTAATCATTGGGATAAAACAAATGAAAAAAGATTAGAATAATGTGCACAGGATTGGATTGTAACTCTTTAACCACTTGGAGCTGGGTTCAGCCTAATGCAGCTTTTTGTATGCATGATGTTTCTCTGCCTCTCTTTAAAAGAAAAATGAAAGTAAATGGGGCATTGTGCTGCTTCCCAAATTAATTCACAAAAGCCTAGGACAAGACACTTATAGAACTAATTGTTGCATGGTTTAGAATATCTCTCTCTACCCAAATTTTTAAACATAGAAATGAGAAGAGTAAAGTATTTATACAGGATTCCATCTTGCATTAAGCAAGCAGGCTGGGGCTCTTTCAAGCTCCTCTCTGACTGCTCCAGATATGCTCATTAATTCATTAATCTACCGAATGTTTAGTGTCTATTACATATCTGGCACCAGGGGTGCAAAGATCAGAAGGCATGGCCTCAAACTTCAAGATGCTGTGGTTTAGTGGGGGAGATAGAAGGGTATGCAGAGGACCTCAGTTTAAAACAAATTGCTAAGTAGAGAAATTCAGAGTGTTAGGTTACGGAGAGAAGGGCTACTTAACTCTTTGTCTTAGGGGAAGGATTTCAGACAAAAGCTAACTAGAAGGGTGAGACACGAATAGTTTTAACATAATCTTTTAAAGATTTTGCTCCAAAGCTAGCTGTTTGCAACAAATTACTGACAGTTGCTCATTGTTTAGCCCATTTTTCCTCAATAGGCCATTCACAAAAACTAAGCCCAATTCTTCCCAAGAAGAATCTGATGATTACTCATAGGGTCAGATATAAACCTGGATTCCTTCCTCATGCCAAACATAAAGGCGGATTTAAAAATTAACTGTAAAAAGCAAAAATGTAAACACTTAGATGAAAACACAGGATAATGTTTTATGAAGTTGGAGTAGGGAAAAAATTCTTAATCAATTCTCAAAAGAGTACAAGTCCTGAAGGAAAAGATAGATAATTTTCACATTAAAAGTTAAAAAAAAAATTGTGAGAAAACCCCACAGCCTGGAGAAGCTATTTCCAACTTGTATAACCAATATAAGATTAGCATCCAGGGTATATGGTATTTACAAATCAGTAAGATGAAAATGTAAAAATAGAAAAATGGGTAAAGAATTTAAAGAGTAAAGAAACACATGAAAAGATGTTCAATCTCTTCAGTAATCAGGAAAATGCAAATAAGACCACAGATTTCACACCTGTCAGATTGGCAAAAAGGCAAAAGAGAATGACAATAAGAACTATTGGGAAGGATGTGGGACCACAGGAACTCTCATGTTCTCCTGGTGACACTGTAAATTGGTACGACCACTTTAAACACAATGTGGCTAAATCAGGTAAGGGGGAAGATGTGCATACCTTATACCCAGCAATGTCACTTTTTGGTATATACCCTAGAGAAACTCTCCTGTATGTGTACAGAAGATATGTCCAAGATAGACACATTTTGGCTGTGAAAGACCCAAAATTTCCATTAATAAGAGACTGAGTAAATAAATTGTGGCATAGTCATGTAATGAAATATTATACGGCAGTGAACATGCATGAACATGCTAGATATTGAGAAATAAAGGGGAGATGATGGAAATGAAAAGAGAAATGAAGTGTGAGTATTACAGGGAAGCTGATTCTGGAGCACCCATGGAATTTCCAGAATGAAGATCTTGGGACTGAGGTCTGGAGTTTGAATGCCTGCACAAGGCAGGGGATGGGCTACAGCCCATCCCAAGCAGGGAAATAAGACCAGAGCTCCACGTATAAAGCCTCCAGCTTCAAAGTCTTTCCTGTCCTCACCATCTAGAAAAACCTCATTCACTGGCCTGGGGAAGGAGCAAAAAAGTTTGCTCTGAGAGGGAAGAAGGCACCCACAGAAACTTAAAATTTTATGTCTGTGCCACGGCACTGAGGGGTCCAAGTGAACTCAAAACATGGAGAAGAAGATCCGTGCTGAGTAATCAACATAAAAGTTATCATTCCAGGGTGAGGACAAAACAATGGGAAGTTTAGGGAGTGACGTAATTTGCCACACAGACACTCAATGAAAGAAATATTGAAGCCTGAACTTTAGAAAGAAGAAAATTAGATCCAGAAAGACCTTGAAGAACAGTGAAGTCTTGAGGGAAAAAAAGGTAAATCTAAATAAACAATGGCTATAAAAGCAAAACTATAATGATAAAAACTAAATGAGGGGCAGGGTAGTTAAAAACAAGCTGAAATGTTTTATGAGGTCAGAATAACGTGGAAGACTGGCAAGGGAAGATTGGATTGGACGGTGCTGCAGGGTGAACAGGTATACAGATGAACTTTAGACCTCATTATGGGAAATAGACTCGTTAACTCTGCCCACAATTTACAAATAATCCTTTTTATTTTTTTTAAGTTGGCTTCTTGGCCTAGGGGTATGATTCTCACTTAAAGTGCCATATAATCTTTTTTAAAGCTCTTTTCACTTGACTCATTTAGATGTACTGCTTTCTGTCATGACTCATTTTGATATATACTTGAATACTTATATTGAACTTAAGAAAGGCTGAGCCAGGCACAGTGGCTTGTGCCTATAATCCCAGCTATTATGGAGCCTGAGGCAGGAGGATCACTTGAAGGGTTCGAGACCAGCCTGGGTGACATAGTGAGACCTTGTCTCTTACAAGAAGAAAAAAAGAAAGAAAGAAAGAAAGAAAGAAAGAAAGAAAGAAAGAAAGAAAGAAAATTTAAAAAAAAGAAAAAGGAAGTTAAGAAAGGCTATAAACAAATGAGCTAATATTTCAATTCAAAATGTAAATGCAAGAAAATTAAATAAATGAACAAGTAAAAGGCAGAATAAAAATTAACAATATAGGAAATAAATCTGCTGTAGAAAGGGACAACAAAATCAAAATCCAGTTCTTCAGAGAAAGTAAAAAAGATATTGTTTATATTGCTCAAGAAAAAGAAAAAAAGAAACAAATAAATCATAGGAGAAACACCATAATGACAGCGTAAACTAAATATGTCATAAGAGAACACCTTGAAAACTTTTATGCCATGAAAGGCATTTAAAAAAATCTAGACACATTTGGACAAATCTCCAAAGTGGCTTGAAAATTCTCAGAAAGCTCTGATTTTCTCAAAGGATTTAAATCTGAATATCCTGAAAGCATTTAAAGCATTAGTGAAAAGCTACTCCCCCAAATCACTATACCCCGTCCTACCAGCGTGGGAAAGAAGGGAAGGCACCTATCTCAGCCAACTGTTCCAGAAATTAAAACAACAAGAAAAGCTCCCTATTTGCCTGTACGCATCTGCTCTATTCTTGATGCAACAATTCTAAATTTGTGTAATATAAAATATATAAAGCAAAAAAGATAGAAATAAATTAGGTCAAAATGACATTGACCTGTTCATTGAATAGTCTCAACATATTTATATAGAAGAGCAACCACCATGATGGAATTACAGAAAGCAGCTGTCCAAGGTGTGAATCTGAGGGTGCAACGTGGCTGCCATGTGGCTTCAACAGTACCTGGAATGCCACACATTGAGATATGTTCCTTTAAGAACTTTTTTAGACTTGGAGGTTTGTGGACAACTGAGAGCAGAACCTCATTGTGAGTGAGAACATCATGGAAGTGAGGGCTGGAGAGTGAAGGGAGTTCAGGGAAGTGGAATTAAATTGCTTTATAATTTCCCCTTGTCCAGCCTGCCAGTTACACCTAGAATCCACACAGCCAGCTAGTTTTCCCTATACGTAAAAGACAACTATTCGTACATGCTTTGATTGTCATTTTTGGTTTCTCGCAAACCCAGATACACTTCTACACTTGTCTGGTTGCTTTTGAACATCAAGTAGAATGACTGTTCTCTATTGTCTTACTCAGAATCATCTGGGTCATGGAACTGAAATTTACAGTTGTTTCCACTCCATAAGGCAGCGTCAAACAATGACACCTAATTTCCTATGACCATGTTCTTTGCAGCTAATTGTCTTGTAAAACTGAAATATTTTTTAAAAAAACATTTCTGACATGATCGTACACTATTGCCTTACGAAAATCATATTGCAGTCACGCATGCATTGTGCTAATGCGGATCTTGGAGATTTTTCAGACTTGAACAATGCCACTTCTCTTTAATTAGTTCATACAATGTCTCTGTTGGCCTGAAGTCTTTTCATCCTTCTTATCTAGTGTGATTGAGACTGGTCTGGAGGAATCAAATGACCAAGGGATGCCACAGCTCTGAGGCAGAATAAATTATTTTATCGTGTCTCCATCAGATACAGTATAGGGACAGGACTCCACCTTACTTCTGACCAAGGAAGGCAACATGGGGCTACATGCCCCAGACTAGTTGACTATAGAAGAGCAAACAAACAAATGGCCTCCCAGCTACTGGAATTCAGCCCATATCCATATGAAGAGGGGGCCAAACCCTTCTATCTCTTGAGTACTGTTTTTCCAAGACCACTGAAGCAACATGCTGACCAGCTGATAAGGAAGCTGGCTGTAAAGAAATCAGACCTATCTGGATCTAACTACCTCAATCCACAAAAGACCTCCATGGTGACCTTAAGCTGTCTTTTCCCTCAATATGTAACAGAGGGAATGGCCTGAAAAAATGACAGTCTCTTTAAACATCCTCCACTCCTTTCTTTTCGAGAACTAAAACCTACATCCCTGGCTCAGGCCAGTGCTTGGGAGAAGCAGAGTAAGTCTTTTTTTTTTTGAGACAGTCTCACTGTGTTGTCCCGGCTAGAGTGCTATGGCATCAACCTAGCTCACAGCAACCTCAAACTCCTGGGCTCAAGCAATCTTTCTGCCTCAGCCTCCCGAGTAGCTGGGACTACAGGCATGCGCCACCACGTCCGGCTAATTTTTTTATGTATATATTTTAGTTGTCCATATCATTTCTATTTTTAGTAGAGACGGGGTCTTGCTTTTGCTCAGGCTAGTCTCGAACTCCTGAGCTCAAACGATCCACCCGCCTCAGCCTCCCAGAGTGCTAGGATTACAGGCCTGAGCCACCATGCCTGGCCCAGAGTAAGTTTTTTGTTATTTGTGCTACAAGTTATGGCTCAGCCATGACCTGGTAAAGGGAGGTCCTGGGTAGAGGTCAGGGAATTGTCTTCAGCGGAGATGGGACGATCAGAATCATCAACTGTAGTTGAACGGTAACTGCCTGAAGCTGAGAACCCATCCCTTAAAAGCTCTGTGTTTCTGCTTATTATTAGGATGAAGGCATTTCGGACAGGAGGCTCCATCCTCCTTTGCCAGCAAAGTAACAAAATTTCTTTCCTTCTTCCTCAAACAACTTGTTCTCATTCTTCTGATGGAGCCTTGAGAACAAGTGCTGAACTTTCAGTAACAATTATAATCTCATTTTAATGCTAAAAAGCAAACCCAGGGGTGGAGATTTAACATGCTAATGAGACATACCACATGTGAAGACTGCTATGAAAACTATGAAGGTGCAAGAAGATGTCCATCTCTACATGCTTCCAGGGCATCCTTTTCCCGCCTACTCCTCTTTACAACTCTGCCTGAACTCCCCTTGAGGGAGTAGCCTGAAGACTTTTTCTTTGTGCTTCCTATGAGCCCCAATAAAGTCTTGCCTGTGACTCCCATTTCGCCTCTTGTTAATTTCTGTTACTTAGAGGGGCCAAGGACCTGCACTTTCTTGGGTACCAGTTTAAAAGGAATGTCGTGGTAAACCCAGGCAAGGGACAGCCATGTAGCCTGTCTCACTGGCACAGAAGCCTGTCTGATCTGCGTCACCCCTGGAAGGCATTCTGTCTAGCTGTTAAGAGTTTTGTTCTTAGACTACAGAAGACCTGAGTATAAATCCTGACTCTTCAATATACTGGTTGAGAGATGGCCGGTGAGACTTTCAGTTCTCTGAGCCTCCCCAGTGTCCCTCATGTGTAAAATGGGGATCATTTCCATCCCCAAAGGTTGTTGATTAAGTGAAATAACTCCTGAGAAATGCAGTGCTGGCCAACAGTGAGGTCAAAATCCAGGGGTGGTTACTATTCCGAGACTGACCGGAAAGGCTCTCCTGTGGAAGTTCTCTTGGGAAGGAACTCATGCCAAGAGAGGAAAGGTATATGAGGTTGGTTTGAGGTCATGGTCCAAGGGCACAGGTGATTCTTTCTATGGCATGCTGTTCTGTGCCGCATCTGCAAATATGACTGTCACAGGGTGCTAGCTTCTGCTCAGAGAATCTTAAAGTTCTTAGTAAAATGGCTTTCTGTATTTGAATTTTTCTTTATTATACCGCTCTTCTTGAGGCAGAATTCATGAGGCTTGGGCTACGGAACAGTGTGTGTGGTGAACACTACGCTGTAAAAGATGTTTTATAGCCTGAGTGACCCTACACAAGATTCTACATTCCAGATTTCAAGTTCTAGTTCCTCTCTAGAGTATTTGCCATCAATTTTTACTACATTTGTCTCTCTCTCTCTCTCTCTCTCTCTCATTTATATCATTCTTAGAATATGATTAATAATCTATCATGTATTAGGGTTTTGTTGGGTTTTGTCCAAACTTTATAGTGTAAAAATGGAATATATCTTTTGCACTTTCTCACTTTTTTCTTAACACCTTTTTCTCTCCCACTCTCCAGACTTGTTCCCTGGATATCTCTGTTTTTCCCTGTAATTCTTCCTTTCTCCCATAGTCGTTGCTTACGTGTGATAATCACACACTACTTTCTTTTATAGTGGTGGCTTTGCAGATCGAACAAAGTCAATGTCAGATCTCAGGGAGTTAGGCTAGTATGATAACTGTTCACTTCTCTTCCCTGCTGATGAAGTCTTGAAAATCATTCTAGCTCTTATTTATTTTTAAGTTGTGTTTCTTAAAGTGCTTTTAATCATTCTCACTTTTAATTAAATTTGTCGAAGTTAAAATGTTGAACATATTTTTAAAAAAATCATCCCTGGTATTTTTATAATACCAAATGATGACGTTAGCAGCGTCTTCACCAGGAAGGTGAAAATTGGTGTATCTATAACAACAACCAAAAGCAATATTTTTAGAGAACTGGGAATTCTGCTTGTTTTCAAATCCGGAATGACATTAGGCACACATTATATTTATAAATTAGTAGCTTTTTATAAAAAATATTAATAAAATAACACAAATACAGAATGAGAGAAAGATGGTAACAAGAGGAAGGACGAAAAGTAAGAGAGAAGGAAGGAAAGGAACTTGTTCAGTTCAAGAGCATGCTTGGCTCCTCACCACATTTTTCCATTAATGTTGACCCACACTGTGACTGGCCCCCTTGAACAAATTTGCCCCTGTATAATCCCCTCCCTTAACTATCTACTTGATTTTCTGTAAGACAAAGGAGCTGAGGTTCTGAAGGCTCCTGGGCAGATTTCCTTACACCAAGAGTCACCAATCCCCACAACCTGCCCTCCATCCATGTAGCCACTTGTTAGTTACACCATGACCTGTTCCTCCTTTAAAAGCTCACCATCTCTGTCAGTCAGAGAGGAGGATTTGAGGCAGCTTCTCCCCATTCTCTCGACAAGATGTCTGTCATGTTAAAAGTTCCTTGCTTCCTTGGCAATCCTTCTTGTCTCAATAATTGGGTCTTTGTGCAATGAGCAACTGGACCTAGACCGAAACCCCTTGCGGTTTTGACGACAACACTTTGTGATTTTATATTGCGAATATGCATATGTGCATCATCTTTATATTATAATATAGGATTTTTGTTTTATCTTCACAAATACTTGAAATTCTCATAGAACACACATACTAGCTCTGTTACTTGACTTTTTTATTTCTCCAGGAGATCAGAGTGGTAAATAATTAATGGAATATTTATTACTTTTTCTTTTGCCTAAATGCCTTACTCTCATTCCAATAGCTGCATTATCCTGCCAACTGTAGGCAATGGAATACAGCGGTAAAATATATGTATTTGTAAGATGCTTTATAAATATAATTTTTTTAATCTAAAAGTTAAGTGTTGCCTGCAAACTATATGCAGATGCTTCTCAACTTATAATGGCTTACATTCTGATAAATCCATTGTAAGTTGAAAATATCATTAAGTTGAAAATGCATTGAATACACCTAACCTACCCTGCCTTAAATGTGCTCACAACACTTACATTAGCCTGCAGTTGGGCAAAATTATCTAACGCAAAACCTATTTTATAACAAAGTGTTGAATATCTCATGTAGTTTGGAATATTACACTGAAAGTGAAAAACAGAATGGTTTGATGGGCACTTGAAGTATGGTTTCTACTCAGTGCATATTGCTTCCGCACCATCTTTAAGTCAAAAATCATAAGTTGACCTATTGTTAAGCTGAGGACTGTCTGTATAGACAATCGTCCCTATCATCTGACCTTAGAGGGACTCTCTCTGCTTTTGAGCTTCTAAATATAGAAGAATTTAAAAACTTGTTATCAGTTTAGAGAAGAACTATAAAATTAACTTCACAACAAGAATTTTGAGGAAAAGTTAGAGAAATATGGAGAATTTAAGGTTGGGATGGAATCTGGTAGTGGGCTTCTCATGTTAAAGGTTATACAGGACATCAGCATCTTGGCCCTGAGCGCTGTTCCCTCACACGATGGCCACTTGGAAGAATCATGGGATGGGGCTCACCTTTTCCTGCTGGCTACCGGAGGCCCTCAAGGAGGGGGGCAAATTGTCTACCTTGTACCCCATGGAGGCAGCTGGTCATCGGTGGTCCTTCTCTTCAGCAGGGTTTTCAGGAAAGATTCTAGGAGGGAGAGAAGAGAGGTTTTCCTCACTTCCACTGCTAGGAGAAAGCATTTCCTAACCCTTTGTCTTGCCTTTGGTCTCTTCTTATCGGTCCTTACTGCTGCCGTAAGTTTCTGCTTATTTTGTTTTTATTTTAAAAACAGGTTTTCCAGTTTACTTCTCTGTCTTAAACAACAACTTTGAATACCTCTTCACTGAGTTTGAAATAAAGTTCTGACTCTTGGTTATGGCATTTATAGCTCCTCACATCCTGGCCTCCATCTCCTTGTTCAGCCTAAGTTTCTCAACCAATCCACTCACCACCCTCTGCACCACCACGTGGGCACAACCATATGGGGTTTTCATGCCTCAGAGCCTCATGTTCAAACCCAATCCAAACGACACTGCCTCTATAACATCTTCCCTGACTTCCTCATGATGTAACAATGCTCAGCCCACAGAGTTCTACTGTCTAGTTTATTACCTGGTATTAACAGTCTTGCTTTTTTCCCTTTGCATATCTATCTCTTCTACAGACTGAGCTCCCTCTGGGCAGATTGTCTGTCTAAAAGAGAATCCCTTTATATATCTCTTTTTATTAACCTCAACATTCAGCACAAGGTCTGGCACAAAGACTTTTCTCCACAAATTCTGGTTGAACTGAACATGCCCAGGGTGGATTGCCAGTTAATTATGAAGGGAAGAGTTTGTGAACTCAATTTTCAGGCAGATGAGTTTGCAAAAGACCCTCAACTGTCCGCCTCAGTGGTCTTAATATTTAGACCTCTTTTCCATGGTCTGTGCCTGCAACCTCTACATCTGACAACTCTACATCTAACAACTGTCCAAGGAGGACTCCACGGGAAGACAGCAAAGTTCAGTGCCTACGATCCAGGATCTGAAAAGAACTGCCTGGGCTCCAATCTAGAGTCCCCCAGGCTGTGTGTGTGGCCTCTGGAGATCATTTCACTTTTAATCTTTCCCCAATTGTAAAACAAAGAACCTCGTGGCTGCATCTTAGAGCTGTTGTAAGGATGAAATGAAATAATCTACATACAATAGCAGCTCACATTTGTGGGCTAGGCACTATTCTAAGTGCTTTACATATTACCTTATTAATAACAACCACAAGAGACAGATGTTGTTTCAATCCTTTGGCAGATGAGAAAACTGAGGTCCAAAGAGGCCAAATGACTTTGCAACATTCACTCAGCTATTAAGTGGCTGAGCTGAATTCTGCTTCCCAAGTGAGCATTCTTAACCACCCCTTACATTTATTTTATTTTTTATTAATATTATTTTTAGTTTACAAATCATAATTATATGTATTTATGGGGCACAATATGATGTTTTGATATATGTATACAACATGGAATGATTAAATCGACTTATTAACATATCCATCATCTCACTGTGAAAGTTGTCAGAATCAAAATGAAGCCATTTGTGTTAAAAACCCTGACAAATAGAGCTGGGGAAGGGCCATGAAGAGAGGCTTCTCATGCATGAAGTGCCTATAACAAGAACTATCATAAAAAACTGCAAAAACTACAACCTTGTACAAAGGCCATCGAAACCATACACAAAAGGGTACTTCTGTGAGGACATCTGCCCAGTAACTGCCTATCCAAACTCAGACTGGCACCACCCTTCCTATTGATCCTTGAAGCCAAGGATAATTATCTTAAAACAATTATGTAATCCTCCTCATTTTTCCTTTAAAAACCTTTGTCTTTCTTTACCTCCCTGACTAAGCACATAGTTGACTATGGCATGCATATTCCCATTGCATTGCCTATTCTTGAATAAATATCATTTTCTTTTAGAGAGTTTCTCTTTCTATTTGTTACTTAGGTTGACATCATTTGCCCATCATTTTTTTTTTTCGTGGTGAGATGTTTGAAATTTACTCTCAGCAATTTTGAAACATACAATATATTATTATTAACTATAGTCACCCTGCTGTGTAATAAACCTCAAAAACTTATTCCACCTATCTAACTAAAACTCTGTATCCTTTGACAATGTTACATTCTATATTCCTTACATTAAAAGCATCAACTTGAATCACTTAAGGTGAACTAGTAATATTATTATTCCTTAGCTTTCCTTCACACCAAGGTTTTCTGTCTTCTCAAGGTGTCTTTTGAAATTCTTACAGAAACAGAATATTAAAAGTCAATTTGTGCATGCAGTGCATTTAGGAATGTATTAATATTTGAAAATAGGTCATATAAATAACTGCCAAGGATCACACATCCAAAAACATTTACAAAAATACAACCTAGTGATTATGATGTAGCAATTGAGAGCTACTGATGAGGGAAAGATAATTGTGTGTTTTTCCTTCCCTTCTGAAAATGAGGGATATTTATTCACCTATTTACTTCTTTGTTCATTTATAGGCAGACTAGGCACTATTGTTCAAATTCGTGGTATTTAATTTAGGAATTAAAAAGGTGATACTACATAAAATAATCACAATCTTTAAACGCAAATTTTCCATTGTCAGATAACCAAATTAACTGGCATAAATGTATGACAAATTGCGAAACAGTTGATTAAACCAGTTGCCAAATAGAACTCCATTCAGATAATAACTCAGTGTTCAACACATTTTAGCACAGAGTATATGAAAAGTCTTTATTTAGCAAAAGCAGAGCTCAAGACTGTTATCCTACTTTTATTTTCTTGAGGATAATGTGATGATAATAATACTAATTTGACGGTCTTTGGTATGAACAATTTCTGGCTCCATTCGCTAGAAAGTGCATTAATTTTTGCCAGTAAGTGATGTGATTATACAGTAGAAAAGTATGGAAGGTTAGAGATTTTTTCTTTTCTCTCTTTCTTTTTTTTTTTAAAGACTCTTTATGTTAAGGTGATTAGCACAAAAATAAAGTGATGTTTGAAAGGCTATACAGTCAAGGTAGAGCTAGAATCTAGGACACCCACCTTGCTGGTTCTTATTCTTCCATCTGCAACAATAAATTGCCTCCTTATTTTCTAGATATTCCTCATGCTTCATAAATACATAATTCCTTGGAAATATATTTCAATGGTGATATTTTGGGGCCAGATTGGTGCTGATGATGCTTCGTCCCCAAAGGGTGGGAGCAAACACCCAGGGGAATATCCCTCGTTCTGCCTGTGAATCAGCGGCCTTCTTACCTGCTCTGTGTGGCTGACTCACCGCTCCAGGTTTATAACAGAGGGAACGGCCTGAAAGAGGATAAAATGTTTTACAAGCTATCTCTTTAAACACTACCCACCCTCATTCTTTTGGGAATTAAAACCTGCATCCCTTCCCGAAGCCAGTAATCAGAAGGGCAGGGGAGCGACCTTTGTTCTTTGTCCCACAGGAGATGGCTCAATGGAATTGTGGAATTGTCCGGGCAGACGTCTTGGCTGGAGATGGGATCTATCGGGACCATCAACTGTAGTTAAACAGCAATAGCCTCAAGCTGAAAACTCCTTTTGAAAGCTCAGTATTTCTGCTCATATTGAGTACATGGTACTTTAAGACGAGAGTCTCCCATCCTTCTCATTAGCCGGCAAATTATTAATAATAAACTTCTCTTTCCTTTTCCTCAAACCACTAGTCCTTGTTCTTCTTATGCAGCCTTGGGGACAAGTGCCAAACTTTCGGTAACAGGTTCACGCTGTTGTTTTAACCACATGCCACCCTATATGAACTGCCATGAAGGAGATCTTTACTTAACACAGTCCTAATTTAACCCAAGCTAAGCAGCATCAACAGAAATAATGGTAACATTTTGTCCTCCTTTCTAACATTTGTCATACCGTATTTGTTAGAACTTTCAGAAAATGTTGAACAATAACACGGAAATAAACATTCTCATCTTATTCTTGATTTCATGGCATTCATGAAATAATGTGTTGCCTTCCCCCAAGCCTACACTAATGACTGAAACCAGGACTCAGTCTCAGAACTCTTTCTGCAGAGCTTGGATGCTGTTGACACTTTAGTCTTCAACCAGCTCTATCCCCACAGCCACCACTAACTGATAAGAATGAGCAAAGACAGTGAAAACCATTTGGCATTCATACGCAAGGGTTTGCTATGTGTGCCGTGTTCTTTTTTATTCCATTTACTTAAAGATTTCTTTTTTTCCTAAAAATTTTTCATTTTATCTGTATCTTTAAATTTAGTGTTGAAGAGTTATAGCTATTATTCACTTATAGTTGGTTAAAGTAAATTAAAAGGGAGACCAGGCCTGAAGAATCCCCGAGCAAACAAAGCCAGCTGGGTCTCACAAATGACCTCCAACCTTGCTTGATTTGCAAACATAAGTGAAACTTAACTTGAGCTATTTCTTATAAATGCCTAGACTGTATTAAAGAAAAACAGAACTTAATCAGAAGCAGATAACAAACTTATAACGATATTGCTGGCAACTTTCCAATGGAGGAGCTAAATAAGGCAATTGTATAACTGTAACCAACCAAATATATTCTTTGCTTTACCTCTGCATTCATTCTTAAAAGCTCCCCCCTTGCATTCCCTTAGTGGAGCTCCCAAACCACTTCTGGTTTGGAGCTGCAGATTCATGAATTGCTTTTCCAAATAAACTCTTTAAAATTTTATTGTGCCTCAGTTTACTTTTTAACAGTTGTTATAGTCTCTTGTCTGTATGTTATATTCTAACTATTGCATATTTGCGTTTTTTTTTTTTCTCATCATTTTCAGCCACGTTAGAATTGCTTATTTCGTTGGCCTTTGCAAAGAAACAATTGTGGAATTAATTTAGTAATTCTGTTGTTTTGTTTAATTTTCTACTTTTGTCTTTGCTACTATTATCGACTTCCTACTTTCTATACTTACTCTGTTTGCTGTCATTTTTGTAGTTCAATAAAAGCATTCAGGACTCTAAGTACAGTTCTTTGGCTATACCGTCTTCTAAATTCTACTAAGACTTGCTCCCACTGTCATTAATTTCTAAAACATCTTTTGTTTTAATTTTATTTTCTCTCTGATCCAAATTATTTATGAGATTTTTTTAACTTCCAAGTAATTATTTTGTTTTATCATTTTTTTTGCATAATAGCCAAAATGAATAACTCGTAAATTTTCTTTTTGATTATTGAGATTTTATTTGTAGACTATTATGTGATTAATTTATTTAATGTTTTTAAAAGTTTAATGTTTAAGGGAATTGAGAAGGAAGATATATTCGCTGCTGTTACAAAATTTGAGATGTATTTACCTTTTTATAAAATGAAAATATCCTTTTTTCTGGTAATTCTAGAAATACGTGCTTGTTTTTATAAAATTCAAGTGCTTACTATAGAAAGGCTTACTAAATAAAGACACACACATTCTAGACTACCACCTTTTTATCAATGAAAAAAATATTGTGGACATCTTTAATTTCAGTATTTAATGTCTGTAACCATTATAGAGCATTCTATTATGTGGATATGTCATAGTTCATTTAAGTAATCTTTTAACCATTCATTGATTCATTTTTCTGCAAACATTAAGAAGTTTTTAAATATCAGGCTTTGTGCTGAACATAGATGATACAAGAGTAAAGAAGACACACTCACATTCCTTGTTTTTAAACAAAATTTTCATTATGAAAATAATGCTCCAATGAGTATCCTACTGTATACATCTTTGTGCATGTGCCTAATTATTTGCTTCCAATAACTTCCACAGGTAAAATTCTTTGGACCAAAGGAAAAACACATTTACAATTTTGTAACATAACACCAGAGTTTCCTACGCCAGTTTTCTCTTCCAATATAGCAGTTAGGGATGGAGTTGGACTTTGGGTACAGAGAAGGAAAGAAAGCAGTCCAGTATGCTCTGCAGGTTCCAAACTGGCCAGACGGCCATTCCTGCTGTCTTTCTGCTCCACCCTCCAGACATGTGGTTTCCATTCTCAGGCCATCTCATTGCTCAAGCTGGGCTCCTGGATCTCCAACTGTTACATCCAAGCTGCAGTACAAAGGAGGAGAGGTGAAACAGCCAAGTGCTGATGCTCCCAGCTGAGGCACTTTCTTTAAGTAGCTGACTCTCCAGAAACCTCAGGCAACACTCCTGCTTCCATCTCATTGGACAGAACTTAGTCACATGACCACCCCTAGCTTCAGGGGCGGCACCTAGACCCACCACTAAAAAAAAAACAGCGCGCTGGCTGTCCCTACCACGTTCACCAACAAAATGTAGTGGCAACCTTTCTAATGCTTGCCACTATAAAGAAATAGTAACTCATTGTGTTTTTTTTTTAAGACTGAACAACACAAGTTTATTTCTCATAGTTCTGGAGGCTGGAAGTCCGAGGTCAAGGTTGGTTTCTTCTGAGGACTCTCCTTGGCTTGCAGATGGTCACTTTCCTGCTGTGTCCTCACACGGTCATTTCTCTGTCTGATGCATCCCTGGTACCCAGCTCATTATTGTTTTAAATGCATGTTTGATTTTTTCCACTCAACATATTTTTATGTACTTATTTTTTTATATTTTTTATATGTTTCCATTGCCTATTTATGACCTTTGTCCATTTTTTTCGTATTGAGTTATTTACTTTTTTTTCCTGTTGATTGTTAAGAGCTTTTAAAGAATTAAAATGTACTAAACCTTTGACATTTATTTTGTAACCATTTCCAATTAGTTGTTTAGCTTTTAATTCTATCTTGGGTGTTTGTTGCTAAAGAAAAATGTTTTCCTTCATTGTGGTCAAATATTTTTTCTTATGCTTTTGGGTTTTTAGCTTCTGGGTCATTTTAGAAAGGTCTTCCTTCCATCTAGCTTGTCAAATATCCTCCTACGTGGATGCCTTTTAAAATAGATTTTTGTATTTATTTTATTAAAATGAAAGTTTTTTTAAACATGGCCACCATTGTTATGTTTCTATAAATATTTTTCTTTGATTTCAATCTTTTCCCCATATTTCAATAAAATTTTGTTTGTTCCAAAGAAGTTCACAGTCATTGTATTGCCACTGTAACATTTTTCTTTTATCATTATAACAAGGTCATTTATATTCAAACTTTTTTCCTTCATCCTATTTTGTTTTATATTAAGATGTGAACATTGTGTGTGTGTATGTGTGTGTGTCTGTGTGTGTGTGTTGTTAAGTTATTGCTTGGCCACACACAATGTATAACTTTTAAACATTTTCTGTCACTTTATGTGTGTTCTAAATATCAGCTAGGAAAGTTTTTAGCTGCAAGTGAGAAATCAGAACTAACCATAAACTTAACAAATAAGCATAGATTATTTTGCTTTTTAAAATTTTGTTTTTAGATTTTAAGACTTCTAGAGGTCATAGGCTCCTTCTTTCACAATGCTATCCATCTTTAGCATGTTGCTTTGTTGCCTCATGTTTACAACATGGCTACTGCAGCTCCAGACATCACAATTATTTCTGAGTGAGGAAGAAAGGGTAAGGGTGGCACCAGCTATGTTAGTTTCTTTTATCTGAAAAGCAAAAACTTTCCCAGACACGCCACACTTTCATTTCATTGGCTAGAACTGTACCACAAGACCACATCTAGCCACAAAGAAGACTGGAAAGTAAGTATTTATCTGTTGTGGACTTTGTAGTAAGGATGCAGAGGCGGAGTGGGTTAGAGATATCTGGCTGATTAACTTTTACCTGCTGAAATATGTTTATTGGGAATAACATGTTATGATTTCTTTTACCCAATTTGAAATGTATCTTTTCAATTTATTTTTATAGCACATATATTTGATTTTAATTGTCTCATCATACTTTTTTCTTTTTTTATATTTTAGCATTTTATAAAGAATAATTTCTTTGCTTTTTCTCCTTCACTCCTATTTATTTCTACTAGTAGTTGACTTAATGTTTGCTGAAAAAATTCTTAACCTATGTTTTTCTTATGAGATTCAAGAATGGGAATATCTTTAATATCCCATTATTTAAGAGTACCTATTAATTCTTTAGTTTCCCATTTTGTTATACTTATACTTCTATTATATGATCTGTATTTATATTCGAAATTTAGATCCAGAATATAATATTCTGCATTGTGCAGTTCTGTTCTGTGGTTTTTAGCACATTCACAGAATTGTGCACCCATTACCACAATATATTTTAGAACATATTGGTGACTCTAAAAAGAAATGCTTAATAATGCATTGCATTAGTATTAATAGTTCTTTCTTTAGAGTTTTTCTCTTTGAAAGTTAATGTTTGATATTTCTGTTGTTTTATAGCCAGATTTTTAAAGGTCTTTTAGACTTATCTTTCACTTAACTAGTTCTAGTATTTAAACAGTCTTTTACAACCTTTGTTGGTTATAGATTCAATCCAGTGACATGGAACACAAAACCTAAGTAACAGTTGCTTAAACAAGATAACTACTTATTTTCTTCTATGTTACAAGAGGTCTAAAGATAGGGCAACTAGACTTGGTACAACGGCTTCATGATATCTTTGGCCACTCAGGCTATTTCGTGCCATCTCTAAGGTGTGGTCTTTTCTCTCTTTCTAGCAAGATGGCTGCATCAGGGGCAGGAGGAAGGAAGGAGAAGAAACTCTGTGCCTGTGTTAGGAAAGCAAGACTTCCACAGCGATACCCATCACACTCACACTTCTGCTCATATCTCAATGCCCAGCCCCGCTCCTGTACACATTATACTACAAGAAAGATTTGTGGCTTTTAGGACATATTGCCAAACCTTACCCAATCAAAGTTCAACTAGTCAACTAGAAAGAGAAAATGGATATTGGAAAGGCAAATGTAGTCTTGCCACATTCTCTTTCTTGTGATCCCTTCCTAGGTTAGTGTAAATGTATCTTCAATTAATATTTTTTAAATAGTATATTTTTAACTCCTTGCGTATATGAAGCTATAGTCCTGTTGCTTGTACATATGAAAGTCCAAATTTGCTTTGGATCATAAACTTTCCCACTCAAAACCCTGTAGCTATTTTTTAAAGCTTTATTGAGATATATTTTACATACCATAAAATCCACTCATTTGAAGTGTACAGTTTAGTGGTTTTTAGCATATTCATGGCATTGTGCACACTTCACACTTCATAACAATCTTTTTTAAAATGTGTTTACGACCTCAGAAAGAAATATCATTCACATTAGCAATCACTCCCGTATCCCCCTCTCCCTAGACCCTGACAACCACTAATTTATTAATACTTTCTTTCTCTATGGATTTACCTATTCTAGACCTTTCATATAAATGGAATCATACAATATTGTGGCCTTTTGTGTCTGGCTTCTTTTAGTTAATATAGCGTTTTCAAGGTTCATTTATGTTTTAGCATGTATTTGTACTTCATTCGCTTTTGTTACTGAATAATATTCCATTGTTTGGACATTGTGTTCATCAATTCTATACAATGACCATACTATTGCTGGACATTTGGGTTGTTTCCTTTTGGGGGATGTCATGAATGTGCTAGGAACCCTTATGTGAAAATTTTGTGTGGATGTATTTTTTCATTTCTCTTGGGAATATACCTAGAAATAGAATTACTGGGTCATAGCATAACTTTTTGTTTAACCTTTTGGGAAATTGACAAACAGTTTTCCAAAGTAGCTGTTCCATTTTACATTTCCAACAGCAGTCTATAAGTTCCCATTCCTCCATGTCCTTATCAAAACTTGTTATTGTCTGTCTTTTTTATTATAGCCATCCTAATAGGTGTGAAGTGGTATCTCATTATAGTTTTGATTTGCATTTCCCTAATTAATAATGTGGAACATCTTTTTATGTGTTTATTGGACATTTGCAGATCTTTGGAGAAATGTCTCTTCATATTTTTTGTCCATTTTTTCTTTGATGGGGTTATTTGTCTTTTTATTGTTGAGTTGTGAGCTTTCTTTATATATTCCAGAAACAAGTCTCTTGTCAGATATATGATTTGTAGTTATTTTATCTTTCTGTAGTTTGTTCAATTTCTTGATGGTGTTAATAACTTTTAATTTTGATGAAGTCTGCTTTGTCTAGTTTTTTTCTTTTGTCATGTAAGCATTTGGTACTGTAACTAAGAAACCATTGCCTAATTCAAGATCAGAAAGATTTACTTCTGTGTTTTCTTCTAGGAGTTTTTATAGTTTTAGATTTTACATTTAGCTCTATAATCCATTTTTAGTTAATTCTTATTTAGGGTATGAGGTAGAGATCCAAATTCATTCTTTTGCATATGGATATCAAGTTGTTCCCCTACCATTTGTTGAAAAGACTAATCTTTCACCATTGATTTGTCTTGGCATCCTTGTTGAAAATAAAGTGACCGTAAATATGAGGGTTCATTTCAGCACTCTCAATTCTACTCCATTGATCTATATGTCTATTGTTATATTATTACCAGACTGTCTTGATTTCTGTAGTTTTATAGTAGGTTTTGAAATAGGTAAGTATGAATCCTTCAACTTTGTTCCTCTTTTTCAAGATTGTTTTGGATATTTTGGGTCCCTTGCATTTTTGTATGAGTTTTGGGATATATATGTCAATTTCTAACAGGAAAAACAGGAAAATTCTAACAGGAACTTTGATAGGAATTGTGTTGAATCTCTAAATCAGTTTGAGGAATACTGCCATCTCAACAATGTTAAATCTTCCATGATCACAGAATGCCTCTCTGTTTATTTAGATCTCCTTTAATTTCTTTCACCAATGTTTTATAATATAAATTCTTACATTTCTTTTGTTACATTTATTCATAGGTATTTTATTCTTTTTTACTGCTATTATAAATTATTTCTTAGTTTCTTAAGGATTATTTCTTAATTTCATTTTTTGATTGTTCATTGCAACTGTATGGAAACAACTGATTTTTGCAAATTGATCTGGATTATTGCCAAATTGCTGGACTCTCTTACTAGTCCTATTATTTTTTAGTTGATTTCTTAGGATCTTGTATATTCAAAATCTTGCCACATAAATAGAGATAATTTTACTTATTCTTTTCCAATCTGGTTGCCTTTTATTTCTTTGTCTTGTATAACTTCCCTGGCTACAATCTCCAGGACAATGTTGAATAAAAATGCAAAAGTGGCAAGCTTGCCTTGTTCCTGACCTTAAGGGGAAAGCATTCAGTCTTTCTCCATTAAATATGATGTTAGCTTGTAGTTATTTTTTATTTTTTAATTTTTTTTCATGTTTAAGGATACGGAGAAGAAATATGAGCTAACTCACTGTTATGGAATGAATGTTTGGAATGAATGAATTCATATGTTGAAGCTCCAACTGCAAATGTGACTGTATTTGGAAATAGTGCTCGTGAGAAAGAAATAAAGGTTAAATGAGGTAATAAACGTGGGCCTCAATCTAATAGGGCTGGTGTCCTTATAAGAACAGAGAGCGACACCGGAGCTCTTTCTCCACCACGTGAGCACACAGCGAGAAGGTGGCCATCGGCAAGCCAGGAAGAGAGTCCTCACCAGGGCCCGAATCAGCCAGCACCTTGGTCTTAAACTTCTCAGCCTCCAGGACTGTGAGAAAATACATCTCTGTTGCTTAAGACTGCCAGTCTGTGGGACTTTGCTATGGTAGCCTGAGCTGACTAAGACATTCACTGTAGTTTTTTCTGACCAGATGTTTACAGAGATTTTAAAATCTTGTAGTTTATATATTTTACTAGGATATATCTAGGTGAGAATCTCTCTTCATTGGCATTGTTTCAAGTATTGTTAGCTTTTATAATCTGCATATCAAGGCCTTTATTTAGCCTGGAGAGCTCCCTTCCTGCTTTATATAGTATTGCTTTGCTTCTATATGTTCTGGTGTCTTAGATTAGGAATACTAATTTATGTGCACATTGGTTTTACTTTTTTCTCTTCCATATTTTCTACCTTTTTCTTTTTCATCTTTTCCTTTGAATTCAGAGAGGACATATGAGGACTAATGGTTCAGTGTCTGAAATCTCGATTACGCTGCAAATCCCAAGTCTAGCACTCACCAACTATGTGATCTTGGGTAAGTTACTTAACCTCCTTGTGCCTCAGTTTCCTTGGGGTTACTATAGTACCTACCTCATGTATTGTCATGTGGGTAATGCATATAAAATCCTTAGAATAATGCTTTACAATAATGAGTTCTTGGTAAATAAATGCAAATATGAACATTATTATCACTGATGCAATTTTTGAGATTATCAGTTCTGGTCATTCTGTTTAGAAATATGGACATTATTTTTTACATTTGTACTTAATTTCCTTTAAATTCTCCCCATTCTTGTTCATTTTCTTCCCATCCTGTTTCTTCTTCTTCTCAGTCTATTCTTATAACCATCTATTTTTGATCCACAGCAGTTGTACCTTCTTGTTCTCTTGCTGATAACTGTTTCAAGAAAAAAAATATTTCACATTTAGAGTAGACCATTCCCAGTGAACGAAGTCTTGCAGCTACTTTTCTATTTTCTTTGTACACAATTAGTTTGAAAGGGCCTTTGCTGAATGTACTCTGTTTTCATTGTATAAAGTAGAACTGTTGTGACACGATGCTTGTCACACTCCACTCGGCCCTGCTCTGTGCCTCTGTGCAGACTGTGGTGACCACGTTGCCCTCCTAGGCCTCAGTGGAGGGCAGGGTGCTGTGCTTGGTTCTCATCCTATTCCCCTGTCTTTTCACACTTTCACCTAATGCTTCTCGTTGCTACTTAAAGGCTTCCTCATTCATTTTCCTGGCTTGTACTTTCATAAAATAAGATATTTGAGTAATTCCTTTCATATAGTCTTCCTAAAGATTTTATTGTTTGTGTCTCTGACCAAAGTGCTGTGTTTGGAGGGACAGTTCCCGGAAGGTGCCACCATCAGCTCTTCCTCAGCTCCTTTTTCTGTCTTGCTGTTTTCTGGAATTTTCAGTCCTTGCATAAATGTGGAAAGACTGAGAGAGGGAAGAGGTCAGGGGATCACCCTCCAGCCACCTTGAAGAGTACTCCAAGAATAGAAGATGATTGATGTCCCATCCTTTCACAGATGCAGGCCCCGCATCTCCAGGGCAGAGAACCGATTGGTGGCGAAAGGCACAAGCATCTTTTCCCTCCCTTTCGCCCATGGTTTCTGTTTCATAAAGTCTTACTGAATCCTGTGTAGGTTCCCTTCAGCCACATTCCATCTTCCACACAACTGAGGCTGATATTCAGCCAGCACCTTCCACTCTGATCTTTAGAGTTGTTCATGGCCAGTGTCTGTCTTGGTAGGCTCATGCACATGTTTGGATGATGAATATTTTGAATTGCATCCTGCTCATAACACATGCCAATTACTCATAGATACCAAGGTACAGTTATTTTCAGGCTAAGCTCTGCTGCTGCTGTGAGCATTCAGCTAAGCTGGACTTGGAGCTGCAAACTTGGTGTGTTGGAAATCTCTATCGGCTGGAATATGAGATCTGTGGCATGGCTGCCGATTCTGACTGCGTTGAGTAATTTCATTTAATAATCATTTTTATTTTCCCTCTGTGTAAATTTTCCCTCAGAGGAGGTTAGGCTCATTGGGAGGTGAATTCATTCTCTCAAGTCATTAAGGTTCCAGTTAGTGCTCTGCAGCTATAATTAATTAAACTATACTCAAGTTCCCTAAAAATGAAATTCTTCATATTCCTAGTGGAATTTGAGGTGAAACTGAATAGACTCAGGAACGAGTATATCCAAACCTGGGTCTTTTTTGTAGCCCATCTTGTCTGTGTTTGCCTGCCAGCCTATCTTGATGGAGGTATCTTGTGGGTGGAGGCATGATAATGTTGATGTTTCCTTTCCATTTTTGTATTTTACAGATTTTTTTTGTTGCTAATCTAATGGTCTCATCTGGTAATAATATCTGAGAAGAGGGTGATAGACAGTAAAAAGGAGGACATATTCTTTATTTTAATTAAAATGCTAACATAAGGCACGATCATTGACTGATTGCATTACAAAACAGCGACTTGTTCTGCCATAGTTAAGTGTGATTTGATGAGTACATTATAAGCCTCTATTCTCAGGGGCTTATATCTTGGCCAAAATAGTCCCTCCAGGCTGAAACTTGGCAGACATCTCAGCCTAATTACAGTCATTTTCCTTTTTGGATTAAGAAAATGGAATTATTACAGCGCTTTAAGGCCCCCGCCCCATATTTTCAAAGATTTGTATTTATATCCTCATAAATTGTGGGCTCTTGATCCTTTCAAATCAAACAGCAACTTAGCAAGAGCCAAAGGGCTTCTTTGGTACCTGTGAGTTCCTTGATCCAGGGATTCCATGAAGAGGGACTCATCCTTGCTCAACACACTGCAGCGAGGAGTGGAGGAAATCACTGAATTAATAATGAGGTTTGTGGATAAGTCGAGAAGGCCAGTGCTGTGGGTTTTGCTGCCTTCAGTGAATAGGTGAGGTGTATCCCCTGTTCCCAAGTCCCAGGGCCACAGCCATCATCACATTCTTCCTTAGACTTTCAGCTGTTCCCCTAGAATCGTCCTACCGCATATCCAACCTCCCTTTTCCTCATTCATCTTCACCCATCAACAGAGACAGACAGACTCCAAGGGGGCTAGAGATGCTTAAAGGGGTCTCTGCGGTAACAGGGAAAACCCTGGGCCAGCGTTCTTCTCTGTCTCCTGTGTTGTTCTCTCGGAGATCTCAGGGTAGGCTCTGTGGTCTCCAAAGAGCCATGCAAGTAACTTGTTTGCATCCCCAAATTATCAATGTATCACTTTTGCCAGAGTTATTTGAAACACAGGCAACTATGGATAGCATTTACATTTTCACTATTCCTTAGGCGGAGTAGGTAAGTTTGAACATAAAATTTTACTTCTTGCCTTTGATGTACCCTGTTTGACTCTTTTTATTACTCGAAGCATGCCACAACCTCTTTCGAAGGAAAGTATTATAGATGGTAGACAGAACATTTTGTGCAACTTCTAGGCAGCTTCCCTGACTAAAACCACAATCAACAATTTGCAAGGTTTTGTGAAGAAACCAGTGAGGTTTCTGCAGTTTACAGCTTGGAATTCCCTGGGCTCCTGCTTATAAATCTATCTAGATATAGGTCATGAATATGTAATATGCGCACTGATGCAGAATGTAGTATCGCAATATAAATAGACTACACGAGCTTTTCATAAAAGCAACAGGAGTTGGTAAAAAAAAAAAAAAAAACTACTCAATTTTCTACACAGTGCAGCCCATTAAGAATACTGTAGAATCAAAATGTTGAAGATGTTAGAAAGAAAATTTTGCTGAATCAGTGCCTTCCAAGAGGCTGGCATGAATGAGTCACGCTGCGTGGAAGGAGCAGCAGCTCAGGCATACCCTTAGCTGTCAAGGATTTCATTTACTTAGAAGGTTTGGTATTTGTGCGAGTGCAGTGAGCAAATAAGGCATGTCAATGGTACATAAAAGTGAAGCCTACTGCAATTAAATTAGAAACCAAAAAGGTTTTGAATGGTAAAACTGAACACATTTTAATTGAACATAACTCTATTGAAGACTATTAAATTACCACCCTGGATCAGAAGCACAAACAATGTGATAATGAGCTATGGAACCGAAATTTAGAATAGATAAACTGAAAAACTTGCAGGTACCCCAGTGTAGGAAATGCACAGTGCTGATGATAGGAAAATATGAATTATTTATATCTTCTTTAAATGTAGAATGTAAATTTGCTTGGAATTAATTTCTGTTGGGAAATCACTGCACAGTAAACATGGATGTCTCTCAGGGTAATATTTTTCCTACTAAATGTTATTATTATTATTATTTTATTGTTACTGTTGTTGTGTGGGGAAGAAGAGAAGATAAAAAAAAATATCCAAGGTTGAAAACTGCCAAGTTATAGTTACGCTGGAAAATTAAGTCATTTATTTCAAGGCAACATGTAATGTAGATAGTTACAAGTGATTTTGCCCATACTTCTAAGGATAACCAGACGGAGTGTGATAGACTGAACCATGATCCCCAAATTCATATGTTGAAGCCTTAATCCCATTGTGACTGTATTTGGAGATAGAATCTTTAAGAGATAATTAAGATTAAATTAGGTCATAAGGGTGTGGCCCTCATTTGATAAGAAGGGGGAAAAAAAGAAGGATTTCTCTCTCTTTCTCCTCACGAACCTCGAGGAAAGGCGGCATGAGGACACAGCAAGAAGATGGCCACCTGCTAGCCAGGCAGAGAGACCTTACCAGAAACCAAACCAGCCAGCACATTAACATGGGACTTCCCAGCCTCCAGAACCAAGAGAAATAATTTCTGTTGTTTAAGACACCCTGTCTATGGCATTTTGTTATGGCAGCGTGAGCAGACTAAGACAGGTTTTGGTACTGAGAAATGGGTGCTGCTATAACGAATATCTAAAAATATGGAAATGGCTTTGGAACTGGGCGATGGGTAGAGGCTGGAAGAGTTTTGAGGTTCATGCTAGAAAAGGCTGAGATCACTGTGAAGAGACTATTGGTAAAAATACGGACATTAAAGACAATTCTGAAGAAGGCTCAGAAAGAAAAGAGAAGAGCGGTAGAGAAAGCTGCATCTTCTTAGAGAATACATGAATAATCATGAGTAGAATGTTGGTGGAAATACGGGCATGCTGGTGAGGATTCAGACAGAAAGGAAGAACAAGTTATTGGAAATTAGAGAGAAGGTGATTCTTGTGGCAAAGAACTTGACTGAATTGTGTTTTAGTGTTCTGTGAAAGGTAGAACTTTTGAGAGCTGCAATTGGATGTTTAGCCGAGTACATTGCTAAGCAAAATTGGAAGTGTAGTTTGGATCCTTCTTGTTGCTTATTGCTAAATGCAAGAGGAGAGAGATGAATTGAAGGATGAATTGTGAAACAAATAGGAACCAGAACGTGTAGATTTGGAAAGTTCTCAGTCTATTCACATTGCAAAAAATTGAGAAAGGTTGTTCTGAAGAGAAGACTAGGAGTGTAATGGAAAACCATTTGATGAAGGGATTGTGACTGCAGATTGTAGACTTAATTAGCCATCATAGCAGAAGCCAGGAACAGAGATGGGATTATACCAGCAGAGACACTGTCAGTTTGAACTAAAGGAGACAGAGAAAGTGGAACAGAATGAAGGAAGGCTGTTGGATCTCTTGGATTCTACAGGACTGGACCACAGCACTATTTCACTATGAGCCTGTGCTGTCCTTCAAGGAACTGGAAGAATGCCCCTGAAGGTGATTCAGAGACTATTGGGGATGCCACTCCCACCACAGGCTCAGGGGTGGTGTCCTCTTTGGTTTTGGAGGGTCAGAATATCTCCGCCCAGTGCTTTAGGACTGGGGCTGACCTGGCAGAGAGCTGCATGGGTGGGACCCTCATAGAGAGCAAAAAGAGTAGGGCCACCCCACTGAGCCAGGGGGAGATGCTGCCACCCCAATGGACCTGAAGGACAGAGCATCAGAACAAAGAAGATTGTCTTCAAGCCTTAAGACCTAATGGAATTTGCCTTGCTGGGGTTTGGACTTGTTTGGGACCCACCACTCCTTTCTTCCTTCCAATTTCTCCCTTTCTAAATTGAAATGTATATCTTATGCCTGTTCCACCATTTTGTCTGGAAGCACATGACTTGTCTGGTTTCACAGGTTCACAGCTAGAGAGAAATTTTACCTTGGGATGAATCATACCTCAAGTGTTACTATATCTGATTCAGGTGATATTGACATGAGACTTTGGCTTTGAGAGTTGATGCTGAAATATGTTAAGACTTTGGGGGCTGTTGAGATGGAATAAATGTATTAATATTTTGCATGCAATAAAAACGTGAATTTAGCCGGGCGTGGTGGCTCACGCCTGTAATCCTAGCACTCTGGGAGGCTGAGGCGGGCGGATTGCTCAAGGTCAGGAGTTCGAAACCAGCCTGAGCTAGACCCCGTCTCTACTAAAAATAGAAAGAAATTAATTGACCAACTAAAAAAGATATATACAGAAAAAATTAGCCGGGCATGGTGGCGCATGCCTGTAGTCCCAGCTACTCGGGAGGCTGAGGCAGTATGATCGCTTGAGCCCAGGAGATTGAGGTTGCTGTGAGCTAGGCTGACGCCATGGCACTCACTCTAGCCTGGGCAACAAAGTGAGACTCTGTCTCAAAAAAAAAAAAAAACGCGAATTTGGTGGTTCAGGGGCATAATACTATAGACTGAATTGTGTTTCCACTAAATTCGTATGTTGAAGACTTAATCCTTAGTGTGACTGTATTTGGAGATAGGGTCTTTAGGAGGTAAATAAGGTTAAATGAGGTGATAAGAGTGGGGCTCTAATCCGAAAGGACACATGGCTTTATAAAAAGAGAAAGAGAGATTTTTCTCTCTCTCTTCATGAACCCAGAGGAAAGGCCATAAAGTCCTATAGACTAGGATAAAAGCCCTTATCAGAAACCAACCCCTATGGCACCTTGATCTTGGACTTTGCAGCCTCCAAACTGTGAAGAATAAATTCCTGTTATTTAAGCCACCCAGTCTATGGTACTTTAATGCAGCCTGAGCAGACTAAGACACTGAGTTAGTAGAGTTCACATTTAAATTGAATTTAAAGGACATTTTTATATTTACTGATGTTTATCCATTAAAGACCATAAAGGCTTTTGCACTTTCAACCTCTGAACCGTGCACACATGAATGCCTGTGCATACTGCCCCTCCTGTACTTCTGTCTGTTGATTCATTCTGAATGTCTGTTGTTATCTGTTCAGACTGGAAAATTAATCTGAGACTTGAGTTTTTGAGAAAGCACATGTTTAGCCCAGCACTGTCCAATTGAAATACATACATTTCAAATTTTTTCAGTAGCTACATTAAAAAGAGAGATGAAATTAATTTTAATAGTATATTTTCTTTAACACAATACATCAAATATATTATAATTTCAACATGTAATCAATATAAAAATTACTAATGAGATATTTTATAGTCTTTTTATATTAAATATTTAAACTCTAGTGTGTATTTTACATTTCCTGCACATCTAACTTCAGACTAGCCACATATCAAGGCCTCAGTCGCCTCATGTGGCTAGTGGCTACTATAACAGACCGTGCAAATTGAGACTGATTCAAATTATTTAGTAGTCTCATGTGAAAGTAATGTGGAATAAGTCTACAATATCTGTAAGAGCATGTTGGAATGATCAGCCAATAAATTATTGGGCCTTCTTAAATACAGGCATACCTCATTTTATTGTGTTTCACAAATATTGGGTTTTTTAATAAATTGAAGGTTTTGGGGAACCCTATGTTGAGTAAGTCTCTTGGCACCATTTTTCCAACAGCATGTGCTCACTTCATGTCTCTTAGTCACCTTTCCATAATTCTCACAA
This sequence comes from Cheirogaleus medius, assembly GCA_008086735.1. Taxonomy (NCBI): domain Eukaryota; kingdom Metazoa; phylum Chordata; class Mammalia; order Primates; family Cheirogaleidae; genus Cheirogaleus; species Cheirogaleus medius. Next base: position 20,436,751 of record VBSM01002217.1, on the reverse strand, counting down.
TATTTTAAACTTTTTCATTATTATTATATCTGTTACAGTGATCTGTGATCAGTGACCTTTAATACGATTGTAATTGTTTTAGGGTGGCACAAACCATGCCATAGAAGACAGTAAACTTAGAGAAATATTATGTGTGTTCTGACTGCTCCACTGACCAGACATTCCTCCATCTATCTCCCTCTCCTCGAGCTTCCTATTCTCTGAAACACAACAAAATTAGGCCAATTCATAACCCTACAATGGCCTCTAAGTGTTCAAGGGAAAGAAAAAGTTGGACACCTCTCACTTTAAATCAAAAGCTAGAATAGACGACCTACAGATTGGGAGAAAATATTCACAATCTACACTTCCGATAAAGGGCTATTAACCAGAATCTACAAAGAATTCAAAGAAATCAGCAAGAAAAAAATTAACAACCCCATTAAAAAGTGGGCAAAACACATGAACAGAAGTTTTTCAAAAGAAGATAGACAAAGAATTGGAGAAAATTTTCACAAGCTACACATCTGATAAAGGGCAGATAACTAGAATCTATTTAGAACTCAGGAAAATCAGCAAGGAAAAATCAAACAACCCTATCAAAAAGTGGGCAAAGGACATGAACAGAAATTTTTCAAATGAAGACAGAATAATGGCCAACAAACATATGAAAAAATGCTCAACATCTCTAATCATCAGGGAAATGCAAATCAGAACTGCAATGAGATATCATTTACCTCCAGTAAGAATGGCCTTTATCAAAAAGTCCCCAGACAATAAATGTTGGCGTG
>VBSM01002217.1:20419701-20430135 GCA_008086735.1 Cheirogaleus medius | reverse complement strand
TAACCCTAACAATATCTGTACCCCCATAATATGATGAAATAAAAGAAAAAAAAGCACAGCCGAATCTGCTACGTTTTAAGCATTTAATATAAGTCCATTGTTATGGATGGATAAAATTGCCACATAACTGAATTTCAAATGATGAAGATGCTTATTCCTTCTTATTCCCTTCCAGTAAGAGATTGCTTCTCTATGAAATGTCTTCTCTTCTCTATGAGAGTGTGTGAGGGAGGCATATATGAAGCCAAAATGCAACAGCTGCTTTCTCTCATATTCTCCCTCAAGACACTTGGTGCCAAGCGTGCCCTGTGTACAAAGAGGAGAGTGTTCTGGGGCTTTTTATCAGTAGTAAGGGGTCTATTGGTCGCTGCATGGAGTTTCCGTACTGCCTAACCCTGCTCAGATCCGCAGCCTGGGCCTTGCCCTGCCCATCTTCCCATGAGCACCCCTTGTTCCCTCCACACTGAACTTCTCAAGGCTCCCCCACCCACCCACCTTTGACCCATGCAGTGTCTTTGCACCTGACTTCCTCTCTACCTAGAACTTTCTTGCCACTCCCCCACCTTCCCACCAATACCTCACTTGACCTATCCTTGACAATGTACAAACCCTGATGCTGGGGTCTCTCTATATACTGAATGCTCCTGGGCTCTTGTAGCATTTTGTTTTGAGCCATCATGTTACCATAATATGTCTCTCTTTTCCCTGCCAAGAGTGGGCTCCTTCTGGGCAGAGACCCATTCTACTCACTTTTGTACTCCCAGCTCCTAACACGGCCTGGCACGTAGTAAGTGCCCATGCAGACTGGTAAAGAAATGAATCAGTGCCGCTGCCCACATCTGACCACCATCCCTGCCATTACAACTCCACAGCTCTTTCCTCTCTGCATTTAGAGTCGGGAGCTCAATTAGGCTTCCCAATGTAAATTCCGTCTTTTAATTAAGAACTGTAGAAAAATATACATGTGAATGTCAATATATTTTCAACCCTGGATGTCTGCAACTTTTCTACATTTGCCTGTTTTGGAGACTCTTGCCTCCCCTGGGATCACACCTCTCTCCCCGGAAACGGATAGGAAAGTGAAGACGTGAATATTTTTATCTGACATTATTTTGGAGCATTGCTTTCCTGTTTGCTGCTGTTTCCTTTTCATGGACCATTAGCAGCTTCCAAAGGCAATATCCTTTCACTGTCACACTATGCCAGGGGGGGCCATTTCAACAACTTCAGACTAGGGCATTAAGTGCAATTCTGGATGAGAGTCAGCACATAACCAAATAAAAATAATAAAGGGAAAGCTTGTAGGAGCCATTTGGAACGCTGTCCCACGCTGAATTCATTTTCAGCCTCGCAGAAACCTACCCATCACCAGTGATCAGCCTCGAGCCCAACCGTACCTTATTTAATTGTAAAGTATTTCATATCCTCAGAAACAGCCATGCTCATTTGCTTTTCCTTTTTTGGAGATTGTCTTTGTGGAATGCTGAGATTCTAATCAGTGGGAGAAGAAGAAAACGCAGGTTTTGATTTCAGCAATCAAAAAAAAAAAAGGTGCACTTCTTATAGCTTCTTTCTTCTCCTTAAAAATAAACATCTAGGAGGTCCTTTTGGAAATTCTTCTAAAATAGGTGCTTAGCACAGCAGAGAAGGCAGCAGCAAAGCAAGGTGGGTTAAGTTCAGGCACCCACCCCAGCACGAGCCACCACTCTCCTACCCCAGACTCCGCATGGAGAGCAGTCTCACAAATAAACTGGGGGAGAACCAAGCGTGGGAATTGGTCTTCAGGCCAGTGTCCCTGCTGGGCAACCGGTTGAGAGCAAACTTCCCTCTGGTGGAGTGAGTCCCCTGAGCCTGAATTCCAGGAAAGCCTCAGGTCTAGCCAAGTCAGGACAGTGTAGCCTACATCAGTGTGTCCCTAACTTCCCTGACATCACAGCCACCTCGGGAAACAGCACTGATAAGAGTACTGATTCCCAGAGGCCTTTTACCTGGAAATTCTGATTTAGTTAATCTAGGCTGAGTAATAACAATCTATATTTTAAGAAGCGCTCTGAATGAACCTCCTGGTCAGGCAAGTTAAAAAACACTGCCCTAATTTATTTATCCATTCTCTTAATAATCTATTGATAACCAATTGTGTGCAAGTTGGTGTCCTGGAGACTATGAGGACAGAACAAGAATAGACATGGATCCTGCCTTTCTGGAGTCTACAATCTCGAAGTTCGTGGTGCTTCCAGAAAGCTGGCAATTCTTCTTTTGTCTTTGGCTTTTGTACAACTAAGTGACACAGATGGACAAATATCAGTGGCATATTCAATAATCAGCTGGTCAAGGAGTGCTTGTTGAATGCGTGTGTAAGATACCATTCTCGCAACCTCAGATGATCATGTATCACAGCTGCTCCTTGGGTTCAGCCTGTGCAAGGAGGGTCTACGTTAGAAGACCAGGGATGACCATTAAGGACACAGCCCCATGAGCCTGTATAATAAAATAACGCAATTGAAAAAATCACAGCTAACATTTACCACATGCTTATTCTGTGCTGGCACTATGCTACACAATTTTCCTCTAGGCCCCTTTAAATTAAAGACCATTTTGCTTGTCTTTTTCGTTGTTGTCACCCCAGCTGCTAGGACAGGACCTGGCATATAGTAACTACTCAATAAATATTTGCTCAGTAAATGAGTGAATGCATTATTAACTTATCTAATCTTCAAGGTAGCTCTCTGAGCTAAATACTAAGTATTCCAGATATTCTAAACCTTTGGCAGGGAACCCAGATAATTTGTATTTTTATCAAGCTTTTTGAGAGATTCTTAAGATTGGCCAGATTTGGGAAGCAGGAAATCTGGACCAAATTCCCTCATGGGTGTTGAAATCCCCTGGGCAACATTCTCATTCAGTGTTTGTTCAGCTCATATGTGAACTTTCTGAAGACAAGAAATTCATTACCTCTTACTCATACTGCGGCCCACACCAAAGTCTCACTACTTTAATTGTTAAAATATTCTTTCTTATGATAAAGTGAACAATGTATTTTCTTCACTTCCACCCACTTTTCTTATTTTCTCTCCAGGTCCACCACATTCAGCTCTCCACCACTGTGTGTAGACTTAGGATCATACTATTTTCCATATAGTCATAGATCAAGTCAGAGGCAAGAGGAATGAGAAACCCATGGCCTGATCTCAGATGAGAGACCTAGCCTCCTGGACTCATTAGCAGTAACACTGTGCCTGAGTTTAGGTAGATCATGGACTCGAGTCTGGTAAACTTCTTTGAAACTTGACCCTTTAACATACTAGTCATGTGACCTTGTGTGAATTACTTAGATTCTCTGAACTTCTGTTTTCCCACGTACGAATTGGGAATAATAAAAATAGCATTTTGAGTATAAAATATCATAGCTGGCAATAAAAACCTAAAACCATATATAACAATAAATTAACACAAACATAAAATTCACACCTAACATTAATCATGTGCTTATTACATGCCCAATACTGTGCTAAACAATTTTCCCCTAAGCTCCTTTAAGTTAAGGACTATTTTGTTTGTTTTGTTCATTGTTGTATCCCCAGCACCTAGCATAGTGCATGACACATAGTAACTGCTCAATAAATACTTGTGGAATAAATGAATGAACCCATTATTAGTTCATCTAATCTTCAGAATAGCTCTTTGAGCTAAATGCTTCTGGTAACCCTATTTCACACATGAGAAAACTGAGACTTAATAAGGTAAAGTTACTTGTTCAGCCAGTAGGGGATGGCTCAGGGGTTTAAACTCAGACGCATTCCCATGCTCCCCACCAGTTATTGTGTGTATGCCGCCATTTATTGATAATAGTAATAAATCTAACTTTCGATTTGTATCTTTACACATCATGACATCTGTTGCTGGAGAGAGGGGGCATTAATTTGGCTATGATATGAGATCCCAGCGCTGTCGTAACTTCACCCTATGGAGCAATGTGCACACTCAGCAGCTGGGAGCCCCCAGAACAGGGCAGCGATTCTTTCTGTCCAGCCTCTGGTGGGCTCGCCGCCTGCTTTGCCAGAGACCACGCTTTACCCAGAGCCTCTGGTCGCCTTTCCCTCCCATCGAACAGTCACTGGGAAAAGCAAGAACTCTAAAACTGCTGGACTGAAAATGAAATATGCAATGGCTTCAGGCTATGTTTTCCCTTTGCTAGGAAGCACTGCCATGATAATTGTTTCTACAAAAAGAAACTACAACTCTGGCAAAAAAAAAAAAAAAAAAAAAAAAAAAAAAAAGCCAAACCCTCTGTTTGCTCGAACCTATCATAAACCATTGATGGTAATTATAGAAGCTGATTGTGCGACAGTTTAGTTTAAGTTAATTGGCAATTTTTTTTAAGCTGCAACACAATAAAAATAGTAAAGAACGAGTCAGATTCTAGAGACAGAACATTTAGCTTTGGTGAAATGTCAAAGATCTGCACACACTGCCAAAGGTGTGGGAATCTAACTCTGCTGTCAGCACTGTTATTTAAACCCTTGTTTCTTATATTTTAAATTCTGTTTCCTGAGTGCGCAGAGACCGGCGTGGACTCGTATCCTATTGTGGCTGAGCAGGTCTTTAAACAGTTGAGAGAAGAAATAGGCCCCATAAACCAATTTAAAATATGGCCCCTGTGTCTGGAGGAGATGGCTTGTACCAAACCAGCTAGCTTTGTCCCATTACAAAAACATAATCAGTTCTTTGAGGGGGTTCATTTTACTTGCTTTAAAAAAACGGATTAAGCCTTTACCTCTTTTTCCATCACTAGGGACACTCTCATCCTTCTCTCCCTTCCCTTGGTCTCTCTCTCATCACGTTTACCACCTCATCTCATCGTTGTTGTCATAGTCATCACCATCATCATCCTATCTTAACAGTAATAGTAAAAATAGCTAGCATTTATGATCACTTCCATAAGCCAAATACTACGCCAGGGACTTTAGACAGAGTATCTCATTTAATCTTCACAACGATTTAAAAAGCTATCCCATTAGAAAGTGACAATCTTCGATTCACACCCTTGTCTGTCTGGCATCAGGGCATGTGCTTACATCCACGATATTTTTCTATCACTCTCACAGTTTTGTCTACAACCAGGCCCCCATCTCCAGGACAAAGCTTAGACCAGTTTCATAGCCAAGGCAAAAAAATAGAGCAAAACCTCAGGGCCACCATCTAGTGAGGCTTGGAATTGGTCTTGCTACCTGCAAAGCCGGTATCTAGTATGTCAGGAATGGCCCCTGGGGGCTGTGTCCCTTCCAGATGGCAGTCTTCCACGTGCAATAACCCTTAGCCACGGCTCCTCCTCTGGATGGGAGCTCTGGCCTCCTTTCCCTGCCCCACCTGCCAGGTCCCCACTAGGCTTGGAGCTCTTCCCTGAACGCCAGCCCACGATCCAGGGTCAGAGAGACGACTCCTTGTTCTGATCAGCCCCCTCTTCCCAGAGCTTGGATTCCCACTCCTTGTGCCTAAGAGTGCACAGTGAAGCTAAGCTAGGGATTGAGGTGCTTTGGGAACTTCGTTTTAGATGAAAACCACAGTGATGTGATGATCATGGTGATTTATTTGGTGCTGTTGGCCAACATCACTCTACGTGCTTTCACATGCACTCACTGCCCTGGCAGTAACCCCAGGAGGCAGCCTGCTGCTTTCTCCCTTTTCCAGGTGAGGAAACGAGATAGACAAAGTTTAAGCGACTTACCAAAGGTCATCTCGCTAATAAGTGGTAGAGCCAGATACACAAAACTGGTAAGCTTCTTCATGATGCTATGCCATGGTGTCCACATAGCATTGCAAATGGTTTAAGGAATCAAACATTTAAAGTGATAAACACAACAGCTTCCAGATAAATTGATTTATGAAAAAATACTTCAGTTTGAAACTTATCATGTAACCTGGAAATTGTTGTAATTAATGTAAAATTTAGTTGCAGTCTCCTGGAACCTGGTACCATTGAGGTCAATGGTATTTTCTACATTCTAATTACATTTTAGAATACATTTACATTACTTGATGTCCAAATGCTTTCTAATGATAGGATCACAATTAAGATCCTATGCCATATTCTTGCACATACTGTTTCCCTATCAAAGTGTAAATGATCACAGTACTACCTATATTTGTATGTGACTCAATTAACATTAAATCATATTGTTGACATTGATGCATGTTATTGACACTGATGGTTTCAATACCAGCTGGTTAACAAGGAATGGCAGGATTTTTATGTGTTTAGCACTTGGTATATTTAACAATATATAGTTGAGTAAGAAAATTTTTTTGATAAGAAACATATACATCTATGATTGTGTGGGCGAAGTCTTTTTCCCTTATAAAATGGTGGTTAGAGAATGCTTAAAAGTTATACCCTAGAGGTTATAGCTGTGGGACGTCATCAAAAGGAACCTGGGTTGGAGGAAGGAAGGAACTATTATACAACAAGGGCGGGCTTTCTGCAAATGAATGGCGAATTAACAAGTAGTCATCAAACAAGAAAAAGGAATTCAACAGGCGACTCAGCTGAAAAGATGAGAAGTCTTCTGCTCACATGAGGTCTGGTCTGAGGGCTGGAGGCTCAGGGAAAGAAAGAATGGATCAGAGAAAACATAGACTCAACCATGAAACTGTCCTATATGGACATGCTTTGGAAAAGATACACTGGTAAGAAAGAACAGATTAGAGAAAATGTGGCAAATGGACCGCTAGGCAGAAGCTCCAGAAGCCTCCACGTCTGCCATTGAAGAACTGCATCAAGCTCTGGAGATAATGCCAGGGCTAGGAAGGGATGCTCTGTCCTGATTCAAGGGGCTGAGACCAAAGGGAAGACCGAGTGGCAGGGGCTGTGGCCAGAGAGAACCTTAGCACTTTCTCCCTGGGCTTCCTCGAGGAGGGATCTTCTGAGAATGTCACCAAACCTTGCTGTGGGCCAGTCTAGAGCCTCCTTCAATTAAGATGCCAGTCTCCTTAGCTTCCAGCTGAGAAAAAGTTAAGGCAAAAAGAATGACTAGAAGGGGAGGACCCCCAAACAGAGCTGTGGAGCCTTGCTATGGCTGGGTGACGACTCTGTGCCCTCTGTCAGATTCTATGCTTCATTTTAAAAAAGTTTTGTCATCATATACAATGGCAGCGTTCACAACTTTTAATCTAACGTACATCCTTCTGGTTTGGGGGAGTATTCACGGTTCTCATTTATCAAATGATAACCAGCTGGGATTTTTCCTCGAGGAGATGTCATCTCTTGTGGGACAGGAAATGGGGGCAGGCCTTGAGATGTGCCTGGGACACTGAGGAGTGGGGGCTTCCACCGCGCCTGAGGTATAGTGTATCTGGTTATGCAGGGAAGGACGGGCACAAGAAAAGACAGAGAGATGGACCTGTGCTCAGGGAACGGCTGGGCAGACGAGGACCCCCAATGTCCCAGTATGTATCTTGGGAACATGTGGCCTGTGCTGGGGAGAGGGGATGTGTGTGTGTGCATGTATGTAGACTGTAGACTGCCCGAGCTATGTATGCCTGGGAGCTAGGGGGAACTTGGGTCTGGTGACCTGGCACTTACGCTTTCTCTCATCACCCTCTGCAGGCACACCACAAGTGACAGGCTGGTGGCAGTGACTCTGGCTAGGCAGTGGACTTCTGGGCTTTAGCAGAGCCCGAATTCCAGACCCTCTGTTCCTTGACTCTGCAGAGGACTGTGCTGAATTGGCCCAGTGGACTGTCAGGGACATCATGTGGCTGCAACCATGCTTGTCACTTCCTCTCCTTAGGGTGATTTAATTGGACTGTCCTAAAAAAGGTAAGACTCCAAAGCTTTTGGACTTATCACAAGACTATGAGGCTTATAGAAGAGAACCTTTTTTAAATATTTAAAACCAGACAATAAAACAATAAATAATTATATGTCTATGTAGAAAAAACAAAATGTTTTTCCTCTGCTCTCATTACACAAAGTATGGGGGTGTTTACTCACACACACAGCAAGCAATTGGTTCTGCAGCTGACAGCAGCTGGGTGTTCTACAGTTCAATTCCAACGACACTACCTACCTGGAGGTGGCGTCAGATATTGCAGGTTGAGAGTTCGGTCCCACAGGCACACCCCTCACTTCCGAGGCCAACCTCAAGCCCAGGTTGTTTTACCCGTGCTTGTGACTGACCTGCTATAAACTGGGGATCCCACAACCCCCTCTTCAGGTTTGATTAATTTGCTACAGCGGCTCAAAGAACTCAGGGGAACACGTACTTATGTTAACTGGTTTATTATAAAGGATATTACAAAGGATACAGATGAAGAGTTGCACAGGGCAAGACATGTGGGAAAGGGTGTGGCCCTCCTATGTCCTTCCAAGTGCACCAGCCTCCAGGGACCTCCACGTGTTTAGCTATCTGGAAGCTCTTCGTACCTTGTCCGCTTGGGCCTTTTATGGAGACTTCATTGGTTAGGAATAATTGAAGCACGGACAACCGTGTAGAAATGTGACTGGACAAATAGGGTCTGATCTAATACAAACAGACTGAGTGGGGAAACCCAGCAAGGCCTGTCTGTGCGGATTCTTCTTGGCCTCTCTGTGCAGCGTTCCTGTCTCCAGGGCGTGGGGCAGGACCCCTTCTGGAACGGGGTCTTATGACCCACAATCAGACAAGGCAGGGCAGAGAATTTCTTTATGGCCAGCCCCAAGACAGAGAAGTAGGGGGAAGATTGGAGAATATTTTCAGTTTCTAAAGTCTGCCTTGGGGAGAAAAAGGAGCAGGTGAAAGGAGGGCAGGAGGTGATCAGAGATTCTGTTTTCTGAGGCTGCTCCTGACGCCTAAAATGCCCCAACATTATATTAATAGCAAAAGACTGTCTGTCACCTGCATCACTCTGTAGCTGCTTCAGGAACCAAGGACACAAGGCCAAATATTTAACAAAAGATATGCTTATTGTTTTTAGCTACTTAGGAAATAACAAGGGCTAAGGGAGTTATGAGCCATGACTGTGGATAAAAAAATATATATGCATTTTATATATACTTTATATATATTTTATATATACATCTCATGATATCACAATATCCAATGCCCAGATTTAATAAACATTGAAGCTTTGTCATATTTACTCTAGATTAAAAACAAAAAAATTACTCATAAAGCTAAAATATTTTGAGTCCATTTTTGTTACCTTCTCTTCTTCCTTCCTCCCTCTTCCTACTCTCCTACAGGTGGTGTGAACCTTCTTCATGCTTTTTCATGTTTACTGCACATGATATTGATGTGTTTAAAATTTATATAAATGTTATCATATTATCATATTCTATGTGTCCTTCTTTAATTTTGCCCAACATTAACTTTTTAAGGTTATTCATTTGATACAGTAGAATTAGATCTGGTTCATTTGTTTTAATTTCGCTTTCACCCTGTATATATATATATATATATATGTACATACATGTACATACATATAACCTTTTATATGCTGTTCATATATTTTAATTCATCCATTTTTCTATTAAAGAATGTTTGGCTTGTTTCTAATTTTTCACATTGTCATATTTAATATTTAAATTAAATTAGAGCTTATTTTTGTATAATGTCTGCTGTAGGGTTTTCACATGTCACAAACTCACTGTGGGATAGAATATCTTTTCCTTTACTGCTTTGTAATGCTGTTTTCTATTTCAGGTGTTGCTATACCCATAGGTCGGTTTTTGACAACTCTAATATTCCATTAATCTATGTTTCTATCTCTGAACCAAGGTAGTATTATTTTAATTATTATAGATTTATGGCAAGATTTGATATCTGATAGGGCAAAACCCAAGCCTTTATTCTTCAAAATTAGAAAGCTGTAATTTAGATATTGAGGTCAGACTTTGAGTCACTTTATTTGCATCAAACACTAGGTGTGAATTTACTCTGATCCCAATCTGAGGATTTGAGATATATCATCTATTATCTGTATTTAATCCTCAAAACAATCTTATAGGATTAAAAGTGTTATTCCCATCTTAGAGATGACAAAACTAAGAGTTGGTGATGTTAGGTAACTTTTCTGTGTTAAGACATTCAGAAAGTGGCATGTGCAGAATTTCTTTGACTTCAAGCTTGGTCCTTATTAAAGATATTTTCCAACAGATCAAATAATCACCCTCATGAAGCCCCATGATAAATGGTTGCTTCTCTCCTTAGGCAAGATGAACTATCTCTATATTTTCCTCTTTGGAGTATGGGAAACTTGGCTTTAAACTTGTGCTTAACGATTGAACTCAGAAGTTCCTTGTGATTTAATTATCTATGTATTACTGTTTTTATATATATAATTTTTGTTTTTGTTTTTGTTTTTTGAGACAGAGTCTCACTCTGTTGCCCAGGCTAGAGTCCTATGGTGATAGCCTAGCTCACAGCAACCTCAAACTCCTGGGCTCAAGCAATCCTT
>VBSM01002217.1:20405410-20419601 GCA_008086735.1 Cheirogaleus medius | reverse complement strand
GCCTCCCAGAGTGCTAGGATTACAGGCGTGAGCCACCGCGCCCGGCCTATGTACTACTTTTTATCCCTTAATATCCTATTCTAATTTGCATGTTTTCCTGTCTTGATTTTTACATATTTATTCCTAATGTGTTACATTAACACATGTAGATTTTATTGCCAACCTTAAATCATTTACAATTAAAAATAAAGGAATAGAAGTGATTTCTATTACGAGGCTTTTCAAACTTTAATGTGCATCGGGATCACCTGGGATCTTGTCAAAATGCAGATTCTCAATGAAAAGGTTTGGGGTGTGACCTGAGACTGCGTCTCTAACCAGCTCCCAGGTGGTGCCCGTGCTGCTGACCCAGGGCCACGCTTCAGGATGTGAGGCTCTGCACCCCAGATGAGAAGAGAGCGTGTTATCAGATCTCCAGACTTCCCCCAGAGGAGAGATAGGTGCCCACAGTAGGCTGAGAATCACTCCTGGCAGTTTACAGACTTTCTGTATCTTGAAGTACACCTAGGAAACAAAGGCACTCTTTGGTGTGATCTGCTTTTGGGACAAAGGCTTTCGTGGCTAAGGAGAACCATAGAGGCAGGATGTTCTCTCTTTCTAATAGCAGGTCTCAGCCCTGGCCACACAGTAGCATCACCTGGGGAGAGTTTACAATTCCTTACACCCAAGCTACACTCCAGCCCAATTAAATCAGAATTTCTCGGGACAGGGCCTCAAGAATTTTTTAAAGCTTTACCAGGTGATTCCAAAGTGCAGTCAGGGTTGAGAACCTTGCTTTACAAGGAGGAAGAGAGATGGTCGCTTAGACCCATTTTAAGGAGAATCCCCCACTTCCCGGCTGACTCTCTTTGGAGGAGGGGGAGGCCCTGGGTCAGGACCTCGGCGTCTCCTTCCAGGGCCAGGCCAGCAAATGGTCACTGTTTTCCAAACTATTTCTGCAGCCAGGCTCCTGAAACTCCCCCTGTTGGGATCCTGTATCGGGCTAGGTTCTTTAAGAAACTTCCTGTTATATAAATATAACCAAAATACATGTCTTACCGTGACTGACATTTCATTAAGCATAATGTCGTCAAGGTTTATTTCTACTGTGGACTTTATTAGATTATCTGTTTTTTTAAAGCCGAGAAATAATCCATTATTTCTAAATTTCAAATTGTATTTATCCTTTCATTTGGTAAGGGCAGTTTGGGTTGCTTTCGTCTATTGGCTTTTGTGAATAATAGTGAAATAAATATGGGTGTGAAGATACCTGTTTATTTTACAATATATGCAAGAGTTTGTATTTGTGATTCTTTTTGAATCATTGGTCCAGTTGTCTGTCTTTCTGCCAGTAGACAACTTCATTGACTACTGTAGCATTTTTAATGTTTTAAAATGGGGAAGTGTTGTACCTATAGCTAGAAACAGAAAACATGATGGTTTTTGTCAGCAGGCAATGGGAGAAATGGGTACTTTTCTCCTGTGTACTGAATTTTAGTTTTACAAAATACATACATTCTAGACATATATGCATAATGATGTAAATATAGTTAACAGGACTGATGAGAATAATTAAATGTAATTAAGATTGTAATTTTTGTGATTTTACAATAATTAAAATAAAAATAACATCTTAAAGAGAAAAAAAAGAAACTTCCTGTTTTAAGATCCACATACAAATTAGTAAAGATTTTAAATAACACAGATTTTTCTCATACTTTTAAAAAGATTAATTATTGACTGAATCTATTGCCTCCTCATCCTTATATACTTCAATCTACATCTCCATTTCTTAGTCATTATTTTTCATGCCCAAATTAATTGTATTGGAAGACAAATTTCCCATTTTTTCTTTAAACATCTTCTTTTTATGAAGCAAAAAGCAGGGAATTTGAAATCCATGTGTCCCTGGAATTGAATCTCAGCTCCTCTAAATATTAACTGTGTTAAAGGGCCAGGATAATATTTATTTCATGTAAAAAAAGCCAGGATAATATTTATTTCACCTGGTTGTTAAGAGTTAAATTACTTAAATTAGTTAAATAAGAATGTGTAACGGAGAATTTCTTCAATTTCATGGAAACTCAAATCTTAGTTTCCTTCTTTCCTTCCCCATTTAGAAAGAAGTTGCAATATATACTTTCATATAATTGATGCCCCTCCTTCTCCTAAAAGAGATTTAAAGAGCCTGAAAGGAACAATATAAAACCAATACACAAACAAATATTTAATGGAAAGTATGTGCCTGAATGAGATCATTCTTTCAGAGAGATAACTGTCACATTCCACCATTAAGAAGTGATGTGTTCTCCATAATCTTAATTCAAATGAATAAGTTTTGAACAGAAAAATTGCTACTAAAATTCCTAATGAAACATAGCAATTACTTTCTTATTTTTTTCTTAATTTTTTTTCTTTTAAACCGAAGTCTGTTCATTGCAAAGAAATTAAAGACAAATATATTTGTCGCTTAAAAAAAAAAAATTGGGGGGCTTTTTCCACATGTGGCAATTATCACTTTAAATACAGGCAAAGGTTTAGATTTATTGTTTAAAAAAATTTCATTCCCATCCATTAGAATATTTTTTAGTGGCAATTTTTTTTCTGCACAAGAGTAAGTAGATTTACACTTCTTATACTCTCAGAATTCAAATTGCAAGTAAATTTTGATATGTGGTTGTGAAATGATGAGAGAACATTACACTTTCTCCGGAAGTCTTGGTTCTGAGCTATAGCAGGGATAATTCTGATGATTACTGTCTGATTTCATGACTCCCTAACCTTGTTTCCACTCACCCTTTGAAAATGTCTTGAACAATATATTTAATATGTAAGCTAATGAAATGTTTTGTGGGATTTTATAGCTCCTTTTGTAATATTTAGAGACACAGGGCTGAAAGTCAGTGTCTTATATACAAAGGTTGCAAATTCAAATAGGAACTGGGGTAATTATTAATAAAAGAATAAGTGAAGTGGTACTGTATTTTCTTTAGAATGGAATAGGAATAGTTTGCACTCTCACAAAGAAAGAGGTCCAAGCTATTTTTGTTTAACCATGTGGTATACTGTTTACCATTTTTTCTCTGAGTGTAGAGAAATATTTATCTATGAAAAGGAAAGAACTAGTGCAAGCATAATGATTCATGCACATGCTATGTTACCTGGAGGTCACGGAGGCAGGGATGGTGAGGACTGGGGCAAACCACAGCTCCTCAGCGACTCAGCTGGGAGATCACAAGTGTATGCTACTTCTTGGAGAAAAAAAATAATGTAAGAAGTCAGAAGGGAAGCAATTCTAGTTAGGTGTCTGATGGGAAGATTAGTTCCTTTCTAGAATAAATTGCTAACCTTTCAAGGAAAATGTGAGATGCTGTGTGTGCATGTGTGCGTGTGTGTATAGGCAGTAGGCTTGTCAGAAAATCTATTTGCTTGAATGGGACACTATACAAACTATGTAACATTTTTGTTGAGGGCTAATGGTGGGTGTTTGGAGGAAGTGGGGAAGTGGGGAAGAAAGCAACGTGGTAGCCACCACCCTGGATGGCCGAGGGCACCACAGTTGAGATACCGAGGACCTGGTGGTGCTCCCAGAGGAAATGTCCAGGCATAAAAGGGGATGACATTCCAGATAAAGAGCCACAAGCCTGGGTAAGACAGCAGTGTGTCAAAGATAAACTACTTTTGTGGAGGTGTTTTTGTAATCTCAACAAATGTTTATACAGGGCATTTCTACTCAGGGTAGGCCAGATCAGTGTCTCCTGAGGTCTTTGCCTTGTGCCCTCTCCCTATAATTGTAGACTCTTGTTCCTGCCCTTCCTGTCTACCATCCTCTCTGCTCTCTTATCCTCCTAGAGAAGTAGAGAGAAGAGTCCCTAAGCTCACCATGGCCCCACCATTCTAGGTACTGGCCAATCACTTTTTTATATTTGTGGACTGAAAAGGAGCAGGCAGCCCACACATATATTCAGTGAATTCTGAATGTGTCCTACATGCATTTTTTTTTAAGCAGGGACTTTCCCCACGTGAGAGAAAGAAAGAGGAATTTGTATTCATACTGCTTTGCAGAGTTCTAAAATCTGTTTTGGGGGGATAGAATTCAAACACTAAAATAATCCATTTCATGCATATTAATTGATTTTTACATGAAAACAATTCCCATTTGCATGAGAACTTTGGCAAGTTTAGAGTCTGGGGAAGATGTTATAAACAGTAGTGGGGGAAAATGAAACCAAACATTGCACTACTTTGGCAAGAGCTTAGGGAGACAGCGCATGCTCATACTTATTCTTCCTGCTGTCGGTAGCAGAAGTCTGGTGGTCCCTCTTGCCTGTCGCAGGCCGCTCTTCTGATGTTATCCTCTACCCAGGGTCTCAGGGTTGTGGTTCCTCAGGTTTGAGTTTGAGCCTCTTCTATTCTCTAGCAATTACTTCTCTTAAGGGGTTCCAGGCCGATTAGACAGTATCTTTATGTTGTTATCTCACAAATTCATTTTCATCTCATTGACACTCCACTTTGATGCCCCATTGACACAGGAACATCACCTCCAAGTGATTTAAACAAAAGGACATTTATTGGCTCACATATCACATATCACATATAGGCAAAAGTAGGCGAGCCCAGGGGTGGCTTAATCCAGAGGCTGTGGCTCCGATCATCTGTGCTGCTCTCGACTTTCCCCCAGTACGTGCCAGCTTCACCGTCCAGCTGGTAGTGACACGGCTCCTGCAGTTTCAGACCTTAGGTCCTCACTCTTAAATGTCCAGAGGAAGAGAGAAGAATGATTCCTGCATGCACTCTCATAAGAATGAGGAAGCTTCTTTCCCAATAATCCTCAGAAAAGCTTTCTGTGAGTTTCCTTGGTTTACCCTGGGACGTGCCCATTCCTGAACCTGCCCTTCCAGAGATTGGTTTCACCTTCTCATCTTTAAGTCAGTCATATGGCAAGCACATGTGATGACCTTGAAGAGCTTAGTGCAATAGCTCTCAGCTCTATCAGATTTGTAACTCCTTTGTAAATATTAAATTGTTGTATTGCTTCCTTTATTATTGTGACATAAAATCCGTGCAGAATTACATTAAACTATATACATGTTTTCAAAAAATTGATATAATATCCATATTATAATATAAAAGAGAAATGAAAGGAATTTATAATAAAATAATATACATTTCAATCTGCAACTGTGAAGCATGATTACACTAGAACTTGACTCCTCAAACTGTGTGGTCCGTGGGCCAGCAGCATCAACACCAACTGGAGCTTGTCAGAAAAGCAGAGTCTCAGGCCCCAGCCTGGACTTACTGAATGAGAACGTGCATTGTAACAACATTTTCAAGTGACTTGTGTGCACATTGAAGCTGGAGACTCACTGTGCTAGAAGTCATAATGTAGTCAGCCGTTTCTCCCTACTTGTAGAATCATGGTGAATACGACAGTTACAGACGTGACAGATACAGATGTGCTGGCAACTCAAACATCCATTGGTGATATGATTTTTGGAAATGATGAACTCTTGAGACTAGAACAAAACAAAGTATCAAATACAATGTACTCTCGATTTGCATAATAGTTACACTACTGGAAATACAAAGTATAATAAATGCTGCAAAATATGCCTTGTGTTTGCATGTCAAATGGAGTTAGGTCTTTACATCCATTTAATGATAAGTAGATTTTATACCTGATTCAGGGGTAGTTTTTTTTTTGTAATATCAGGTAAGATATTGGAAAGTAGGGCAGATTATAGGACAATTCTTCAGGCTTTCCTTTATTTTCTGTCATATCTCAAGCCTCCCATCTTGCCTAGCGCTAACTTTAATTTGGGGTAGAGAATTCAGCTTTTCTAAATTGGCAAAGCTCAGTTTATGTTCATGTCAGGTTCTGAAAGGGCCTGCTGGAAGTTTCCAGGGATTTTGTACAGAGGACATGCCCAGACTATGAATCGTGTGGGGCAGCATTCATAGGAATGAGTGAGTAGAATGTATGCAGATGTCGTGTGTTAGAGTTACCTATGTCACTTGTTAAGATGAATGTGTGCAGATGTGCCTACTATGGTGATAATTACCATGAGTATGAGGACCTTGTCATTTTTGTGCATGACTGTATTCCCATTCCCTAGCCTAATAGTTCTCAAATTTAGCAGACAGCAGGACACCTGGAAGGCTTGTTCAACCACAGATTGCTGGGCCTCATCCCCAGAGTCTCTGTTTCCATAGACCCAGTGCGGCCCTGAGAGTTTGTATTTCTAGCAAGTTCCCAGCTGATACTTCTTAAATGATTCAAGTTCCAAGGGTCACACTTTGAGAATCACTGCCTCTAGGAATATTGGTGAATGAATGGATTGTATTCAATCGATTAGTTGACAAATGGTGAGTGGGTACTAGTACCAAGTGCAGTAAACAAGTCAGCCACCATCCCAGTGTCAGGAAGAAATATTCAAGTGGGGAAGAATAAACAAGTAACTGTATGTTTAAACATCCCGGCAGAAAGCAGTTGGCATACACAAAGCGGGTGGCTGAGGAAAGATGAGTTAAGGGAGACTATATAGTAGTGTGGGCAGGGTGCACGGAACCACAGGGATGGGGAGGCACCCTTTGCCACCCCCAGAATAACTGACAGCTGTGGCCATGGGAGAGGGTGCCTCGGATAGGAGTTGGGGCCTCAAGCAGAGGACCCCAGAAACTACTACACTGTGATCCTGCAGGGATGGGGTAGTAGAAGACAAATACTTTCAGCCTTTATCTGCCAGACCCTCCAATCTCCTTGGTCACTTTTATGTAGGGTTGCCAGATAAAACATAAGATACACAGTTAAATTTGAATTTCAGATAAATAAGGGATTTTTTTTCTAGTATAAGTACATTTGGACAAACTTACACTAAAAAAAAAATCCTTGTTTATCTGAAATTTCAAACTGCATGTGCTGTATTGTTGTTAAACTTGGCAACCCTACCCCCATGAGCGAATTTAATCAGAAGCCAGAAAGCAGGGCATAGTGAATGCTGTCATCTATAAAACTTCTCGGGGCATGGAGCAAGGTGGAGATGAGATCTGGAGTAAGGAGGAGTTTTCAAAATAAGAAAATAATGGTATGTTGCATTCATCATCTAGTGAAGAGAGAAAAAGAGAGAGAAACTGAGAGAGAATTGGAAGACATTCCCTAGAAGCCTTAGAAGGGAGCATGGACTTGTTACCCCTGGTGACAGTGGTAAAGGTAGCCCATGTGGGTAGAGTCTTCACCACCACGGCCTCCAGGCTGGACAGGATCCCCTCAACCACCACTTCTTATCTTCTACTACTTTCCTCCCTCACCCTTCCTGCTCCAAAAACAATGGCCTGCTAGTTGTTCTTTGCTATGACTTGACAAGCAGGAATATTAAAAAATGGCCCTGGGGCTACATAGACAGTGAGTTATTTGGGATGGCATTGATGTGGCAGGTGGGGATTCCCCCAAAATTAGCTTCTCTAAGGTCTGGTGGCTTCCTTACCCGGGCAAGAAGGGCTACAAATTCTCATGGACCCCCAAATTCCCAAATGTAATAACTTCAGTAAATACCTTGCACCTTGAACCCCAGCTGCTTGACTCTAAGCAATGTTGGTTTCCCCACTGGGAAGGTCACTCTCACCTTCTCAGGGAGTTGGGTCATCCCATGGGAGAACAAACCCATGGTATGTCCACCACCAGCCTGCCTCTCCATGGGATGGAGAGAGGTTAGAGAGTTGCTTACCTATTGTAACTCTGGTCCCTTGCTTGTAGGATTCCTCAATAAAGCCTATTCCTTACTCATTCTGTGGATGTTGCGACGTTTATCCTGAACCTGGCCAAACAATCCCATATCAACACAAAGAGATTCATGTGCATGGCCGCTTGAACTTTCTGAATGTGTATATTCCCTTTGCACTGGGTATATACACCACTTAGTATATATTCTACCTGTCCTATCCTTTCCCAAGATGCATGTATGGCACATTGCCTCATTTTCCTCAGGTCTCTGCCAAAACATATCCTCCTTAGAAAGACCTTCCCTGATCACCCAAAATGAAATAGTAATTGGATCTGCCCCAGCTATCCTTTGATATTCTATTTGTTTGTTTGTCTTCACCAACTAGAATGCAAATTGCTTGAGGCCAGGCATTTTATTTTGTTTTCTGATATACCCACAGTGTGCCAAGAAGAGTACCTACTATGTAACAGGTATTCAAAAATAGTTGTTGAGAGAATGCATAAATGAAAAAAGATGGCAATTCAGTGGACAATGAATTGTAGGCATAGCAAGATTGAAAACCAGGACTTCCTTGAGGAAGCTACATCTGTGAGGAGGCAAGAGCTCTTAGCACCTTGGATTAGGTTGGGAGAAATGCAATCAGAGAGAATCATATTAGGATAGTTTTTGAAGAGAGGGTCAATAGAACTTTCTGGTGGATTGGATTTGCTGGGTGAAGGAGAGAGAAGAGTCAAAGACAATTCCCATCATAAACAGCCGGGTGGATGGGCTTTCCATTTACCGACGTGGGAAAACCTTGCCTAGAAGCAGGCTGAGCTGGCTTGGGAGGAACATCATGAGTGTGGCCATGTTATGTTTGAGATAACTGCTAGACATGCAACTGCAGATGCCAGGTAAGCAATTGGATGTACCAGGTTCAACCTGCAGGGCAAGATCAGGGGTGGAGATATACATTTGGGAGTTTCCTAAGATTTTCAAAATCAAGGGACTGTTTTAATTAATGTAGGGAAAATATCTTGATAGTGAAAAGAAGGGAGTGGCAGAGAGAGAGAGAGAGAGAGAGAGTGTGTCCTGGGACCCCTGGTAGTTGCAAGCCAATGAGAAGAGACAAGGCAAGCAAAATGGATTGAGAAGGAACAGTCAGTGAGGAAAGAAAATAAGAACAGAAGCTTGTGAAGTCTTGAACATCAAGAAGAAAGGTGAGGATGCAGAGGTTAATTAGTGTAAATTTTATGGAGAAAAAAATGGCAGTATGTATCAATGTCTTAAAGATAATCACACTTTTTTATTAAGTAATTCAACTCCTAGGAATCTAGCCTATAAAATCCTAAAACTTGTGGAACAAGATTTATGCATGAGAGATTTTCACTGAAGCATTATTTCATAATAGCGAAAGATTATGTACAACATAAATGTCCAAAAATAGGGGATTAGTAAAATAAATTGTGATATAGCCATACAATTGAATATTATGTAGCCATTAAATTATGTTTATGAAGAGGTTTTAATGAGCTAAAAAATGCTTATAAGATGATATAAAGTTGAGTGAAAAAATAGCAAGCAAAATTTTATATACAGTATGATCTCAATTATTTAATCATACATACTCATTGAAAAAAGCTAGAAAGAAAGATGCTGAAATATTTGGAATGGTTCCCTCTAGGTTATAGGATTATGAATAATTATTATTTTTCTTTGTTTTTTGAATTTTTCTTGAATCATTATGTATTTCCTCTATAAACAGAAAACATTCAAAAAATTTTTCCTTAGATGGAATTGAAATCTGCCTCCCTCTTATCTAAGTCAATTGGTTCTTGTTGCCCTTTTATAGAGATGAAAGGGTAAGCAAATCTGCCCTCTCTTATACAGAACAGTTCAAATATCAGAAGAGAGTTGCCAGCTGAGACTTCTAGTTTTACCTGTGATTCCACCTCCCTCTGCCTTTCAAGCTCTCAAGGGAAGAGGAAAGAAATCACCTGTGTCTCCTCCATGTCTCCTGATAGAGAATCTTCTGCCATTTACCACTTCTTCAGTGACAAGCCTTTCTAAACATCGGCTTTTTCACATGCAAAATGGAATAAATTGTTGGGAGGCCTGCATTTAGTGAGATACTGTATAAAGTGCTATAATCCAGGGATTCCCAACTTATCGTGAGTTGTATAATTATTTCACTATCTATTACAATGTAATAATAATAGAAATAAAGTGCACGATACATGTGATAAGCTTGAATCATCCTGAAACTATCCCTCCCCTCCCCAGAAAAATTGTCTTCCATGAAAACAGTCCTTGGTGCCGAAAAGGCTGGGGACCACTGCTACCATCTAAGTGCCATGCAGATTAGAAGGGGTGGAGGCTCCTGAGACAATGATCAGAGAGAGTGGAGAGTAGGGAAAAGAGAAGAAATTGGAGAATGCCCACATTATCACTATAGCAGCAGCCCTGGCCAGTCACAGACTCTCCTCCATCAAAGGGAGTATGACAGCTCCTTGTGCTATCTCCCAGGACAGTGGTCCCCAACCTGCTTGGCACCAGAGACTGGTTTCATGGAAAAAATTTTTCCATGGACTGGTGGGAGGGATGGTTTTGGGATGATTCGAGCACATTACATTTAATGTGCAGTCAAATCTCTCTGCTAATGATAGTCTGTATTTGCAGCCTCTCCCCAGCCCTAGCAGCACTGCCTCAGCTCCACCTCAGATCATCAAGCACTAGAGTTTCATAAGGAGCACAACCTAGATCCCTCGCATGCGCAGTTTACAGTAGGGTCTGCGCTCTTATGAGAATCTAATGCTGCTGCTGATGTGACAGGAGGTGGAGCTTATGCGGTGATACAAGTGATGGAGAGTAGCTGTAACAGATGAAGCTTCGCTCTCTTGCCTGCCACTCACCTCGTGCTGTGTGGTTCGGTTCCTAACAGGCCATGAACTAGTACCCATCTGTGGCCCAGAAGTTGAGGACCACAGTTCCAGGGTAGTCAGGAAGAAGTGAGGTGAAAAGTATAAGCACCCTTGTCCATCAGACATCTTATTCACGATTTACAGTTTAGAGTCCAAGTACTGCTACAATTTTTTTTTCAATCTAACGTTTCTGACTTCTTTAGAAGGGTTCTCTAATTAATTGGCATAAATGTAAATGAGGCGTCCGAGCTATGGGTTTATCACGGGCTTCACACAGTTCTCAAAGACTTTCCCATCTCATTTTCAAGGCAATCTGCATACGTGCACTCAGAGTTCTCCTTACACTTTTCTTTGAAGAAAGCTCTTAAGTCTGTGGGTGTTCTGTGTGTACAGCTCTCTTGACCTCATATCTGTGCTTTACTCTCCCCTGAGCGATGACATTGCCTTAGGCAAAAGTGACACATTTCCATCACTGATGAGCCTCTTGAAATGCTCAGAAAGTGTCTCAGGTACTGGTTTGAATTTATTTAGAGTTGGGGTTTTACATCCTGTCATCTTTAGCGATTCCATGCACAAATTAGAGAAAATTGTACTCTTCCATGTAGAAAGAAATAATAATCCTTCCCAAAGTTCCCTTCTTTTTGCTATGCTAATTAAATTTAGATGGATCTGGCGGAGAATGGGGTGTCTTTTCTTCTTCATTCTTGCTATTCAAATGCATTACACACTGATATCCTGATGAAAGAGGAGTCACTTTGCCTCTTGACCTCCATTTTGGTCACATTCCATTTGTTGTGGAAGAAAGATGTCTACCTTTTTCTGCAGCTGAGTTTGCTCATCGTTTCTTACAAAACAAAAATCACACCGCTTTGAGTGCTTACATGCCCACGGTGTTATTCATTCATTCCTTCATTCAGAACACAAACACTGATTGAATGACATTACATGTGAGATGCTGTGCTGGAGTTTGGTGCAAGACAGTGTCTGCCTCTCGGGTCCTCATGGTTTAGCACAAGCCCTCTGACACTTCAGGGGGATAGAGTAGGCCAAGAATTAGGAAGTGTGCATGATGGTTCTGGATTTGTCATATTTTGTGACCTGGATGTGTCACACACGTGAGGAAACTTGATTCAAAATGTAAATCCGAGTTTTACCAATTTAAGACGCTATGGAGCGTAAGACGAACCTTATTTTATGTACCACTAAGAAAAGATAAAAACTGCTTACTAAGCTATGATAGACTGCTTTTTTAACCAGTTGGAATTTTTATTTTATATATATTGGAAGAGCTCTTTTAGGCTTATTTAAACATCAGTTTTCTTTAGTAATATATCCATTTTTGGTATTCACCAAAAGAAAATGCAAACAGAATAAAACTTCTTCAGAGTTGGAGCATTCTGACTCAGTTTTTAGCTCAGTGTTGTTGACGCCCACGCTTTTCCACTTGGCACCATTGTCTGCATCATCAAGAATGCTGGTGATGTGTGTTTCTTTGAAAGAGTGTGCCATTTTTTGCTTTGGTATTTTCTTTTCAAGCTACTGACAACATTCTGCAAGTTTTGACATGGGTAGTTTCTTAGTTTTACCAGAAGGTTTCAACTGCAGGTTTTCAGGTAACCGCCAGGACTCATATTCCTCCCTCAAACGGTCTTTGAATGCTTTGTGGACTGAAAGTTTCAAAAATTGAAGTTGTTTGATTAACCCACTAATAATAACACACTTTCTCATGCACAGGCAATCACAGCCGTTTCAAGCCTGCCACCTGGTTGACAATAATTGGAAGACACCCAGTTTTTAGAGATGCTAAAGTGTGTTTATATGGGAGGTGCGGGTGTTCATATTGTAAACAATGACATACGGACAGCCTACCAAGCCATTGTGACCTACTGGAACTCATGGGAACAGCAGTCATAAATGTGGCATGGCAAAGCCAGACTTCTCCCCCA
Source organism: Cheirogaleus medius (assembly GCA_008086735.1). Taxonomy (NCBI): domain Eukaryota; kingdom Metazoa; phylum Chordata; class Mammalia; order Primates; family Cheirogaleidae; genus Cheirogaleus; species Cheirogaleus medius. The sequence goes on along the minus strand of VBSM01002217.1, from coordinate 20,407,052 downwards.
CCTCTATCCCTAGGGAGCAGGAAGAAGAGTATTGGGCAAAATGCTCTTCATTATTCAATTACTGGAGATGTCCTGGCCCTGTGAGAGATAACATAGGACAAGGAGACTGCCCATATCTTCTTAGCATAAGGAGGTCAAGATATTAGTTCTTAAGAAAGAATCAAAGCTATGTTAATACAAAGGATACGGATCTCTTCTGTATACTAGAGAAGAAAGGGGGTTTTAACGGGAAGTTATTACAATTCTAGCGGTGGCCAAATGTGCTTGTGTGCTCTAAGCCTTGCTCTCAAAGCACAGTCCAAGGACCAGCAGCATCAGCATCACCTGGAAGCAGATAGAAATGCAGAATCTCAGGCCCCATCCCAGACCCAGAGAATCAGAACCTGTGTTATAACAACATCTCCAGTACAGTCTGAGAAATGCTGTGTAGGGGAATGTTTTCTCCCTCTAGGCAAGCACACACACACCCCATCAGTGACACCAGAGTTTTTCCACCCTTGAGAAGCAAATATTGAACACTTGAGGCTATAAAATCTGTAATATGGTTAAAGATTATAATAGTGGCCAAGCTTTAATTGATTTTCTAGGGAGGAATGGTGAGTCCTGGCTTAACAAAATAGGATGCATATTTGGACTCTATATGGAGCAAGATTTAAAAGGAGAGGGCTATGGGATGCAGAAGAGAAAATCTGGCAATGAGAGAAATCCAGGTGGAGCACCCTCTGAAAGCCTGGGGGGAGGATTCTGGAGAACTGTCCCCCCCAGAGATCCAGGGGCACACTTTGCTCTGGTGCAGGGCACACAAGAGACAGACCAGGACAATGCCTAATTCCTCAACCCCGGTCTACACGGCAGAGTTGGAAACAATCTTTGAACCTTCATATAAAACATTCCTAAAAAAGTGATTTCCAAACTTTCAAACATATTTGACTTGCAATTCATAATAAGAAATATACTATACATTAATTATAACTGAAAAGTTGCATAAAATAGTACTGCCCTTCCTATGTGATGCACCCTGATGTTTTATTCTATTTTATTGTATTTTATTTTTTAAAAAACAATCCCAATGTGACCTACTAACTTGATTTCATAATCTATCAATGGATCATGATGCACATTTAGAAATATACTAGTACAGTCTGTTTTCACTCAGAGGAAAGGGGTTAGGGGTAAAGGAACAAGTTGAGAAGGAGGATCCCTTCCACCCGGGTCTCCAGTGAGATCAGGACTATCCTCCTACTCAGTGTAGACACTTGATAGGCCTGTGTACAAGAGTCCACAGAGAATACAGTGATTCCACTCTGCTGCCTCTTTAGGGAACATCTAGAGACACATTGTGTGGAAGAGAAGAAACAAGAAAGGCAAGGAGCAGCAGCAATTGCCACGTCCATACAGATTATGTCAATTCTTTGGTACAAGGACAAACTATTATGTTTGTACAATAATCATGACAAAGAAGTCTTTTTATCACAGGACAAACAAAATAAAAATAGTTACCACATTTTCTCTCACATGGGCTTTACATGAAAGTTTTGAGAGGGCCCAAGGATAGACCAGATTTCTTCCCTTCATAAAAAAGATGGGCAAGGGGGGCGGAGCAAGATGGCGGACGAGAAACACCGCCAGATAGAGCGTCTCT
>VBSM01002217.1:20362953-20405310 GCA_008086735.1 Cheirogaleus medius | reverse complement strand
AATTAAAAAAAAAATAAAAAAGATGGGCAGAGAGAGAAAGGAACAGGAAGAGGATCAAAACATGGGAAAGCAGAGAGGAGAAGGAGGGGGAAGGAAGTATGTGAATGAAGGGATATCAGGAAGCTTGGTTTGCAGTTCAGGTTTTTTATAAAATTTGGATATGTCACATGTGGTATAAATCCTTCCTTAACAACCTACCTACCTCTAAGAAGACCTTCAGAAAATAACTATATTACTTTATATTACTTTTGTAGACATGTGTGTATATGCATGTGAGTGTGCATTTTGTGTATGATGAAATCTTTAAGCCTTAAGGCCAAAACCAAAAGGCTAGTTTAATTTGGATTACATAGTGAAATAATAGTCTAATAAATTGACTCTTTGCTATTGAGCAATTGAGGGGTTACACCCAGTAAGGAAGAATGAGTGAGTTACAAGTGGGTTACAAAGATGTGATCTTTAGATTTGATTTGCACTGTAAGAATCTGTACACAAGACTGCAGATGTTTCCCTATAAACATTTTCTCAGCAAGGTCAAAGGGGGCCTGGTAAGCCATTCGATCTCCAAATATTTAAAACTGTAATATGGTCTTGTAAGTTTCTGGAGGCAATATCGACTTTGGTGTCTGGGATCTATCAGTGGACTACATACAGGGTCTAATTTCACTTAGGTCAAAGGCTTAGAAACATGATTTTTTTTCTTTCATTTTCATAAAATTGAAAGAAACTCACAGAATATTTATAGACTAGGAGATCCTCCCTCCTCCATAAAATTGAATTCTCATAGGCTCTCAGTTGATTAAAAAGCTTTAGGATAAGAAGGGAGGCTGAAGCAACATTTGAATGATACCCTTTGGGGACAACTCACGACACACCGTGAAGTCGAATGAGCCTGTTTCCCTAAGACCAGAGCTGGACATACTCAGTGCGTTGAGATTATTGAGAATTGTCACATTACTAGAGCTTCAATTATCAAAAGAGAACTATTTATCTGTTTTTCCTTGAACGTAAGGGCTTCATGATACCTCATGGGGTCCCCGGCTTCTCTCAGCAGGCAAAGCCCTGTGGGATGAAGTAGTGCGTGATATCCACTAGGGGGCAGTAAAAGCTGCAGGCGATCCCAGGGCGGTCGCCTTAGAAGGAAGGTTTTGTGAGCCCGGATGAGGACCCTCACCATCCCTAGGACAACAGATGAGCTCTCAGCATGCTCCTGGGTGTTCCAGTGCTCTGAATGTACCCGAGAGGTGGTGGGTTTGGAGTCTTCTCTTAGGATGCCCAGGTAGATACCCTCAACGATCATTTCCTCCCTTTGACCTAGTATAGGAGTTAAGTCAAAGAGAACATGCATGCAAACTCAGATCCGTGGTGCCTGTAGTTTGTGCTGGTAGCTAGGGAAAACAGACCACAGGCAAATCAGGATTTGGGCAGAATAGAAAACTGCGATTAATCCTGTGAGCATTATCCTTTTTCTGTCTACTGATAATCATTGGGAATTATATTTCTTTTTCCTTAGATATCATAATCTTGATCTTCAAATGGACTGTTTTTGCAGCATCAAGTTCTATCCATATAAAGGTTAAACCCCTGACACTTTGCTCTTCCACCTCTAAACCACCCTGCTACTTTCAAGAATTCAGCTCTCCTCTGTGTCCGATTTCTAGTCTCAGATTCATTGTAAAATGAAGGGCTCAGACCAAGATTTCTAAGGTCTTACTCAGCTTTATTTTTTCTTTGGTTTTCAATTTTCCATCCCTACCAGTGGTGTGCTTGAGGTCATCTCCCATCCGTCACAACTGGCAGCTAGCTCTTTGCAACATTCATTCAGTGATGTGAGGTTGGTGGCTTAAAATCAGCCATGGTAAGAGCATTCATACCACAGAAATTGGCAAATGCCATAAATAAGGGTGCTTTCACTCCTGGAGAGCCAGTTGTTAAACATTTATTGGCATGCCACTAGACCTCTCAAGCTCAAGTTCTAACTTTCAGCCTGCTAGACATCACTGTTTGACATTATCATGGCCATCGCAGACTCTACTGGCAGAACCTAAAACTTAACTCTCCAATTTGTTCCCTTCCCCTTCTCTACCCTCTGTACTTTTGGAGAAAGAAACTACACATTTTTCAATCAGGTATGCATAAAATCTTGGTATCATCTTTGTTTTATCTTTCTGCATCCACTGAGGCCATGTACCATGTTAAAGGTTGTTCCTTTGAAGTTTCTCTTAAAGCCCTCCTTTTTTTCTCATTTCCCTTGCCAAACTTCACCATATCACACCTGCATTTATTTAAGAGACTCCCAACTTTCTTTTCTTTCTTTTTTTTTTTTTACTTCTTTGTCTTCCAATCCTATAAGTGGCAACAAAACTTTCTTAGATCCTGTCTTCACCCCAATAAAAAAACTTTCATGACTCTGACTCTCTGGTCATATTTCATGTCTAATACTCTCTGCCTGATTCATAAGACTCCCTTCAATCTTGCATCATGTCAGCCCTCTCACATTTTTTTCTTCCTCTGTCCCATCCCTCTGCTACAATGACTCTTCCTGTCACCCCACATAAGCCTCGTTTCCCAAGTTGTTCTCTCAAGGACTCAGGACCCCATTGCTTGCAGCTGTAGGAAAGAAATAAAGGCTGTAGCAGCTGCTGATGCCTCAGATTAACCTCCCAGGCTTAATCCTACAATGGGCTTCTCTGCGCCTGCTCGTGGGTCCCCCTGGGCTCTCCTCTTTCTCCATCCAGCTTAGCTCAATATCTTGGCATTGCTTTCTTGTTTTGAATCCTTTGGGAATGCTAATCTGATTCTGAACTATTTCCAGTGATTTCATTGGCCCTGGTGAGAAGAGAACCCTAGATGATGCCGGCCCTGGGCGTTGTGTATGCTTGGTTTACATTCTAGTAAATTTACAGGGTGAAAGTCCTGGGCCCTATACCATGTGCAGAGAGAGAACAGATTTGCTTATTTGCTCCTATTGCCCTTTATCTTTCCTTTCTTCGTCAATTTTTGAATAAAGTTTAATAAATACACACTACGTGCCAGGCACCAGGATGGGCAATAGAAATGCAAAGCTGAAAAGACTTGATCTCAGCCTTCTGGAACAGGGGTTGGCAAAATATGACCCGCAGGCCAAATGCAGCTCTATGCTTGTTTTTGTACAGCCTGCAAGCTAAGAATGGTGTTTACATATTTATATAATTGAAAAAAGTCAAAAGAAGAATAATATTTCTTGACATGCAAAAATCATATGAAATTCAAATTTCGGTGTTGAAGAATAAACTTTTACTGGAACACAAACATGCCCATGTGTTAAGGTGCTGCCTATGGCTGCTTTTGCGCTACAACAGCAGAGCTGAGTAGTTGTGACAGAGACTTTATGGCCCAGAAAAAGTTTGCTGACCCCTGATGTAGGGTTTCATCATTTAGTGAGTGAGATAGACATGCAGTTAATTACAATATACTTGGATGACTAATTTGATGGCAGTAGAGACAAGAGACAATTATAGAAGAGTGTAAAGCTCCTTTTAGAAAATGCATCTGAGGGTTAATGTTTGAATTGCTACAGAAAGTGAAGAGATACTCAATGTGTGCATCAGGTGGGGAAGGCATTAGGATATTATGCCAAAGGTATGAGGGCAGGAAAGAGAGAGGCCCAGTTTTGGGAAGAAGAGAACGTTTCCACGTGTCTGTAGAGTCGAATACATAGGCTAGAACAGGAGATAAAGCAACTGAATTGTAACACATCCAAGTTCCCCAGTGCTATTCTAAGCAGTGTATTCCAGGCCAGTAGACCTAAGCCATTGAAAGACTTTGTGCAATTAGTGAAATGAACAGATTTACTATTTAAGTGATCCATTAAGGATCACTTAATTACTTAGTAATTTAAAATTGCTCAAGTCAGGATTTAAATTCAATCTTCTCTTTCTGCCCGAAAGTCATTTTGATCTATTCAAATCTTTGTTCATCCTTCAAACTTAGTGAAATTTTTCATCTTCCACAAGAACCTTGTGAGTTTTTCGATCCTTTCCTAATCTCACTTATTAGACTATCTTGGGATGTGTTCAACATGTAATACTTTAGCATCTTAATATATTTTTGCTTATTTTTATTGCTACTTTTCAGATATATAACAGAGTAATATTGTTTCCTCTCTCTCTATTCTTACTGCTTTTTCCCTCCAAGCATTTGGCAGTGAAAATGCAAGGTGGGTATAATGTAGAAGAGAGAAGTTGATCAAAGTGCTGAATGGATTTGCGGAAATCTATAGATAAGTGAAATCGCTTGAAAGAGACAGGCCATTAGGCCAAAGCAAGACAAAACTGTAGCTATTAACAGCTGTACAGATAAAATATGTTAGAAAATTAGCTCTGGAAATATGCACAAAACTTAAGTTCAAAAGGAAATGCCCTGTGCAAGGAAGAAGAGTGCATACCAAGATCTATTGGACAATCTGGGGCCACTGGCAAAGCAATTCTTGTTCTGGGAAAGAGCATGTGGTAGATTAAAAGGAATGGAAAAACAAACTACACATGTGCTCACTATTAAATTGGAGCTAAATGATGTGCGAACACATAGGCACAGAGGGAAGTAAATCCCAATGGAAATCAACCAGGGGGATGGGGGAGGAAGTAAGGGGCAAAACCTACTAACGGGTACTATGAACTCTATTTGGGTGACAGGCACATCTTTAGCCAATACTCAAGCATTACAAAAGTGATCCATGTAACCTAAAACATTTATAACCCCCTTAATATTTTCAAATAAACAAAAAATGTTACAAGGCACAAATTTTAAAACATGGTCACACATTATTTGTTGCTTCTCCCACTGAAGGCAGGTGTCTGGTTTCTCTCCTGTTGAATCCAGGCTGGGCCTAGTGAATGTAGCAGAGGTAATATTCTGGAATTTCTGCAGGGGATTTTTGGAACACTTTTTATGGGAGCCCTATGCTACCTAGTGAGAAGTCTGAGTATCCTGATATAACCATCTAGCAGAGGCTACGTGGAGGCATTCTGGTCGGAAGTCCCAAATGAGACCAGTCTTACAACCATCCTCACCAAGGTACTGGGTGGGTGGGAGAAATCATCTTGGACCCTCCAGACCAGACATCTGCAAGTTAATTATCACTGGTTGACCTCCTTTGACACCACTTGGAACAGAAAAATCACCCACCCAAGCCCTACCCAAATTCTTGACCCATGAAATTATGAGACAAAATGATTGTTGCTTTAAGTTGCTAAGCTTTGGAGTCATTTGTTAGACAGCAATATACAGAGAGAAGAGTGCTACAAACTAGTTTAGCTGAAAAAAAGTTATGAAAAACTCAGTTTCCCTTGAATCTTTCATTCATAGGGAGGATACACTAATGACATGAAGTATTAAGGTCCATCTAATGCATATATTTCTCAGTATAAATTAATAAATTTCATTCAGTTTTATTTAGACTCTTGTGAGTTGGGACAGTGTAAATTCTCCCCTAAGCTAGAGATATGCTTTTATATTGTGCTGATAAAAACTAATTTCTGGGTCATATAAATTCACTATGGGGAAAATCCTGCCTACTGAGACTCTGGGGCGACCAGTTGACCTTTAATGGTGATACTGAATTCACTTTTGCCATTCAAACTTCAACAGGGATTATAAGTTTATAATTATCCAACTATAATTAAACTACATAATTGTAATTTAATTTTTTTGCATACCACTTATTTAGGGCCATTCACTGTGCAAAGTCCCTTCCAAGCATTCTGTCACTGACATCTCACAACACTTCATTTCACAGATGAGAAAACTAATGCTGAAAGAACTTAAGGCACTTGTCCCCATTCATACAGCTATTGAAGAGCAAGAAATAGTCTTTGAACCTAGGTCTGTCTTACTCCAATGCCAGTTTGCTTAAACATCACCCCACAGGATGTCCAGTGGCTGAAGGATCTTATCTTTATCCGGTCACAATTTGGGGCACAAAATAGGTGCTCAATAAATATTGATTATTTGAATAACTGATTTCTAAAATATACTAACTTTGACTACAGTTGTCTTTCCTTTCTCCTTGTGCACTGCTGGAGAGAGTGTTACAAATGAAATAGAATGCAAACTTGATCTGTTGTCAGCTAATGAGAACTTTTGCCTTGAACTTTTCCTTAGGAATCTGGGCTTTGTCTTGAAAGCGCCAAGGAGAGGGGGAAATGAGAGTAGTGATCCATGCCCTGCAGCTTCATTTCCTCCAAAGCTCTTTGTTGGTTGCCACATGGGCACATACTGAGACAAACTTAAATCTACACAAATGTTTTAACAGGAGACAGAATGTCTCTTAAACTTAGCACATTTTCCCCTAGGAACTCGGTACAGTGAGTGGTGAAGGGTTTTAACATAGCTCCCCATTCCTTATTCATTAAGTATTCATTTTATGCATACTGTGTGCCAGACCCTGTGATCAACTGATCCTGAAGATCTTAGGTCCAGTTTATGAAATAGACATGCAAACAGATAGTCTAAATACCATGTGATAAGCACCACTATGGCTGCATGCACAAAATGCCATGGGAGCACAGAGGGAGAAGAGAGTAACTCTGGTTGGGAGAGTTGGGGGTTTGGTTAGTAAGAACTTTACAGAGGTGACATTTAGGCCCAAGCTTGTCCAATGATTGGTCACCAGGTGGAGAAGAGGGCATGCTGTTTAAAGTACAGGGAAAGGCATGAGTCATAAAAGAGCATGTTTCAAAACTGGCAAGTGTTCTGTGTGACTAGAGGTTGTGTGGCTTAAAAAATATGATGAGTCAGGTCAAGAATAATAATAGCTGCCACTTATTGACAATGGCTTTGTGTCAGTCACTGTGCTAAAATGTCTCCATGCATTATTATTAATTTAAAAAAATACACTATGAGGAAGATGTTATCCCCACTACACAGATGAGAAAACTGAGCCTCACTTAAGTATAATAAGTTCCCTTAATTCAAATTGCTAGCAAATGTCTATAGTGGTATTTGAACTCAGGTCTATTAACTACAAAGCTCATGCTTAATGGCATATTGCTTCTTGAGGAGGAGAAGGGTCTTTTAGTCATCCAACAAGTATGGACAATAAAAGGATCATATGATTTTTAAAAAACTGACTGCAGAGTGTGTGAAATGGATTATCGTGGTATGGGAGTGAAACCTGTGGAAAGAAGAATGATGGATTATAGTTAATAGCTTTAAGGGAATAGTGGGTTTACAAATTGGTAAAACAGTTTTCTCAATGAATTGTGAAATTGGTTTAGCCTTTCCAGTATCCTAAAAATGCAGGTTATGTCAGAAACATGAGAACATTCTTCTCAGTTCACTTTGGGCTTCCATTTCTGAAGGCTTATCAGATCAAAAAAAGGGGGTAGCAATTCGTTTTAGATTGACTATTAAAGACGCTCAAATTTATAACACATCATCCCATCACCCTCTGTTTGTGGCCTAGATTTCAACCCATTATCCCTGCCCCGGAAATTGTTTTCTCTCCTAATATCCTTTATCGTCACTGCCCCGCCCCCCACCATCATCTCCATTGGCGTATCAGTGTACTCTTATTTCTACTACATGAAAAAGAATTCTCTCTTGAACCCAGGTCTCTTTTCAGCTACCAGGACATTTTTCTGCTTCCCTTTTCAACCAAACACCTCAAAAAAGTTGTCTCTACTCAATCTCTCTAATTTCTCACTTCTCATTTTTGTAAAGCATCAATGATTTCACCATTCTTCCATCAAAGTTCCGCCATAAATTTGATGTTTGTTCTTGTTTCAATGTTGGCAGAATACGTGTTGCTCTGATAGTGGTTCTTTTCAAACTGATGTCTTATTCTTCTTGGTGCCCCAAACTAGATCCTGTTCATGCATATTGTGACAAGTTAGTGTCAGCTTATTTTGATGTAAAAAAATTTTGAAATACATAGTTTTTTCATAACATGCATTTTCATGAACTTTTTGAAGATCCTTCATGTGTATATGATTTTAGTTTGCATAATTTAAAAATTTAAAAAATGGTATCATTCTGCAACTCCATTATACAGGTCCAGAATCCCTAATCCAAAAATCTAAAATCTGAAATGCTCCCAAATTCAAAACTTTTTGACCTCATGTGATGGGTCACAGTTAAAATATAGCTAAAACTTTGTTTCATACACAAAATTATGCAATGTTTTTGGAGTAGGGATGCTCAATTGGTTCAGTTTACATAATTTTGACTGAACAATTAAAGTTGGGTGCATGTTCCACTTGATCGGTACCAAAACCATTGCACCCAGATAAGCTGCAGACAAAAGCAGAGCTTCCAATGGAAATTTTAAACAAGTGGGAACAAGATCTTGAAAAATGTCTTGGAATAATTGTAACAGGAGAAGAAACATGGCTTCACTAGTACAGTATAATCCTGAAGACAAAACACAATCAAAGCAATGGCTACCAAGAGGTGAAAGTGGCCCAATCAAAGCAAAAGCAGTTTGGTCAAGAGCAAAGGTCATAACAACAGTTTTTTGGGGGATGCCCAAGGTATTTTGCTTGTTGACTTTCTGGAGGGCCAAAGAATGATAACATCTACTTATTAGAGAGTGTTTTGAGAAAGTTAGCCAAAGCTTTATCAGAAAAATGCCTGGGGAGAGCTTCACAGAGAGTCCTGCACCACAACAATGCTCCTTCTCCTTCCTTTCATCAAATGAGAGCAATTTTGCAAGATTTTCAATGGGCAATGAGCATCCATCTTACAGTCATGATTTGGCTCCTGACTTTTGTTTGTTTGTTTGTTTTCTAAATCTTTAAAGGACACTCATTTTTTTTTCAGTTACTAATGTAAAACAGTACTGCATTGACATGGTTAAATTCCCAGGACCCTCAGTTCTTTAAGGATGGACTAAATGGCTGGTGTCATCACTTACAAAGGTGTCTGGAACTCAATGCAGCTTACATTGAGAAATAAAGTTCATATGTTTTTATTTTTACCATTTAATTCCATTTTTCCATGAGGTTTTTGAAGTCTTCTCATATGTCTCACATATGAAAGATTAATGCCAAATTCAAAATAGTGGCTACTTTTGAGGAGGATGGGAAATAGGATTGAGGAAGAGTATCTGAAATGTTTGATCTGAAATGTCTTATTTATTTTTTTAAAATTGTGAGACAAATATGGCAAAACTATTTAATTTAGCAATCATTAAAGCTAAGTATTAGGTTCACAAATGTACATTAATTATTTTTTATTTTTCCATATATTTTAAATACTTTATAAGTGAAATAAAGTGACTAAGCCCTTTACTTACAGATGTTCAGAGCCTATAGTTTAGAGGTAGAGGAAGATACATCTGCAACTAATTTGTATGTAGAACTTTTTTGATGACTAGAACAGAAAGTCCCTCAAGTCAGCTTCAAAATGGGGACATTTATTATAAAAAGCACACAGAGGATGCTTACTGAAATCAAAGGACAGAAGCCAAAGTACAGCCAGGACTCCTAGGGACTGGAACTGGGGCCTGGAATGTGGCCAGGAACCTGGGCTACCTTTCATAGAGCTGCAAGGTTGTGTGCTCTCTCATTCTCTCTCTTTCCGATTTTCCCTGGGCATCTACTTCAGTCTCTGCTGTCTACTTCCTCTTAACTCCTCTGATTCATCTGTAAGATATAAGATGAAGTTGCCCTACTGACTAGCAACTTTCTTTTATGATTCTGTTCAGATTCAAAAAGAATGTATATAATCCACACAAATCATCATTTTGAACGAGGCCACACAGGTCTTACTTCTATGCCAAGCCCGCATACAGCCCACTTCCCATGCCTAACCTGTTTGTGCCCTTTGCAATGCAAATAGCAGCCCCAGTTGTTTTCCTGAGTGGGGGCTATGGAGGTACCACTCAGTACTACCACTACTGCTACTACTACTAATAAGTAGCAGTTATTTAGTATCTACTGTGTTTCAAATACTACACCAAGCACTTTACTACATAATCCCCTTTCCTTTGCTTCATACATCAACCTTATAAGGTAATACTATTATATCCATTTTATAGGTGAGGGAAATGAGACAGACAGAAGCTAAGTAACTTACCTCAGGTTGCATTGTAAATGGTAAAGCCAGGGTTCTCAGGCCATCTGAGCATGGCTGGTAAAATTGATTGACATGTTTTGTCCTTCACTACCACTAGAGCAAGCTGCAGTGGATGTTATCAAACAGATACAGAGTGCAGGAGAGAGAGAAGACAGTCATTTGGACAGGGCACATGTGAAACTGCAGGAAAAAAGAATTCAAAATATAGTAACTCTTTCACATGCCTTTTCTGTCCTTAAAGCATAACCTCCAAGGTTGTCTCGAGCATCACTCTTTCCCAGACAGCTGAAGAGGAAAAGAGAGATCCAGGACAAGCAGATGCTTCTTAAAGGAGAAAATCCAGAAGTTACATGATCATTTGTATTCATACCTCATTGGCTTAACACCAGCCAGAGTGTCTGGGAAATGTAGTTTCCAGTTGGAAGGCCGTATATCCAGTTGAAATATTCTTATTCCTAAAAGAAAAGGCTAAGGAGATAGTTATATACAGTTGGTCATTTAGGAAGCATGATTTTCAGGAATTCCAAGAGAGAATTCTGTCCTTTCCCAACCCTTCAAATGGTGCTAGAACACCCCCTCCCCATATCCTTTATTCTGGGCCATTGCACAGGTTTTCCCTGCACAACTATAGGGGACATAATTACTCAATACTTTAAGGAGAATGGTATCTCAGAACAGGTTCTGGAGTGGCACATCTCTTATTCTTTTCTCTTTCAGCTTGTACTTCTGTTAAAAGGAGCCGTTCTCAGCCATTTGAATTGTAGTATGAGTATTTCTAATCTATCCTTTCTCAAACTAGATGACAAAGGGGACACACATTATCAAAATCTGTGGGATTCAGCAAAACCAGTCCTAAGGGGAAAATTCATAGCCTTAAATGCCTACAGCAAAAAGACAGATCACAAATCAACAATCTAATGAATTGTCTCAAGGAACTAGAAAAGGAAGAGCAAACCAATCCCAAACCCAGCAGGAGAAAAGAAATAACTAAGGTGAGAGGAGAACTAAAGAAAATCAAAAACAAACAAATAAAAAAAAATAGAATAATGAAACAAAAAGTTGTTTCTTTGAAAAGATAAACAAAATTGATAGACCCCTTGCTAAATTAACCAAAAAAATAAAAGACCCAAATAAGCTCAATCAGAAATAGAAAAGGAGATATTACAACTGATACCATAGAAATACAAAATGTCATCTGTAAATACTATAAAAATCTCTATGCATATCAACTCAAAAACGTTGAGAAAATGGACAAATTCCTGGAAACACCCAATCTCCCAAAGCTCAATAAGGGAGATATAGAACTCCTGAACAGACCAGTAATAAGCAATGAAATTGAAGCAGCAATAAAAAAACTTCCAACACACAAAAAAGTCCCAGACCAGATGGTTTCACAGCCAAATTTTATCACACCTACAAAGAAGAATTGGTATCCATACTGCAAAAATTATTTCATAGCATTGAGAAGGAAGGCTTCCTCCCCAACTCATTCTACAAAGCCAGTATCACTTTGATACCAAAGCCAGGAAAGGAAACAAAAAAAGAAAACTATAGACCAATATCCCTCATGAATACAGACACAAAAATACTCAATAAAATTCTAGCAAACTGAATTCAGCAGCACATCAGAAAAATAATCCACCATGACCAAGTGGGCTTCATCCCGGATGCAAGGATGGTTCAACATATGTAAATCCATAAATGTGGTTCACCATATAAACAGAAGCAAAAGCAAAGACTATATGATCCTCTCAATAGATGCATAAAAAGCATTTGACAAAATTCAGCACCCTTTTATGATAAAAACTCTTAACAAAAATAGGGATAGATAGGACGTACCTCAAAATTATAAAAGCCATATATGACAGACTCACAGCCAACATCATACTGAATGGGGAAAAGTTGAAAGCAGAACTGGAACAAGACAAGAGTGCCAACTCTTACCACTTCCATTCAACATAGTGCTTGAAGTCCTAGCCACAGAACTTATGAATTGTTTATTTCTGGAATTTTCCATTTATTAGTTTTGGACCTCAGTGGACCATGGGCAACTGAAACTGTGGAAAGCAAAACCACAGATAGGAGGGGACTACTGTACTGGCATAAAGACAGACATATAGACCAATGGAATAGAAGAGATCCCAGAAATAAACCCTCCCATATGTGGCCAAACAGTTTTTGACAAGGGTGCTAAGACCATTCAATGGGAAAAGGACAGTCTTCAACAAATGGTGCTGGGAAAACTGGATATCCACATGCAAAAGAATGATGTTGGACTCTTATCCATCACCATATACAAAAATTAACTCAAAATGAATCAAAGACCTATATGTAAAAACTAAAATGATAAAACTCTTAGAAGAAGCATAGGGAAAAATCTTCATGACATAGGATTTGGCAGTGATTTATTTAATATGACACCAAAGGCACAGGCAATAAAAGAAAAATAGACAAATTGGACTTTGTGGAAATTTAAAATTTTTCTGCACCAAAAAACACTATCAACAGAGTAACAAGGCAATTCACAGAATGGGAGAAAATATTTGCAAATCATATATCCAATAAGGAATTGATTTCCAGAATATATAGAAAATTCCTACAACTCCACAACAAAAGAACAGTCTGATTCTTTTAAAAAATATTTTTATTTTATTATTATTATTTGAGACAGGGTCTTGCTCTGTTGCCTGGGCTGGAGTGCAATGGTGTGATCACAGCTCACTGCAGCCTCAAACTCCTGGGCTCAAGCGATCCTCCTGCCTTAGCCTCCAGAGTCACACTTGAGATTACAGGCATGAGCCACCGTGCCTGGCAAACAACCTAATTTTAAAATAGGCAAAGGACTTGAATAGACATTTCTCCAAATAAGAAATACAAATGACCAATAAGCACATGAAATAATGCTCAACGTCAATAATCATTAGGAAAAAGTAAATCAAAACTACAATGAGACATTACCTCACACCCATTAGGATGGCTGCTGTAAAAAAAAAAAACACAGAAAATAACAAGCATTAGTGAAAATGTGGAGAAATTGGGACTCTCGTACACTGTTGGTGGGGATGTAAAATGGTGCCTCTGCTGTGGAAAAACGTTCGGCAGTTTCTCAAAAAATTAAAAATAGAGTTACCACATGATCCAGCAATTTCACTTCTGAGCATATACCAAAAAAGAATTAAAAGCAGGGTCTCGGACAGATATTTATACATTCATGTTAATAATAGCATTATTTACAATAGCTAAAACATAGAAGCCATCCAAGTGTCCATTCACAGATGAATGGAGAAACAAAATGAGCATATCCATACAATGGAATACTATTCAACCTTAAAGAGGAAGGAAATTCTGACATGTGCTACACCATCAATGAACCTGAGACCATTATGCTAAGTAAAATAAGCCAGTCACAAAAAGACAAATACCATATGATCCCACATGAGATAGTTAGAGTCGTCAAAATCATAGAGACCAAAAGTGGAATAGTGGTTGCCAGGGGCTGGGGAGAGGGGAGAATGGGGAATTAGTGTTTAATGGGTATAGAATTTCAGTGTTACAAGATGAAATGAGTTATGGAGATGGATGGTGGTGAAGGTTGTATAACATTTTGAATGTATTTGATACCACTGAACTGTACTTCAAAATTGGTTGAGGTGGTAAATTTTATGTATATTTCACCTTAATAAAAATAACTTTTTAAATACAAAAAAAAACCTAATTAAGAAGGCTATCAACAAGGAGACATATGAATCTTACTAGGATCTTGGTTAGAAAAAATATACAGAAAATTAAAATTTTATAAGTTCTTTTATTAAAAAAAAAAAAAAGAGTGTAATGCTCATGGAGTCAAACCACAGGAAGGGCAGGGACTGCAGGTGGGTCTTAGGGAAGCTTGAACCAGATGCTCAAATGCCACCAGGATTTTCTCATGTCATCTCTGCCCCTTGACTGTTGTAGAGAAGCGAAGGCTACGGCTGATAACATGGCCACCAACCGCTCCCAGGTTCATGTTGTCCAGATTCTCTCCTGGAAGAAAGTGAGAGCCTCCTTGGTCCCATGAAAGTACCTTGAAAGAGCTCTGATTGCTGCAGCTCAAACCAGGCATCCATCTTTGGTCACAGAAAGAGGGGTCACATGAGACTCAGAAGCCCCCATCAAGGTCACAGTGTCAGAACAGAGAAATGAGCATTTATCAGATAGAGCAAGGGTTCTCAGAGGGAAGGACTTTACCCCAGGGGACACCAGGCAATGTCTAGAGACGCTGATTGTCACAATCAGTGGGGGAAGGGGAACTGTGTGTGTTACTAGCATCTAGTGGGTCAAGGTCATGGAAGCGGTTAAATATCCTGTAATATAGAGAATAGCCCCTCACAACAAAGAAAAATCCAGTCCAGAATGTCTATACAAGTGCTTCTTGATTTATGATGGGGTAACATCCTGATAAATCCATTGTTAGTTGAAAATATTATAAGTTGAAAATGCATTTAATACACCTAACCTACCGAACATCATAGCTCAGCCTAGCTGTACCTTAAAGGTACTCAGAATACTTATACTAGCCTACAGTTGGGCAAAATCATCTAATACAAAGCCTATTTTATAACAAAGTATTGAATATCTCATGTAATTTACTGAATACTATACTGAAAGTGAAAAGCAGAATGGCGTACGTGTATTCCAAGTATGGTTTCTACTGAACGTGTATGGCTTCTGCACCAACGTAAAATCAAACCAATGTAAGTCAGGGACCATCTGTAGCAGCAAGGTTGAGAAACCCTGGGGTAGAGCGAAGGAGAGTGGCTGGGAAGAATCTTGCTCTTACTAGAAGGGGACAGGGGTGTTGGGCTACTTTGACAATAGTAATCCCTACGAGTGGTGAACTGTGGGAACTGTGATTCAGACCCGGGAATAAAGGACAAGGATTCAGGGTCATTTGACCAGCCCTGAATCTTAAGTCTTGCCAGCCTGAGCTTGGGCAGGAGCCTTCAACCTGGACCACCCTAGTTGACAGGCACTTGATTCTTTTGAGAGGGCAAAAGTTTCCCATTATTAGAGGCTTTATCCTGACTTTGTCCCTATATCTGCAGCTCTTGGGGACCATGCCAGGTAGCTCGCTGTGCTGGGATTGGGGCTACCTCAGCTCACATGGGTGGCCTCTCCAGTGTCCTCTCATGCTCTCCCTCCCAAAGCGATATCCGCCACCCACCTGCCCCCACTGCTGCACGTGTCAGTCTCTCACCTCTGTGCCTCTGTGCAGGCTGCTCCCTTTTTCTCTGACTGCTCTGCTGCTTGTTACCATTCATGGCTTAGCTCGGGGGTCACTCCTTCAGGAAGCCTTTCATGCACCACACTCACACACACATGCACACACACACTTCTGAGGTGCTGCCCCACACCTGTGCTCCCACGCACGGCATTCTGGGATCACCTCCCCACAGTGTCATACAACACCACAGTGAGATTTGTGGTCTCATGTCTCCAAACACTGGTGATCTCCTTGAGCAAAGTGACTGTTTTAATCCCTCCTGGGTCTCCAGCACCCAGGACGGTAACTGTCACAGTGCCGATGAGGTGCCGATGACTTTACCAGCCCGAAGGCACAGGAAGCCAGATAAAATGACCTCTAAAGACCCCTTACCACCTTAAGATTTTTGACAACTTATAATTAATCAGGAAGGTTAGAGATCAAAGTAGGTCTTTAATCTATTTCTGTGCAATATAAATGAAAGTCTCTGATAAACGAAGCACCAGGATGGCAATAAATGGAAGAGCACACCCTGTCTTTGCCCTACCTAGAAAGTCCTCAATCCAAAATGCCAGCCTAGAATCCTTTTTTTTTTTTTTTTTTTTTTTTTTTTCCTGAGGATGTGTTAAGAGCTCCTGTTTCCAACCTGGCACCGACGTAGTTAAAGCTGCACCATTTGCTGTGTGAGGCTTTGATTCTGCTGACTTTATTTCAAGCAATCAAAAATATCTAATTTGCATTCACATTCACATCAGTGGCCCATATGTTAGCCCTGTTTAAAAGCTATAGGCTTGCATTCATTATGAAAGACTTGGCTCCCCCTCCTTATCTTTTCACTTTAAAATTATTGAGATACTGTCGCTACAAAGGGTTATATTTAGCAGAGACACAGCGTTTCCGTGTGCGTATGTGTCTCTGCCCATGTCTGTGTGTCTGAAAAGGATCCGATATTTGCATCTTCCTCCAAAATATCCGCTAACTTTCAAAATGGGAAAAGGAAGAGCCGTCGCTTTCTCTATCCATTTCATTTGTGACAGCGCTGCCTCCTACCTAAGGCATCATTAAAATACCGCGTCGCAATATGTCTGTGCACATGACTCTAGACCACACACTGGGCCCCGATAAGCAGGCCCCTCCGGAGAGCCGCGGCGAGAAATTCACAGTTTCTAGAGAAGGGGCCCAGCCAAAGCTTGCTCCTGAGATTCAATCACATGTCAATTAGATTCCACTCATTCTTTTATTTATCAAAAATTGACTGAGCTGCTACTATGCAAAAAGCACTCTTCTACGTAAAGGCACAAAGGTTTGTAATGAGGGGTTGCAGCTATCAAGGAACTTTCAGGGGGCAAGGACAGGGGGGATGAGCATCCCAACAATTATGCCTCTGTTGGAAAATACGCTAGGACAGTGGTGTGTGCCAAGTGCTAGGAGAACACTTTAAGGGACAATGGTCTTTCCTGGAGAGTCAGAGCAGCAGGTAGGACCCAGTGGGCCAGGAGGTCATCATCCCCAGCTGGGCACATTTGACCTGGGCCTTCAGGAAGGAATTCATGGTTGGGGGAAGCAGAGAAAGGATGAACCAGGGTAGGCTGTGAATTCAGAAAACACCTTTGTTTCAGTGCATAGCAGATGTTGTGCCCATGGGCACCCCTCCCCTCCCTGAATGTGTCTTAGCTAAAAGACACAATGGCCAAGTGTGTACAACCAATGACAATAGTGTCTTTGTTCTCTAGAATGATATAGAAGTAACTGGTGAAAGTGGAGAAACCAGGAAACTGAGAAAAGAAGTCTATATCCCCTCCATTCTTTTGTCCTGTTAAGAGTTTTTATTTTTTCCTTGCTCTGCATAGTCATTGCTATTTAAAGGGAAAAAATGAAAAGATATTTTGAATTGATGAATTCTAAATAACATTCCAAGTTTTATCACTAAAGAAGCTAATTAGAGAAACTGCATCATGACATCAAGCTAAAATGATCAAATAAAGTGACGTGGAACAATAGCACGTATGTGTATTCAATCCAATGCATTGGAGGCAGGAGAAACGTGTGCAAGAGCCTTTATTGTGGTTTTCATTGGAATGAAGAGTCAAGGCAGGGTAAGCAGGTTTAGGATTGGCTAGTTTGAATAATTCCAGCAGACACTGGGATATAAGAGCGGTCCCTGGTTATTTGGTACCTGGCCCTGGGGTAATTATGGCAGGGAAATAGTAGCTTGGAATGTGAAAGCCTAATACAGAAGTGGTGAGGGATATTGGTTGGGTTGGTTGGGTTGGTTTTCATATGAAAGGTACACTCTAGTGGGTGGGGCAGTCCATCCAGGCCAGTAAGTCCCCAGATGTCAAAGCATCAGATACAGAAAATAAAAAGACATGGTTAATGCAGTTTGCCATTAGGGGTACAAATGTCAAAGTGGTGGTTCTCAGACCTTTTTAAAGTTTGCTTTATACTGTGGAATCCTTTATTCAAATAAAATCTTACTTATGGCCAATGTATAAAGTAATTACTAAGAGTTGCTCTGGTTGAATTAAGGATCATTGGCTCAGAGCCTGGAATACACACCTCCCTGCCCTTTTCCTGGGTGGTTCTTGAGGAGAGACCTAGGATGATGATCTGGAAATAGGGCACCAGAGGCCTCTCCCAGTACCAGTTACACCCACCATAATGAGGGACTCGGCTGCCCACGTTCTAGCCCTGTGTGCATCCGTGACCTTGGTCTGTTGGAGGTTCGCCAAAGGTTCCAGGAACTCATCACAGTCTGTTCTGCCAGAAGACTGCTCGCAAGAACACCATCTGCACAGAGGACAGGGCCAGGAAAGGAGACACTTCAAGACAAGTTGGGATTTGTATTAGGTACTATTACATATAAGGCCTTTTCTGGACACAAATCACAATATATTCCTTGGAGGAGTTAGACCGAACCCCGTAGAAGAGTCTGGCCTGGATTAAAGCACCTTGAGCAAGCTCCTCTGCTCCCTTCTCCCTAAGCTCACGTGAGATTCTCAAGTCCTCCGTCTTCCTACTCCAGTGGCTGGGAAAGACCTGTCTGGAGACGGGCCAGACTGTCACGAAGGAGGAAGAGCAAGATTTTGCCTCAATGCTGAGGCCAGAGTAATCGTAACGACCTGCCCAGAACTTTTTTCAGGACTGCCTTGGTTCACTCACTACATGTAAGCCAAAGAAAGAAGAAAGTAAATCTATATTTCACTATCATTGTCATTAGCATTGTCATTAATACTGTTGATTTTATTGTAATTATCAGTTTTTTCATAATACAATCATGCACCACATAATGATGTTTTGGCCAACGACAGACCACATATATGACAGTCATCCTATAAGATTATAATGGAGCTGCCCTGGAGAGGTGTACCATTTCTTTTCTGTATGACTATACCACTTTCTTGCTTCAAGGTAATTATTACTAATGCAAGTTCAATGTGCTTTTTTTTTTACTATAACATGGCTGCAAGAAGCTGTATCTCTCCATCTTGCCAACCTAAATTTGCTAAGTTCTTTGACTTACTACATCCTGTCTTTGCTGGGATGCTAAAAGCATGGGCCGAGCATTGAGTCTCCCTACTCCATCACCTGCAGTGAACCTCATCTCATCCTGCTCCTGTGCTCATAGCAATAAAAGGTCTTTTTTTTTTTTTTGGTCCCTGATTGTACATCGGTGCCCTGTTCCTTCCCATGTTCTTTTCTTGTGGAAAAGCATCCACTGGGAGGGAAGAGTGACTTTCTGTTCGGATTCTTGGGTTAGAAAATGATCCCCCATTGTTTTGCACCATGGAACCTTCCAAACAGCAACTCCTTGGAAGCAATGGTGTCTGACATGCCGCTTAATCAGTTTTTGCTCAGTATCAAGTAAAGAAATTTTCTTGTGTTTATTTGATTTTTTGATTTTGAGTTCAGGACTTTGTTCTGGAGAGTTGAAAGAACTTGCCAGGAGTCTGACTTCTGAAATAGTGGAAGGATACTCTGTTTCCCGTAAGGCTTCTCTTTGAATCTCAGCACATCCTGGCACAGAGGAAAGGGCCTACCTTGAGGGCTGATTGTGTACTGAGTGGAATTAGCGTCCTGTTAGCTCCAGCAGAAACCTGATATGGCAGATCCAGGGTGAGGTAAATACTTAGCAGCCTGTTTTTGTGATACAGATGTTTCTATTTACTGGCTGAATGATTTTAACTCCTCTCTTCCTTTCATTCATATTGACAAGATATTGAATGTTCAAGTTTAGATTATTTATACAAAAATTTTCAAAATTTATGGAGTATGGTAGCTACATAGCTTGTTATTTTATATAGTTACCTAGTAGAAAGAAGCATACATGTAGCTCTGAACTTGCTTTCTTGGCTTCCTAGGTAATATAGAGAATTAGAAATTAAATTTCACTCATATGGTCAGATAGCTGAAGTAGAAAACAAGCTAACGTGCAGATGCAGAGGAACCACCCTTGATGACATGAATAATGAATGATACAGGGAAGCAGTTGGTTGTGGGTAGTGTTATGTTTCAGGCCCTACTGATTCTGGCATGGCCACCTTGCACATCTCTAAAAATTTAGGGACAAACACTTAAATATATCACAACAGCAACAACAGAAAGGCATTTGAAGAACATGATAGGATGACTTCAAGATTAATTTTGCAAATATTTTTAAAAAGAATTTATGGGGTCTATTCACTTATAATTGGCATCCTAAGGTTTTTGAAACATTCTCAGAAATATCTGAAACTCATTGATGTAGAAACTACTCGGCAATTGTTCAAGAATGTGAAGAGGGGCTGGGCATGATGGCTCATGCTTGTAATCCTAGCACTCTGGGAGGCCAAGGTAGGAGGATTGCTGAGGTCAGGAGTTCAAGACCAGCCTGAGCAAGAGCGAAGACCCGGTCTCTACTAAAAATAGGAAAAAATTATCCTGGCATGGTGGCGCACGCCTGTAGTCCCAGCTACTCGGGAGGCTGAGGCAGGAGAATCACTTAAGCCCAGGAGTTCGAGGTTGCTGTGAGCTAGACTGATGCCATGGCACTCTAGCCTGGGCAACAGAGCAAGACTCTGTCTCAAAAAAATAAAATTAAATTAAAAAAGAATGTGAAGAGGAGATTCGGAGATACTCTGTAATTCTGTTTTTGCTTTTTGTCACTTTGAATTACTAAGTGACAGAATCCCTAGTAACATAAGAGATAAACTTATGTCTCTCATGTAATAATCATCTCATGATCTGCATAGTAAACTTGACTTTCAAGACAGTAACTTATGTCTCCAAGGTCACGCTCTAAATCTATACTGTCCAGTAAGGTAGATACAGGCTACATGTGGTCATTAAGCACTTGAAATAGACTCACTAAAAAATTGCACTAGGATAACTAAAAAACTCTGTATTTAAAATTTTGTTTTATTTTAATTAATTAACATTTTAAAACTGATATCTGGCTCAGTTATTGGAAAATTTTAGGTACATCTGGAGCAATTTGGCTATGTTAATATACTTTTTCAACTGCAAATATAAATACAGACCAATTATTCCTGAGGAACATTTAGCATCTGAATCAAGATGTGTTGTAAGTGTAAAATACACATCAGATTTCAAAGACATAATATGAAAAATGATGCAAATGTTTCATCAATAATTTTTATATTGATTGCTTATTGAAATTTGGATATATTGAGTTAAACGTAATCTATTAAAATTAATTTTAACGGTTTCTTTGCACTTTTTTTTAATGTGACAACTAGTATTTTAATTACATATGTGCTTTGAATTATATATCCATTGGACAGTGCTGCTTTGGAGAGTAAAACACATGAGATTGCAAATCTAATTTTTTGACTTTTGGTCTTTTGGGTTTTTCCCCCTGAACTATGCTATTTCTCTAGAATGCTTTCTTATCTCCTCCATTATCTTTGCAAAAGATGGTATGTGGACTTTCATCAAAAGATAAAATTTGAAACAAGCTATCTGGCTGGTTTAGACTGCATTAGTATCTTGCCTATTCTCTACTGCTGGTCCCTCCTTTTAGATCTCTACCTTGCTCTCAGTGTAGGCTGCTAATTGTGACTCTTCATTTCATTCTTTGTGTGATTTTTTTTTTTTAACCAAATTCACCATCTCTTCCTGAAGGAGGATGATACATCTCCACCTCTTGAACTCAGGCATGGCCTTGAGAGTTGTTTTGGCCAGGGAAACCTGAGCAAAGGTGATGTCTGTCTCATGTGTGTGGAAGCTCTAGAACTATGTGGGCTTTTACATATTTTCTTTTTTTCTTCTGTCATGAGCCCAGGTGGAGGCTGCAACATCTCAGGTAGAGCTCTGGGCTCTGGAGTGATGATGACAGGAGTGAGCTGTCACCAATGATGGATCCCAGCATGCATAAGAACCGCCCTTGTGTTAGAAGCCAGTGAAATTTAGGGGTCACCTGTTATTGTTGCATAACCTAGTCCTCAGCATTTATGAACTTTGGGCAAGGTAAGAGGAAAAAATGGAGAAAGACGAAGAAACTGGGTTTGATAGTGGGAAGACAATTCCCATTTTTACTGTTATAAAGGTTTGTGAGGACATCGTGACAAATATCCCATCTAAATGATTTTCTGCTCCGCCTAGAGGGAGAGTAAAGAATTTTCAGTGCTAAAGACTCCTCCTGAAGACTACAACACTTGAGTAGGGTTTGTTTTCTTTTCAAGGAAAGAGGCACCACTTCTAACCCCATATAGCTATAGCTAAAAGGTTCTCAAAGGCAGACAGTATATCTAATACGGATCTTGTGATTTTAATGGAAAATTGATCCCAGCTGAGAGAAGAGGCTATGCCAAGACCTCTTGATTGTAGAGGATGTTACTGTTTTTTGGATTCCTGAAGGATATTACTTTTTCTCTCCACGTCTTTTCTAAAATGACATTAGAGATAAAGGATGAAAGGAGAAAGTAGCTATTAACTCAGAGTTGTTTCTATTTTAATGAAGTATTTTTTTAATTTTGAAAGAAGTAAACATCTATTTTCAATTTAAAACTTTCAGGAGAAAATGAAGTAAGAAGTAAAAATCTTCCTCTCTCTGCCCAAAGAATCCCAACTCTGTTGCTCAGAAGTATTACTGTTATGGTTTCTTTTGTCTTCCAGAAATTTTCCATACCTATATCAGATCCAAATAAAGCCAAAGAAAAGTATGGAAATTTTGAAAGAATTGGAAACACGGAGTTTGAAGTATAAGGAATTAAAAGAAAACTCTGTAAAAGTTACAGGCAGGGTCTACTTCATGGGCGGTGACAGGAACTATCACACAAGCCTCCTGCTTGGAAGAGTCCCACATTTAGTTTCATGCTTGGATGTTGCTGTTTTGAAATTCTTAATACTTTTTTTTTTTTTAACAAAGGTCCCTGCATTTTCATTTTGCACTGGGCCTGGAAAATTACTTAGCCCTTCCTGGGTACAGATGGTAGGAGTAAATGGGAAATTAAATATTTAGAAAATGTTTAGGAGGATGAAGTTTCACTTGAGGGTTACATCTGGATAAAAGTGAAAAATTGGGCCTTTGGAATCTTTTTTGCACGTGCGTCTACTTAAACCAATATCAACTAGTACATACAGTCCCTTCTAATCCTTGTTTTTAGATTAGGTAACAGGCTGACAGCAGACTTGTGGCAGTAATGAAATTATTGGTATGATTCTTTCAGAAAAACATCAGTGTAAGCAGCTGCCCACTGAGTAGGGAAACAAGAAATAGAAAAAGAAAATTCAACCAGTAGTTTGCAATGGCAGATTATAATTTAGGCTGAAATTATGATAGTTATGATGGGAAGAATTGCAGTATGTGCTGAGATAAATGTTTTACTTGTGCAGAATTTAACACCAAGTTTATATTTATTTTTTGACAATAAATGATTTTTAACTACCTTAGTATGTAAATGAAAATGGTCATGAAGACTGAAATTTAGCAAGTGATAAAATGGGGTTAATATTTACGTATTTGCCATGTTGTATGTAGACACATATTGCACATATGTTTATAAATGCATATATTTATATAATACATATCAGTATGGAAGAGGGAATATCATGTGACAAGCATCTTGGAAAAGAAAGGAACATGGTAAATTCTGTCCATTCTCTGACAAAGGAAACACCAAAATAGGACCAGGTTCTTGGTGGGAAGATCACAAGTTTAATTTCATAAGCACATGAAAAGTTGAATCCAAAGTGCTTTAGAGACATCTAAAAGGAGATATAATAAGTAGTCTTTCGGACACATGCATTTAGAGATCAAAGGAAATGTCTGATCTAGAGATATGAATTTGAAAGTCACCTGTGTATAATTGGTGATTGAAGTCTCAGCTATCAATGAGATCACTTGGGCAAAGAAAATCTGTTCGAGAGAAGAAAAGAGGCAGCCACCAATCCTTGCAGAATGGATAGGCCGGCTCGTGGCACTGAGAAGGGCGGGGCAGAGAGCAGGGAGTGGAACCTGAACTGTGTTGGGGACAGAAGCCAAGGGAAGAGATTACTTCAAGAAGAAGACATGGTTAGCAGTGCCAAAAGCTACAATCAGGTGCAGTAAGATAAGAAATGTATTCATTAGATTGAGTAACACACAGGTCATTGGTATCATGAAAAGAGTTGTTTGGGACAGAGCCAGACAAGGGTAGGTTGAGGAGTGAACGGGATACAAACAGTGAAAATGCACCATCTTGCTGTTGCTCTTCCTCATTCTCCCCCTCCTTCTCAGGTTCAAAGATACAAAGAGTCAAGCCATACAATTCTTGCTAGACTGACAAAAGAGGCGGAGGCAGAAAGGGTGACTCTGGCTCCTGCTCCAGGTCTTCATCTGGGAGTGATGTCTGCAGTTAGGAAAGCCACTGAAGAAGTGGGACACAGGTCCTCGTTTGGGGGCAAAGAGATTTGGGGCAGTACTCACTGTCTCACATGGTAAAGACTGAACCCCTATGTCCCTGTGTCTGTGCTGGGACTCAGAGCCAAGAGGAAGTGTGTGGCGGGTGTGCTCCCCACTGAGAGGCCACACGCCTGGTGCACTGTGGCAAGGGCCTGGCATTAGTGCAAAGTTAAGTCTCCTCTTGATTACTGCAAATGACCAGAGCCCATGGAGGCCCAGATTTCACCTCTGTGATCTCAAATTTGGACTTATGTGCTTGGCTCTAACTGAGGCAGCACACACAATCTCAGGAGTACACACATAGGATTGGAAAGAAGACATCTGAAAACAGTAAATCTGCATTCTATTCCCTGTCACCTCGGGCAGGCTAGTGGACTTTTCTGCATCAGTTTTCCTGCCTTTGAAATATCGGTAATATTACCCATCTGATAAAATGAGGTTGATGGAAACATTAAATGACATAATATATGAAAAGTGCTTTGAGCAGTGCCTAGCATATAGTAAACACTCAATAAAATGTAAGTGGTTAATATTTTCATCACTATCAGACACTTGTGAATAGCAGAACTATATTACATTGCATTTCTGGTACGAAATATTAATTTGTTAAATTTAAATATTTTTAAAATACCATAATTTCTGTGTCCTTGCTTTGAAATTTCTTTATTTTTTAATATACCAAAACTTTAAAACAATCCAAGTGTTTAGCATTACTCTCCACTTATGAGTGGACTTGACAATGATCACTAAAGCAGAACTGCATATAGATATTGAATGTGAGAGAAAGAGGTGAGGAGAAACTCTCTCCCTGTCTTCATAATTGCTAAAGATCACTTGAATTTTCAGCCTTTCTTATTCTTTAAAAGGCACTTGATAAGGTGATAAAATATTGCTGCTACTGTTGGTGTCAATGTCGTTATTTAAACATCCGGCACTGGTTGGAAACTGTCTTCAGACACCAGACAAATAGGCAAGGTCAGCTCTTAGCATCTCTAGACAAAGGGGATTGTTGAAGATTGCTTTGTGAATTTTTATATAAAAAATCAACCTACAGAACTGTAGCGCACAGTAATATTAAAGGTTCTGTTGCTTATCAACTAGAATTAGAGCTCGGAGCCCAAGGTTTAAATCTCTGGAAAAAGGAGGGAAAAAAGCTCCTCGTATCTAGCTTGATGGTCAGGCAGAAAACATTCACTTTTCTCAGGAAAAAACAAAAAAAGAAGGAGAATTGCTAAAAGAAAAGATTAATTACTGGACGTGATTATTCATGCCAGATGAATTAGTCTTTGGAAATTCAGAGCTGATGGAATATATATTTTAAGAGCAATGACAGCTTTGCTACTTTTTAAATATTGTCTAGTAAAGAAAATATTCAGAGCCAGTGATGGTATTTCTGAGCACCAATTAATTTCTTCTAAAAGGCATTCTAAATATCCGACAGATATTGGCACCCACGGTGGACTAATAAGGGAACAAACACAGGACTTAGCAAAGCTAAAGCTCAAGGCTATGACGGGAAAAACTAGTTCACAGTGAATTTCCACAGGGAGCAATTCAGACCCAGGCGCAGGTAGGGGTGGAGGAGGAAGGCAGGACAGCTCACAGCCGGGAGCTCTGGGCCGGGGAGCTGTGCGTTCTAACAGTCCTCTGCTCACAAATAATTGTAACCGCAAATAAATTTCCTTTACCCAGAGGATAGGTATTATATCCCCATTTAAAAAATGGAAAACGGAGACTAAGAGACTGTGTGTGACTTGTCCCAGGTCACACAGCTGGTAATTCGGCAGGGGTGGCTGGGGGCTGGGATGAAACCCCACGACGTTCCTCATCGTGCGTGGACTCTTCTGCTCCGCCCAAGCTGTCTCTCACCGCCCCCCACCACCGCCACCCCTGTCTGGTTATCTAACCATTCTTGGAGGTGTTTTTTAATCAGAGAATTGCAAAGACAGATTACGTGAAAACGGCTGAATCTGTATCATGGGAGAAGCCCCACGTGCTGTAGACTGTTCCGTTAACTTAAGCGCAGCTGTTATGTTCCTGCAGACATCGTTTGCCACGTTGCCTTGTTGTAGCCAGTTAGTCGACTGATACCTAGCTTGGTTATGAAAGGGCACGAACAGTTTAACAAGCTAAAAATACTAGGGAGGGAGCAGAGGGAGCAAAAATAAGACACGAGAAAAAGCTCAGGAGAGGGACAGCAACTCTCACTGATACTTGGCCAAGGATGTGACTTCGCTCTGCTCGGTGCCGTGCCTCTTCTTCCATTTCCCGTGGGAGGCCACCCCTGTGCCTGCGTGGGCGTCACCCTGTCCTTATCACAGGCGGGTGACGGCACAGGGATGTTGCTTCCTGTTTCCCTAAACGGGAGATTTACAAGCAATGAGAGAGAATGGTTCATATCCACAGATAAAATAGATCAAAGTTCAAAATTTCCCACATATTGGTAAAATATTGATTTATTTCCTTTTAATACCTTTTCTATGTATATGTATAAACTTTTCTGTAGATTCAAAATTATGCCATGTACATAATTTTGTATTCTGCTCTGTTTTCCTCAGTATTGTTACTGCATGAAAAAAATCTATGAAAACAGTTTGGGAAACAAATGTAATTAGTTTTTTGTTTTGTTTTTTTTTAAAATTGTGAAACAAATACATTCCTATGGAAGACAACTCAGGAGTCTACAAGGGTCTGGGCTCTCCCCACCCACACCCAGCCCTGTCCATCCCCAGCACAGTTTGCTAAAATGCTTGTCGCGCCTGAACAGCACCGCTTGCTACTGGGGTCAGTCTGACTCTCCGGGCCTGTCCCTTGCTGGCTGTAGCTGAGCTACGGAAATGGAGGAGAGAACTTACATGTGACTTCTCTTGATCTAAAATGAATTTACTCTCTAGCCAGAGACATTTCTTTCTTGATGGTTTTTGCCTGCCTCTGTGAAATATTCCCCCTCCTCCCTGGCACCCCAGCTGCCAAAGGTCAGTTTTGCTGCTTGGCCATTTTATAATAATCTTAATATTGTAAACTTGGAGGATGTAGCTTTACCTGCTAGTTTGTTCTGCCCTTGGGCAGGTGGACCGTGAGCTTGGTATGTGAGGCAGTGTATGATTCATCCAAATGCCATGTCCGTGTAGGCTGAGGAAAGCAAACTCCAAGCACGAAGACATAGGCTAAGCCCAGAGCTTCCAATTTGTCTGGCTCCTGGACTCCTGGCTTCAGTGCTGGGTTCTGTGTCTGACTTCCATCGCTGCCTCTGATGTCCTCGTGCAACTTTCTTACCTCTTTTTACATCTCGGTGTTTGGCTGCTCACTCTGAAGGCTTTTGGTGTTTTCTATTAATATTACCATAGGAGTCTCCATCCTAACCTCATGGCCATGTGGAATTTCAGCTCTGGCCAGGCTAAGCCTATTCTCTCTTTTCTCCCTTTGAGATGGAGCTGATTCCAACACTTTGCTTATAAATATTGTTGGGACACTCATAAACTACACGGGGACAAAGCAAGAAGTCCCAGCCACTCCCCCACTGCTGATCTCTGGGGACTTGAGCACGGCAGGAAGAAGAGACAGTCACCATTGTTGTCCAGAAGAAAGACGAGGAGGTGGTGTGGCTGGCACTGAATTTACAGGAGCCAGTGCTTAGAGTGTCACCACCATGTTGCCCACATTTCTTCCCTCTGAGTAGTTCTGGGGTAATTCCAGTAAATTTCCAGTCTCCCAAGGCGGAGAGGTGGGCGTGGGGAGGGTGAGCAGGCTGCACTGTCAGAGTAAGGCAGAACTGATGGCCCCTCTGTGAAGGCATTCCACAGCCACAGTTCTCTGTCTCCTTGAGGGGACAGGGCTGTAAGCTGATTTAGCACAGAATTCTGCCAGACTAGCAGCAAGGCAAATTCTCAGAAGACTTCAGAGGGTCTCTTCAGGGACATCACTCTGGTCCCTCTCATTCCCTGGTGATGTAAAAAGGGCAAACTTTCCAGAAGGCAAGAAGAATCTGTGTTATTCTATATGATCTTCGTCCCAGAAATTCTACTTCTAGGAATTTACACTATAGGAAATTACTGGGCAAGTTTACAAAGGGCAATGGGGTAACTATAAGAATGCTTACGGCAGAGCTGGACATAAAAGACAAACACACTTAAAGAAGGAGGGAGGAATAAACACACACACACACACACACACACACACACACACACAGAGGGAACTTTAATGTCCCACAATATGGAATTGGTTAAATAAACCACAGTCCATCTGTAAATGAAATACTATAACATTATGCAACTTATGATTTAAATGTGGTTCCTAGGCTGGAAAATGTTCTTGTTATATTGTTAAGTTAGAAAAAGCAGGTTACCAAACAGTATCCTTTTAAGGATATGCATTAAATGTTAACAGTGGTTTTCTGTGGGTGGTGTGATTTCAGGTGACTTTTAAAAATTATTTTTGTTTATGTGCTTTTTTTGAAATCATCTACAAAAACATGCATTACTTCTGTAATTAAGAACAACAGTCATGGGGGAAAGTAACGAGGCGAGTCACTGAACATCCCAGCCATTCTAATCTCCTTGCTTTGTGGGAAAAGGAATAGGTGCCATCGAGACCCAGACATACCGTCCTATCTTGGAAACAATGTTCTCTCCCCAAATCAGAATGAGTCGAGAAATCGGGATGGAACTTTATACTTGCCAGATATTCCCTCATGTACATCCCTGGTGTTGGCAATCCACCCTCCCCAGACAACACACCTGGGTGTCGACGGAGAGATGAGTTTTTAAGAGCCCTCTCAGAAGGGGGCTCTCTTCTGTTGGCAGAAGCCTCCGCTCCGCCCCACCAGGAGACAAATGAGGAAATCAATGGTTCCCTCAGCATCCCCACCTCTGTCCTGTCCTGACAGACTCTTTTGTGATTGCAGAAAGAGTTTGAAGCTGACTTCCAATCCACTGATGTCCAGGTCCCTGCCTATCCTGACCAAACCAAGCCTTGGAGGATCGGCTGGCACCGTGTTAAAGGTGCAGTTTCAGGTGTTCTATCCCAAGCAGAATCAGAAGCTCTGAGGGTGGTGCCTAGGAATCTGTATTTTTAATAAGCTGCTCTTATTTCTGCAC
This sequence comes from Cheirogaleus medius, assembly GCA_008086735.1. Taxonomy (NCBI): domain Eukaryota; kingdom Metazoa; phylum Chordata; class Mammalia; order Primates; family Cheirogaleidae; genus Cheirogaleus; species Cheirogaleus medius. The sequence goes on along the minus strand of VBSM01002217.1, from coordinate 20,376,032 downwards.
ACTAAAAGCTGGCAGGCAGTTAGGTCACCCACACCCCTTCTTCATGCCCCTATAAGTTCACACCCTGCTGGAGTAGAGAAACCACCATGTGGCATCCTACCAGGCCATGAGGACTTGAAATATTCAGAAGTGTGAGGAAATCCATGTGCCAGGAGCATCAGGGAAAACATGGGCCGTAGAGTCAGTGGGAGAGACAGACTGAGCCCATTTTACAGCTGAGTAAACAGAGGAATTAAACTAATTTGCTCTTGGTAACGTAGGGAATTAGGATCAGAAATAACTCTTCATCTCTTCACCAGTAGCACTCTGGCTGTGGTTTCTACATCCTCATGCATATTGCTATGTTTGGCTGTATCACCCCAGAGAAAGGGATAGTTTACTACACTAGTTCTTAATTATTTTGATGTCATGAATTTTTTTGTTGAGAATCTGATGGAATGTTCATGTGCACATGTGCACACATTTTAGGAAAAAATTGTGTTGGATCTATCAACTCCTTGAAGCGTTTCCATAGTTCATAACATAAAAGCTCCTAGCCCTGAATAAGGCAGAGAGAGGCTGGGAAGGGTAAGAGTACAAGGAACTGAAATCTAAGGAAAAGATTCTCATCGTTACTGGGAGAATGCCTTTGTAAAGGGCAAGAGGAAAACAACAAAATGAGTAGGTCGTGTGATGCCGCTGCCAGCAAAACATCCTAAGCGATGACAGCTGACGTGCTGGTAGTATTTTAAGATCACTCCTCCACTTGCACATTTGTTACTTAGATACACTGACAAAGGCTCACAATGGAGACCGTCAACCCTCTTCCCATTGAGGCCTTCTATTAAGGCAAAACAATAAAAAACTATGGGCCTGGGAAAAACACCAAGCTATTGGTGCGATGAAAACTAGGCAACGTATATCAATGAAATAGTTCAGTCCCTTTTCCACAGGATTCCAGAACATTCTTATTTACCTCTTGGTGTAACGGCTTTCCCTGCAAAGTCTCTCTCCCAGACATTACCCTATTCATTGCAGGCCATCAGAGTTTGCCCTGCCTGGCCTCTGCTGTCAGGGCCTTGTTGTGTTAAATTAATTATGATAAACTCACTCTCAATAAGTTACAGTGGCTGTTAATAATGTAATGAGTGGCCCTATTCAGACGACAGCTGAATTGAAGCAGCAATTTCAATACCTCAACTATGAGAAATGAGGAATGCGAGAACACCAAGAACGAAGATAACGTGGTTCCATGGCTCTAACTAAGGTCACGTAGCTTATTTCTGACAGAGCCAGGCTTGACATCTAGTCGGAGGGGTTTGTTCAGTGGAACGTGTCTATGTAAAACCTCCCACTAACAGGGAACTGAATGGACAAGCTCCCATACTCCCTGTTATATATAGGAGCCCTGGAAGAAACCTTTAGAGAACCTACTCATCAACTTCTGTTTTGAATCTTACAAGGTATAGATTATTATTATTATTGTTATTGTTCCTGCTTAACAGATGAAACTAGTGAGACATCTGTAGTGGAAAGAGCATGAGGTTTGGCACCAGGGAGTTCTGGATTCAGTGGGTCTGAGCCTCAATATCCTTATCTATAAAATGGGAATAACTCGATGCTATCTAAGTTAGTGTAGAAATCAATCAGATATTTTATCTACAGTGCCTCCGCATTAAGTCAGGTAGACAGTAGTTGCTCAAAACATCTCTTAAATAACTGGCCCAGTATTACTTTTCAGGAAAATGGCAGAGCCAGGTGTTCCAACGGCCAGTCCAGGAGTCATTCTGTGCATTCTTTCCTTCCTTCTCAAAGCCATTGTGGAAAGAGCTTCAAATTCCCATATGGAGAGTTGGAGATTCACCTTTCATGACAAGCGTTCTTGCAGAATTAATTCACAGCATTGCCGAGGTGGGGTAGTGGTGGATGTGAGTGATTTTTTTATGGTGTTACAATAATTTATCATCTTCTCTCCAGCAGCCGTACTCTGGCTGGCAGCTCTAAAAACCCTACAGTCAACGAGAGAGCAGTGAACAGAAATATTTTCAAGAGCAGATGGGACGTACCTTCAAAACGCAGGATTGTCCCACTGAAACTGGGACATCTGGCAACCCTAAAAAAGCCCAAACTAGATGAAATAAAAATTATGAGATGGAGAAGCAGAAAAATATGTCTTCGCATTGATTAGCAGGGAATGTAATTAATCTCCTTCAACTCCCTTTTCAGTCCTGTGGTGTAAAACAAGGAGAAATCGCAGTCTTACTGGGTTCCCCTGTGACAATTCTTGCGTGATAATTTCAAAGTAGTATGAATTTTAAAACTTCATAGTAATGCCTCCCCTTCTATTGCTGAGAACTGTCCAGGGAGTGATGAAATTCATGCCCAAATTTCCTCGATACCATGCTTTCCTTATTAGCGCGGCCATCAGTGAGGGGGGAAAGGTGTTCAGTTGACTAGAATTGGGCCAACTTTTACAGTTTTATTAGGAAATTATAGAAACAAATCTTCCTTTTTGTGCTAGGGAGCTTTATTCCTGATTTTTCTTTTTGAAGAGAAGCAGAACTGCCTCGCTTTCTTTACCCCCCCCTGCCCACTCCCCCCCCTGCTCTGCTGGAGTCCAGCACAATGCCTGAGACATTATAGGTATGAAAAGTGATATGTTTGAGGATCTGGACAGGCCAGAGCCCTGGAAGAAGATTAGATGACTGTTTAGTACCGGAGTTCAGTTTACAATTGCAGGTGCACAGGCCATAAAAACAGGGGCAAAGGTAAAAATAGAAGCAATTAATCCTTTTAAAGCCAAATACCTACTCTTTATAAATTGTTTTTAAAAATATCTATTTCCTCATTGAGTTTTAGTTTATTTTTCCAAATGTTCTCTTCTGCCCACTTCTTGGATCAGAGAAGTGCTATGGATGGAATTGAGCCTCCCTCCACCCATTCATATGTTGAAGTGCTTACTCCCAATGGGATGGTATTTGGAAATGGGGCCTTTGGCAGGTAACTAGTGTTAGATTAGGTCACGAGGGTAGGGCCTTCCTGATGGGGTTAGAGGCTTTATAAGAGAGAAAGAGAGAAAGCTCTCTCTTTCTCCCCAAGTTCATGCACCAAGGAAAGGCCATGTGAGAACACAGCAAAAAGGCATCCAGCTGCAAGGCAGCAAGGGAGCCCTCAAGAAGAAACTAACCAGTCAGCACCTGGATCTCAGACTTCCAGCTTCCAGAACTGTGAGAAATAAATTTCTGTTGTTTAAGCCACGCAGCCTATGGTATTCGGTATGGCAGCCCAAGCAGACTAACATAAGAAGTGATGTCCAGAATGGTTAGACAACATGGCTACCAAATGGTAAAAGCTGAGATAAGAACCCATGTTTCTGACTCTAAGCTCAGGTCACTTTCCACTACAACCTTGGCTGGCTCCAAGTTCATGACCTATCATACATGACTGTGCAAACCACACATGGATATAAGCAGTCCTTTCATTCAGGGGTTATTTTCTGGACCAAACCCGTTAATACTGTGTGTTGGAGGAGAGTGAGAAGACTTGGATTGGCCTCATCCTCCGCCACGGCTGTGAAACCAGGCAGCCGGCCTTCCTCAGTCTCGGTTTCCTTATGAACAATGGGAACTTGTGAGAATGAAATTGGATGATGAACTTGAAAGGGACTTATGAGCTAAGTACTTCACAAATAACAAATAGAACATTTTAGTCAGAAAGCTCCTCAGAGACGACATAGCCTATTTTCTCACGTTGTAAATAAGGAAAGTGATAATAAACAATGATTTTTGAGGACTGAGCCTGCCAGAGTTTCCTCCAGTTCAGTCCTGAGAGAGAACCTCTGAGGGTCTTGTCGATTTGCACAATGAAGAGAGAAGTCAGGGCCACTTTATTTGCTAGGCACAGAAGGCATCATTTCCAGGGCCCACAATCCTTTTAGGACCCATCTCTAACATTTTTAACATCAGGAGGAAAAAAAAAATAAACTTTTAAGTCAAATAAAATATTTTAATACATACTATTAATATGTTCATCTTTATATACCAATGCAGTTGTAAAATATAATTTTTAACACTGTTTGTGGAGGCAGGAGCCCACAAAGGCAAAGGTGCCTGGGGCCCACAAAAGTCCTATGGCAGGCTTGAGAGTAGTACCAAGTAATGAAAATACTTTTTGCTTCCAAGGGAAACATTCCATTTGCTTGAATTAAGTGTTGCTCTGTAGTTCTGCAGCCATACTTGGCTCCCTAGTGTTCTCCTAAATGTGCTGCAATTGTTCTCGTGTTTTGCCTGTTTACACCATTTCCTCTGTCTATGCCATCTTCTCCACCTGGCAAACTCTCTGGGCGTCCCTGTGCCTTTGTGGAGTTACATCACAGCTTTTGGTCTCTTGGTTTTAACCATTTTTATCACCCTGTGCCCCTTGTTCCAATTGTGCATTTAGTCAACCAGCCATGTCCAAAATTTGCAGAGTGCCCCTGTGTGATGCGTTAAGCTTAGTGGTAAAGAGCAAGGATCCTGCTCTTGACTTTGAAACTTAGTTTTGCCACGAACAAGCTGTATGATATCTGCCTATTTTGTTAACATCTTTGCCTCAGTTTCTTCATCTATAAAATGGGCATGGTGGTAGTATTTACTTCACAGAATTCTTGCAGTGATTATTTGAATGCTCATACATGCTGCTGAGAACACAGTAAGCACTAGGTAAGAATAGATATTATGGCTATTGATTGTCCTTAATATTATTATTGTGTATCAACTTCTAGACCCTAAAGATACAGAGAGTTCTTTAAAGAACTCACAGTCTAATGGGAAATAAGCATGGAAATAAGATGAATTAAAATATGTTTTTCTAAGGTTTTTGAGAGTGCAGGCTCTCCTGAGCTAGGGGCAGTTGGGAAAGACATTTTAATGGTGACAGTGTGATGCTGGATCTTTGAAGAGGGTAGGGGTTCTTCAGGCTTATGAGAGGGTGGGCTTTCCGTGAAGGGTTGCACACTTAAATAACCCCCAAACAGCAAGTTATATTTGGAGACTGCTGGGGTTAGTGAGGCCAGACACAAGCCTCTTCCAGGAGAGGAGTGGGAGATGAGATGCAAGAGACAGCTGAGACAAGCTTGGGTGTTTGGCCTTTTTCCTACAAGCTTTTGGGAATGGGAGAATAATCCACTCAAATGTGCACTACAGAAAGATCCCAGTGGTGTCGGGTGGAGGCAGGACCATGGGAGGGGCAACTGGAGTGGGTTCTGCCCTCTTAGTCCAGTTTTAGCAAGAATCCTGCTGGGTGAGGTTAGTGAAAATCCCACACCCTTGGTGTCCATCAGTAAACCACTGTGATCCTGGGCTCAGAGGGCTCGGGCTGGATCTCAGGCAGAGGGGAAGTAGAAAGGAGATTACAGGGCCAGAAGTGCAAGATTTGGCAGGGCTTGGTGCAGAGTGGTTGGAAGAAGAAAGATTGAGGGCGACTGATTCTTAGTTCCTAGCCCGGTTGGCAGTATTGATGGAGACTACTTAAGTGAAGACTGAAAATGAAGAGAAGGAGGAATTTGTAGTTTCTCTGGGATACATGCAGAGATGCCAGGGAGGCACCTAAATGGATAGGTCTGCTGTTCAGAAGATAGACCTAGGCTGGGGATAATGGTTTTGGGTGGGCCAGAAATGTGAAGAGCATGAAGATTCCGGTCACATGCATTCCTTTCCCCTTGCTAGTCTGTAAACTCTTCACAGACTAGAGTCATGTCTTCACCATGTCCTTCCCCATAGCGCAGTGATCACTGCATTGACTTGAGGTCCAAGCTCTCAGATTATGAAAATACGCTGTGCACAAAGGAATGACCAATTTAGAGATCCTCCTCCAAGGAGGCCTCATGGTGGTCTGCAGGGTTGGTCTGCCCCCATGTCATCAGCCTGGAAGAGCTTGTCCTCAAAGTCCCTGAACTATCCCTGACAAGACCCAACACTCTGGGCATTGCCTGGTGCAGGAGAAAGAGGGTTCTTGCTGTTGTGTTGGACATAGTTGAATGGGAATCATGAATCTCTTGCCAGCAGGGGTTCAAACCTGAACAGTCATGGTAAAACTGGAAGATTTGATGCCATAGTATATATATTATATTTAATTGCCTACTGTCTGCCTCGTCCACAGGAATGTTAGCTTCATGTCAGCTTTGTGTTCTTCAAGGAAGGCACGGACACAGTCGCCACGAGTGGTCTATGATATAAATATAAATTAGAGTGCACTGGGGAAGAGTAGTTACATGTCTGTGATCCTCCAGGGTCTATTATCCCACAGAGAAGGGTGCCCAGGTCAGGTTGACCATAAGAAGGGCTCTGGCAGAGATAGGACCCCCATGCCAATGATGTTCTGCATGTTTTTAAGGATGGACAACCATGTAAAGTAGCTTCCTGGTACAGAAGTGGCCTCTTAGAGAGGTGGGGCCTCCCCCTTTTTGTCCCTGTCCAGGTGAGCTACCTCTCCTTCCTAAGTCTCTGAACGCGGAGGAGGTGAGCCTCCAAGGCCTTCCAGATCTGTCCTCCTCACTCAGGTATCCCCGACATTCACAGCAGTGCTCAGCACATGGTAAGTGGTCAAAAAGTGGTCGTTGAATAAATAATGTGCCTGAAAGGGTCTAGTGCAGGTGCTCAAGAAGCAGAATTTCCTTCCGTCTTCCAGATGCTAACAGGATCCATGCTAATTCCCAAACACATTTCTCTGTGCCCTCTTCCCCACCCACTCTAGTGGCACCCTCCTTGGGCGCCCTAAATACACTGAGTTTCCTTCCCTTTTTTCCCCCTCCATCACATTTACTGTCTCCTGTGTTCCAGCCCTTTAACCTTCTGCTTTCTGCTGGGCAATAATACTTTACCGTAACCTAATGAGATAGGACAACTGCCCCTGTTTCCCAGCTAAGAAAACTGAGACTCCCAGGGGTTAGTGTCCTGCCCAAAACCACAGGGATGATAAGTCACAAGGTGGAAACATCGAAGCCTTTTGACTCCGAGTCCTTGGCTCTGCAGCTGCCTCCTGTGGGAAGCATGCGATCCTTTAACAACTGTCTTTCAGCAGATCCTTGGGAGGGGATAACGAATGATCACGGTGATGCTCTTCTGGAAAAGCCTTCCCCAGGCTGCTGAGGGTGGGATACTGAAAATTAGTGGAAGGACTAATCTTGGTCAAGAGAGCTGAGTTTTAGAGTCAGCTCTGCCACTTAGTACATGTGTGGCCTTGGGCAAATCTCTGCACTCATCCAGGCCTTAGTTTTCATTTCTGCAAAATGGGAATAATGACCCCTGACCTTTCTACTTTATGGGATTGTGTCTGAAAGAAACAAATGCATAATATGGGTGACAAAGCTTAGAGACTTGTAAAGTCCATAATATAAGGGGTCTCGCTTTTTTATTATAAAAATCGTCAGTAATAGAGAGTGCCCCTTAGTATCTCTAAAGATCGAGTCATAGTATCCATTATGTATTTATTTTGATTCTAAATTGATTTTTCCTAAGAGGCATTATGTACATTTGAATTGTACTTCATAAACTTTTTTTTTAATTATCCAGACTAAATTTTTAATAGTCCACTCGAGCAGAAATAACTCATTGTCATTGTCATCACTTCGACACACAAAGCTTTGAGGGATAGAGCTGATATTTGCCAAGGGATCCTTTGGTCCAAGAATCACACCAGTTGGCTCCTGTGCAGTTATATGAATGAGGAAAAGGACAAGGCTCTTGGATCTGCGACGTCTGAACTACCTCCTGCCAAGTGGTAGGGACAATTTTAGTGCTGCTGAGAATCTGACTGCTGTTTCCGCCCACTCCCGCCCTCCTCCTTCCTCCTGTCCTTGAGCGCGCAGATGCTGCCTGCCTTCTGCTCTCTCCTTCACCAGTTCCTTGCATTTCCATGTCTCCTTGCACCCGCTTTCCTCGCTCCAGATTCTCATTACTGTGTTTTCCTTCTCCCGCTTCCCCACCCCCATGTGCATAGTTGCATACTGCTTGGTTTCCCCAGTAGACCTGGGCTGTGCCTTTCCTCTCCCCGTGAGCATGGTCGGCCACAGCATGGGAGCGGCAGGGGTGATCCACTCTTCTCTGGAACCCCCATGATGCCAATGATAAGGATCCTTTGCAATGTGACCAGCACCTTCCCTTTCCTTTCCTTCTGTCCCCTGGACTACTGCATCCTTCTGGGCACCTGCCTCCACTTCTGCCCACTCCGTCCACTCATTCACCCTGCTGCTCTCAGAGTGGATTTTCTAAATATTAAATCTGACCATGTCACTTCTCGAATGTCCCAGTAACTCCAGATACAATACATATTCCTCAGCTTCACACCCAAGATCATCTATCATTTGGCCCCTACTGACTGCTCCAAACGTCCTCATTCCCAGCTACACATGTAGCGCTCACTTCACGCAGACCTTCGATGGCGCTGCTGGTGAGGGAATGAAGGAATGAATGGTGGATGCTCGGCGTGGAAGGTAGTGTGATATGATGGAAAGGGTATGGAGTTAGGGTTAGATCTGTGTTAAGGCCTCAGACACTTATTCACTGATACTGAGCAATTAATCTCTTTTAGTCTAATTTTCTCTCTGTATAACAGTAAATCTTATGCCCTTCCCCAGGGCTGGGACTAGGGAGACAAAAATTTAGGGGGCACCAAAAAACACAATAATCAAGAAAATAATATCTTAATATCATTATTTTAAAAAAATCAAAATTAATGCAAAAAGTCCATGATAAATAAAATTTCAAAATTGTAAGTAAAGACAGTACCTGACTCTGCTCTTACCCGACTCTCCTCACTGCCCTTCTCATAGGATCCCTGTAAGAGCTAAATGAAGGGATATTGACCACCAAGCCTAGTGCCTGGTCTTTTACTCTGACTTGACTTCTCCCTAAGGCAGTGACACTCAGTGTGGATCCCGGACCTGTGTCACTTCATAAACTGTGGTTGGTCTGCAATGTACAGAAGGTCAAAGTGTTTATATATTTTTATAGTAATTGGTCAAAGTGATTTTATGTTTGTTTAATCTTTTTACAAATTTGGGCTTTTATTTTATATGTCTTCTGTTATTTCCTTTTGTTCTTTTTTTTTTTTTGAAGCAACTTTTTTAGTATTTTAGTTTACAAAAGTTTTGGTGAGCAAGAGATTTGAAATAATTTTACAAAAATTGAAAAAATTTTATACAAAAACGATCACAGATGGTTTGAAAAGCACTGCTTTCAAGTTCAAGGCAACCCAAAAGCTCTGTGGTTTTCTAGGACTGCTTCGTTTGTTTCTAACTGAGAAGTGCTGAACTGTGGGAGGACGTGGGCTAGACAATGCTAACTCCAGGGGCCCCAGTACCATTGCATTCTGTGTCCAAGGCACCCCTGGTGTTGGGAGCACAGCAGTCCTGTGTGGCTCTGCTGCAGGCCCATTGGGGATCCATTTGTACCCCACTTCCCCAACTTTCAGTTGGGTTTCATTTTTCCTTTTTGTTGCTTGCTTGCTGCTGCATTCCTCTGGGCAATGTATTCGTCCATCTATCCATTCATTCAGTAAATATTTATTGAGCCCCTACTATGGCAAGGCACATTCACAGATGCTGGGAACAGTGATGAATGAATCTTACGTGGTACCCACCTCTAAGGAGCTCACAGTCCAGTGGAAAGGCCAGAATGGACGATTAAGTAAACAGATAAAGGTATCAATTGCAAACTGGTGAAGTATTATAAAAACTAAACAAAGTGCTCTGATAAAGAATAAGAGGATGAGGCTTACTTAAATAGGGTGTTCAGGGAAGCCCTGTCTCAGCCCTGAAGGATGACAAGGTCTTAACCACGCAAATAGCAAAGGAGAAACCTTAATACACAGAAGGAATGAAATGCACTAAAGCCCTAGGAAGGAAGGAGCCTGTGGAGTGTGCTCTAGGACCTGAAAGGAGAGCAGTGTCATCAGACGAGGAGGACACTGTAGGCAAAGTTGGCAAAGCAGCATGCACATCATGCACTCTCTGTAGGTCACGTGAGCTGTTTGCACCCCACTTTAAAATGTGTGCCTTATCTTTGAATTGCATATTATTTTAGATATTCGTTGTTATTAGCACAAGCCAGTTCAACCAGTTGAGCCTCCTTTGGCTGCTGTGATGAACACTGTTTTCAACTGTGCCACGCACTTTTACCACTGTCCTCTTGTCTGCTTCTCCTCATGCTGTCCCTTGTTTTTGTGCAGACTCTGATCTCTATCTCTGGGGAACCCAGGCTGGGCAGCCATCATCTTCTTGGGTTAGTGATTGGTCAAGAAAAGAACATGGGATGCAAGCTGAACTCATCAGATCACTTCCCAGAGGTTTGTTCTAACTGGAACCAACAGGAAAGATCATGTCCCTTTCGTGATTGGACTCCAAACTGCCTGTGGCCATGTTCCCTGCCTCAAGGAGAACACTTGTGTGCGCTAGGAGAGAACGAAGTAAACAACAAGCTGGCTGATATCAAACCTAGATGCATGGAAGCTGGGATGATGCTGCATCCAGGTCCCAAGCCTGTCCCAAGCCTGGCATGCTTCCCTGCCTCCTTCATTCTGTGCATTGCCCCAGAAGCCTTTGAATAATCTTTGTTACTTATGTTTTGCTTAAACTTGTTTGATTTCAGGTTCTGTGACCTGTAACTAAAAGCACATTTAAAATGCAGCTTCCCAGGCTCCTCACCACCTCCAGGGCTCACCCTTTCCCACATGCCCACATTGTCCAGGACATCGTCTTCCCCAACATATTTTAGATATGATAAGGGAAAATCCAGTTTTCCCAAAGCAGGTTTGTCAGAAACTTTCTATCATTAGGAAGCTGAATTAGTTCTCATCTCCTCTCTATTATTTTGAGATGGCCTTTATCAGAGCAGCAGTTAAGGAATTGCAAGATTGTAAGTCAGTGTTCTCCATAGATTCTATGAGGTCCCTAAGATACGACATATCATCACTTCGTAGATGTACAAGTGCACGTGTGTGCACACGTACTCATGCTTATGTGCATTCTTATGGACGTGCAGGGCAATCTCAGTCGTTGCTTTTATGACCAAATGAAAGAAATACCATCTTCCTCAATGTTTTATAAAAAGAAAGGCCTCTTCTTGGGCTCTGGGTCAGTTTAGAGTTCTTTAAAACCATCTGGAGCATGATTTCCTTTCTTCTTAACAATTTCTTTGTGCTATTTTTCTTTAAGCTCAACTGTAGTAGGGGGGAAAAAAAAGCCTCTAGAAACCAAGCCAAAAATTGGTGTGAATCCTGACAGCAGGCTCCAAAATGCCAAGTGGGAGAGAAAGAAATGGAAACACTGACTTTTTCCAAAGCTATGTAACAATCGCCCTTTAGCAGATATCCATGCGGCCCGATGTGTCTAGGCTTTCTGAGGCTGACCAAGTCCAGCAGGAGCAGTGTGTCCCCGTGGATGCATGTTGTCACGTGCCCGTCTATCCATCTACTTCCACCACTCCGAAGCTGGTGACCTTTAGGATTTGCTGCATAGTCCAGATGTTCAATCTGGCTTGTAAACCCCCGGAGGACTCACTATCCGTGTGTTGCAGAGGTGCATGTAGTTATTTTAAACTGTAAGTGATAAGTCAATTTGGAAGGTGGCTTGTGGATGTCTTGGAAGGAATGATCTACTGCTGGAAATTGGATTTTTCTGTGGCTTACTCCACTTTTAAGAATAAATTCTGTTAATCATAGATCTGTACTGTGTTGCTCAGAAAAGCAGCCTTACAACTACGAAGGTGTGCCCGCTTTAATAAAACCATTTATACAAAAATCTCTACTTCAACATACACTTAGTATACACGAGTTATTTGAATTTTAAAATAATTCTATTAATAATTTTTAATCAAATGACTCTCATAAACATTCAGCTTCTCTAGTTCCCTTAAAGTAGGTTATTTGTGACGACTTATACATATCCGGAGAAAGATATGTTTTGTGTCAGGTAGGGATGCGTGTCCTCTGACACAGTGTCAATGGGAAGTTTAGTCACGTGGCTTTGCCGGTAATAAAAATTGACAGTTGTCTCAGTCACTTTTGATCTTGAGAGGGGTTTCTGACCCATGTGATTCTGTGACTAAACTAAAGATTCTAGTTGGTAATTTGTTGAATGTGACAGACTCTGTGAGCTGTTACTGAAGCTGGTAGGCTGGTCCCTGAAAAACACGTCTGGCTTCTGTTTACCACCTGCCTGCTAGGTGACAGTCAGGGAAGAAATCTGGACTTGGAGCCAGAAACCTGGGTTTGAAATAAGGCTCTAGTATTTTCCACCCTTATCACCCTTTGGTGAGTCATTTACTTTTCAAAGCCTCAGTCTTGTTTGTAAAATGGGCATAATATCTGCTCAAACTCTCTATGGTGTCATGAAAATGCTTCCTAATCTGTAAAAAAATCACAGCAATATTAGTTATCATCCTGTTTATTTTGTCCATAAGATAATGGTGTTCTTTCTGCCTGGAATGCTCGGTCCCTACACCCTCACAAGGTGTAACAGTCCAGATTCCAGCAAGAAGCAGGATTCATCCCATATTTTTCAAGGCAGAGACTCTGATGAAGGAATAGACGTGTGGGTAGGATCAAGGGAACAACCAGGAAAGAAGAGAAGCCCAGAGAGTAGCAGTAGTGAGAAGCCATCACTGCCTCTATGGCCAGAGGGGCTGGGGTGGGAGTGGGAAGAGCCATGTCACCAGGTCCCAGGAAGAGCTAGTGTCACAGAGGAGGCCACCTCATGGGGGCCAAAAGCATAGAGGCCACCACCTCTACAAGGACTCCTAAGCAAGGGAAGAGCAGGAGAAACAAGGTCCCCACTTTTCCCTCCTCCTTCCTCCTGGTGTCCCCCCTGGGCCAAATCTCACTGGAAACCACTGAGATGGTTCGATGCCATTTGTGGGATCCAAGCAGAGAAGTGCAAAGTAGGTGTGGGGGCAAGTAGAGCAGCCCCAGTCCAGCCATGAGTTCCTTCTTGTTGCTTACTTCTCATCTCCTTGGAGTACCTTTCCTGACTGCCCAACTTTTGAAAGGACCTTTCTCCCATCCTTTGTTGGATACAACTCCATCTTCTCATTGCATTTTCTTTTTTTCTTTTTCTTTTTTTTTTT
>VBSM01002217.1:20325464-20357387 GCA_008086735.1 Cheirogaleus medius | reverse complement strand
CAGGGACTGGTCCCAGGTCCGTATCTCAGATAGATGAGACTGAACTAGATGATATGTAAGATTCCTTACAGATCAATGCTTGATGATTTGATGATTTGGACCATATTTACAAAAGGGTTACTATAAAAATGATCATTATGGAATTCTTGCTCAGAATGCTGCTTAATAAGTAGCCCCCAGTGAGACTCTCTCAGCTTTTCACTAAAATACTCATGAAGAAGTGGACTAAGAGAAAATTCATAGCATTAGAAACTGACATTTATAGACAACTTATTGTCAGGGTTTGGGGAGCCTCAACACTCAATGTAATACAAATGCAATTAGTTTAAAAACCAAAAAGCTATCGGTTTGTGTCATGACCTGGTTTATTGTCCTAAGACAGTATCATTAATGAAATAATAGATGTTTTCTTCTTTCTATAACATCTCATGCAGACTTAAGAACTAGAATCTTTACCCACAAGATTAGCAGTGTCTTTATCCACTAATCCTTTACCCCCTACTTTTTTAACTCTAAGGCAGAGATTATAAATCTCATAGCTCTACTAGAACAAACTGAAGGCAGGGCTTCAGCAGTGTGCATTTTGGAAAGTTTCAGCCTGTGAAGAAATCAGTGAAGTTTGAGGCTGAGGAAGGAAAAACTCACAGATCACACAAGCTTGGAACAATCAATTTTTATATGCTGCTTGAATTCATAGAATCAGAGAACAAAGGAAAGTGGAAGGAAGATTATTCCCTAATTAAAATCTTGCTGATCTTAAATAAAAATTATAGGAGCTCATCGTTTTGAACCAAGTTTCTGCACTAGGCCTCAACAGACCAGACTAATGATCAAAATGAAGGCTGCTGTGGTGACACGTGCCTGTAGTCCCAGCTACTCAGAAAGCTGAGGCAGGAGGATCTCTTGTGCCCAGGAGTCTAGCCTGGGCAACATAGCATGACTTCGTCTCTTTAAAACAAACCAAATAAAACAAAAAAATCAAATGGGAGCCACCCAGGCTAAAGTTCCACATCACCAAACCCAAACTAAGTTGTTATCTGACCTTCTGAGAAATCAGGAGAAAGAGATAACAGCCAATTTCCCAAACAGCCAAGTTTCAGTCTTCAGTGGCATGATAATAAATTCCCTCTGCTTTAATCCTCATACAAAGAAGTAGCCTGAAGAAACCTGATATTAACTAATCAGTTATTTTTCTATTGTTCTGTCTCCCTGTCTCTACCTTATAAGAAAAGTAGTTTTGAGAGGACTAATACACTTCTTGTTCTCTGCTTCTGCTTTCTGCAGCCCTTCTCTGTCTACAGAGCCAAGTCCTTCTGCTCAGCCTCTTGGAACACTTATTCTATTTTATGGATTCTAGAATCCCAAATAAAGATACTTGAGATCTTTAACTAAATTGGTTGTGATTTTGTCCTTTGACACTAGACGCTGGTCATGGATCTTGAAGATGTGCCCATCAACCTCTCCTGTACTTCAGATTTGAGAAGGGAAATCAGTAAGTAAGTAGAAAGAGAGGAATAAGAGGGCTTTCTTTCACTCTCTATGAAGATAAACATGAGGATTACTAGCTCTCACATTTCTTTCAGGAGCAAAAATAGTAAGAAAACAGCATGGTGACTATGGGGGAAAATAACCTCCACCCAGGATCTCTAACATATCATTGGGAAACAATAAGAGAAGGAGGGAATTCCTACAAATCTCCACTCATGATCCCACAGAAAATTTGGGGAAGCTGTTTGGTATATTCAGTAGAGGACAAAAAGACATGATTCATGGTGAAACGTGAGCAGACAGCCATAAAGAGAGAACACGCTGAGAATAAAAGGTTGGAGTATAGGATTAAAATGGACTCATAATATAGAATTTCAAGGACTCTTAAAAGACAATAGCAGCATTAAAGTTTACTTAATGGGAGGAGAGCCGAACTGATGTGTAAATAATTGATCAGTGATATGAAGGACAAATTTGTAAAATTCTTCCAGAATGCAGTGAAAATATACAAAAAGAAAACAACAATGATTAAAAAAAGATGATAAAACTAAAGACAAATGAAATTACTATATATAAGTAAGGGAAGGCCATAAGGCAAGAACTGTGGTACAAGTCTGATTTCTACAGAAGTAATAGCTAAAAGTTAACCAGTGACTGTTTCCCAGCTTACTCTCCTGTAACTGTTATCAGACGCAGGTTCACCTGCCCACCACCTAAGAGCCAGACACAAGAGGTGAGCGTTGGTGAAGGAAAGGTGGTTTATTCCAGTGTGGCAGCCTGAGGAGGTGGCGGACTATTGTCTCAAAGACTGGCTTCTCTCCTCAGCTTACCCAGCAACTTACAAAGGGATGGGCTAAAGGGGGTTGGGGGCAGAAAGCAAGCTTTGTGCAAGTCATCATCATGACTTGCTCAATGGTTATCAGCAAACAATAGGTCACATCTGGTGGATCTTGTCATCAGCAGTCTGAGGTTGGCCTATTCCAGACTCTTGATCTGTTTTTCCTTAAAGTCATTTTCTAATCTTGTGCCCAGAAGCTGTGTAGGCAAGCAGCAGATTAATTCTAAACTTTTAAGACAGAACAAACAGAAAGCATCCTGGAAGCAAAATGGCTTCCCTGTAGCCTAGCGTTTTAGTCTGAACGGCCCTTGGGGTACACTTTCATAACTGCTCACTGCTATAGCTGTTTACTGTTTAAGTGTCACATATCCTTGGCGGATGCAAGATTTGTGACTTCCCCAAGCACTTCTGTAGATAACATCACTATTGTAAAACCTAAGACTGGTCTTTGAGATGAGTCAGACTCTTCCAGACTCCACATTTGAGGGGGACCAACTGATGCCAGCCAAACCAGGGGGCATGAGTGGGAACTGACCCAACAGATTCTATGACCCTTTCTAACCAGGACCTGTCTCAGCCAAGAAGACAATTTTTGCTTCCCCAACCCTGTGAGTTCATCCCCAGCCAATCAGCAGACCCAATTTCCTAGCCCTTTGTTTGCCAAAATACCTTTAAAAATCCTAGCCCCCAAATTCTCAGGGAGATGGATTTGAGAAATTTCTTCCATCTCCTTGCTTGGTGCCTTGCAATATTAAACTCTTTCTCTGCAACTCCTATCATCTCAGTATGTTGGCCTCTTCCTGGGCAGCGAGCAAGGAACTTAGTTAGGCAGTAACACAAATATAGATGCCGACTTGTGAATAATTATTATTTCTGAATGGAACCCTGGGAAAGGCAGAAAAGACTATAATAATCAAAACTATGGTAAAAGAACACTTTCTGCATATTCCACGTGAAGTCAAAGAAATGACATAAATATCTAGACATGTGGATAAAGACAAACAACTAAAATAAAAGTCAATTACGGGCCGGACACGGTGGCTCACACCTATAATCCTAGCACTCTGGGAGGCCGAAGCAGGCGGATCGCTCAAGGTCAGGAGTTTGAAACCAGCCTGAGCAAGAGCGAGACCCCATCTCTACTAAAAATAGAAAGAAATTAATTGGCCACCTAAAATTATATAGAAAAAATTAGCCGGGCATGGTGGTGTGTGCCTGTAGTCCCAGCTACTCGGGAGGCTGAAGCAAGAGGACTGCTTGAGCCCAGGCGTTTTGAGGTTGCTGTGGGCTAGGCTGACGTCATGGCACTCTAGCCCGGGCAACAGAGTGAGACTCTGTTTTAAACAACAAAAAAAGATCAATTATGATCCAAATAAGAAAAACAGGTTTTCTATAAAGAAACAAACATCAATTTAACTCAGTTCCTCATTTATAATCCTAAATGCCAGGAAGACAAGAAAGTAATGTTTTTTTCTCCCTCAATGAAGAGTTTCAGACCCAAGAATTTTAGACACAGTTCATTGTGAGAAAGCACAGGAAATATATTTTTGGATAAATAGAAACTCATAAAATATACCAATAATGTACCTACCCTTCCTGATAAAATTACTTGAAGATCCATTCCAATTGACCAAGAGATAAGCAAAGTTAGGAGCTCAAGAATGAAGCAGTCATAACATAAAAAGAGTGGTTTTGGGTACCAAATGGCCATATAACCCTGCTTTGTCAGAACACATACATAATATACATACTTATATATTGTGATATAATAAGAAATATGTATTTGGTCTTCTTCCCCTGGTTTCTGGCACAGATCTTTTAAACCCTTGGAATTCTCTGAGTGATAGGGGTGATAGGAACCTGTTTGTTATTCATAATAAGCCCCTTTCAACCATACCTTAGTGCCTGCTGATGAAGTCACTCTTAGAGGATGGGGGCTGGTCACTGGAGGAGTCAACCATCCAATTAAAGGGTTGGAATTTTCAGCCTTCACTCTTGGGAGGGGAGAGAGGCTGGGGATTGAATTAGTCACAATGGCCAATGCTTTGATGAATCATGCTTATGTAAGGGAGCCTCCATTTAATACCCTAAACAACAGGGTTGGGGGCGCTTCTGGGTTGGTGAACACAACCAGGTGCTGGGAAGGTGGCCTGCTGGAGAGGCATGGAAGCTCTGCACTCCACACCCCACCCATACCTTGCCCTATGCACCTCATCCATTTAGCTGCCCCTGAGCTGTATTCTATATAATAGACCAGTAAACCTTTCCTGACCTCTGCCAGCTATTACAGCAAATTACTGAGCCGAGAAGAGAGTCATGGGAACCTCCAATTCACAGCCAGTCAATCTGGAATACAGGAGGCCCGGACTTGTGACTAGTGTCTGAAGTCAGGGCGCAAAGCCCTTTAACCTGCGGGGTCTGAGGATAACTTCACATTTAGTGCCAGAATTCAATTGAATCAGTTGCTTATATGGAAAACCACACACACATTTGGTGTCAGAACTGTTGGGAGTAGAAAGAGATCATAGTACTGTGTACATGTGTATATGTATATATATATATATACACACACACACACATACACAGACATATATATGTTTATACATATGCATTCATAAGCAATATTATAGATGAGGTAAATAATATAATTAATATGGCTTATTTTAAAAGTGTATACCAAATTTACATCTTTGCAACATAAGAATCTACCTTAAATTCTGGTGCCAATAAAACATGTACAAAAATCAATTATATTTTAACTCATAATCAGTATCAAAATTTCCAAAGAAGCAATGGTGCAGATCTCAGTGTCTTGATCTCTGACTTAATGCAATAATGCCAGAAATTTCATAACAAGAGTTAATCTATAAAAGCATCAGTAGATAAAAAATAAAATTTTCAAGTATACCAGGTGAAGTTTTAGGGTTTTGTTTTTCAGTGTGGGTAATAAGCATTGGTACTCTTTGGAAGATGACCAGTTTTTCTTTGTTTGTTTTAATCTCAGAGGTGGGTAGGTTTTGAAGAGGATGCTTTATTTTGGTTTAAGGAGAGGTCAATTGTGAAATTTTTTTTTCTCTTAAAGGCCCTTATTACCAAGTGGTGACTCACCCTTCAGATCAAATTGCCTTTGTAAGTAATGTATTTAATAAAATATTTAATAAACCTGAGAGAATTTTGACCCTAAACAACTTGAAAGTTTCCAATAGAGAGATGAGAGAAACGAAATATTTGCCAAATTGGGTGTGTGCTCACTCACTTGCCACCGATCTTATAAACATTTCTCTCCTTCTTCTTAAAAGTGAACCTTCACTAATAAGGGAAATAAGTGTCACTAAGCCCCTTTTGTCTCCCTCCTTAGCTTGTTGTTAACAAAATTACCTGAACTATTAATATTTGTTGTTCTCTGCTTAAGTTGAAAAACCAGCCCCTTGAGGACTGTCTAATCTTCCCAGAAGGTCAGGCCCTGACTGCTGGCCCTTACCCAAGTCCCACATGGCAGAGCTTCCTGGGGTGGAGTCACAGAGCCTCTGGGGGCAGCTTGGAGCAGGGTGGTTTGGGGCTTGCTTCCTTCCTCTGCCCCACCAGCTGTGTGTTGTCTGGTGTGTCGCTTGATGGCTTACAAGCCTAAAGTGGGTAATTCTTCAGGGTTTGTCAAAACAGCATGATGTGTTTGATTCTTGAACTGCTCTTGAATACAATGCTGAAGTTCTAAAGTTATCATGTTGTGGGACCAAAGTGTTTAGCGATTCATAGAGTGAAAAAGAATATTTTAATTTGGTCTTGACCTGTATAAAGGTCCTGTTTCTGGGCCTCTTTTCCAGGACTTGGTAAGATGGATGCTGGATTCCTAAAGCAGAAACCACGGCAACAGGCTCTGAGGGCTCATATTTTGAATTGACTGATTTCCTAGCACAGGTTGAGGAAGATAATAGACATTTAATAAATATTTATTGAAAATATTGGAGCCCAAAAGGAAGGTATATGGTGACTATGCATACAAGATTTTTCCAGAACCTTCTTCATTTTAAACATTCTGTCTCATCATACAGAGATATTATTTCATCTTAATTGTTGATGGAAGAAATATGACCCCTTTGGTCTGGGCTTCAGGTAGTTAAAGGAAGAGAAGCTTTGGATGTGGTGTGAACCAGTATGAGGCAGCACATGTGAAACATCAAGCACAATGACATCCTGGAAAGTCTGTAAGCTTTGGGGTCAAAAAGACCTAGTTTACACCCCAGCTTCCCCATGTATTACCTGAAAGTCCTTGGGCAAGACTTAAAAAATTAGGTTACGTATTGGGGTGGTGTGAACTAAAACAAAATCTTAAGCTCCCCTATAGCTGACTATATGGACCCCCTCTTAGCCAAGGGGATACCCCTAAAGCTGAGTTGCTGGCCCTGAGAAGGGAGGTCAGACACGCCTAGACATGTCCCCTCCCTTCCTGTAGACATCCTTTGTCGCTCATTAACAGGCCTAAGGCTATGCAAGACAAACCTGCAGGTCCTCAATTTACTTAACAGATCATTTGAGTCTGGGTATACATCTGGTGGCTTGTCTCTGATTAACAGACTTCCTTATCTTAAAACATCTGAAGCCTTTGGACAAAACTTCATTTCTTTAATCAATCACAAATCAAAGAATCTTTAAACCTACCTATAACCTGTAAGCCCCCACTCTGAGATCTTCCACCTTTTCGGGCCAAACCAATGTACACCTTCCATGTATTGACTTACGACTTTACATGTAATTCCTGTCTCCCTGAAATGTATAAAACCAAACCGTCACCCAACCACACCAAGTCCACTTGCTCAAGGCTTCTTGGGTGTGGCTCTAGGCTACAGTCCTCAAATCTGGCTCAGAATAAACCTCTTTAAATTTTAATTTTACAGAGTTTGGCTCCCACCCCCACCACACTGACAGTGGGGAGAACTGATGCTTCCATGGCTATCATCAGAAAGAAATTTAGGGGGTGGAGACGGAGAGATATTATGGGATCATATTTCCTGGGACTGAAAGTCAGAAAGCCCTTGTTTTACTCACACTGCACACACTGTCTTTGTGGTCAGCCCTCTGTGCCCTCCGTTCTATTTCCATGAAACAGGCCAGTGTCTTCCTAGAACTACTGGGGGGGGGAGAAAGGAATCAGGTCATGTGTGAACACCTTTTAGCTGGGCAAAGAAATGCTTTGGTCCCTCCTGCTCTTTCAACAGACCCGGGAGGATATTGGCAGAGAGCTCTAAGATTCTTAAGTTATAAAGACATATTTTACTGAGCATCCCTAATTGGCTGCAAAGGTTGTGGATTCATTCCAGTTTGGTGGCAGGAGGGAAAGGGAGAAGGAAAGACTGCTGCATGTGGGGAAACCTCTCAGAGGAAAATTCTTACAATGAAAGCCCTGAGCTAGCCTTGTTTTGAAGTGGGCTGACATTTTTTGTTTTTCTTTCTCTGGTGGAAATGTAATGTATTTTACCATCAGGGAGAGCTGCTCTGTTCCTCACTGCAACGGAATAACAGCATCATAGGTAAATTCCACCTGTGGCATTCTTTAACCACAGTGTTTGGCCAGTGGCCTAAAATGCTTGGCTTCAGAAGAGGGAAATGAGACTGTGAGTAACTGGAGTGATTAACTCACCTCTATGCTCAGGGTAAATAAAACTACCTTTGCTGGGGGCGGGGAAGGGGTAGAGGTTGTCATAGTTACAGCACTTGTTTTCATTCCTGAAGAAGAAATTAGCCACTAAACTTGGGCCCATTGATCAGGAATTCATCAGTATCAATAATTAAAAAATAAATACCAGATCCAATTATGCAGCTTGACCACATGCAGGATTTGAAGATATCCTAAGACACCCTGTCTATATAGCACACTATAGGTATCCTTTCCATAGTAAATCTATTACCGCTGAAAGTCAAGGTCAGCAGCCAACCTGGGGCAGCTAGGGGATTCCTAGCCAGGGTGGGGCTGGAGACAGGCCAAGGTCAGAGCCAATAACAACAGATATGTGACAACTGCAGTAGTTGAGCTTTTCCTTCTTAATCACCACCCTTCCCCACTGCAAGGGTTTGGTCAGGTGATAACAAATGAGTGAGAGGCTGTTATAAAAGAGCAGAGCCAGTGACTGGTGCAAAATACAGTCCCCAGGCTCTCCTGCCTGAGGGCATTCCTTCATCCCAGCACTGTTGAAACTCCCAGGACAGAAGAAAGGATCCAGGCTTTAACCCTTCCCCAAAGGTTTGTATCACCAGCTGAGATGTCCACTATATCCAGGGGAATATGAGCTCAGAGGGAAAGCAGTGAGATATCTAAGGAGCAAACCACATTAAGAGAATGATATCAACTTGAACAGCCTAGACTGAATAGAGTGATATTAATGAACCAGAGAAAAATTTTAAATGATCCGCCTACCCAGTTAGTATCACCAGTAATGGGAGAAATTGATTTCATATGACTCTTGATATGAAGAACATACAACACAGAATCACTTTAGTGGTATTTCTGCAAAAATGCATAACCTGAATCTAACTGTGAAGAAACATGAAACAAACCCATATTGAGGGACATCTCGCAAGATAATTCTTCATGACGTTGTTATCACTATATTCAAAAGATTTAGGAATATTCCAGATTAAAGGAGAACAAAGAAACTTGAGAACTGAATACAACTCATGATCTAAGATTTTGTTATAAAGGACATTTTGGGGACAATTGTGAATTCTGAATAAGGTCTGTAGTTAGAGAACAGTGTTCTGTCGATGTTGCTATCCTGATTTTGATCACAGAGGTTAAGAGATTATTCTTGTTTTTAGAAAATAAACACTGAAATATGTAAGGATAAAGAGGCATCATGTCTGCAATTTACTCTAAGATTATTTAGATCTATCGATATAGATCTATAGATAAGTAAAGATACAGAGAGAGAGACAGCAGCAAATGCAGTAAAATGTTAAAAATAAGGAATTGGGGTGAAGGACATGTATGCATTCTTTGTGCTATTTTTGTAAGCTTTTTAGAAGAATAAAATTATGCCAAAATAAAAAGTTGAAAATGACTCCCACATATAGTACCTGTCTCTTTAGTTGCTTTATATTCATTTTTGTAGCTATTACCACCTCACATATATTTATATGATTGCCTGTCTCCCTTCATTCTAATATAAATTCAATGAGATCTGTTTTGGAACATACAGAATAAGACAGGGATATGCCCCCTATCACTACTACTATGTTGTTTAAAATAGTATTAGAAGTTCTGACCAAAGCAATAAGACAAAAAATACATAAATAAATAAAAGAAGAGGAGGAAGAAGAAATAAAAGGTATGACAATTGAAAAGAAAGGGACAACATAGATATTACTGTGCATTACATGATCACCGGCACCAAAAGCTTAACAGAATTTTCAAAATATAGTTACAAATAAGAGAGTTCAGCCAGATTACAAGATACCAATTTAGAAACTATGTATCAGTATCATTCCTCTATACCAGTGTATTAGTCAGGGTTCTCCAAAGGAACAAAGACAATAGTATGTATTTGTTATATATAAAAATCAATCTCTTTTTCTTTCTCTCTCTATGTATCATCTGTATGTATGTATTTATTTATTTTAAGAATTTGGCTCATGCAGCTCTGGGGACGGGCAAGTACAAAATCTGCAGGGCAGGCTGGCAGGCTTGAATTTGAAGGCAGATTTTATGCACCCCCCCCCCCACCGTCTTTTTCTCTATAAACCTCCAATTGATTGGATGAAGCTACCCACATCAAGGCAGGTAATCTATTTTACTTAAAGTCTACTGATTTAAATGTTAATCTCACATTAGAAATACCTTCACAGCAACATCTAAACTGGTGTTTGAACAAACATCTGGACACCATAGCTGTGTCAAGTTGACACATAAAATCAATCATCACAGCAGTAACCGGTTAGAAGATATAATGGAAAACAAGATGTCATTTGCAATAGTGAAATAACTAGAAAATATCTAGAGATAAGTCTAAGTAAAACTTAACAAGACATTTATTGAGGAAAAAGATGTTAACTCTATTAGAGAATAAACATGAATATTTGAATAAATGAAAAAATATACTGTACCATAATTCTTGATGAGAAAAACTGAAAATTTTAAAGCTGTTAATTATTTCAAAATTGTTCTATAAATCCAGTGTAACACCTATTCAAAGCTAGCTTGAATGGTAAGTTTCATGTGGCACCTTTGAGTATTTCAACAGAGTCATAAAATTTTACGTAAGGATAATGTTTAAGGCTGGGCGTGGTGGCTTATGCCTATAATCCTAGCACTCTTGGAGGTTGATGGGGTGGATTACTTGAGATAAGGAGTTCAAGGCCAGCCTGAGCAAAAGGGAGACCCCATCCCTACTAAAAATAGAAAATTTAGCCAGGCATTGTGGCCCGCACCTGTAGTCCCAGCTACTTGGGAGGCTGAGGCAAGAGGATTGCTTGAGCCCAGGAGTTTGGGATTGCAGTAAGCTATGATGACACCACTGCACTCTACCCAGGGTAGAGTGAGACTCTGTCTAAATAATAATAATAATAATAATAATAATAATGTTTAAGGTAGAAACAAAGCAAAGAAAAGGGGCATTCCCTCCCAGTTATGAAAATTTACTTTAAAACACAGTAACTAAAAACAGAATGGTGGTAGTGGTATATCAAAGAAACGGCATCATAAACAGAAGTAAGGGGAAGTAGATGGACTAATAGATTGTTCAGTACATAACACTCAAAACACTGGCTTACCATATGCATAAAAAATTAGCTTGAGTCCAGACTTTATATCACGTATAAGAGTGAACTCCAAAGGTATAATGACCTAAATATAAAAGGTAAAACTGTAAAGCAAATGGGGAAAAAATGAGAAATCTTTAATCATTGGGTGGGAAAGTACTTCTTAAATAAGTACCCCAAAGCACAAACCATAAGGCAAAAATTGTTTTTTGACAACATCAAAATTAAAGACCTCTGTTCAATAAACCACTCTATAGATTACATTAACATATGGGTGGCAGATTAGAAGAACATATTTGCAACCTCAAAAACCAACAAGGGATTAATTTAGAAAATACAAGGGACTCTTATAAATCAATCAGAAACAAAAATGAACACAGTACAAAAAGAGGCAAAGGTTATGACTGTACAACTCCAAGAAAGGGGGGCATGAAAGGATAATCATTAGATGAAGAGATTCTCAACGTCATTAATTAAGATATAATACAATAAATGAAAATTATAACAATAATGACATATCATTTTATACCCATCTTAATGAAAACCAGAGAGCACTCAAAGTTAGCAAGTGCTGGGAAATGGGATCTCTCCTGCACTTCTGGTGGGAGTGTGGACAACACAGTACCCATCTAGAGAGCACTGTGGCAGAACTGGGTGAAACTAAGTGTGCATAAACCCTCTAGGGTAGGCGATGTCCTGACCTGTGAAGATGAGCAGGAACAATGATGCCGTAAGGAGCAAACAAACAGAGATGTACCCAGATTGCTCAACTCTGCTATGGCATAAAATTCCCCTTTTGGTAATAAGGCAGGCCATTGATGGTTGATGTTACCCGCAACCACACTATAATCCCACCCCAAACAACAAAAAAGAAAGCCCAAGACTCTGGGCCTCTCAACTTCATTCTTTGAGGCTAGCTGAGACCTCCAAACTTTGGAGGTTTCCCCTTAAATTAAAAAGAAACCCGAGGTAGCTATGGTCCCTCACAGTACTGTAGATCTAAGTACATTATCTGCACAAAAAACAAAGTAAAAATGTAAATTTAGCCATATCTGAGTCATCCTTCTCACCAATCCTTGACTCTCCAGCCATTGTGACTTTGACTAGCTGACCATAATCCTGAAATCTGACTCCTAGGTACACATGTCCAAAACAAACCCATATAACAAGGTCATGGAAGACCAGTCACGAAAGACACAAATGAGAGTGCTTGTAATTGCACTGTGGGTAATTGGGGAGCAGAGGGCCCAACTGGGAGCCCGACTGTGGCCACAACAGCTGTGGGATGGATAAGTGAAGTGAATTGATTGAGTTGGGTCTCAAATGATGAGTGGGAGCTACACAGGCAAAGAAGTCAGGGGATGTTTGTTCCAAAAGAGGAAGCAGCATCTACAGTGGTGTGATGTGTTAAAAAAAAAAAAGTCATTCGGGGTCTGTGAAACAGTTATAATGGTGAGTGAGTGCCATTTCAGATCACAACTAGCTGTGAGGATGGATTGGAGTGAGAGGAAGTCAAGAAGCAAGGAGAACAGCAAGGCAGCCGGTATAACTCAAGAGAAAAAAAAAAAGCATTCAGGCTTGAACAGGTAGTGGCAATGCAGTTAAAGAGAAAAGAATAAATCTGGGAGAGATTTAGGAGAAAGAATTGATAGGACATGGTTGTGATGAGAATGAGGAAGAAGGAATAAGTCTTAGAATGATCCCTATGCTTCCTGCTTGGATTCTGAGTGTATGGTAATGTCATTAACTGAGATCAGAAATACAGGGGGGAACATTTTCTGGGGTTAACAAGTACAAGGCTCTGAACAAAAATAATTAAGCCATTGACTCTGCTGATCCAGAATCTGTTTAGTGGGTAAGAAAGACACTTGAGCAAATATTTACCATGAGGGGTGGTAAGTCATATTATAGTAATATGTGCAAGGTACAGGAATGGCATCAGGGAGGGGGGATTAACTCAGTCTTGGGAAGCACACAGAGTAGTAGTTAAGAGTCCATGCCCTAGAGCTCACTACCTGGGCTTGAATTCTGATTCTTCTTTGAGATGCTGTACTCCTTAACCTTTTCCATGTCTCAGGTTTCTTATCTGTAAAATGGGAATAACAGTAGCACCTATACCATAGGGTTGAGCTGACGCTTAAATTAGAATGGTGTTGGGAACATAGACAGTGCTCAAATAAATTGGCAAGTACAGTGCCAAGGAGAGATTTATAAAGGCAATCATCTGTAAGTGAAGCTGTGATAAATGCTTAGGCATTTTTCAAGTGGCCCAACCAGGAACATGTCCAGAAGAAGGAAAAGTGCATATGCAAAGTCATGGAGGCAAGAGAGAGCAGAGGCTCTGGGGAGATTTGACTAGCTTAGTGTGGCTTGAGGGTACTGTACACATCTAGTATTGGATATATATTAGATGGGGTGGGGCAGAGGTGCCCTGTGGAGCCCTGGTTTGATTAAACCAGAGCCTTTGCTACTCTCTGTCATCCCCCTTTCCACAGGCCACCTCCTCCTCTCTTGGGTACTTCCTTTCATTTTTCTGCCTTCTGTCTTGCTCTTACAGATGGTTATCCATGGATCTACATATTTGGTTAAGTCTTTGCCTTCTGTAGTCATGCCTGCATTCTGTAATTAATCCTAAAGCCAAAAGCAAGTCATTTCTTATTGTTTAAACATCTCCCACCCTGATCTGGGCAGATCTCACTGCTACCACCACACCGGTGTCCACATTGCTTAGGACCTTCATTTTGAAAATTTATCTTGATTCTTAGACATGACATTCTCCATTGTATTTCTAGATGGCCTTGGTTTCCTCTTTACTGGGATTTAGATTCTTAAGCTGTACACCTGGTCTACCTTAGGTAACTAGCCCTTTTGGGCTGACCTGACCCAGGATGCTCATCTCACTCCTAACCAAGTGGATGTTTGTTTTTGGCGCAACAAGCAGGAGCTAGATGCAGTGAGGGTTCAACTATACCCTTTATGGGTGTGAAATGGAAGAGCTTTGTAACCTGCCCTTGGTCTTTGGGGGCTGTTAGCTTTATGCCCAAATCCCCCAGTGACTGGCTGAGATGCTGAGCCTGGTGCTAGGCAAAACATAAGATGAAGACATCTCTTGTTTCATGTTCTCTAGTCCACAGTCCTCATAGAATAAAATCAGAAAAAGGTGTATCGAGGGAAAGAGAAAACTGAAGACAAGCAGGCCATCCAAGAGACACATGACACTTTAGGTTGTTAGCAGAGAGGGAGAATCCAAGTAGAGGTAGGAGACAGAACCTGGGAAAACAAGATGAGAACAAGAGAGGTCAAAGTCAAGGTAGAATGAAACAAAACAATTTTTAAAAGGTAATTACTTGGCCAGGACATTAGAGAAGGCTAAGGAAGGTGGGCATTGGGTCATCTAAAAATCATGTAGGGGCTATGGGAACTGGTCAGGAGTTCCTGGAGGCCACCCTAACAGCACAATTTACTGACTGTGGACAACTGTATTGTAAGGAAGTGTGCACTTGAGGCACTGTGGTCTTGTAGAAAGGATATTCAGGTTTGAAGATAGAAGCATAGCTTGTAGTTAAGGTCATGTGACCTTGAGCAAAGCAAGTCACCTCTCTGAGCTTTAGCTTCTTACATGTTAAATGTAGGGGAGAAAACAAAACAAAACAAGATTCCTGCCCTAGGTATCCAACAGATCTTTAGAAACAAAATAATGAACATGAACGTGAAAGCACCTAATGAAGCCGTAAAGTCAATACTAACGGAGCAAATTATAATCATTAATATGATTTCACTGGAGGAAAAACTTTTAACAATAGTCTACATATACTTGTTCTTTCAAGGGTTTGCTGGTCTGTGGGAACAGGAAAATACTGAGAACGGAGGTCTGACCTAGAGATAAAATTACTAATTCATTCCACCTGCCTTTCAGGGCTCTTATGACAGTTAACTTGCCAAGTTTCAACCATATGACCATATGTTTACAAGATCACATGGGGAAATGTGGTTTATTCTGATTATCTGTTTGTATTAACATTATTAGCGTAGTGCTTCATTTATGACACTGGCCCAAATTCAATCTGTCGGGAGGTTTCCCAGCACATGAAGGTGTAAAAATATTCTAAAATGCAAGTGAGTTTTAAAACAGGAGAACCCCAAGCTCACCTCCTTTTCAGCTGACCTTGTTAGCAATCATCTTGGCCCTTACACAGTGATATTCACGTTGATAACAGTCCCGAGCCCTTCTAAAGTCTTGAAGAGCCTTCTGAATTGTCAAAGGAATATTCAAATATACTAATGATGCCTTAATATTTAATGTGCTTTAATTATTCCAATTATTTGAAAGTTGTTAATCAGTGCCTTCACTCAAGCGAGGTCATTTGATCAACAAGACTACCCATTTTCTGATCACACAGAGTAACTAAATAGACATTGAACTGATTCCTTCAACGTTTCTCTCTGAAAATTGCAAATAATATGCTGAGTTCAGACACTAACGAGTAGAATCATCATGGTACCCAAATTCACAGCTATCATTTTCTAAGTCATAAGTCAGCCCATTGGACTACACTTCTCCTTCTTCAGCTTCATCTCTCCCCTTTGTTTCCACGTACTCTTATGTTTCAGCCATACAGATGTCTTCAAAGTTCCCCAAATGCGCCATGCTGTTCACTGGATTTGAGCTTTTGCATATGGTGCTCTCTCTGCCTTCACCATCCTCCCCACAGTCCCAACTGTATTCATCCTCACTCATCAGGAAAGTGTCTATTAATTCTTCAAAACTCATTGCTGGCATTATCCCCTGGGGGAAATCTTCCCAGATTCCCCATCCATAATTCATCCCCTCTCCCTCCGTGGCCCCAATACTCCTCCATGGGAGTTACTGGTTGTTTTTACATTTGTAGCCTCCAAAAAGCTGCAAGCTCCTGTGGGGAGAGGAGAGTGATTTGTTCATCTTCAAATCTCCTTTTCCCAACCTGGGGTCTGGCACTCAAAGTAGAGCTCAAAAAATCCTGTAAGGCCCGTGAATGCTGAAAGCATCCTCCAGTCTGATGCATCTGTCTGGAGGTGCCATACTGTCCCAGTCCCCTGTTTGGAGTGTTTCCTGATCCTTTTGGATCAGAAAAACAGGTTTTTCCTTAGGACAAATGGGCGTGGATTATGAAAATGTTATGCAAGATTAGTCAAATACCGCACCGTTTCCTTTAGGAGCTGTCCAGACATACAACTTGCAGACAGCTCAGGAGCGGAGCTTGTGTGGCAGGTGGATGAAGGCTGGTGGAGGGGACTTTGATGATCACCTTCTTTAAGGGATGAGCACTGTGTCCCCAGAGCTCTCCTCCAACTGAGGAAGGTAAGACTTTCTATTAAGAACTTTTCTGGGTGTACACCATAGCAACCTAAATGCTCTCCCTGGTCACTGGAAGAAGAGACGAGGCACAGAATCTGCCTTCTCTTCTCCCTCTTTGGACTGTTACCTAAGGAACAGGCCTGCATTGAATGCAGGTGAAATTGATCAGATTGGAGTTGTTAGCAACAAACAGACTGATTTTTAAATGCTGTTGGTGATGAAGGGGTTGAGATATAAGGAGGAAAATGGAATTTTGGCTATTTCCTGGATGGGGGCAGAGGAGGAAAAAAACTAATCTGGAGTTGTGTGGGTTAAGAACTGACAATTGAATAGTGTGGTTTTTTTTTGAAAGCTAGCCAATTCCAGGGAAGGGCGGGGGAGAGGGAGAGTCAGGCCAGGAGGTAAAGACTGCTTGTAAGTGTGATGTGATGCTGTTCCATTTCTAGTTTTCAGCGAGTGATACTTCAGTGTGAGGATATCATTCCAGTACAATTTTCAATGAAATTGAATATTCCAACCAGACAATAAAATATATTTGCACAAATATATACACAAATAGGCATATATATAAACTGTTTTATAGATACACAATTTTTATTACGTATATAATAAAAGCAATTTTATTTTTGGCAGATACTTTTCTTAAGTCAGTCATGGCTCCCTCTCACTCCTGGTTCAGACATGCGAGCCTGGTGCATTTCAATCATAGTCACTAGGGAATTGTCAGGAAAGAGGGAAGTGGTGATTTAGTAATTATCTGTTCTTTTTGATAATTTATCTGTTTGATAATATGTAGCTAAATAATAACTTTACCAGACCATTCCCCTAACTCCTCTAAGGCAAGAAATAAAAAAATGAGGGAGTTTGGAGAGAGGAATTTTTTTTTAAGATAATTGTTGTAGGAATGCCTTTTCATTATTTCTCCACTAACAAATTACATGAAATTATAAATATAACAGGGGAAATATTCTGTTTTCTGCAGCAACAGTGAAGAGAGAACCAGTGAGAAACAAACTGT
The DNA here is from genome assembly GCA_008086735.1 of Cheirogaleus medius. NCBI lineage: Eukaryota > Metazoa > Chordata > Mammalia > Primates > Cheirogaleidae > Cheirogaleus > Cheirogaleus medius. Next base: position 20,339,960 of record VBSM01002217.1, on the reverse strand, counting down.
GGTATGTCAATGCAATGGGCTGCTATGCGGTCACTAAAATATAATTCAAGGCCAGGCGAGGTGGCTCACGCCTATAATCCTAGCACTCTGGGAGGTCAAGGCGGGTGGATCGTTTGAGCTCAGGAGTTCGAGATCAGCCTGAGCAAGAGGGAGACCCCCTCTCTACCAAAAATAGAAAGAAATTAATTGGCCAACTAAAAATATATAGAAAAAATTAGCCGGGCATGGTGGCGCATGCCTATAGTTCCAGCTACTCAGGAGGCTGAGGCAGAAGGATCGCTTGAGCCCAGGAGTTTGATGTTGCTGTGAGCGAGGCTGATGCCACGACACTCTAGCCAGGGCAATAGAGTGAGACTCTGTGAAAGAAAGAAAGAAAGAAAGAAAGAAAGAAAGAAAGAAAGAAAGAAAGAAAGAAAGAATTCAAATGTTTGTTCTTGGATATAGCATGATGTCCAGCATGTGTTCTTAAGTGAAAATGTCTGCAGGACAATGATTGGCAACAACTTTTGTGATGATTACTTTATAAGATTGAGAAGGTGGGGATATGAATTTTTTACCTTATTTTAAACACATTGCATTGTTTAAAATGTTTATAGTGAGCCAAACTGATATACTCCTTATCTAGAGAAAGAACAATGGACAGAGGGAATGTGAATGAGAGAATCAGAACAAGAGAATAAAGGGACCAGGGAACAAACAGACCCCGATAATGTGATCAAGGTGTGAAGCTTTTGGCGGGGTGGATAATAAGCTTTTATTTCATGTTATGAGATGATAAAGATATTGTGTTAAGAAAAGACATAGGCAATATATTTGAATTATCCATAATAGATTTTTTGCTAATAATATGTTCTTAATTAAACAAGGACCTTTCAGCAAATTAAATATAGTATTAATAGGAGAAAGGAAGAGAAGTGTTTTATGGAACCGTGGGCAGCACACAACAGCTTGGACAAGTTTTAGTGAATCACAGAGACACGTAGGATTGGCTAAAGAGAGGGAGGTGCAGAAGATTAATAATAAAAAAAACTGTTTTTAAACATCGTATTTTATAATGTGCATGATATCATGATATTTCATCACCTGAGTGTCTTATTGGACATTTAGGTAGTTTGTCAAAAGTTTCTTGTGTATGTGTGTGTGTGTTATTGGTTCTGGGATATAAATGTTGAAAATATTTTCAGAGAAAAGAATGAATATATTGGACATTAGACTATTTATGTAAAAAGCCAACCCAAGTTCTATGATCTTATTTGTCTTCTACTTATTTATTTCTACTAAGTCTATGAAGTTCAATTATGACTCTTACTGTATAATTTAAGACACCCTAGATATCCCTCAAATCTCACACAGAGAAACCTCAGGGCTGGTGGGGTGGGGGGAAAGAGTGGTAGAAAATGTGGCTGAGTTGGAGATGGCTTAGCTCAGAAAAAGAAAGCAGCTGGCTCTAAGTGACATGGATAATACATAGTGGAGTCCAGATTTAAATCTAAGTCTGTCTCACCAAAGCTTCTACACTCAGGTAAAATATTTTGTCTGAATACAAAAATGTTACATGCTCAGGTAACTGTACTTAGAGCCTTATGTAGCCATTTACACTTTTTAAAAGAGTCTTTATAGTACCAGTGAAGTAGTGACTTCTCTGTGACAAGAAGTGACCAGTAACAAAGGTGCCTTCCTCAGAGGTTGCTGTGAAACCAGAGTTCAACACAAGAGGTGCCCACTATGCTGCACAGTGGGAGAAAGATGGGTGTGTGGCACATAGAATAGTGGCCCCATCAATGATGTCAATATGTTACTTCACATGGCTAAAGGGACTTTGTAGATGTGGTGAAGTTCAGGGTCTTGAGATGGGGAGATTATCCTAGGTTCTTTGGGTGGACCAACCCAGTGTAGTCAAACGGTCCTTATAAGAAGGAGTTAGAAGGGTCAGAGTCAGAGAAGGAGAGGTGATGATGGAAGCAGAGGTCAGAGTTGGAGAGAGATTCGAAGATGCTACACTGCTGGCTTTGATGATGAAGGAGGGGCCATGAGCCAAGGCTGGAAGGCCCTCTCTAGAAGGTGAGGAAATGGATCTCCCCTAGAGCCTCCAGAAAGGAATGCAGCCCTGATGACACCTTGATTTTAGTCAGTGGGACCCATTTCAGATTTCTGATCTCCAGAACCATAAGATAATGAATTTGTTGTCTTAAGCTACTAAGTTTGTGGTAATTTGTTATAGCAGCAAAATGAAACAAATACAAACTATAATGGCTCTTCTAAGTGAACTTGATGTTTCAAGTGATCAGTGTCCATAGAGAATAGGAATTGGATAGCTGGAGAACATTGCTGAGTATGAGATGGCAGAATTAATGATGTTGGAAAGCTCTTTGAGTTTGACTTTGACATGTATGGACTGTGAATTGTGCTTTACATCATTCTTCCTTAGTCTCAGCTGCAGAAAGAAGCAGCATAATTAGAATGACACACACATATAGCAATATGCTCACTTCCTCACACAAGTATATGCTGCATATTGTAGAAAACTGTAAAAAACAATTTTATCAAGGTCTTATGAAATAATTATCCTTGTATTTAATCTTCCTATATTTTAGCCATTCTCATATGTTCAGGCCTTTGTAAACTGCAAGGACAAATTTAACAGCAAATAATACATTATTTAAAACCTACACTTTCTGAACCAATTCCCACACAGCAGACATTTCCTGAATCTCAATCTTCCACCGGTTTCCAAAAGATGCAAAAGAAGACGGGCAAGTCAAAGAATCTCCCAACCTCTTATAAGGACCCTTTTGACTACATGAAATCTACCTATTTTGCAAAGTTTTGCCTAATTCAATGAAACAGGCAGAGAATCTTGAATCTTCGATCTGGAAGGATCCCCACAGATGATGGTAGCCCAAATTTTTTGTTTTACATATGATAAAACTGAGGCAGTTACTTTTTGTGGTTGCATACTGTCTGGCATTCTGCCTGTGCCCCAAATGCACAATATATCGGGTTCTGTACAAAGTAGTAGGGATGCAGAGGTGAGATATTTTTGCTCTCAAGATTATAATATAGGATGGAAGACAGACAAATAACATAAACATATAAAATACAGTTTCTAAAGTATAATGACTGAGGTAAGCACAGGGAATCAGTTGGACTTGGAGAAGGGGCACATAGCCCGGACATGCATTACTCATCATGAATATTGATTGATTTTAAAAATTAAAATTTTATCAACTTCTTATTTTATGAAAATAATTATGGCCTTGGTCAATGATTTTGAAAATACAGTCAAACAAAATGAAGAACATAAAAATTGTCCATAATGATATAATCCATAGATAGCTATTCTTAACATGGTGTCATATTAATACATCCTATAGAATGATATTACATATATGTATAGATACACATGCAACCATTTATTTATGAATATATCTCTTATATCTCTCATTAATGTATTTTTAATTTTATGTGACCATGCTATTTGTTGCTTTAAACACTATCACAAATATTTTATTTTAGAATCACTGAATCTCAGAGTTAGCTAAATATCTTCTGGTCCAACCACCAAATAAATGAACTTTCCACTATTTAATAGTTTTTTATTTAGAGAAAAATTGCAAAGCTTTCCCCATCAGTGTGGGACACTTATTTACGATCAATGAACCAATGTTGATACGTCATTATTAACTAAAGTGTATAGTTTACTTAAATTTCCTTAGTTTTTACCTAGTGTTCTTTTTCTGTTCTATTGTCTCGTCCAGAATACCACATCACATTCAGTTGACACGTCTCCGTAGGCTCCTCTTGACTATCCCAGTTTCTCAGACTTTCCTTGTTTGTGATGATCTTGAAATTTTTGAAGAATTCTGATGAAGCGTTTTGCAAATTTTTCTTCACTTGGGATTTGTTTGGTGCTTTTCTTATGATTAGCCTGGGATTGTGGGTTTTAGGGAGGAATACCACAGAGGCAAAGTAGCATTCTCAGTAGATTATATCAAGGGAACACGCTATCACCATGGCTTATCACTGTTAATGTTAACCTTGACCACCTGCCTGAGGTAGCGTTTGTCAGATTTCTCCACTGCAAAGTCACTCTTGTCACCTCTTTCCATACTTATTTTTTGAAAGAAAGTCACTATGCATAACCCTCACTCAAAGAGTAAGAAGTTATGCTCCTTGAAGGTAAAGTATCTACATAAATTATTTGGAATTATTCTGCACAGATTTGTATATTCTCCCATAGTTATTTATTTATTCACTCATTTATTTGTCAGTATGGACTCATGGATATTTATTTATATTTTGGGTTATAATAGAATACTGCTTTATTTTGTTGCCCAAATTATACCAGCTTTGGCCATTAAAAGCTCTTTCAGTTGGTGTCTGTCTCTTTGACATACCACAGCGTTCTGTGTGTGTGTGTGTGTGTGTGTGTCTGTGAGAGAGAGAGAGAGAGAGAGAGACAGAGAGAGAGAATAAGTTAAACACTATCTTACTTTCTGGCATGGCAAGATATTACAAGCTTATCTTTTATATTTCCTGCTCTAGACCTAGAATCAGAATGGTTTTAGAAACCAAGATCTGGATACTAGCTGTGCTCATTACTAGTGGAGTGTTTTGCTTCTAGACTCTTTCATCAGACAGGGAGAAGAAATACATGTGTGTATGCTAACCCATATATACATACATCAATAAAACTTCTATATGTAATCATCTATACCTATATTAAATTAAACATGAGTTAACACTGATGTCTCCAATGCTAATCCACTGCCACATGAGTCATTCTAGACTTTTCTGCTTGTGAATTTATAAATGTCCACTATAACTATGAGAACCCTGGCTTCACATTACAAGAGGTGTCTTCTCCCTTTTATTCTTAGTTAGCCTGGCAAACATTTATCTATTTTGTTGTTCTTTTCAAAGAACCAACTTTTGGTTTCATTGATTTTTCTCTATTGTTTTCCTGTTTTCAATTTCTTTGATTTCAGCTCTTATTTTTGTTATTTCTTTCTATTTTTCTGCCTACTTTAGGCCTATGTTGCTCTTTTTTCTCTACTTACTTAAAGTAGAAGCTTAAATTATAGATCTTTCTTCTTTTCTAAAATATGCATTCAATACTATAACTTTCCCTCTATGCACTGCATCTTAAAAATTTTGATAGGTTATATTTTCATTTTCATTTAATTCTCTTGAGATTTCTTCTTTAACTCATGTGTTATTTAGAAGTGTGTTATTTAATTTCTAAGCATTTTGAGACTTTCTAGGTATTTTTTGTTTTTGTTTTTGAGACAGAGTCTCACTCTGTTGCCCGGGCTAGAGTGCCATGGCATCAGCCTAGCTCACAGAAACTTCAAACTCCTGGGCTCAAGCAATCCTCCTGCTTTAGCCTCCCGAGTAGCTGGGACAATATCCTTCTGATTTTCTGCTTGCTTTGTTAATCAATTATTGAAAGAAGGTTGTTGAAGTTTCCAACTATAATAGTGTCTATTTCTCCTTTCTGTTCTATCAATTTTCATCTCATGTATTTTGATGCTCTCGTGTTAGGTACATACACATATAGAATTGTAGTATCTTCTTGGAGAATTGGTCCCTTTATTATTGTGTAATGCCTCCCTTTATCCCTGATAATTTTCCTTTTTCTGAAGTTGCTTTGTTTGAAATTAACATAGATAATCTAGCTTTCTTTTGATTAGTGTTAGTATGGTGTATCTTTCTCCATTCCTTTACTTTTAACTTATCTGAGTCTTTATATTGAAAGTGGATTTGTTGTAGACAACATATAATTAAGGCTTGTTTTTTAATCTACTCTGTCTTTCAACCTCTGTCTTTTAATCATTGTCTTATAATACCATCCACATTTTAAATGATTATTGATATAATTGGATTAATATCTGTTATGTTTATAATTGTTTTCTATTCTTACATTTGTTCTTTGTTTCTTTTTCCCTCTTCTGCTTTCTTTGAGTTTTTTTGGGGGGGGCATTTTATGTGATCCTATTTTATCACCTCTCTTAGTATATCAATTATATCTATTTTTAAAACTTTTTAGTGGTTTCCCTGGAGTTTACACATTTTTAACTAACATAAACCCACCTTTAAATAACACTATACCACTTCACATGTAGTGCAGATACCTTATAATAGAGTATTCCCAATTTCTCCCTTCCATCACTTGTGATATTACTGTAACTTATTTCACATATTCATATGCTATAATCACCTAATACATTGTTACTATTATAACTTCAAATAGTTATCTTTTAGATAAATTAAGAACAAGAAAAATAAAATATTTTATTTTACCTTCATTCCTTCTCCAATACTTCTTTTTTTTGCAGATCCAAGTTTCTGAACTCTATCATTTTCCTTCTGTCTAAAGAAATTCTTTTAACATTTCTTTCAGGACAGTTCTGTCAGGGATGGATTCTCTCTTTTTTTTTTTTTTTCTGAGAATGTCTTTATTTCTCATTCACTTCTGAAGGATAATTTCACTGGGTATAGAATTCTAATTTGGGGGGGATATTCATTAATACTTAAAATATTCCACTTCACTCTCTTCTTGTTTGTATGACTTCTGGTGGGAAGTCTGCTGTAATTCTTATCCTTGTTCCTTTATAGGTAAATTTCCCCTCTTCCCCTCTGGCTTCTTTTAAAATTTTCTCTGTTTTTAGTTTTTTACAGTTTGAATATGATATTCCTAGGTGTGTTTTTCTGATGTTCATCCTATGTGATGCTTTCAAAACTTCCTAAATATGTGGTTTCATGTCTCTTAGTAATTTTGGAATGTTCTTAGCTACTATTACTTCAAATATTTCTTCTTCTCTGTTCTCTCTTTTTTCTTCTTCTGTTATTCAAATGATATATGTTATACTTTTTGAAATTGTCCAACAGTTCTTGGATATTTTATTTTACATTCTATTTTTTTTTTCCTTTTTGATTTTTAGTTTGGGAAGTTTCTACTGATCTCTTTTCAAACTCACTAGTTCTTTCCTTGACTATGTGAGTCTACTGATGAGTTCATCAAATGAATTCTTCATTTCTGTTATAGCATTTTCGATTTCTAGTCTTTGCATTAAATTTTTTTCTTAGAGTGTCCTACTCTCTGCTTACATTACCCATCTTTTCTTTTCTGACATCTACTATTTTCATTAGCACCTTTAACATGTAAACTATAGTTACTTTATATTCTATACCTGATAATTCCAATGTATGTGTCATAGCTGAGTCTAGTTGTGATGATTGCTTTGTCTCTTCAAACTGTGTTTTTTTCTTGCCCTTTACATGTCTTATAATTTTGTATTGAAAGTTATACGTATTGTATTGGGTAATAGGGACTGAAGTAAATAGGTTTTTGTGTGAGGATTTATGTTAATCTGACTAGAAGTTGGGCTGTGTTAAATATTTGGTATAGCTATAGGTGCTACAAGCTTCAAATTCCTCCAGCAAGAAAGAGAAAGAATCTTGTAGCTCTTTAGCTGTAATCCATTGCCATTATACTGGAATACTATTGGTGTGGTGGTAAAATGTAGGGGAGAGGAAGAATTCTATATATAATCTGCAGATTACATCTCAGACTTTGAGTGGGCCTGTGTGCTGGGCTGTGACTTTCACAAGTGTTTCTCCAATGTGATACCTTTTTCCTTCCTCCCCTAATTACCACATCTGGCTGTAGCATTTCAAATCTATTTCCTTGCAGCCCTGACCCCTGTTGACTGTATTCTCTCCTAGGTGAGACAAGAAGGCTAAAGTGGTCTAGTATAGGAGGAATGCTTTTCCCACAACAGGATAGGGTTCTGGCAAATTCTTTTTCCCTAGAGAGTAAGCCTGTGTTATGAAGGAGAATTTGAACATATTTCACAGTGATTATTCCTTTCCTTCCTCTGCCAAAGCCATGAAGGGTCTTTCTTGCATCTTCACTGTGAGAACCCAGTGGGTTTCCTGGAGGTAAAGCCTCCAAAAATGTGGGGATCCTCCTGGAACTGCAGCCTCGAGGACTTTCTCACCTTCATGTTGACATATACTCAGCCTCTAGCACTTTATCAAATTTACTTTTTAAGTGTTTCTACCCATTTATGGCTCCAGGGACTTCTGCTCTAGGTGAGAATGTCTTGGATGTAACTCTCCAGATGGCCCTGAGACCTCAGTTCTTAAATGTGCTCCCCAAAAGTTATTGATTTCAGTTTGCCCAGTTTTTTTTTTTTTGGTTACAAGAATAAGAGTGACAACTTTCAAGCTCTTTACCTGAAAAAAAATTAAAACCAGAAGTTCCAAGTAAAGCTTTCAATTCCCTTCTAATAGCACCAAAAAATCAGTGAGCAAGTCTCTTTGTAAACACCTCTAGGGACTGGACACTCATTACTTACCTCATTCCTGAGTCTTAGAAAGGTTTTTTTTCACATTGGTTCAATGTCTCTCCCCCTAGAGTTTCCATCAATTGGATCTAACTCCACCTATTTTGGTCTGCTTCTTTCTTCCACAGAACCATCATAAAAGTATGTGAAGACAGTAAAAATGTTTTCTCCAATTCCTCTCCCTTAGGCTAGCCACCCTGTCACTTTGATGGTTCCCTACTTGAAATCCTTTACCATCTTGTACACTAAGACTACAGTGGGAGGGTTTACATTCATGACAATTGATTATTCACTTAGTGTCAGGTACTGTGCTAGGGCCTTGTTGGAGATACAGTTTCTTCATCTGTGCAATGTAGATAGTGATTCTTTACTTCACAGGGCTAATGTGAAGTAATTTAAAGGAGATACTGTCTGTAAAGCACTCAGCACAGTGCCTTGCATTTGATAGATATCCACACTTAGTTCCTTTCTAAGTTTGCCTTAACACAAGTTTCTTCATCGAGGCAAGAAGGTTGCTGGTGAGGGCAGGTGCTGTGTTTACTAAACTGTAGAGGAAACCCTTCCAGTTTTTGTAATCGAAGAAGAATTTAGCCATTTTGATTCCTGTACATAGGATTGAGATGTATCAATTTGACTAAGGGACAGATAGGGGAAAAATGGATATAAAGGCTTCTTTGACACTGGTATTCCAGATTAACCCAGTTAACTGTTTAAACTGTTGGCAGAATAAGGATGTCACATGAAGAGCTGCCTGGATAACAGCCCTAAAACAACTTCCTACTAAACTGAAGGTGAGTGGATGCTCAGGAACATCCAATAGTGTCCATGAGGGATATTAAGTGCTCTCAGACTGTTTCATATTGACAGTGTTCATGGTGTGGAATAGTAACACATAAACTACACTTTATTAGGATTTTATCAAAATCCTGGGCTTTTGTCTTATGAATTATGTGATGTGTCTTGATATAAATGTTAGTTGTGAAAGTGTTGGTTCTTCTTGAACCATTGAAGAGCCCTTTGGACTAAAATGGCTTGGAACCACTAGCGTAGGCAATGCCGAGTACATTATAGGTCATGAGATCCATGGAAGAAAATATTGCAAGGAACAGTATAGGAAGTATATGTCAGTAATATAACAGCTATTCAATGATCCCGATGTCACTGAGCACCCAAGACAATGTGTAGGCAAGATAAGTCTACTCACTGTTTTCTATGAAATATACCTGGTTATTTGGTACCCTCCCTTCTAACCAAAGGAGGGTTGGTGGTGGCTTGGTAGAGAAAGGGCAAAATAATGCTAACTTCCTATATTAGTGTGTCAAGTCATTTCAGTTCAGTTTATCAGACATTTATTGAGCAAAATAAACGAAAATACTGTTTAGCTGTCTGGAGAGTCTTAGAAAACCTTCCCCAAAACATTCATTTGTGTCCCAAAAGCATTTTATATCTCAATTACAGCGATGAGCAATTTACAGAACGTGCAGCCATTTTGAGTCCTAGTTAGTGGTTTCATTTCACGATTAAAGAGTTGAGAGCTGCCTTCATTTTGTTACTTCTCTAGGTGGCCAGATTTAACATGTTCATTGTTAAAAAGCAATTTCAGTTTTCTTATTGACTTTTATCTATTCTGCAGAGTGGGTAATCTAAGTCATCACAATGCACTTTCCCCCCATGGGAATCAGTAAAGCAAGGTAGTAAAGGAAGGTTGCTCCTTTTAGTTATAATGCAGCCCATAAACTTTATTATATGTCTTGAATTGGCCTGCTCCTAAAAAACTTTATTCACCTATCTTCTGTTATCTTGGTTTATTTTACATAATATTATAAGTATTTACTTATAACTCTATCTTCATCTTACAAAGAGAGCTCCTTAATTCAGGGTGAATATTTTATTTTTATATCCATAGTATTAAAAGAGTGCTAGACTCAAGATACTGCTCAATATAAATACTTCTTGAGATGAAATACAAACAAATAAGATTCAAGTTCAGATTTGAAATCCAGTCCAGATTTCATTACTGGGCTCTAGACCTATGTATGGTGTACCTAAACTGCCTTCACAATTATTACGTTCATCATTATACATGCAATCATAACACATATAATGATGATTGCAGTGAGTTTACAGGTAATTTCTCATGTGTTATTGCATTAATCCCTACAATAATTCTGTGAAGGGAGCATCTGTAAAAGAAATATCTTCACTGTACTAATAAGAATACCAAGACTCAGAAATTGAGACCTGCCCAACATCTCATCACTAGTAAGTTTTGGAGACAGAGTGGGAACTAAGCACTTGTGGCTCTGAGTCCTAAGATTTTCTTGCCTTTACTTTGTCTAACACAGTATTTCTCAACCTTGGCACTCTTGATATTTGGGACTAAAAAATTTTGAGGGCACAGCTGTTCTGTGTGTTATAAGAAGCAGCATCCATTAGATACCAGTAGCATCCTCCACCCCATTGTGACAACCAAAAATGTTTCTAGACATTGGCAAAGGCCCCATCAGGGGCAAAATAAGTTTCAGTTGAGACCCAGTGGTCTAATGTCAGGCACAATGTGGTAAAAGCTCTGGGACAGGCATAAGCGAAAACAGGGGAAAAGATGGGGACCCCTTTCATGGTGGAGGCAGCATTTTATCTGGATCTTTACTATAGAAAGATTGAATTGACTTGGCAGGATTTATTGTGATGAGAATGAATACCAGATATTTGTTAAGCATGCATGATGTGTCAAATTTAATTCTAAGGGGGAAAATATAAGCATTGTTAAATGTTTCCCTAAAATGAAACATCATCTTAAAGTCCATCTACTGGAACATAGAGTGATTTGGGGACACTTAGTCTCATGATATGCATTTAGTAGCTAGATTTATCATATTATCTATTAAGGATTACTTAGGAAAGAATTGCCTACCATTTATTTTTGTATCTTACTAACCTATAAATCAGTCCCAATCATCATTTAATTGTGCTGTGCATGGAGATTGTGTTTTCTAGTAAGTTTCTGGCTCATTGGGAATGTTCAAGTAATATTGAGCTTGAGTCTCTTTGCATGAATGTGGAAGGAAGGAAAGTTTACCTTCTGCAATCTTCTCCATCTAGCCAGGGCTCTTGGATATACTTGGAGATTCTGCCAACAAACACAACCAATTCTCTTGCTTAGTTAGGTGGACAGAGAACAGTTGGACTCAATATTCACTTCTGCTATTTGGAATTATTGGAAAACTAATAAGGTTTCTGATATCTCTAAAATAATATGCTCTGCTTCCCCAAAATAGCTATTTAGAAAGTGCATAGGAGTTGTTGGCATATAGATGATCCCAAACTTAGGATGTTTCAACTTAATTCAACCCTGAACTTATCAGGGTGTAATTCCAGTGTAAGTCAAGAAGCATCTGTATTTTTGTTTGTTTGTTTGTTTTGAGCCCTGGGAGCCAGAGTGGCCTAGCTTGGGAGTTAGAGAAGCCTACTCATGCTAGTTGTGTGACTGGGGACAAATTGTGTAACATCTGTGAACCTCAGTTTTCCTCATCTATAAAATAGGATAATAGTGATAACTTTCACCTAAATCTCTTGGGAGAATTAAGGTAAGAAAGTGTTGCAAGACTTTAAGTGTGGGGCTTGACACAAACCAATAATAAATTGGTGGTTATCATTGTCATCATCTCATCATCTCATTGATTTTCAAAACAGAACTTACCAGATCTTCCATAAACTTATGCCTCTTTCTCTAATCCCTGCTCTGTAATTGAAATGGTATTGACCACTTGCCCTTGAACACTGCCTCCCCTATGTCATGGATCAGGCAATAAGACCTGCAGATTTTTTCTCCCACATACTTCTGGAGTAACTCACTTCTCTATGTCTCTGCTCCTGGGGCCATGGCTGCAGTCACCGTTACACTGTTCCTGTCTTCAGTCTTGTTGCTTCCACTCTTCCCATTCTCCATACTGAAGCAAGAAGTCCTTTTTAGAATAAAAGTCTGATATTGCCTCTTTCCACTGTCCTCAGAATAAAGTTCAAAGCCCTTATTAGCATGTGACGTTCTGGTTACTCTGTCCCTCTGCTGTTATACCACTTGACACTGACTCTTCTTATGTTATAAAGTAGCCATGCTGAGATTCTTGCAATTCTTCAAGTGGACCATTGTCTCTCTTGCCCTCAGAACTTTTCACATGCTGTTCCCTCTCCCTGGGTGTCCTCCTTCTTCTCCCCACCCCACGCAGAGGACAGGGGCTTACATTCTTACATTGTGATACCTCTAAAATAATATGCTCTGCTTCCCCAAAATAACTATTTAGGGAACTATTTACTCATGCTCTTCTGAAGGCTACCCCAGTCAAAGATAAATACAGGTGAACTCAGTTAATGGAGAAGACATTAAACTGTGCCTCCTCTTTTAGCCCAGTTTCTCAGGACAACTCATTAGTGGTGGAAATATTATGTCAAGGATTCCACAGACCTTAGCTCTAGGATTTACATGTCAAAAATTCACCCTGTGACACTGTCAAATCTCTTAGCCTTTCTTGGTCTCATTTTCCTCATCCCTGCCATCCTCTTATAGGATGACTGTATAGATTCAAAGAGGTTCGAGAATGATTTACTTATTAAGAATATGGAAAATGCATGACATCACTTTTCCAATCTCACCTTTTGCCAACCCCCTCAATCCCCTACTAACTGAAACACCACCCCCTTTTCGTTTATTTCCCTTTTCCCTCGCCTCCTTGGCTAGCTCCTATTTTCTTGTTTCGGATCAAGCTTAGACTCCATAGTTTCCAGGATGCTTTTTCTAAACTCTCCAAGCTGGGCTGATTGCTCTACCTATTAGATTCCATAGAACCCAGAACTCTCTTCTTTAAAACAAACAAACAAAAAAACCTTACCAACTATATTGCCAATTTAGAATTACTTCTTTGTCTCCTCCCTTAGACAGTGAACTACTTCAACTTACTTTACTTGTCTCTTTGTTACTAAGGATGATATTCTTTTGTATGCTGGAGGACAGACCTGAAAGGGAAGCGTTCTGTTTGGAAGCATTTTCTTAGAGTAACAGTGCTTTAGCTATGAATTGTCCACTGTTTCACAGACCTTGATATATATGATACCATAATACATTCATTTTCATGAGGAAAACTTTTTTTTAACCCAGTGATGAATACATCATTATTCTGAATTACCTATACCTCTGAAGAGGAAAATGATTTTCGCAAGATCATTCTAGCAGGAAATGGATTTATATACAGTCCTGGCCTCCTAATTTCTAATGCAGATTCAATACTTTGTGTACTGCATGCACTCTTCCCCTGAATAAGCTACCTAAATAAATACAGATATAATATGAGTAATTAAAATATGGGAAGTTCAGTTTGTGTGTGTGCATGGATGCAATTGCATGTCCATTTTTAATAACAAAATCAATTCTATTAAAAAATTCTGGAATGAAAACTGTTAAAATAGGCACTTCATTTTGCAAGTGTAGCTCTAGACATGACATTTCAATTAAAGTATACTTTGTTAATTACACTTTTTACAAGGCCACCACATCCTGTGGGTGCCGTAACAAAGATGTGGTCTTCTGGGGGCTGAGTGGATACCATATGCTACAGGAGGAAAAGGAGGCTGTTGTGTCGTCTCAGGCATCAAGAGATAGTCCTGGGCTCCTGAGAGGCAGGGTTTCAGTTTCTGGTGGTGAAGAGGGGGCAGAAGTCTTAAGAGACAAAGGAGATCTCCCAGGACAGGCTGAGGGCCATTTCTAAGGCTAGGAGGCAGGCATTCAAATCCCACTCACTGAGGCTGGGAGTTCTGCAGAGAAACGGCCCCGTGGGCTGTCAGAGAGGGAGAGGGAGAGTTGACGAGGTCTCCTCCCCTCATTCCCCTGCTTTTCAACCTCAACACTTCCATTTCATCTTTTTACATATTGGGGTTCCTCTTTGTGTAAAACTAAATATATAGTTTGACATGTTTGTGATCTTTGCCATCATTTTAAACTCTGACAATGCAGCTTATCAAAATGAAGAGTATTTAGACATTAAAAAAATGATGAAATAATACCCCTTTTACTATCCTGGATGGAGCTGGAGCCCATTCTTCTACCATGTTTCCCCAAAAATAAGACCTACCCATAAAATAAGCCCTAGCAGGA
>VBSM01002217.1:20286946-20317984 GCA_008086735.1 Cheirogaleus medius | reverse complement strand
AGAGCAAACAGACAACCCACAGAATGGGAGAAAATTTTCGCAAGCTACACATGTCCATGTTTTTTTATTTCATTATTCATTATTTTATTTCATTTTATTCATTATTCATTGGGAAGAGGGGTTGAATTGCATAATTTTTCTTTCCGATTTATCTTCCCTTTTAACAATTTTGTTATGATTCTTTTATATTTATTTTCAATTATTTTTTAGTAGTTTCTCTAGAGCAGCATTATCTAATAGAGCTTTCTGCAATGATGGAAATGTTCCAATCTACACTGTGCAAAATAGTAGCCACTAGCCACATGTACCTACTGAGTACACATGCAGCTAGTGCAACTGAGGAACTAAATGTTTAATTTTATTTAATATTAAATAACTTAAATTTAAATAGCTATATATGGGTAGTGGTTACTTTGTTGACAGAACTGTTCCAGAGGTTACAATATGTGCCTAATTTACCAAAATCTAGTTTTAAGATATACTATTTCACAATGTAACAACCTTACAACAGTATACTTCCAAATATTACTCCCTTAACTTTTGTGCTCGTTTTCATATATTTTGGTTCTACAGATGTATAAATCCCATAATACCTTGCAAATATTTTCTCTTTAATCAATCCTTAGTCTTTTAAAAATATTTAAATTGTGGTTTTTTTGGCGGGGTGGGGGCAGGGTCTCACACTGTCACCCCGGCTGGAGTGCAGTGGCACCATCATAGCTCACTGTATCTTCAAACTCCTGATCATCTCGCTTCAGCCTCAGGAGTAGCTAGGACTACAGGCATGCAACATCATGCTTTCCTAACTTCCCTTTATTCTTCCTTTCTTCCTTCCTTCCTTTCTTCCTTCCTTCTTTCCTTCCTTTCTTTTCTTTCTTTCTTTCTTGAGATGGGGTCTCACTATGTTCCCCAGGCTGGTCTTGAACTCCTGGCCTTAAGTGATCCTCCTACCTTGGCCTCTCAAACTGCTGGCATCACAGGCATGAGCCCTCACACCCAGCTTTGAATATATTGTTATCTATCAGTGGGATTACAAGTAGACAGACTATGTAGATATGTAATTGATATATTATATAATATATATGTATATATACTTATACATGTATTTGTGTGTATGGGCATACACACACATACAGACTCACATACAATATTTCTATACATAATAGGAATAACTTTGAAGTCCTTTAACAAGTTTTTACTTTTCCAAGTCTTATTTATTTCTTCCTGTTGAAACAATTTTCTAACTGGAATAATTTCTCTTCAACCTAATGATCTTTTCTAAGCATTTTTTTGTAGTAGGGTCTTCTGAAGATTAATTCTTGCAGCTTTTGTTTTTATATCTGAAATATTTTATTTAGCCTTCATTTTTGAAGAATATTTTAAGTGGCTATAAACCTATAGATTCACATTGGTTTTTGGTTGCTTTAATTTCAGAAGAATAAATTTAGCCTCTTTTACTTCTGATAAGAAATCAAGGACCATTGTTATTGTTCTTCCTCTCTATGTAATATGCCTTTGTCCTTTAGATGCCTTTAATATTTTTCTCTTTATCTTCAGTGTTCAGGAATTTACCTACAGTGTGCCTCTGTATAGTTTGATTAGGATTTACTGAGCTTCCATCTGTAGGTTAATATCTTTCTTCAATTTTGGAAAATATCAAGCATTATGTTATGAAATATGTCTTCTTTCCTATTCTGTCTCTATTATCCTTGTGGGACTTCAATAACAGGTACAGAAGGTCATTTGATATTTTCCCATAGACCTTGGTTGTTATGTTTCATTTTTAAAATCGTTTTTTCTCATTGTGTTTCAGTTTCGATAGTTTCTACTGACCAATCTCCAAGCTCACTTATTTTCTCCTCTGCTGTGTCCAGTCTGGCTGCTCTACTTATCATAAGACTTCTTCCTTTCTGGTACCATTTTTTTCCCATTTCTAGCATTCCATTTGTATCTTTTTTTTTTTTTTTTACATTTTTCATCTTCCTGTTGGAATTCTCCATCTATTCTCATATTCCCCACCTTTTCCACTAGATTCTTCAATATTATCTCTGTGTTGTCACATGGTGGAGAGAGAGGGAGCTCGCTGGTGTCTCTTCTTATAAGAACACTAACCCTATTGGGTCAGGGCTCCACACTTATGACCTTGTTTAACTTTACTTCTATAAAGGCCCTATTTCCAAACACAGCCATGTTGGGGCTTAAGGCTTCAACATATTAATTTGGGGGGAGCACACAACTGAGTCCATAGTATTGCATGTATCAAGAGTTTGTTCTTTTCTATTGCTGAGTAGTATTCCAAGGCATGAGTGTACCAGTCCGTTGAACCATTCACCCTGGGATTCTTTAACCACAGTTTTTTGCTATTGTGAATAAAGCCACTATAATAATTTATAGTACATATATATGTGTATGTACTATATAATCATTTATGTACACAATTTTATAGGGATATTAATTGTTATTCCTCCAGAACAAATGCCCAAGAATGCAAATCTGCATCACAAGATAGTTGCATATTTGGTTTTATTTAAAAACTTCTGTGCTGTTCCTCAACTCCCAGAGTCCCTAGGCAGTCCACCTTTTTCTTTCCAACTTTCAGAGACATCCTGTGCATGCTTTTTGTGTATGTTGATGGTTTTTTAATTTTAGAGGAAGGACTCGGGAAGAATTGGGCTACTCTATTTTGGTGGAACCGGAAATGCTTCTAATTATTTTTTGAAATGATTTGTTGGAGTACC
The DNA here is from genome assembly GCA_008086735.1 of Cheirogaleus medius. Taxonomy (NCBI): domain Eukaryota; kingdom Metazoa; phylum Chordata; class Mammalia; order Primates; family Cheirogaleidae; genus Cheirogaleus; species Cheirogaleus medius. The sequence goes on along the minus strand of VBSM01002217.1, from coordinate 20,315,246 downwards.
AATTTTCTCTCACTTCACCAATGCTTGCTATTATTATTTCTCATAATTTTTTTTATCAACCATGGGGTTTTTTTGTGTGTATGTTTCTAATTACAAGTCAAGTTGGGTACTTTTTAATAAGTTTGTTAATCATCTGGACTTCTATGTATCACTTGTTTATATGTTTTTCCTGTTTCCTAATTGATTTTATTTTTCATACTTTATATAACTTATTGACTTATGTTTTTCCTGTTACTTACATACAGTGTTTTTTCCGAGATCAGACAAGATCGGGCGCGTTCAGGCTGGTATGGCCGTAGCATACAGTGTTTTTTGTTATTCAGAAGCCTTCATATTTTAATATAGCCAAATTGAATAATCTTTTAAAACTTTTTGAATTTTTATCTTGATTAAGAAGGACTTTTCTACTCTAAGTTGTTAACATACTCTCATATTTTTTCATAGTTTTTTGTTGTTGTTGTTTTGAAGTTTACCTTACTATTTCACTTTATGAGTAACTTTTAGTGCATCTGTGCCTGACATGACAGAGACTACAAAGAACAGTAAGTCACAATTTCCACCTACTGAGAGCACAGAGTCCAGGGTTAGAAGTCATCATTCATTCATTTTAGAGTTATTGCTGATCTTATAAGCAATTATTGCTGATAATTGCTTATTATCATAATACAGCAAATACAGAAATGAATACATCATGGTCTTTGTCTTCAAGGAGTTAATTTAGCCAATGGCAAAGGCAAGAGAGTGAAGAGGCTACAGTAAGGAGCTGCACAGAAGTAGGTTAGGGTGGGGATGGGGAGTGATAAGGGGAGAAGGTTCTACAGATTAAGTTCTATTTGAGCTCATAGCAAGATCCAGTGAAGGGAAGGCCAATGCTGGTAGAAGGATCTGTATCCAGTGAGATCAGAGAGGAAAAGGTGTTTGGGAGCAAGTCATTCTGTGCATCTAGAATATGGTGTGCACAAGGGCACTTGGACAGCAGTGATATTGGATTAGGAGATGAGAGCTGGATCACGGATGCCCCCTCATGCTTTCATTTCCCCTCCCCAGGATGAGGCAAAGCAAATGTTGGGAAGACAAGGGCAAAACTTGTGGGGAAAAAGGGGAGTCATTGAGAAAGAAATATCTCTTTAAAGAGATGGAAAAAGACTGGAACAGGACTAAGCAGTACATGGATCACTTGATCCATCTTTACCAGCCTTGATGCCATTCATTTCAATTTTCCAGGAAACAGTATATATGGTCATTGAATTAATAATAATTTGGCTATTTTCACCAGCAAAAGATGAAAACTCCAACTCCAAGAAGATTGACTTTGGCTTCCAGCTTGGGCACAACTAACTACCTTGCCTTTAAATCCAGCTTGCTCCTAAATGGCAGGAGCGAGCACCCTTCACATATTTCGTGGTGGGAGGAAGCCACCCACAGAACAAGTCATCACAGACTGCTTGTTCCTCCCAGCAGAGTGTTGACAGAACACTCTATTCCCCAGGATCTGCCTCTACTTTACTGATTCATTTGGAAATCTTTACAAGTGTTTGTGGGACTTTGATACTTGGATAGCGAGGGAGAGCAGAAGGACATTCCTGGCTTGACTTTGTTGCTTAAGTTTTTGAGTGGTTTTCCAAACCCTTGAGTCATAGCAACAGTGTTTTATTACTCTTATTTTTATAATTTTGATGAACATAACTTTCAAATGCTTTTAAAATCTGAGCTCCAATGGTCAAATATTAAACAGTCTATATGGAAGCTACAAACAGAATAATGAATTTATGCAATTATCTGATCCTATCCAGTTCTCTCATATTATGCAAAAGGAAATCACGGTCCAAGAGAACTTGAAACTACATGCCCGATGTCACACAGACAATTGATAAGTATTTGTTGATTGATTTAAAATAAATTACTTTTTTGTTTTTCTGGTGATGGATTAAGATCTTTCATCTGCTTGTTAGCTGTTGGGAGGAATATAAGAGAAAGTAAAAGAATGTATTTACTCAGATAGCTTTTGTAGAAATGACAGAAGAAACAGGTGTCAGAAAATTTTGCTTTAAAATGGAGGAAGATTGTGTGTATGCACATGTGAGTACATTTCTGTGTGTGTATAAACTCATCATTTTTTCTGTAGAGCTACAATGCATTATTTTCTGATGCTGTGTACTTAATCCTGGCAAGTGTGTAGTAGCTGCACTTTCTGATAAGTTGTTTAACTGCTAAATACCAAACCATCCTTAATTATTTCATGATGAGATTGGCTTTGATATTCTTCAATTCCTTGCTGGTAGTAATTTAAATAGTCATTCATTCAACAAACACCTTGAGTACCTTTTGATATGCACTTATGATAAGGGAGCTAAGATATCTGTCCTAAGGAAAACTCTGGGGTTAAACAGAAGCATAACCCCATGTAACACAGACTTGTAAGACTATGTGAAAATGCCTTAATAGTGATTAACACAAAACTGTGGATTACAGAGGAACCTTTAAAACCACACTCATGAAGGGAGAGCATGTGGATAGAAGGGCTAAGAAGGGGCTAGGACTGAGGCATAGAACACTCAAACTTTAGAGACCAGAAAGGAGAAAACCAGCAAAAGAGCTTGGGAACAAACACTTTGAGTAAGGTAGAAGAAAATCTTGGATAGTGTGATATTCAAAACCAAATTAAAAGACTGTTTTCATTAAGAGGACATGGTCAACTACATCAAAAGCCGCCAAAATTCTGAAATGATATGAACTATGAATTGACCACTGGCATACTAGCTCTAGTGGGTTTAAAAGAGAATGGGAGGTCCATATGGACAGGGATGTAAATGGGAGCCTTTTGCTGTGATCCAAGTGAGGCTGCAAGTTCTGGTCACATCAGGTTGATAGTAGTGGAAGTGGTTGGTCTGAGACATATTATAAGGGCTCCCGTCTCTTTTTTGTTAAATGGTTTAATGGGAGATATGAAAAGAATGGAAGGATAAAGGAATACTCATAAGTTCTTGGCTTAAGCAACTGGCTGAATAGTGGCATTGTTTACTGAGATGAAGAACACTAAAATATGGTCAGGTGTGTGGCAGGGCCAAGTAAAAGTCAAGGAAAGAATAAAGCATCCAGTGTGGCACATGATAAGTTTAAGTTGTCCATAAACATCCAAGGAGAAATATTAACTGAGTGGGAATGGCCTAGTCTGAAGCTCAGAGGTTGGACCAGATTTGGAAATATGAATTTGGGAATCATCATTGGTTGAATAAAAAAAACTAAAGTAGGAGTTGGAGAGGAATTCAAGGGGGTCGGTGAAGGATTATTTTAAGAGTAGAGGTGACAGGGAATGCTTGAAATTGGGATTTGGAGAGTGTCCCTTGCAGTGAAGTATGACCATGGGAACTGAGTGGAGGGAAAGATTGTAGAAAGTGAGCCGGGCATTGCACTGAGTGGCTGGTGTCATTATCTACATTGAGAATGAGACCTTCAGGAAGGTGACAGGAATATCATCCTAAAATTTTCAGTAAATGAGGGTGAATGTCCTGGATGTTGATGACTACATAGTCTGATGGCATATGCTTCAAAGGACAGGGGAAACAAGGTATGGAAGCAGCAATGAAGAACATGGAGGAAACTTACCCCTTCTCTAAGACTATGGTCCAGATTGTTTGGGGGGAAATAAGAGGACCATAGCTTGAGAGATGGCAAAGGAAGCCACGTCCAGGTTTCAACTAGAGAAAGGAGATGAAGGTGCAGTCAGCAAAGAGGTTAGGATAAACGGGAGTTGGCAGGTGACAGTGCATGAATTCCAGGCAGCACAAAAGTTGGGAGAGTCCAGGAAAGGTGGAAGAAGGGCCAGGTGAGGCAACACTTATTGCCACATGAGCATGGCTCAGGGGTATGACAGGATTACTCTTGTGGTCTCCCAGGGTAAGAAGAGTGAGTCAGTTCTCTTAGTGTGCCGGTCTCTTAGAACTGGTCTCTTAGTCTGTGGAGGTGAAGTGAGTAGTATTGAGGCTCATGGTAATCATCTTCTTGAGAGCATGGAGGGCCCTGGAGGCTTCCTTTATAAACTTCTATGGCTGGTGTCACGGGTGGGAAAGGGGCAGGTCTCACTGGAGCATGTGCATCAATGTAGACTTCTCTTGAATACTGCCATAGGGGAAGTCACTGTGCATGGAAGACGGCGGGGAACAAGGCAAGTCTGGGCACTATTTGAGATCTTAGGGAGCCTGAACAGAGGCTGTGATAACAAGGATCCATAGATGAGCTATGAATATGGTGTTAGAGATGCCTTTTGGACCCAGAATTCCTGTTCCAGAATGGGCTACTCTCCCATTACAAAGTTCTCTTCTGGGCCACAGGGTTTATTCAGAAGGGTGGCCAAGGCTAGAGCTACAGCCTGTAATTATAACCTTGAAATTAAGTCTATAGTTGAAGGAACTTCATGACTCTGATAAGCACCTCTAACTAGCCCCAGGGAAATCTGCATTCTCATGGCTGCAGAAATGCTCTAGTCTCACTCTCCCACATATATCTACTTCCCACTAACCCAACCCAGGTAATCTCAAGACAACACAGGTTATCCACATGCTAATCAAATGTTTTCTATGAGAAAAATGATTGCATTGATTGGTGATTCCTCTTTACTTGACCATTCTTGGCAGAACAGTGACAAGAGGCAATGCACCGAGAGAAAGAAAAAGAAAGAAAACTGACCAATATGAGTGTTGGTTGTTTTGTGTATCTTTTTCATTAAATTTTCCTAACAACCCCATGAAGTGGTTATTTCATACCCATTACAGAGATGAGGAAATAGATTATCAGAGTAGTTTGAAATTTTCTCTATGATGTCAGAAAGCAGCAGAGCTGAGATTAAAATCCAGAGTTATCTGACCTGAAAGCACCTGCTCTTTTTAACCACGTAAGAACCAAGAATGCCAGCTAAGCCATTTGGGTGTTCCTTTCTCAAGTAACCAAGCAATCATCTAATAGTTAACGATTATTTACCCTGAACCAAGGGTGCTGGGATCTACTGGGAACACAGAGATAAGTAAAACACAGTCCCTATTCACCCAGCACAGACAACCTGTTTGTCAAGACAACCTGTTTGCATAGAAGAGCAAAGAGTTAAATAACCTCAGAGTACAAGAATGTAATCATGGTAATGGCTTTAAGTATCAAAGTATCTAGTTCTACGATTTCACTGTGAGCTTAAAACTTCACAGTGAAAAGGAGCATGTATGGTTGAATTTGCTCAAGTTAAAGAAAATGTAAAGTAGAATTAATGTAATAATGCCAACTTTTTTCTCATTTTGATTATTTTTAAAAACTTTGGAATCTTGATAACATTTTGCTACATTTCTTTTTTGTTTTCCAGACATTTGATTTTGTTTTTACAAAATTGAGTTCTTGATGCATAGTTTTACATCTTTTTTTCCCAAAATTAAACATGATACTATAAGCAACTTCCCACATCAGTGGAAGTTCTGCATACATGTAAGGATTAATGACAGCAGAGTAATCAGAATAGAAAAGATCTGAAGAGAGAGAAGGTACTGAGTCCCTCAAGCACAGGGGACAACATGATTCAGAATGAGGATGCCACTTTGGGCCAAGTCGGTTGGCAAGAATTGGGTTCCAAATGGTCCTGGAGATGGAGGGGTTAACTAGAGGAGTCCACACTTATGTGCCATAACTTCTGCCCTGTCTCCACTGGGCAATTCATGGCTGCCACCTGATCTGTGTCCCTTGCCAAAGGGTTGCTCTGAGGGTCAAGTGAGTAGATGCCAAAGGAAGGTCATTCAAGCATCAGAAAATCCATTTCCAGAAGCAGATTTGTTTACTAACTGGGAAGGCATCCACTAAAACAGAGGGAACAAAAGAGTTTTTCTTTACAAACCGGTCCCTGACCCTTGCCTTTAGCAAAGGTTCCCACTTTCTTTGGCAGGCTTTTTCCTGCTCTACGGCCAAGTACAACAGAGCTGGCAGAGTGCATATCCTCACTGGCTGTGTAAGGCTGGCAGCTAAGGTCAAACACGCCATTATAGGATGGAAGTTTGAGGACATACAAATAAAGCAGCACTTTTACCTAAAAATTTAACCATTTTTCCAGCATTATATTTGAAAAAGCAGTAGCTAGGTTAAAATTTGACATTTTGGTACAGAAGCAGCCATTTGAGTACTGTCAGCTGCTTGGTGGTAGCTCTTGCCCCCTCTACTATGCAAGCCTCCCATATTAAATGGAAACTCGTTCTCAGCTGGGATCAATGAAGGAGTGAGATTATTTTGGGAATCTTCTTTTTCTGTAATACATTATTCTTTTCTTCAAACCTTCTGATCCTTTATTAAGTCTGATATTTCCTGGATGTTGTTGAGCATAATTTTGGAGTTTTCCTCCTTGTGAAATTTTGCACTGTCAAAGTTGATGCTTTGATTGTCATTCATGCTCACAAGATGCAAGGCACTGCCAAAGAGAATTTTTTTTTTTAACTTGGAAGACCCAAAGCCTATGCAAAATTAAATAACTAAAATTTCAGTGCCATTCCTAAAGGTTATTTTGTCTAGTATTATAAATTTTAGTATACCAAACAATTATATACAGGTTAGAAGTACAATTTAATCTGTATTATTTTTGTCTTATGTTATTGGAATTTTTATAATTTTTATAATTTGTTCCTAGAGAATATTCCTAAAATTAACTGGCTAAAATGCTGTTAATATAGATATCAGTTGTCTACATTTTGCTCTAATTTTTAGTGAATTAAAATTTCTTAGTTTTTGCTTTTTTATCATAAAATTAACATAAATCACAATTGTCATTAATTTTTGCAGTAATTTACAATTGCAACAATAAATGTATATTTCTACTTCAACTGAATGATAGAATTTGAATATATAAAGCATATAAGGAAACTGTTAATACCAATTGCATCTAGAATACTCACCTATACCTGAAAGAAAATATTTACATGCTTATAATAAATCTGAATGGTTTGCCTTTTTGTAACACTGATTCAAAATGATGTTGTACATGTTACATGATCAGTGATTATGCATAAGTTTCGGGAGGCTAGAAATGATGCTGAAGTGTTTGTCTATTGTCCATTTCTCTAAACTTGAAGAATAAACTAATACAAATTCAAACATAGGCCATGGAAAGAATTTAGTCAAAAAGTATTGGTTTGAATTTTACCTTAGCTATTTTGGTTTTATACATGTTGATTTAACACCTACTATGGGCCCAAAATTTAGTCAAATACTAGAGACACAGAAATGAGTAAGAGGATGGGTCTTGTTCTCTAGTTGCTCATAGTCTGGGGAGATTGAACAATTTCCACAACTGCTCTAAAATTCTGCATCCTGATCTTACTCTGCAAGTTTCACAGGATGTTAATAAATGTCCAAAGAGATAATGGGTGCAACCAATACTTCTTGTGCCAGTTGCATAATGTATTCATTTATATTCTAATTGTCCCAGGCACTCCATAGGGTAGACAGTATAATACATTCATGGGAACATGTTTGGAGTCCAGTGCCTAAGTTTGAATCCTGGATAGGTGTATGGCTTTGGGCATGCAACTTAATCCTTCTGCTCTTCAATTCATCGTAAAATTGTAATAATTGTATTACTTCCTTCATTGACAAATTATAGATGTATAGAATTCAGCATAGAAACTAGCACATAATAATTACTCCACAAGGTTAACAGTTATTAAAATTCAATGCAGTGTATCCCCAATTTAAAAATAAGAGAATGCACAGAGGTTCCATAACTGACTCAAGGCCACACAATAAGTTGCTGAGATGGAACCAAGCCAGGTTGATCTGTTGCCAAAGCCCTCATTTTCTCCCAACATTTTGGGTCTCTGGAAATAATTTTACAGATAAAAACTGTTGGATAGGCCGGACACAGTGGCTCACGCCGGTAATCCTACACTCTGAGAGGTCAAGGAAGTAGGATCACTTGAGGTCAGAAGCTCGAGACTAGCCTGAGCAGGAGCATGACCCCGTCTCTACTAAAAACAGAAAAATTAGCCAGGCATGGTGGTACACGCCTATAATCCCAGCTATTCAGGAGGCTGAAGTAGGAGGATCGCTTGAGTCCAGGAGTTTGAGGTTGCTGTGAGCTAGGCTGATGCCAGGGCACTCTAGCACAGGTGACAGGTCAAGATTTTGTCTCAAAAAAAACCAAAAAAAAACTGTTGGATAAATTTCAAGGGTATCTATTGGGTGTGTCCTCAAGTCCAATTTCTTTGCTCTCCATCTACATCCCAGACCACCAAAGTGAATGCCCCAGAGTATGGATGTGGTCTGGTGACTGGTAAGGCCAAATTAGTCCCTGGTCTCCAGCTGCCCCACCATTGGGAGGGAACCATTTCCCCTGAGACAGGGAGCTCGGTACAGGTGGGTGAGCCAGGCTCACGTAAGACTGTGAAGCTGGATCGCTTACTGGACTGCGAGCATTCTGGCCTTCTCCCACTTACTGAGCCGAGTCCCAAAGCTGAGCTCATTGTTTCTGATTTGTTTGTGTGTTTAAGTCAGTTTGCAGAATTATTCTCTTACGATGGCAGAGAAGTCACAAGGATCTGACAACCCTCAAGAAAGCCAGGAAAAGAGCAAGAGAAAGACCCTGAGGTGCACCAAGAGGGCGTGGACTCCTCTGGATGAGCAGCTGCCCCCTGGCTCCGAGGAAAGCCGGGGTCTGCCCATCCCCATGCTGGGTGAGAAGGGCCCTCAGGGCTATTTGAAAATGTCCTGCAGTGGGTGGTGAGGGATGCAGGGGCATTTGGCTGGAGGAAGATGATTTTGGAACAAGGACTTAGCTATGAATGTACCAGTGCTCTTGGCACGATGCTAGAAGCATCTGTGAAATGGGCACTTCTGACTCCCCTTGCAGACACTCAGAACACAGACCTTCTCGACAGAAGTAGACCAACCCAAAGAATAAACTCTGCTTCTTTTCCACTGCTACATCCCCTCCTCATACGTCCCCAGGACTTGGAAGCTATGTGGGGTCCATGCTGGAGGCAGGAAGCTTTTCAGGACATTTTATTAAAAGGCTCTTATTTGTTGGGTCCTGCTCAAGGCATGATAATACTTTTAACCATTTAAAGAGTATTAAGTAAGAAAATCCTTTCCCCCACCCCGTGATGTAACTCTTGGATGGTTTCTCATCTTTGCCCATCACCCAATTCATTCCATCCCTTCAGGGCAGCTCCACTGAACAACAGTAAGCACCTCCCACACCCATCTGGCTTTTTTTGGTTCCCCTGACACCTTACAAGGGCGATAATTCAGGTACTTCGCTGTTTGGTAAGATAAAGTCAAAGAAAATCAGCGCAGAGCACATGGTAGCCAATCAGAATGGAAACAAATATTTAACAGGAAATGCTGCCTTTATGTCCTCTCCTTTTTGCCTGTTGCCTGTTTGCTGAGCCAGAGACAAAGATCCACCTTAAAAGACTGGTGTCTTTTTAACACAGGGCGCCTTTGGCAATCTGGGACTCTAGTGCAATTTGTCCCTGGAATGAATGCAAATTTGGTTTCTAACCTGGCAGAGAACTCCTTGCAAATAAACATCACTGGCTGGCTGCCTTAGGTAAATGTCGTGATTCAGTAAGGAGAGGCTCTGTGGTGATTTATATCCAACAAGAGAAATACAAAAGTTTCATATGCTTTTCCACCCTTTGTATTCACACCAGGTAATCTAAAAATTATTCTAACATCTCTTGCTCTTCGGTGTTTTATTTTTCTACTCTTTCACATTTCTTTCTCTTTTTTAAAAAGTTACAGTCTTTTTGCAAGTTTACACTTCATTCTCAGGAAAGGCTGATCATGGAAAACAGGAGGTTTTGCCTTCAGGGAAAAAAATGAATATGTTTATGGGAACATGTGACTAAAAATGTAGGAAATGGAGCTATTGAGTGGTGGTTGAATAATAGGGTAGAGTCATTTTCTCTGGCTGTGCTTTGACTTACTGATCTGTTTCTTTCGTATTTGTAGAAGATTCCAAACAAGAAAGTATTCAGCAGTGGCTGGACTCTGGATTCTTGTAAGTGTTTCTTTGTGCCTTGGACATTCTCTTTCAAAGATCCATAAAAACAACGTGGGTAACCCTGGCTGAACGAGGTGGGAGGTGCAGGGATTTTCATTTTAACTGGGCACTTGAAGAATTATCCTATTATTGCAAAAGCTAAGTATCAGTTTAAAAGGACAAAGTAGAATACTACTTTAGTCCCTGACTGTTCACTGGCTTCCAAAAATCCCTTCTTAATAAAACTTAACTCTGCATTTGCTCTCATTGGTTTAATTAAAAAGCAATTTAGTAGAATTTATTTATGCACATTGTTTGACTCACCACACTTTTGTTTCTTTACAGTGTCTCTGTAAATGAAAACTTTCAGCAAGTCATTGACCACTCTGGTAAGATAAGAGAACCCAGAAGCAGTTATGCTTTGTGGTGCTGTGTAGGAGATATATTAAAATGTCTCTGTGAATAAATCTTCTTAAAATGAGAATTATCAGAGGCTCCTAGAAATGTACAGACCTCAAAAACCATGCATCTTAATCCCTTTGTTTGATATATAAAACTGAGACTCAGAAATGATAGGTGTTTTTGCCATATCACCAGACAGCTCAGACTGTAGCAAAAAAGTTGCTGGGTTCTATAAAGACATTTGTAAGGATGTAATCATGGCAATGAAATTGTTTAATTCTTCCTCATACTGTCTGGTACTTGTGTTTCTAAATCTAGTTGCTATTCTTTAACCTCAAAATTACACTCATATCTTCCCTTTCTAATGATGCATTTGTTCTTTGTGAGAACAATTCTGAATTCTAAAGCAAACAATACAAGTATTTCTGAGGCAGAAAATGTGTCACACTTGTTTTACTGAGATTTCATAAGAACATTATAAAAAGAAAAAGAAATTTAATTACAAGTCTCACAGTTCCAATCTTCATTAAACAAAATTTCATATTTTATAGAATCTAAGACTCCTCAATTATAAAATGCACTCATATTTTAAGTGCCACGCAGATAGAAAAAAACTAAACCAAACCTGGCAATTATAAATAAAAAGCAATATTGACTGCAAGACACATTCTTATTTCATAAATGTTAAGATGTGAAAAAAGCATGTTTTAAAATTGATGAAATGCCATATGTGTCTTAAAAAATGACATAAGTTAGGAGTTTAATGATTAGAGGGAAAAATTATTAGTGTAATAGTCACTTGGCTGGTTTTAATTACTTCACTTTCTTCACTGCCATCTTAAATCAAGATTGACCACTGGCTACAAACAGGTTTAAATTGGGATTGTTTTCCTTTTTTTTTTTTATAAAAACTTAGGTGTAGCATTGAAACTTCTCTCTTCACCAAACTTCTTTACTATTTTTAAATTTCCACAATGTCGAAATCTCTAAAGATTTTTGCCAATAAATCAAATTTAAGTATCTCTCTGTTCTTAAATAGTTCAGACTAAAAAAAAACAAAATAAAATAAAATAAAGCAAGAATTTAAGAAACATAGCCAGCACTTTCTATCCCCCTGACATGTCCTCTTGTCCTGTCGTGGCCGGAGGCTGGCACCGGTTCTGGGGCCGTAAGTAACTGTATTAAAAGCTTCACTTCCCAGAAATTAAAGACAAATCATGGCCCTTCCTTCTCTGAACCAAGTCCGTGAACCACAAAGGCACAGACATGAGATAAAGACCCAGATGGAAAAAAGGCCAGCGCCCAGGCTCTGAGATCAGAAACGCACGGTTTCGACTTGCCAGGTCCTTTATCTTCAGCAAGCTTCCTAATAATAATGGAATAGCTTCTTGCAAGTTTAATTGAGCCTCCACTTTTCCAAAGCCCTTTCTCATCGATCATATTTTAAACCCTGTAACCTGTGTGGTAGCATGGTTGCTTCGCATTTTTATTTGGCAGGTGAAGAGCCTGGGGCAGCGGGGGTCAAGTGCTGTGATTTGGGGTCAAGGCTGGTTAGAGGCAGGTGGAGGCCCAGCCTTCTAGAGGCCGCCCTGTGAGCCAGCTAAAGCCGTGATGGGAGAGACGCACCCCGAGCATGGGGGAGCCAAGAGCCGCTGGGAAGGGTGAGCGCCAGAACAGTGCCGGACACTGGCGACCTGAAGGTCTCGGCCAGGGTGGCAGGGAGAAAAACTGCGAGGAAGTGAAAAGGAACTGAAGAGGAGGAAGAAAAGTAGTTACTACTGGAGGGAAAATCCTGTCAAAATTCAGGATCCTGTTAGGATGTGGAGTGGTGCATTAGTTCCCTAGGGCGGCTGTAACAGGTGACCACAAACACGGCAACTTGCAACAACAGAAACTTACTCTCTCACAGTTACGCAGTCTGGAAGCCCAGAGTCAAGGAGTCAGCAAGGCTGAGCTCCCTGTGAAGGTTCTGGGGAAGAATCCTTCCTCGTCTCTTCCTAGCTTCTGGTGGCTCCCAGCAATCCTGCGTGTTCCTTGGCTTGCCGCTGCAGCACTCATTCTATGGCCCCGTCTCTACATGGCCTCTTCTTGTGTGTCTTCTCCTCTCCTTACAAGGACATCGGTCACTGGATCCAGGACCCACCCTGATCCAATATGATCTCGTCTTAACTAATTGCATCTGCAAAGACCCTATTTCCAAATAAGGGCTCATTCCAAGGTTCCAGGTAGAAGTGAAATTTGGAAAGTACTAGTCAATTAACTCCAAGTGGAATTCATTCCGAGGCTGGTTTCCTTAGTGATTACATCTGAGTCTTTGTACATTGAAGTAGCAACAAAATCCAAGTATCTGTCCATCTTACAGGTGATCCAGCACCCCTATGGGAAACATTCTAGTGGGCCTCCTGGCCTTGGACTGGGCCCAAAGAACATGGGTGGGTGAGATAAGGATTTGGTGGTACTGGTCCTGGTGCTCTGCTGAGTCCTATTATGGCCAAGGTGGGGCTTGGCCTTTTATGGTGACTCTTTGGCTGTCATGCTCATCTGTGGCTACCTAAAGTCTCATTTTTATTCATCTGGAATCTAGTTGGTCCATTGCATCTTGCTGACCACCATTATGCTAGGAAAAGCCCCTAACCCTTGGCACTTCAGCCTCTTCATCAGTATTACTGGGAGGGGAAAGAAATTAATATCTAGGGTGCACATTCTAGGTATACATATATTATCTTGTTTCTGGACCAACTTTGAGGTGAATATTACCATTATTAAATTTTATAAGGAAGAAAGTGAGGCTCATAGAGGTGGAGTGACTTGACCACAGCCTCTCAGTTAGTACTAACAGGTAAGGGAGTTGAGATTCAAACTTAGAGCTGTCTGGCTGTAGAGCCATGTTGCTTCTCCAGAAGACTAATATAATTTACTATATATGCTGTGCATGGAAAGCCCCGTGCTGTGGTTCTAATGTCCCCTCCAAAACTCACATTGAAATTTAATTGCCATTGTGACAGTATTAAAAAGTGGGACCTTTAAGAAGTAATTAGGTCATGAAGGCGCTGCCCTCTGAATGGAATAATGCCTGTTAGTTATCATGAGAGTGGGTTAGTTATCATGGGAGTGGGCTCCTGACAGAAGGACGAGTTTGGCCCCATTTTCTCCCTGTCCTGTGTGCTTTCATGCCCTTCCATGGTCCGCCATGGCATGAAGGCCCTTATCAGATGCAACCACTCGAATTTGAATTTCTGAGCCTCCAGAATCATGAACAAATAAACTTCTCTTGTTTATAAATTACCTACTCCGTGGTATTGTGCTATAGTAGCAGAAAATGGTCTAAGACACGCGGTGTCAGCATCCCTGTTGGAAAAGTCAAAGCATGAACAGTGTGGGTGAGTCATTGGCATTTCCCTCTCTGGGTCTTCTGACTCTTGTACACTAGCCCTCTGGGCCCACAACAGTCCTCTAGAGTTTAAATTTTTTCATGTGCAACAACACTAACTTTTTTATGTCAATCAAGTGCCTATGGAAATGCAAAATGGCCACATCTGGATCTTAAAATAAAAAAGATACATTAAGCTGGTCAAAGGGTGCACATTTGCAGTTATAAAATGAATAAGTTCTGGAGACCTAAAGTATGGCATGGTGACTATAGTTAATAATAATGTATTGTATACTTGCAATTGGTTAACAGAGTAGATCGTAAGTATTCTTACCTCAGCATAAAAGGCAACTATGTGAGGCGATTGATGTACTAATTAGCTTGATCGTGATAATCATTTCACAGTGTATATGTAGTTCAAAACTTGTTGTACACCCTGAATATATACAACTTTTTATTTGTCAGTTATACCTCAGGAAAGCTGAAAAAAGTCAATTCATCTGGAAAATCAAAATGAATAATTCTCCCTCCATTTCAGAAATTTTAAATTATAAAAACATAAATTCTTAAAAAATTGATATGACTAGAGAAATTAATGCTTAATAATTGGAAAGTTCTCAGGTGGTTGTGTCTTTCTGAGGCTTCACTAGTTTTCTGATCTTTATACATTTTTGATCTCCATACATTTCAGACTCAAAAGTCATACTAGAATTATATAATTAGTAATTGTCATTTATCAAGTGCTTATAACATATGCAAAAACTGTTGCCAAGTACTCCTCAAACAAAACAGCAGGATGATTAACCTTATTATACATTGAGAAAACAGATACTCAGAAAGGTTACAAAATTTGGCTAAAGCCACACAGCTAATAAGAGATGGAGACATGATTTGAATTCAAGTCTATCTGATTTCAAAGTTCATGCTCTTTCCACCAAAAACTGGTGTGTCTCCAATGACTACACGCTGGTGTAAATCAGCTGCTGTTAATTCTACCTCTAATTTTTCCTTACTTCTGTGAGCCGATCTTGGGTGGCAGAAAAGGATGCTCCCTAAATTTAAGATTTCAATGTTGATATATGTACTCCAAAACTTATTGTATTTAAACCTAGAGGTACATAGAGTAGATTTTAGTTCAAAGAAAAATTATTAAGTAAAAGTATTAATAGTTGTAAAAGGAAGAAAGAGGTACAAAGCTATCCTGAAATTAACCTATAAATAACTCCTATAACTGGAATTTGCCTCAGGTCTCACACGTCTGTGGGTACCAATTAGGTTACAATAAAACTGGCACCCCAATGTTGAAGGATTATTGCCCCCATCGTGGTGACAGAGCAAAATATCTCCCATAAGTATTTCTGAGAGTCATTAAATCTCTCATCTGATTTCATAAATGAGTCCCCTTCCACTGTCACCGCTACTACTCCGATAGACTCTTCTTGGTATCGCCACACAGACAAGTCTTCCCGAGCATGTTCTTCTGCTCCTCTGGGCACCACCATCAAGGCCTTTGAGCTTTTATGGTGCTCTGTTTCTTGCAGAATTCGTAGAAGCACTCATTTCCATTATACTGCATGACTCTATCACCTGAGGATTTAGGCAGCATCACTATAATAGTATTCTGTGTTAAATAAAACCCATGACAGAAATTATTTTTCAGCTTCTTCCTGCAGCTCATATCTCTCCTTGAGCCTTAGATTTAGGCTGGAGACTGGAGAACAAAAACATAATATCCACTCTATTCCGTTGCCCACAGGCACACAGAATTTCTGACAAGATCCCCTTTTATTACATTCTTCACTATTTAGAAAATATGTATTGAAGGCCTCCTATAAATTAGGCTGTCCTTAGGACCGGGGACACGGAAGAAAATAGGTGCAACAACGATAGCGACAATAAACAAATGAATAAATGTGTAATGTGCCAGGAGCACAGCTGATCGGGGAAGGCATCTCAAATAGGTGACCTTTCAGCTGTTACCTGGACGAAGCGAAGCAGTGGGATGTTTGCTATCTGGGGATGAGCTGTTTCAGGCAGATGAAGCAGCATGTGCAAAGGCCATGGGGTGGGAGGATGCCCTCTGTATTTCAGGCATAGCAAGGCAGCCCGAGTGGTTGCAGTTAAGTGAGAAAGGATGAGAGTAGAAGGTTAGAGGTTAAAGAATTACCCAGAAACCAAATTATTTAGCGATATATATATCCCGGTAAGCATTTGGGCTTTTACTCAGTGTGAGAAGCGAATCCTTTAAAGTGTTTTATACAAACACTTGTATTATTATCCTGGTTCTTTTTAATACCTTTCAGACCGCTCACGAGTTTTCTCGTGTTTCTCACGCCATCTGTTAAAGACCGCTCACGCGTTTTCTCGTGTTTCTCCCGCCATCTGTTATGGACCTTAGGTGTCAACACACTGTCTTGTCCATTAGGGAGAGTAGAGGTTTACCGCCAAATTTGAAAATGAAAACATCAAGACTGAAGAAAGGTGACATAATAAATAAATGTTTTACACAATACCATACCTTAAAAAAGTACTAGGAAATTTAATTGTTTAATTAGCTAATTATTTAATTGTTTTTGTAAATAAAAATGTTATAATTATTGAAAAACAACACCTAAAGTGCATTATGATCTGTAGTTATGATGATTTAAATAACGTGCCGTTTGCCCAAAAAAGTGCGGTCCCTGGCGTTTGTCTTAGAGATTTCTATGTGGTCCAAAAGGTGTTTAACACAGTAATTCTGGCTGCTCTGTGAAGAATAGACTGTGAGAGGTGGAAGTTGGAGAGGGTAGAAGCAGGGAGCCTAGTTAGGAGGCTGGAGAAATAATTCACATGAAGGAGGGTGGAGACTTAGGTCAGGATAGCAGCAGTTGTAGAGAGAAGTGTTGGATTCTGGATATGTTTGAAACGTAGACAGAATAGGATACACTGGTGGATTGGATGTGGAATATGAAAGAGAGAGAGAAATCAAAGATGACTGCAACAAATTTTGCCCAAGCTTCTAGGAGGATGGGTAGTCATTTACTGGGATGGGAAAAACAATGGAAAGATCAGGCTTAGGGTAAGAGATGGGATATTCAATTGTAAGCATGTTATAGTTTAAATGCTTAATAGGTAGCCAAGGATGTATTATGGAATAGAGAGTTGTAAATACACATCTAGAGTTGAGGGGGAAAGTCTAGAAATAGATATATACATTTGGGACCAGTTGGCATGTAAATGGTCTTTAAAGCCAGAAGACCAGACAAGTGAGTCCAAACAAGGAAGAGGCCAGGAAGATCTGAAGACCAGCAGAGGAGAAGAAGGGGTAGGTAGTGAGGTAAAAAGAGAGCTGAGAGAGAAGTATCTGGAAGGCCAGGAAGTCAATGAATTGAGGAGGGCGTGGTCAGCCTCGCCAGCTGTCGTTGAGGGGTGCATATGAGGGGGAATGACAGTTGGCCACCGGCTTTGGCAGTGGAGGCCACTGGTGACCTCGAGAAGAGCTATTTCAGAGGAATGGCGGGGGAGGTCCTGATTGTGCAGCTTTTGAGATGGAATGGGAGTAGGGGGAGTGGAATCACAAAACTACTTGCGGAGCTGTAGGGTGAAAGGGAGCAGCTAATTGAAATGAGAGCCACAGGAAAGGGGGAGATAAAAGAGGGTTTTCTCTTCGGGAGATGAGGGCTGTTCCAGCAAGGTGTTCAGGCCGTGGTCGGTGGTTGAGATGCACTGAGGTGTGTGGTGCCTTCCCTGGCATTCCTGGAGCTGTGGGCAGATCCTGACACCCCCTGTGGGACTTCTCCTCTTGGGGTTTTGACACCTCTTCCAATGAACCGTTGCTTGCCCAAACGTATTCGCTGATAGAAAATATTTGGGTTTCTCCCTTTAGCTAAGACAGATACCTTCCCTTGCCCCGTCTGTCCATATTAATTTCAATAACTGCAAAAGGTTGGACAGCTGCCCTTGCTGCTTGCATTCCAAGTCCCATTAGAGCACTTCACAAAGGATCGTCTCTCACTCTCTGCTCTGTCTTCTAACAAATATTAGGGCATCTTAGTTGATTCGTCTGACAATTTCCGTTTTCAATCTCTCCAGGGCATCGTCTGCTCAGGGCACATGGATCACTTACAGGGAAGGGCCTCACAGGCATCCTGCAACTTCTTTCCCTTTTTTCCTTTCCAAGAATCACCACCACTGCGTGCAGATGAACTCCTCTTACTGGTCACTGACTGTGCAAGTAAACAAGTTAGATTCTCAGTTGGGTTCAGTAAGGACCCACAGACCTTCCTATAACCACAAATACAATAGGTCATTCAGAGCCTCTTCGGGCTCAGTCATGGTGCTAAAGGGTCCATGGTCATAGATGTCAAGGTCTCTCTTTCTAGGCTGCAGACTCATTCTTAATCTCAGATTTCATATTAAAGCTGTGTATTTAAAAAGCCTGGAGAGAGCGTCTGGTTTGTAGTGCTCATTCCCACCACTGGAGAACAAATTAAACATCAGTACTATCTTACTGAGATATGCATTGTCACTATAATGCAAGGATTATAACGCAAGTGAGTGCATTGTCATTATAATATAAGGATAACACACATGCAATGCATGCACCTTTTAACATTCAGGCTTGTATAACTGACACTTGTTTAATAACACACCCAAGCATAACTCTGAGTAAAAAAACTAAAAAGTAACTCCTAAAGAAAAAAGACAGTGTCTGTCAAAAATGCGTTGGGTACCAGTTCCTACTTGATGGGCGGTTAATTCATTTATCCTTTTTTTATATTTAGATATTTCTTCTCCAACCCACAGAGAGGTCCCAAAACAGCAAACTTATTTCTTTCCAGAAGAAATTTGTTTCATGATAAGAACTTAGAACATCAAAATCTAAATTTTGTGTCTGTATTATAAGAAAAGGTCAAATCCGATTAAACATGACAGGTGTTCCCTTGTGGCTTGTCAAGTGAAAGCATTCAGAGCAAAGAACTGTTCTAGGTGAAGGGTACAAAGGTTTAAAATACATGACTTTTGCTCTCAGGAATGTCACTCTCACTTGTCCAGGACCACTACAGTTCAAATATAACCTACACCAACTTTCCTATAAGACCCTCTAGTCTTATCCCTTCTCATTAAATTCTTAGTTCTTCATCTTTCTTCATCTGATTTCTCCTATCTTAGTCTTTCCTGTTCTGTCTACTACCTGCCCTTCCTTTGAGGCCTGATGTGAGTCCCATATTCTCCATCAGACCCTCCCTGACTCCTGCTCTGAGACTCAGTCTCTCTTCGGAACACCAGTAACGTCCATGGGGTCTACCCATATGGTACTTGGCCAGTGCTGCCTCAAACAATTAGGGATACGATCTGTTGTGCTGACAAAATTGTAAATCCCGCTGGGGCAGGAGTATCTCTAAATTATCTGATTTCCCCAGAGCTAGTAAACAACAGAATCTCAGTAAAACATCATGAAGATGATGTGCTAGATTGAGAAATCCGCTCAAAAGGGGTGGTGAGACTTGAGCTAGTCAATGAAAGAGGGATACGGTTTTTCAAAACAAAGAGGTGAGGCAAGAAAAATTAATTTGGTAGGAGCAATAAGAGGTCAAATGAAGGCACGGAAATGAGAGGAAAACTAAACGTGCTCAGGAAAGCACATGGAAGTGATCAGACTAGAGAAATGGTTCCATGCTAGGGAGCAATGGCAGAAATTTTTCTGTTAAATAGAGCATTTTCAGATTATAGATGTCTTAAAATACAGAAAGAGGAAATCACACTGGATGTCTTAGGACTGAGGTGGCACAGAAGTATCAGCTCAGGTTCCAGTTTAAATGGATAGGTCGTTGTAACCAGAGTCCGGGTCTGGGCCGAGCAGGATTTTGACACCATATCTTTGTTCACCTAAAAAGAAAGTCGTGAATAATTTGTAATAATAATTAGTGATCACTGTCGTAGGTGCAGTGTTGGGGAACTGAAGCAGGGGTGTTACACATTTGCCAGCTCTATTGTAGTGAGCTCTGAACTCACTAGAACGCAAAGAGAGATGACAGATTCGGTGTCTATCTTGGCAATGGGAAGAGGGCGCACGCATTGGGGAGAAGTTATTATGAACTCAGGCTTGAGGTGACAGGATTTACTTTGAGGGTCAGCGTGGAACGAGGAGGAAGAGTCAACAGCATCTGGAAAAGAAGCAGATACGTGGGTGAAAAAGAACAAAGGATTCCAACCGGCTTTAAGGTTTTGAGCATGAGTGTCAGGCAGAATGTAAGGGTATTTTTTAAAATATGAATATGGCTTAATAATTTGCCAAGTAAGACAAACAATTGCTGCTGACTGCCTCTACTAAGTGTCCTGGTCATGCAGGAGTTAAATGTACAGAAAGCTGCAGAATGCTATTATTTTAGAGTCTTGCAAAAATGAAATTTGATTAGTCTATTGGACGATATTCCAAAGAACCAAATGTCTTCCATGAATCAGTCAGAAATGCTTAGGAAAACCAAAATAAAAAATGCTTTCTAAGCCAATAAAGGTGCTAATTAGTGCCTTCTGCATATCTAACTACATCTTCTCCAGTAATACATTTTGCAGGGTTAAGTGTGGTGTCTGCTGCTTCAGATGGCAGAAGTCCACCTAACAGTAGGGAGGGTGGCTGGAGACTCAAGTATCTAAAAGGGAATCAGAACTGGCATTTTAACCCAAGGAATGGGATGTATCGAATAGAGCAGGGAAAGTTTTTTTCTCACTTTAATTTTCCTCCATATCAACTCTAGGAAACTTGGGGATAGTAGGACTTAATTTTTTTTTTTATCTCTCTCCTTCCCCAAATGCTTTTAGAGAGTAAAATCTGGTTTTAAAAGCCTAACAAGGGTATCCCAGAGGAGAAAAAATGGAGAAAATATCAAGACCAAGCAACTAGAGAAGCAAGTGTGGAATTGAGGAGGACCTAATGAGCAGAGCTTTGCGTGGGGAATACAGGTACATCTGCAAGGATCCCACCTTCTACCTGGGGCAGCCTCACGCCTGGTGCCTGCAGAAGCGTGGGGCGAATCCGGGTACAGGAGCAGCTTGTCTGTCCTGTTGTGGCATTGCCTAGGAGTGAGATTCTCGCTCTGATCAGAGGTAGCAGTCTCAGATGCTTCCAGGAGCCAGGCAGGTAATGGCTAATGAAGGAAGCAGGCGGGAAAGAGACTGCAGAACACTGGAAAATACATTGCCTTTAATAAACCGCTGCCCCGAAGACACCTGCGACAGTGCTGCTGGCTCGTCCAAGTTTTAAGGAAAGTCCAGGAATTCCAATCCCTGTGAGAACTGGCACATCGTGGGCCACCAGCTTGCACCTCTCCGGTCAAGTTCTTTATTGAAAACAGGCAAAGGGAAGCAGAACCTGACCCTGACAAACACATCTAAAGGCCCCAGAAAGTTTACCTTACACATTAGCAAAATGGGGAAAACCAAAGCAAAACAGGCAGAGGGTAATACTTTAACAACTGCCCTGTGCAACACTCTCCACTGCCTGGGTCCAAATGTTGGAAAGGCCAATCGCTGCTCCCGCAGTGACCAGGAAATAAACACACAGTAACACTGTGAAAATACCACTTGGTCTCCCAGGACCTAGGGAGCTGGAATGTAAGATGGACATCAAGCAATAAACCTAATTAATTTTTAATAATTTTGTCACAGTTTTAAAAATGAATTTAAAAAGTCATATCAGTTTACCTTGGCTTGGTTTTCTCCAAAATCTAAGCTTAGCAGCAGAGAAGACTCTATGTCTGAATATGTTGGCTATAGTTAGACATTTGTGTCATTTTAAACAAGATGAAGAAGAAAAAGTATAAGGAGTCTGGTAAAGAATGTGAATTTGTATGTCAAGGAGGATGAGGTTCAGGTGAGGGGAGTCCCCTAATTGTCAGTGATGGCCGGACCTCACAGGGTGCCAGTTATATGGGGGAAGGCTAGCAGTCCCTTTCCACAGCTGGTTCTAAAACTGTGTAAGGCTTTCGTATGCGTCATCAGACCGGAACTCCACCACACACACACTGTGACCAAGCTGGGTCCACTTTGCACATCCCTAAGAAAACATGTTACGTTTAGGGATTTCTTTTTCTGTTGGAGGTTGCCCTTGGTTTCCTGGCAACCAGATTGCTCCTAAACAACCGCAGGCAGAAAGGGGTGTGGTCCGCAGAGTGGGGCTACTAGATCTGTGTGGGCAATAGAAATCATGAAGAAGCCCTGGGTGAAGGGATCCAGATTCTAGGTGACTTGATTTTCTGTAGAGATAAGGTTTTTGAAAATTTAGCAAGGCTGAGCTAAATCTTCTCATCAGTATCCGAAAATGGATCATTTGTTCTCTGACAATTTGAGCAATTCACCGTGATTACAATAGCAGATCTCTGGCCTGGATGTACACATTTATTCACACATTCTAGGATATCCAGAGTAAGAGCAGGTAATCAGAAAAGACCACAGTGGTGGCAAGTGCATCAGTACTAGCAGAATAGGCAGCCAAATGTCCTAGAACTGTGGAATGTTTTAGGAGAGATTAGGTGCTCAGAAACTCTCCATAACTATCCAGAGAAACGTAACCAGGCAAAAATGGAGGCTTGCGTTGTGTGTTACATGCAAAGAAGTAGATAGAAGAGGTGCTGGTAGGAAGTCACAGGGAGAAATAATAAAAAAAAATTACTTAGAACAATAAATATTTATTTTACCTTCCATTTGGGAAACTTATTTTTTAATTCATCGTGGTATCAAGTTGTTACAATATGATTACATAAAAATTATACTGTGCTTGCATCTATGACATGATTAATAAGGTGGCAAATAGGCTTTCACTCATGTGACAACTTCAATCAGTTGGCAGTGATGCTACAAGTTTGGGAAGCTCTGAGATTGAATTGCATTCACTGAGCAAGAGTGCTGCAATGGATTAGCAATGCCTGCCTAGCTGGGGGACTTGTGTGCTGAACAGATGACAGTTTTCAAACTCTGGATCCTGGAGGTGCCTCACAGGGTGAAGGAGGAGCTAAAGGGAAGAACAGTCCATGCAGAACAGCTCTCTTTTTATCTATTTAAATTAATAGAACTTTGTAAAAGATTTCATATGGTTGTGGAATTCCTCTGATAAAACCCAAACTTTTAATACTGTGTTTGTAATGGAGGGAAAAAAGACTGGAGTTTTGATTATAAGTTCATTTCTCATTTGGTGCATATGTTTAAGTCAAATATTCTGTTGTAACTTACATGAATATTTGTCACCAAACGTCCCATAGGAAATTTAAAAAACATCACCTTTGTTTCATAATAATGGTCATTCGCTTTGATAGTCCATTCTTGGTAGTGGCTCCCTGGAATGTTCTATGAAGCAGTTATGTATTATCTTTGTATTAGCAACTTCTAAATTTTAAATATGTACCCCAAATCTATTCTGTTTTTCTCAAAAAAACCATGAAGTTTTCTCTAAACAAAAGATTGTCAGTAATCTTTTAATCTTTTGTGATAATTCTAATCAGTTGGCGGTGGCTTTCCTGAAGAAGTGACAAGAAAGTAATGCAATTGATTAATGATGTCTGCCATGAGAGTAGCATTGGCAGTGGTAGCACAGAAGCTACATATATATGCACACATATATATGTAATATATTATATATATACATTCCCCACTCTGTATTTAAACCTTTAAAATAGATTTATACTTCTTACCCTATGTGACTCTTGTGATGACAGAGTGCCATTTATTTTGCAGGGCAGAGACCTTTTACTATACCTGTTCTCTCACTGCCTTTTTAAATTGTAGTCATGCATTCTGGACTTAGCTAAGAATCCACTATTCACTTGCACCTCAATAATATATCCCCAGTTTCTATATTTCTATGTTAATTTTTGTTGTTGTTTTATTTGTTTGTTTTCTTTCTTTCTTTCTTTTTCTTTTTTTTTTTTGCCATTTAGTAGGATCACTGAGCCTTTCAAAAATTTACTGAAAACTATGGGTACTCCTATCTCCACCTCCAAAATTTGGCACTGAATGGGCTTCTCTGATAACCAATATTTATTTCCTCTTTTCCATGCTCAGCTCCACTATCAGGCAAATAAAGCTTCAGCCTCACCTTTCTCACATTTACTTGTTTGCTCAAAAATCTTTCATGGATTTCCATGTCCTAACACCTACAGATAAACTCTTCTTTCTAGCTTCCAAAAAAGCTACAGAACATTCTGTTGGAAGTGTAGTGTGACAGAAACAACAACAACAAACTGAAATAAACTGTAGCATCTTGCTGGCCATGAGAAATTTATTTAATCTCTCTGAGCCTCAGTTTTCTTCCATACTAACTGGAGATTAATAATACCTAAATCCTGGATTTGTTGTGAGAATTAAAAGAGATTGTGCACATACCATACCTAGTATATTGCCTCACATAAAGTTAGTGCTAAATAAATAGTAGCTATTACTGCTATAATCAATAATAAAGGTAGTAATAAATTCCTATGTCTGCTTCTTTGGGCTGTATGATCATAGGATCATTATTAGACTTCTGTGAATCACAGTTTCTAACAGGAACAATGAGGACTAGTTCTAATTATAAGGCTATTGGAAGAATTAGATGGTACAAATGACTGGAAGATGCTCAGTAAATGCTGAGTCCTTCCCGTATTCTTTTGCCTGCCCTCATCCTGGCTCCTCAACTATGCATAACGTGAGGAAGTATCCCAAAGTGCCCTGTGAGCTAATCGCATTATCCCTAGCACTGTGATTTGCACTTGCTGTAGACGTCCTTTTTCTCTTCTTTAAGGGCAATGCCTCTTCTCCATCCATCAAATTCTCCCCATTCTTAAAAATCCAAGACAAGTACCACTTTCCTCCATGAAACCTTGGCTGACTACTTCATTTGCCACTGACTTCCTTTTTCATTGAGAGAGTATATTTCCTCAACTGGTTGTCACACAATTTAGCCAGTAATTATATTCTGTCTTGTTCACTACAGAATGCCTTGTAGTTCATACCTATACAACTTTGGATATGGAAAATAAATTCTACATTAGTTCGACTGGGGCTGAGAAAATTTTGCATGAGATAAAAGAAAATTAAGTTCACATCTACCTTTTTTGTTGTTGTTGTTGTTGCAGTTTCTTTGTACAAACAAGGGATGGTTCAAATGACCGTGAAAGACTACATGAGGTAGGTAGCAGAATCAGTGTTACTTCCCGCCAATGTTTTACAGCCACTTATTTGATAAATGAAATGGAAGTGAGGAAGTTTTCTAATAATACCATGGATTTTGGTATCTTGTTAAAGGTCAGTGGTTTGGCCACAATGCCTAGAACATTTTCACTCGCTTTGAGAAATGTCAAAAAGGTGTGAGCAAATTGAATTAATAAATGCTGACTTCAGGGGAAATTTAATTAGAATATATGCGTGCATGACATTCTAGTAGAGTGCAACTGTTCCTTAGGATCTGTTCATAAAAGAGTTACATTCGTATTTTTATTTTGCCAATGTTATTACTCATCATTTCATTTACTGGACAGTAATACATACGATTCCAATGTTAGGCAGAAAGCAGGGAGAGTATCTTAGTAAGAGGAGAGACTAGGTCTCAAAGTCTGGTGTCCAGAACAGCAGCGGCAGCAGCACCTGGGAAATTAATAGAAATGCAGATTCCCAAGCCCCACCTCAGACCTACTGAACCATAAAATCTGAAGGTAGACTCCAGAAATCTGTATTTTTGCAAGTCCTTCAGATGATTTTGAGGCACACTGGAATATACTATAAGCTCTTTGAGGTTAGGAACTCTGCTTCCTGTGCTTTCATCACACTTGGATTTTCAGGATAATTCCAACTCGTTGAGAATGAAATACGCAGTCCTGTGACCCTACTGCTCCAACCAGTTCACACTGAAAATGGTATTTGTCATAATTTTTTCCCCTTACACGATTGTTGTTTTTACTACCCGTAGACTCATAGAGCTAAAAGGAACCAAAGAAATCTCTCAGACAACTCTCATTTTATCAAGGAGAAAAATAAGAGCCAGTTTCGGTGACCAGCTTGGGTTCTCATGGCTTTATTAGAAAAGTGACTACATGTGGATTCTTCTGGACCCCAGGCCAGGCCTGCTTCTAGGTGGCTCTGCTGAACATTACAAAATAAGGTGTGACCCTCAAACTCAGAATGAAAACTAAATTCTGACAGGCCTAATACAAATGGAGGTGAGGCAGTAGGTAAACAGGTGTCCTTTGCCTTTCCTCAAGACACCTAGGAAGCTCAACTGTCTGTTAAAAGCAGAGTTTTTATTATCCAGAAACACACCGAAAGGAAGCAGGTAAATGAAGAAGAGTCAGGGCCTAGCCATTCTTCCTAAATGTGGATAAGACTATGAAAAATTCAGCCACCCAAGTAGGATACCTTGGTCTCCTTGGGAACATTGATATCTACATTGTACTCTTTGACAAACTGTAATTTTGTGCCAACTGGCTACTATATTTGAGAGGGCTAGATGTAATCCATGGTATAGCTGAGCTAAATAAAACTGAACTACGCTATCACACGTTCTATTCTCTTTGGAAGAGCTTCCAAGTGATTTACAATGCAGGCCTACTGGATAGAGTGACTCTCGTTTTTCCAGTGGGAGAGTTCGTTACCGTTGCATATGGATGGCCGCAGGAGCCCTGGAGACGGCACTTAGAGACTGTTAGCCATGCAGTATGAAACCCTTCGCTACTCCGAGAATTAACGTGGAGTTGCTTCAGTGGCTGCTCACTGTGCTTCTTACATCACATAATTTTTACTTCTTACCGAAAGTTGGTGCCTAGCGAAGCCGTGTTCCTGAAAGGTTCCCCGATGAGTTGCCATCTGTCAAAAGTGAGACACTCTGCCACCTTTATAATGAACACTAGCAGGCACCTAACACTTAAATTCTCACACCTTCTGTAACACAGCGCTCTGGAAAAGAGGAGCAGCTCCTCCCTCCAAGCTCTCTCTTCTTCAGAGGCGTGGCCATTGTGGGATTATTAGAAACTAAGAGGAAATGCAAATGTTTGCTCTGGAAGAAAGAGATTTACAATGACCTCCCAGGGGTCTATCTAAATCAACACCTCATTGTTGGTATTTTCCCCACTGTAGATCTCTGCATCAGTTTTCAGGAACTCCCACTCTCTCCAGAGGGACCAGTTTCAACTCTTGCCATTCTACTGCAAGTATACCACAAAGGTATGTGATTTCCAGGCACTTTCATCAAGAGAAATCCTCCTGTGCAACAATGGATTTCATGAAATTATAAATAGGCACTTGGTGAATGAATGGATGAGAGAATGAATAAAAGATTTCCAAACTCCAACTTGCAAGAGCAGTATAAAAGAGTTAGTAAAATTGGAAACAGACTAAATATCTGTCAATGGGGAAATGGCCAAATAAAATTATTGGCCCATTCATTTTATGGAATTCTATATAGCAATAAAATTAGGTGGAGATACATAGCAATTTAGAAAGCTCTTCAAGTCATATTTTTAAGAGAAAAAAGAAAGATGTAGGAAGATACATAGAATATGTTACTATATATAAAACAAACAAGAAAAAAACTATAAAGCATGTATGTAACTCCATAGAAAAATATCTGGAAAGATGCACATAGATTTAGCAGGAAGGGGATCAGGATTGGTGAGAGTAATGGCTAAAGAGAGAGAGATTCTTATGTATAATATTATAAAGTGAGTATATTTTATGTATTAATATTTTTTACAAAGTGAGTATATTTTGTGTATTAATATTTCTTGCAAAATTAAATATGAATTAAATGGCTAAATGATATTTTCACACAATATGAAAATATATTTAATGATAAGTCAATCAACAATTATATTCTTGGTCACGAGACTGAAGCCTTTGAAAAGCAGGGACTATTTTTGTTCATTTTTGTGCCATGGGTACCTAGCATAGAGCCTAGAACATGACAGATATTCAATAAATATTTGTATAAATGGGTAGGATAAACGTTTTTACAGTGAAGTCAATATAATAACAGATTAAATTTTTCTTGCATGATTTAGAATTTTTTTCTTCCTTGAATCTCTCTCATATTAAGGTGTCTGTGTCAATTTAATCACGTGGTTGGCACTCCTGGTTCTCCAGTTAATTCCAGTGATTAAGATACTCAAAATAAGCCATCCCCACTTCACATTATGAGTATTAGTCTATCTAAATCTATTGCAGTGCATGGCGAGCACAGTTAATAACTTATTGTGTATTTCAACAGTGCTAAAAGAATAGATTTCTTACATTCTCATCCCAAAAAAATAAATTGGTAAGAAGGTGGATACATCAATTAGTTTGAATTTTTCTATAATGTATAGGAAGATCAAAACATCACACTCTACCCCATAAGTACACACAATTATTATTTGTTAATTAAAAATAAAATTATTTTTAAAAAGAAAGAAAAAAGAAGAAATTGTGAACATGATGCTGGTGGTGTCTGGTCAGTGGACCTGCTTGGTGACACTATGGGTGGCTGTTATTGAATGTGTGAATGGATAAGTAAATGAATCGTAATTATCCAATTTATTTATTTT
>VBSM01002217.1:20193455-20286846 GCA_008086735.1 Cheirogaleus medius | reverse complement strand
GCAGAGACGCTCTAACTGGCGGTGTTTCTCGTCCGCCATCTTGCTCCCGTGACCACGTAATTATCCAATTTAAATGATGAAGTCACGAAAGCAAAATTATCTAAGCCATCTCGAAAAAACCTCATTAGTATTGCGTGTAAAGTAAAGGCCAACAGAAACATCAACAAAAGAGCTCAGCAAACCTGGTAAAACGGTGTCAAAAGCTCCGATTCCCAGAGTCCATGAGAAAGAAGGTCCATAGCGTAGTAACCCAGGAGAAATTCAGAAGTGAGTTGATATATAGAAATATAATATCCAGATAACTGATATTTTTCATTTTAGGTGCCAAAATGGACTAGAATAATTTGACAAAAGCATTTTTTGTTTCTCAGCCAGGTCCAAAAAAAACACAATACAATACATATTTCTACCTAGAGACTTAAAATCATTACATGTAAACATCCGTCCTGTAGTCTGCATTTAATGATATCCTAGACAGATTTGTGTAGCTGAGGATGCCCCACACTGATACTCTTTAAAATATTCTTCTATGAGTCTTGTTCAATTTTTTTGTTTATTTTTTGCCTTCACTGACCACTTCTTCGTGATTGTCAGTCCCCTGCGTCTGGCTGGCTTCTGTCCACTGTCTCCCCGCCCTACCTAATTTAATATTTGCCTGTAGTGACATGGAAAGCCAGTAAAATAAACTCACAGCTGTACGTAAAGTACAGGCAAGCAGTCCGTGAGTGGGGCTGCCAGGTGTCCTTCAGGTACATCTACGAGCGAGCTTTACTAAATGCACTGTCATGTCTTCAGCTTCTTTTTCCACTCACTACCTGGAAGATTGGGTGGGGGAGGTGACTAGGAAACATAGCTTGGGGTTAAGTTAACTGTTATTGGATAAAGCAATTACATTTTCACCACAGCATTCCTGAATGGCTGGACTTTTGGGAAAATGATCCAGTGGAAATCCTCCTGGCTCTGGGGTTCGGTGCTGACGAGCCAGACATCTGCTCCCAGATCCCAGCCAGGTTCCTTGGTTGTGGCTCGGCCGCCAGAGGAATCAACATCCGTGTTTTTCTTGAAGCTCAAAAGCAGCGAATGGACATTGAGAATCCTAGCTTGTGTGGTAAGTGAGGACCATGTGGCATGTGCATCTCAGCAATGGCAATGAGTGGTCCACATGGGCCACCGTAAAGTAATAGAGGGGACAGGCCGGGAGATTGTGTGCAGTAGCATTCGACTCCTCTATCGCAGTGACTTAAAACAGCAAAGTTTTAGTTCTTGATCACTCTGCATGTCTGACGTGGGTTGGTGTGTATGTTTGGAACGAGGGCGTATCTGCTCCATGTCACCCTCCCTCAGGCACCTGGCCCCCAGTCTGGAACCTCACTAGTTGCAATGACAGGGAGAAGAATGGAGAATGATACTTGGCTCCTACATACTCTGCTCATACACACCTCACGTCTGTTCAGACTTCATTGGTTAAAATAAGTCACATGGTCACACTTAACTCTAAGGGGGTGGGAATGTACAATCCCACTTTGTGCCCAAAAGGAAGAAAACTGGCAGTACTCGTGAGCAGCACTAATATATACCATAGCCACACACCCAGGAGGCAGAGCAACCAGGATCTGACAAGGCTTACCATGCATGAGTCATTAAGTGAAATCCTAATTTCCTCGTCTATATGAGGCTTAGAACATTGTAGTTTATACCTTAAGCTGTAAGTGGTAGTTATTAATGCCTCCAGATTTGTGGATTAACTATTCCTAAACCTCATAGTTTTCATGCATGCTGCTGTATTTCTTCAACTGGTGGTCGAAAGAATACTTTTCTCTAGGACATTACTAAGGATGTTCTTGGGGTATGTGTACCATGCTCAAATAATTAAGGGGAAAGATGCCTTGCAGTTCAACAGGTTTATTTACTGCAGGGTTTATTTAATATGATAAGTTGCACCTTCAGACTCCTAGAGAAAATGCAGTGCAGTATTTCAAACAGATTTAAATAAAGAATGACTCTTGGAGAAGCATTGAAGAACATCTTCCCCATGGAACAGAGTTTGAGGAATTCTGGATGGGGAAAATGACAAAATTCTGTTTCTGAAATAAATTCTTTTAAATAAATAAATTCACTGAAAGGAAAATCAAGTGAGGCAAAGTGTTTTTCTCAAACAGCTATCTGGAACAGGGACTTCACTTGGAGTTCTCATTTTAGTTCCTATTTGTCTTGTTTTCATGTGTGCTGAAATGAGTTTTTAAAGAAGAGTATGTAAACCTGAAGGTGTTACAATATAATGTTCCTTTACTTTCCAGAAGCAATTAATATCGTTTTTTTGTTATCTCCTCTTAGATACAATTTCTTTGATCAATTCTTTATTTGGGGAGAATAATAACACTTACCAATATTTGAGTAGTGTTTGAGCTGATCTATGAAGTAAACATTTTGCAAATGAAATTGACACACGGATTAGAGAGGAACTTGGAGTTGGCCCCTGATCCTGCGATCCCTGGCCCACTCTTATTTCTACTACTTAACACTTTTGATTCAAGAAAGCTGGGAAGGTCATATGTAAAACAAGCAATAATAAAACTAGCTGGCTGTTCAAAAGATAGAATGAAAAATTATGTCTCGTTCAAAGTCAATACAAAAGGTTTAAACTTGGGGAATGAGAATCAATTAGTCCATAGTTGAATCTACCCAAAGGCAAAAATAAAAGAAAACACTCATCCAATACTCTGAATTGACTTAACCAATTAAATTGATAGGTTTTGTCTTACTCTAAATATAAAAACCTGCTATGGATGGATGTAAGGCAACCATAAAGGCTGAATTATGAGTCTATTATACCCTCTGGCTCACAAAAGAGATTTAGTTTCAACTACAGCTTAACTTAGGGGGGAAATGTAATCAGAATTATTCTGAAACATCCAGAACCCAAGAGTTCCTATAAGTCTTTTAAAAATATCACCGTCCTCTGTGTGAAATCCATCACATTTTTTTTTTTTTTTGGAGTAGAAGGATGATTAGTCAATATCTTCTCCTTTCAGATGAAAGAAACAGGTGGGCTAAGGATATGCTCATGGAACCAGGAGTATTGCCGTGATGGTGCAAACAACAAAACAGAGGACAGCATCCTTGCCCACCCGTGTGGTCCTTGGCCAGTGCTAGTTATGCAATCCCTCATGCTATTGCTGGGGTTGAAAAAGGCCAAGCAATAAAAACAAAATAATTCGTTTTTATTATCATTATTTTATTATCTTGAGATATCAAAAATATTTTCACCATTTTTTTTCAAACCAACAATGTGTTCCCAAATTAGCACTTGCTACATTAGGTCTCTTCTATATGCTAATTAAGTTAATATTATATTTACATATTTGCCTAAATGATCTGAGGCCAGATCATCCAGGAAGGCTTACAAGTTGAGGAGCTGGTTTGTTTTGAAGGGCCAAAGAGTTTTCACATTCATGACAATCTTCTTTTAAAAGACTGCAAACAGTGTATTCCCTTCTTAAGTCTTGCATATGTATTAATATAATCATTATTTTAACAACTGATACTTATATAGCAAGGTGGTTTAACAACTTTGCATTGATGCTCGCAACAGATGTGAAAGATACATAAGACAGGTATGACTCCCCTAGATGAAAAAACTGTCTGTTTACTCTATGCCTCACACAGGGCTGAGCATTATATATCTATTAATTTACACCAAGGTCAAACTTCCAGTGAGTGTTTGACCTGGGATTTGGATCCAGGCCTTCTGACCCCATATATCATGATCTTTCTGTTACAGCCCAACCAGGTTCTTTGCCTGCTGCTTCAGTGGAAGCCAATATACCGAGACTTCAGGGGTTACAGCAGGGAAAGAGTTTAATATCACAGACGCCATGGGAGAAATTTCTCAAATCTGGCTCCCCAAGAACTTGGGAGAAAGGATTTTTAAAGATAGTTTGGCAGGCAAAGGGCTAGGAAATTAGGTTTGTTGATTGGTAGGGAATGAACTCATAGGACTGGGAAGCAGAGGTTATCTTCTCAGTTGGGAGATTTCTTGCATGGATGGTCTCAAGGCTGTTGGATCTGTTCCCACGCTTATCCATGGGTCTGGTTGGTGTCAGTGGGTCTCCCCAGAATGCAGAGTCTGAAAAATACTTCGAAGACCAGTCTTAGGCTTTACAATAGTAATGTTATCTAGAGAAGCACAAGTCCTTGGGCTTTACAGTGGCAAAGTTATCTAGAGAAGTCGTGGGGAGAGTCGCAAATCTCACACCCGTCAAGGAGGATAGTGCCGTTAAGCAGTAACCAATTACAGCCGTAAGGAAGTTAGGGAACATGGCTGGTTAACTTCTGGCTATATCTATACTTGCATAAAGATTAGACTTTGATTACTATTTGTATCTTTTTTTTAATTTATTTCAGCATAATAAGGGAGTACAAATGTTAAGGTTACATACATTGCTATTGCCTTCCCTCCCCCCTCAAGTCAGAGCTTCAAGCATGACCATGCCCCCGACAATGCACAATGCACTTATAATGTATATATAAAAACCCATCCCCTCCCCCCTCTTCGCCGTCACACTGGTACTGACTGATTTTCAATACGATTACTATTTGTATCTTATGGCTCTATGTAAGGTTTCATTTCCACACTCTCGAGTGGCAATATGGGTGGCAATGATGGAGGTGATGACGGGGATATCCACCACATAAAGCGGTGGAAGAGTACTCAGGTCACTTGATGTTGACAGAGCTGGCTTCACTCTTTGACAGTTAGTTTATTACACATTAGTATATAGATTCCCCTATGTGTACAGTTTTTAATGATTAACACATAAAACAATAGGCATATATGAACCTATATATTTAGGTATATTTAAATCTAAAAGCTATTCACTTTCCCCATAGCACAGTGATATGTCATTATGTAGGAGAATCATCTCCATAATAGCAATGGCACATACGGAGGAAAACTTGAGTTTCAAGAGCCTAATGTCCTTCCCATCTTGAAAATCACATGTTAGCCAACGCTTCAGTTTGTAACTACGTTAATGCAGTTTCATCAAAAAGACCCAGTCTAAAGATTTTGTGTTTCTCGTGTTGTTCAGGCCGTTTCCGACAGCTGGAAGTCCTGGACCATGTGACTAATGCCTTCTCGTCTTTGTTGAATGATGTCAACATCCTACAAAACAAAGCCGATGAGGAAGCTGGAGGAGAGACTGTGCAGAGAACCCCAGTGAGTGGGTCCAAAGAGCATAGGAGAAGGATGGGTAAACTTTTAAGAAAAGCTTCAAGACAGAACATCAGGAGAGATTATAACCCAGAAGTGTTTGAATCCTTCAAGATGAAGGATGAAGTTTTCATCCCCCCTGCAAAACCAGGGGAGCGTGGAGCAAAGTCTCCAGCGGCCCCCATCAACCACAACCAAAATCTTTTATCTCCTTCGGCAGAGGATCAGTCTCTGCAAGACTGTGATGACTCAATACTTTGTCATCCTCCACAAGCCCTTCTGAGCAAGCAGTGGCCTTGCCCGTCCATGCTGGCCAAGCAAGATCCTCCTTCCTGTGTGTCTGAGGGGTCCGTCAAGGACAGAATTCAGACTAACAAGCTCAGGAACTTGTCTCGTCTTGCGGGTAAAGGACCAGACTCCTTTGAAATGGAAGAAGTAAGTGTTACAAAAACATGCTCAACCTCCCAAGGGAAATAACCTGCACCGCAGCATCCTTTGCCTTCTATCCCTCCTTTAAACACTCCACCTTTCTCCCCCTCAGCATTACGTCTTATTGTCCAACGCAGTTTCATCCATTTAAAGTCATTTTAGTTGCTTCAGCTATAAATAAACTGGTATGAAACTAGCCTTTGCTTTCTCCTATTTCTTTTTCTTTTCTTGCACACAGCTGAACCCATGAGTTGCTTCTGACTTTGCTTTTGCTCTATATTTTGTTATGCATCTCAATATGCTTTTCATCTACTCTCTACTTTTCCATGTTTCACCTTCTTTGAGGGCCAGTTCAACTATTTCCTACTCAGAGAAACTTGCCCTGACCACTCCTCCTCTGTATTCTCACGGCTTTGGCAGGGAGAGCTTGCTATGTTAGAGATGGAGCGTTTGGCAATGCCATCTTCCCCAGTAGACTAGTTTCTTGACAATTGTGGTCGTGTGTTGGAAATATTTCCCCCACAATGCCTAATGCAGCACCTTGGACAATACAGTGAAGACTTGGGTTTGGTTTGATTTTAAGGGTTTAGCATGTCATTTGTTTGCTTTGGGATTTATTGATTTTCGCATGGCTCAACTCCCATTTCACATAGACTTTTTGCCCCTTCAGCCCCACCTTCACTCACACTCATTTTCACCCTCACTTAGATGACATCCCCAACTGTACTTCTCTGTCTTGTTTTTTTTTTTTTTTTCCAAAAAGTGCATTCACATTTCCACTTATTTCTCTATTCATATTGGCAACTGGGATTGGGATTTAGCTTGTTGATAACTCTGTTATTTAACATAATTACAAAAGAGTAATTACAGAGGAAGAGCTTTTTCTCCACTTTCATCTAAATTATTCAAAAGTAGGGCAGGATATTTGTATGCAAATCCCAAGGTGGGGTCACCTCTCCATTGAGCCCTCTATGTGCCAGGCAGAGAGTTGCCAGCGCAGAAATGGTGATGAAATCTGCCTTGAAGGGCACTGCAGAGAAGTGGCAGAGATGAGCACAGAAACAGTAACGTGGTAGGGACAGAGACAGCCCAGAGACAGCCCTACAGATGCACTTTTATGTCACTATACAGATGTGTTTTGGGATATTTGGGGAGCAAGCAAAGACATGCTTAACCAGCCCAGAGGCTGAAAGGATCAAGAAACTTGTGAGAAGTAATGCTTAATCATAATCTTAAAAGAAGAGTAAGATTTAGTCCGGTGCATATGCCTACTGGAAGCCCTCACCACCGACAAAGATATAAATATGGCCTCAAAACATGTAGATGTTAATGATCGCAATGTCTATGCATATATGTGTCTGTATGTACATGCATGCATATGCCTTACATAAAAAATTGAAGAGCCTTAAAATATTAAAATGAATTGAAAATAATAGCATTAAAAAAAAACAGAAGTCCTCTCACTCATTTGAGGATACACTGAAGTGGCACTCAAAAAGAGTGGTTTGTTTTTTTTTGAAAATTCAAATTTGCAAAGATTATTTAATTACCAAACTATTAGTTACATTACTATAAAAAATGTCAAGACAATTTACTGTTCATTAGTCAGTCTGTTATATTAGCTAAGATCTAAAAAAGAAGTTTCACAAAACTTCAACTCATTCTCAAGCCTCATTAGACTCCACGTACCTTTAAGTTTCCTCTGCTTCCAACTAGGCTGACTTAGAGGAAAACAATGTTCCTTGTATGTCATCTATATGTGAGAGTACAGGGATAGACAAATACCAAGTTCCACAAAAAGAAAAGAGGTGGAAAGCGGTGGCTCATGCCTGTAATCCTAGTACTCTGGGAGGCCAAGGCTGGAGGATCACTTGAGGTCAGTAGTTTGAAACCAGCCTGAACAAGAGAGAGACCCCATCTCTACTAAAAATAGAAAAAATTAGCTGGGTGTGGTGGTGCACACTATAGTCCCAGCTGCTTGGTAGGCTAAGGCAGGAGGATCCTTTGAGCCCAGGAATTTGAGGTTGCTGTGAGCTAGGCTGACACCATGGCACTCTAGCCCGGGCAACAAGTGAAGCTGTCTCAGAAAAAAAAAGAAAAGAAAAGAAAAAAAGAATGTCAGTCCTTGCCCTGTAAACGTTCAAATATTTTTATGATTTTTAATTTAATTTCATTTTCTTCATTTAATTTCTTTTTTTATTTCAAAATATTAAGGGGGTAAAAATGTTTTATGTTACATCATTGCTTTTGTAATGCTTGAATCAGCTATAGGTGTGCCCATCACCCAAATAATATTCCTTGTACCCAAAAGTTTTTGCTCCTCCCCTCCTCCCACTTTCCCTCTGGTTGATTTCCACTGAGTTTTACTTTCCTCTGTGCACATATGTGATCATCAGTTAGTTCCAGTTTAATAGGGAGTAATTATGTTTGTTTCTCCATTCATGAGATACTTCATTTAGGAGAATTCTCTCCAATTCCATCCAGATTGTTGAAAAGGGTATTAATTCATCTTTTTATGGCTGAGTAGTACTCCATGATATACATATACCACATTTTATTAATCCACTCATGATTTGATGGGCACTTGGGTTGATTCCACATCTTTGCAATTGTGAATTGTGCTGCAATAAATGTCCATGTGCAGATGTCTTTTTGACTAAAAGTCTTCTTTTCCTTTGTGGGATTGCTGGATTGAATGGTAGGTCTACTTTTATTTAGTTCTTTGGGGAATCTCCATACTGTTTTCTACAAGGGTTGTACTAATTTGCAGTCCCACCAACAGTGTATAGGTGTTCCTTTCTCTCTGCATCCACACCATCATCTATTGTTTTTGGACTTTTAATAAAAGGAATTCTAACTGGGTAAGGTGATATCTCATTGTGGTTTTAATTTTCATTTCCCTGATGATTAGTGACATTAAGTACATTTTCCTATGTTTATTGGCCATTTATCTTTCTTCTTTTGAGAAGCTTCTGTTCATGTCTTTTGCCCATTTCTTAATAGGGTTTTCTTTTCTGATTTGCTTGAGTCTTTGTAAATTCTGGATATTAGCTCTTTATCAGATGAGTAGCTTGTGAATATTCTCTCTCATTCTATATGTTGTCTATTTGTTCTGTTGATTATTTCCTTAGCTGTGCAGAAGGTTTTTAGTTTAATCAAATCCTATTTATTAATTTTTGTTGTTGCCATGATTGCAATTGGTGCAATTTATAGTCATAAATTCTTTGCCTATCTAGAAGAGTTTTTCCTACATCTTCCTCTAGAATTTTTATGGTTTCATGCCTTAGATTTAAATCTTTTATCTATCTTTAATTAATTTTTGTGAGTGGTGAGAGGCGGGGGTTCTGTTTCGTACTGTTGCATGTGGCTATCCAATTTTCCCAGCACCATTTATTGAATACAGCTTCTTTTCCCCAGTGTACATTTTTGTTTGCTTTGTCAAATTTCAGTTAGTTGTACATAGATGATTTTGTACCTGGGTTCTCTGTTCTACTCCACTGGTCTATGTCTCTATTTTTGTTTTGGTTACTATAGCCTTGCAATATAGTTTGAAGTCTGGTAATGTGATGCCTCCAGATTTGTTCTTTTTGCTTAAGATTCCTTTGGCTATTCGGGCTCTTTTCTGATTCCAAACAAACAGTAGAATTATTTTTTCTAGATTTGTGAAATATGGTGGTAATTTGATGGGGATTGCATTGAATTTGTAAATCACCTTGGGTAGTATGGACATTTTAACAATATTGCTTCTACTGATCCATTAGCATGATATGTTTTTCCATTTTTTTTTGTATCCTCTGTGATTTACCTCCTCAGAGTTTTGTGGTTCTTGTAAAGATCTTTCGTCTCCTTGGTTAAGTATATTCCTAGGTATTTAATTTTCTGTGTAGCTATTATGAATGGTATTGAGTCTTTGATCTGACTCTTGGCTTGATTGTTATAGGTATATAGAAATGCTACTGGTTTATGTACATTAATTTTGTATCCTGAGACTTTGTTAAATTGATTTATCAATTCTGGGAGACTCTTGGTAGAATTTTTGGAGTTTTCTAGATACAAGATCATATCATCAGCAAAGAACAATAGTTTGACCTCCTCTTTTCAGATTTGGATGCCCTTTATTTCTTTCTCTTGTCTGATTGCTCGGGCTAGGACTTCCAGCACTATGTTGAATAGAAGTGGTGACAGTTGGCATCCTTGTCTTATTCTAGGTCTTAGGCAGAATGCTTTCAACTTTTCCCCATTCAGTATGTTGGTTTGGGTATATGGCTTGGGTATATATGGCTTTCATAATTCTGAGATATGTTCTTTCTATATCTAGTTTGTGGAGGGTTTTTATCATGAAAGGGTGTTGGATTTTGTTGAATGCTATTTCTGCATCTATTGAGATGATCATATGGTCTTTGTTTTTGCTTTTTTTTTATTGTGGTGGATCACATTTATTGATTTACATATGTTGAATCATCCTTGCATCTCTGGGATGAAGAACACTTGGTCCTAGTGGATTATTTTTATGATGTGCTATTGAATTTTGTTTGCTAGTATTTTATTGAAGATTTTTGCATCTATATTCATAAGGGATATCGGTCTGTAGTTTTCTTATTTTGTTGTGTCCTTTCTTGGCTTTGGTATCAAGGTGATACTGGCTTCATAGAATGAGTGAGTGAGGATTCCCTTCTCAATATTATGGAATAATTTTGTATTATGTGTACCAGGTCTTCTCCATCTAGTCCAGGGCTTTGTTTCTTGAGGAAGTTTTTTGTTACTAATTTGATCTCACTGTTATTGGTCTGTTCAGGAGTTCTATCAATATTTCTTCCTGGCTGAGTCTTGGAAGGTTGTGTGTTTCCAGAAACTTGTCCATTTCCTCTACATTTTCTAGCTTATGCACGTAGAGATTTATGTAGCATTCATGGATGATGTTTTGTATTTCTGCCATATCAGTTGTAACGTCACCTTTTTCATTTTTGATTGAGCTTATTTGGGTCCTTTCTCTTTTGTTCTTGGTTATTCTAGCAAAAGGTCTGTTGATTTTGTTTATCTTTTCAAAGAACAAACTTTTTGTTTCAGTAATCCTCTGTATTTTTTTTTTTTTTTTTTGTATTCCAATTCATTTAGTTCTGTTCTGACCTTCATTATTTCTTTTCTTCTGCTGGCTTGGGGTTTGGTTTGTTCATCCTTTTCCAGTTCCTTGAGGTGTGACATTAGGTTGTTAATTTCTGATCTTTCTTTCTTTTTGACATAGGCATTTAAGGCTATGAATTTTCCCCTGAGGAATGCTTTTGCTATGTCCCATAGATTTTGATAACTTGTATCTCATTTGTCATTGAGTTCAAACAATTTTTTGTTTTCCATCTTAATTTCATTCTTGACCCAGTAATCATTCAGCAGTAGGTTATTTAATTTCCATGACTCTGTGTAGGTTTGAGTGTTTCTCTTGTGATTGATTTCCAGTTTTATTCTTCTGTGGTCTGAGAAGATACATGGTATGATTTCAATTTTTTTAAATTTGTAGAGATCTGTTTTGTGGCCTAAGGTACAATCAGTATGGGAGACTGTCCCATGTGCTGCTGAGAAGAATGTGTATTCTGTAGTTTGGGGGTAGAATATTCTGTAAATGTCTGTTAGGTCAATTTGATTTAGAGTTTAGTTTAAACCCACTGTTTCTTTATTTAATTTCTGCTTTGTTGATGTGTCAAGCTCTGACAGTAGGGTGTTGAGGTCACTGGCAATTACGATGGTGCTATTTATTTCTTAGCTTAGTTTTAGTAAAATTGGCTTTATGTATCCTAGGAATGCCTGTTTTGGGCACGTATATATTTAGAATTTTTATGTCTTTTTATGTCTTTTTTTTTAATTGCTCCCTTTACCATTATATAATGATCCTTTTTGTCTTTATTACCTTGGCTGGCTTAATTTTATCTGTTATAAGAATGGCTATACCTGCTCTCTTTTGATTTCTGTTTGCATGGAATATTTTTTTCTACCATTTAATGTTGTGTCTGTGTGCATTCTTGTGGTTTGGGTGTGTTTCCTGGAGACAGAAGATACTTGGGTTGTGTTTTTTTCTCCATTCAGCCAGCCTATGTCTTTTGAGAGGAGCATTCAGTCTGTTAATGTTAATTCATTGCATTGATATGTGGGATGTTGGTCTGTTCATCCTGTTGGGTTATCCCTTGTTGCTTTTTTTTTTTTTTTTTTTTTTTTTTTTTTTTTTTTTTTTACCTCTTGTTCTATTGTTTTATAACAATAGATACCCACTTTACACTAGTGGGTATCTGCTCTGCTGATTCGTGTATAATACTGTTCTGAGTATTTTGTGCAGGACTGGTCTGATCATGAAAATTCCCTCAGTGTTTGCTTGTCTGAAAAAACTTAATTTCTTTGTCAGTTGTGAAAATTAGTTTTTCAGGATACAAAAATTCTAGACTGGCAGTTGTTCTATTTAAGTTGATTAAAGATGGGGCCCCGTTTCCTTCTGGCTTGTAATGTTTCCACTAAGAAATCTGGTGGGTTTTCCTTTGTAGGTTATTTGATGCTTTCATCTTGGTGCTTGCAGAATTCTCTCCTTCATTTTGACTTTGGCCATATTTATTACTATGTGTCTTGGAGCTGTCCTATTTGCTATGAATCTGCCCAGTCTTCTCCATCTTGTATCTGTATGTCTTAATTTCTGGTGATACCAGGGAAGTGTTCTTCAATAATTTCCTCAGATAGGTTTTCCATGCTTTTAGTTTTTACTTCTTCTCTCTCGGGGATACCTATAAGTTGAATGTCAGTTCACTTCTCATAGTTCTATATTTCTCTCAGTGATTGCTTGGACTTTTTAATACTCTTCTCTGCTTCTTTGAATGACTCAGTTATCATGAAAGCCTTATCTTCAAGCTCTGAGATTCTTTCTTCTCCTTGATTTGGCCTATTGTTAAAGCTTTCTGCTGTGTTTTTAAATTCTCTAAATGACTCTTGCATTTCTTTAAGTTCCATTATATCCTTTTTTATTGTTATCTAGTTCTCTAGTGACATTATCATTTTTTTCATTGATTTCCTGATATGTTTTTTTGGCTTCTTTTTGTTGGTTTTCAACTTTCTCTTCAATTCCATTCATATTATTTGCCATCTATATTCTAAACTCCATTTTTGTATTTAGACAATTTCCTTGTGGGTGCAGTTCACTACTGTAGCTCCATTGAGTTCCCTTGGCAGTGTCAAACTATTTTGTTTTTTCATGTTGCCAGAGTTCTTTTGCTGGTTTCTTCTCATCTGGCTTCTCTTCTCTCAGCTCTGGGTTAATAAGATTGCAGGGCATCTGTTCTCCCTTGCTGGAGACTCTCTTGAACCAAGTCCAGGAGTGATGGCTGCTCAGTGCTGGGAGATCCTGAGTGAAGTGTTGGACCTTAGGGAGGTTCTGCTGAACCAGCAATAGCAGTGGGGACTCAGTGCTGAGGTGTTGGCATCCAGGCACAATGCTGGAGTCTCAGGGGTAGAGTCACAGTGCTGGTGTGGGCCCTGGAGCTACAGGGAGAAAGCTTTGGACTCAGACACAGTGGGAGCTTCAGAGCTAGCTCTGGAGATTTTTGGGGCAGAGCTGCTCCTATTGGGGGGCTATTCCACGAGCAGGGGGATTGCTGATGCCCAATTGCACAGGCAAGAGTAGTAGACCAGGGTCTGTGTAGGCAGTCTGGAGCTGCTGGTCAACCAAAGTTCTCCCCCTGCACACCTAGGATCCACTGAGGAAGTCACCTTAGACTTCCCAAGTGGTGCCTATGGTGTCTGGGGCTCCTCTCTGTTCAGCTCCCACACTGCATAGGAGGTGTGTTTGGCCCCCAGTCACAGGGCACAACATGGGGGAGCATCTGTTCCCTCCTCAGCCCAGCAGGGGTAAAGCAAAGGCTGCTCCTGGAAGGCTGGGTCCCAAGCAGACCTGGATCCATGCACCAGAGTGATCAGGATGGCATTGGTTGCAGAAAGCTGGGATTGGCAGGGACTAGATCTCTGCTGCACCTGCTCTGTTGGAATGTCTCTGCACAGATTCTGAATTGCTCCCCAATCAGCCCAGAGGTCTGCAGTAGTAGAGTGAGACCCCCTCACAGATCAAGCTGCCTAGAACTTTTGTTTCTCCCCTAAAAAGTAGTGTCCCCTAAGGTTGCTTCTATTCTTCTGTCTTCACCTCTTTCCAGCAGTGAGAATTGTAATGGGATCCCCAGCTTAATTTCTGAGATGGTGGGTAATGCTTTTGAGTAAGAATCAGCCACTTCCTATTTGACTGAGTTGGTAGATACTATAATGAGCTATAGAGTTGTTCTCCCTGTCAGTGGTTGATGCTTGCAGGAAACAGCCAACTGCTAAGATGTTCTTTTGGGTCTGTAATAAGCACTAGTCCCTCAGAAGAAGCACCTGAATGTCCCAGGCTTTGGGAGGGGCCTTGTACCTCCCAGGGGATTGCTGGTTCTCCACCACAGCAGAGGTGAGTGGAGGAGCAAGGCTGAGGCTGGGCATGGTTAGGTTGTGTGAGCCTGGAAGGCTTTGCAAAGCCCTGGCAGGGCTCAAAGGTCATTTTCCCAGCTATTAGGGAGAGTCTCTGGGAGGATGTTTGAGGCAGGCTCTCCAAACCAGGATGACTTCTCATGAGGAAGGTTGTCATTCCTCAACTAGCTGTTAGGAGTGAGCTCTGCCCCTCTTGCATTACCCCTGCCTTCCAATATATGGTTGCAAACAGGCTCCTGAATGTGCCGCATTCTGTTGCTATGGAGCCACAGGTTGGGATCTTCCCCAGTGGAGGACCCACCCTAATACAACTGTGCGGCTTTCTTTTTGGGGAGATTGGGCATTCCCCTAGATCACTGTGCCTTGGATCCCCCCCTGTATTTTCCCATCAGTTCCACCCATGTGGGCACCCTTGCCTCCCAAGTCCAAAACTACCCCCTGTGTCCCCTAGCAAC
This sequence comes from Cheirogaleus medius, assembly GCA_008086735.1. NCBI lineage: Eukaryota > Metazoa > Chordata > Mammalia > Primates > Cheirogaleidae > Cheirogaleus > Cheirogaleus medius. The sequence continues at coordinate 20,272,269 of VBSM01002217.1, read as the reverse complement.
CTGTTCAAGTCCTGGGGTCACAGGGTCTAGCCTGTGTGTCTAACTCACTGGCATGAGTCTCTGGGAAATGCCAGCTGACAGGAAGCTTCTAGATCATGCATCCAGGTCCACTGCATGTCCTCACGGGAAAAGGCGTGGACCGCAGTCTCTGTAGAAACTTCAGACTAGAGGGTGCACCAGCTGCAGAGAGGCAGCTGCTTGCCAAAGTCTTGGCTCAAACTGCACTCTTGGTTGCAGTGGGCAGGGGAGAATAAGAGTCTGAATGGAAGAAAGCCAGCTCTCTGGCCTCTCAGGTTACTCTCCTTGGAGGGGAACTCCACATGGAATGTCCCAGCTCTGTGATCATGCAAGTTCTCCCCACAGTTCCGGAGTTGCTGCAGTGCCTGGGCTTGTGGGGGTGGAAAAGCTTCCAAGTATGTTGGTGGCCTGCTGGTCACCTTACCCCCTCACTGGGCTCTCAGTCTGGGTTCGATCCACACCGATATCTTTTTTCCTTTTTCCTCTTCCTTCTCTGCTTTGCAATGTTCCTCTGCGAGGTCCCTGACAGGCTCTGGTACTTATTCCTCTGACCTACACCTGAGCTGTGTCCTTTCTCCCCTCTCCATTACCGGAAACACTTCCTTCCCTCTGGATAGTCCAGTAAGTGATGTCTCTCATCAGCCATCTTGCCTTCCTCCTCCTAATTTAATTTTACTTTTTTAAAGACAGGGTCTTGCTATGTTGCCCAGCTTGTTCTCAAACTCACGGGCTCGAGCAATTCTCCTGCCTCAGGCTCCCAAGTAGCTGAGATTACAGGCGCAAGCTACCACACCCAACTTTTGAAATATTTTCAAAATGACAATTATTCAAGAAAAAACTATAGATTCATATGTATTTGGAGGATGGGAAGAAACACACTCAGACATCAGAATTAAAAAAAAAAAACCTCACATGTTTCTTTGGCACATAGTAGATACTCAGTAAATATTTGTTGAATGAGTAAATTAACATTAAAAGAATTTGATACTAATTTAATCTAAGGGTGGCCTTCATAGAAAAACAGAATATTTTGTTGAACTTCATAGCCAACTTTGTCTATGGAGTTTCTTTAATATTTTCCAAGATTTGTATGTGTGAAAGACTGTGTGTATATATGTAAGGCAGAGATAGTCCTAAAAATGACATAAAAGAAACTACTTGAATTTCGTTTTTATAAAAAGTGTATGTAAAATATTACATTCTCACTCGGGGAAAAAATTTATTCTACTCTATACCAATAGATGAGTGAATGAAGCTTGGGTAGATTGCATCTTAAGAGCCAATACCAGGTTTATTTTTCAATGGCAAATCTAAAAATCCAATTATAAGAAACAAAAACTATGTGTGAAATTGGCAGATTTTCATGGCATTTAATACATAAGCCAATGTGCTTAAATATCTAGCTATCAGAATTTCAAGTATGATTGGCCAAATTTTGCCTCCAGATCAACCTATGATGTTTTCTCTAGTCTTACTAAAGGCTGAGTTTAGCAATATTTGGCTCACTTCTTAAAAGTATGATTCCAAAAAAATTGTGCATAGATTTTTAATGCAAAAATCAACATATTTTTGTGTTTAATTTTACTTAATAAAATTGAGTCAGTTCCTTTCTTTTTAAATTCTCAAACATTAAATGAATTTAATATTGAGAAACTTGTGCAATTATAAACTCAAGGTAGGATGTTTCTTTATATCCATAATAAATAATCTTTACCCTTTCTTCTCGTTTGCATATAAGGATCCTATACTCTGGAATTCATGTGTGAGAACATTAATCAAATTATTAAATAATGCCAATCACCACTTTAATTAGGTGGGGGATGTTTCAAAAGTTATAAATATTTCTTTTTTTAAAATTAATTAATAAGTTTGGCTAAGGTGGACTAGCCAAAGAATACACTTGGCTTTCACTTTAAATTGTTGTGCCTTTTTGCTTTTGTTCTTTTTTTCAACAGACAAATATGTGCTTTACATTGCACTAAGTGAATTTTTCTCCATGGTAATGGTCATGGCAAAAGAACTTCCTTAGTACACTTGAAAATTTATATGGTGCACACTGGTTTGAGTTACCAAAACCAATAAAAATCATACTAAGAAGTATGCCTAAGTAATTATAAGTATAAAGTAACTTCTTTGAAAAAAGATATGAAGCATTAAAAAGAGGAAATGAATATTTCTTCTCATTAAATTGTTGAGCTATATTCTCATGGTCCTCAGTCTATCCCTGAGTTAAAGGTCATTTTTGGCCCTATGTACCACAATGTTTAAAATGTTTATGTCCTTTGGTTCAGGTTTCAACATTAAGATATTAATTTGAAATAAATAATAGGAGATGTAGAAGTACATTAATGTATAAGGATATTCATTTGAGCATTATTTTTAATTGAAAAATTTAGAAACATTCCAACAATGGGAAATTGTTAAGTAAACTAATTGTTAAGTAACCTAATGTACCTTCAAAGTGTGGCCTATCATGCAGTCATTAAAGATGGCGTTTTAAGAGAAATTTTATGATGTGGGGAAAAAAGTTCACCCTTCAAGTTTTTGAGTGAAAAAAATTTGACTTCATAACTATATTCAAAATAAGTGTATGAAAAGAAAACTTGCAAAGAAATACTCTAAAATATTAATGATAACTGTTTTCTTCCCTTCTTTAATTTTTTCTGTGTATCATGTTTCTATGGTAATCTGTACTACTATTTTAAAATAATATTTATTATTTTCTTTTAATAATAACCTTATTCTCATTAATAAAGTAGTATTTATTAATTTTTAAAAATAATATAAAAAATAAATTTTGCTATATCAATTTGGAAATTAATTTTTTAAATCTGTTTAAGCACTACATAGCAAGCAAATTTTCTGAATTACTCTTCATAAATTTATTGAGACATAATTGACTTGTATCCTCCAAACATATTTAAAGTTATTTGGGAACAAAAACATCTAGAATGATAATAAAATTGTTAAATTTATTTTAAATGAACATCTTCCAGAAGGAGCCTTGATCCTCCCACCCAGATGTGATCTTCTTTTCTCCTGAACTCTTTTAATTCTTTGAATCTTTATCATGAGCACCTTGTCCATGCCACTTCCTCCCAGCAGACTGTAAGTTATTTGAGTTCAGGAACTCATGTTTATCCCTCTTATCGGGTGCCAGTAGACACTAATTATACATTGATTAAATGAAGTGAATTTATCATGAAAAAAAATTTCTAATGAGATTAATGCATTTTGATATTTTAGGTCCAGAGCTTTGAAGAAGAAACTGGTAATCCTCTCTGTGTGACCTCAGGAACTGTAGGTAGGAATTCATCAATGGTATTTCAGAAAGAATGCAAACAATTGGTGCTTAACTTTCTTAATACGTATAGAGCTTAAATTATCTGCAGGAGATGCCCTACATTTACACATCATCTGGGCTGTTAAAAATCTCCTAGCAATGCAAATGTACATGTACATTTTAAAATAGAGAAATGTTCGATATCCCTGGGGCTAATGGAGTGTGCAGTGTGTCTGACACTAACTCTACATGGTCTGACTACCATAGTGGAACCAATTTCACACAGGACCAAGACTAACTGGGTGGATGCTTTCTTATTCATACTGCCAAACTGCTTGATGTTGCACAAGTTATATTGTTTTACTGGGCCTCAGTTTTTCCATCTGTAACAAAGAGGTAAATGCAGATAATTTTTAAGTTTTCTGCCAGCACTTACATTCTGAATTTTATATGATCTTGATGTTAAACTCTCAGTGGAAACAAGTTGCCTAAATATTGCTTTCCAAATCATCTCTTAGAATGATTCTATATCATCCTAGACAATGGAGAAGGGAGCTTTTCTCTACCGCTTGTTTTTATTTTCCCATTCTTCCATTATTGTGATTTAACATTTCCATGATCCTATGAGGAGCTAGCAGTAGGCAAGATTCATTCGGCAAAATAGAGCGGATGAAGCTAGTACTTCATCTGGAAGAAAATATGCAAATTTTAAATTTAATTTACTGTGGTGTCAAACACATCTTTTTCATTACAAAGTATATGTATGGTCCTCATTTTGCTAAATGCTGTTTAGAAATTATGCATTAGTAATTATAGGGTCCTGCTGATTACATAAATTGTTATCCTGCTCTTCAAAGTAATTACCACACAACCTGCATTGAGGTTTATAACACAAAAATAAGCATCTGTTTTTCATCTAATTGAATGCTTCTCAATGAAACTGGAGGTCCCCTTGCCAATACAAACTGCCTTCCTTGACATTCTATTAGGAGGTCTATTGATATCATGTAAATCACCCTAATCATTCCAAAAAATGACTTGGGAAGATAGGCAAAAATTACTAATCTAAATTTAATTTCAAATTGAGAGAGCAAAGTAAGATAGGTAAAGTTTAGCCTAATGGAAAAAATCTGAATTATAGTATAGCAAAGACAATTTTTATACTTTCAAAAATAGTGTTGTTAACCTAAGAAAAAATAGGACAGAGAACAAATTATTAAAACTACTGCAATAAATGGGAAAGGGAGGAACTTATCATATATATGTAATCACTTTGAGATATATATATGAATTTTTTAATCAAAGTTCAAAAGATGATTTTATTTGAAAGACGAAGGCACATGGACCATTTTGACCAAAATATTATAGCAATAGTGATGTTGTGCTAGTTCCAGGGCATAGCCCTTAACTCACCTGGCTGTATCTTGGGATATCTCTTGGGATATCTCTTCTTGGAACACTCCCTCTGGGAACCCACTGCCCATGTTGTGAGAAGCCCAAGCTACATGGGGATGACACATGGAGGCACTCTAGTAGACAGGCTGAATGAGCTCCCATGTGAATGAGCCATCTTTGATGTCCAGCCCAGTCGAACTTTCAGATGACTCTAGCCCAGGTGATATCTGACTGCAACTGCATGAGAGAATCCAAGGGACAACCACACAGCTGAGCAAGCCAGCTCACATAACCATGTTGTTTTAAGCCACACGTACACACACAAATAGATAAAGACACAAGATGAACTCTTCAAATTATCTTTATAATTTAGTTAAAAGCCAGTTTTAATACTGTATTGCCTCTACTCATGTGCAATACTCTGCATATTAGCAGAAAAAGTGTATTTCCTAATTAAATTTGAGCAAATTGACTTCTTACAGAAGATGGAGACCTTAGCCCCTGAAAAATAAATTATCACTAAAATGACAAGGTAATATAAAGAAAAATAGGAAATATATAAAAGTGCTATTTAAAAGGAAAATGGAGGTCCAGCATGAATATTCCAGAAGCCCTGAGGAATTTGTGTGGGATATTTTGTGGGTGAAGTTGCAGACAATTCTAGAAGAGCTCACCCAGGGACTAAGAAATGAGTCCACTGCAGAACTATACTAACATGTTCAAGTAGTAATTTCCAAAAGAATCTCACTTAACTATCAAATTGGACAAGACATGCCTTTCCTGTCACTTTTTAAAGTGAGCAAACACAGCATAATTACCACAAGATTGAACAGTTCAAAATCAGAGCTTATTCAGAAGAAATACTCATCAGTAAAACAATGACTACAAAGAAGCATTAGAAATCTTTAGAAATGAATCTTCCCAGTAAGATGACTGAAGGCATTGCATCTATGTAAGAGAATTATTTCCAGTGAGTAAAGATGCCTTAAGATTTCTTTTAGATAAAATATGCAATGTCCGATTCTGCTTCTGATAATGGCTAAGTAACTCCTAACGAGCTGACCCTCCCACAAATAATAACTATAAAGTCAGGACAAAATATTTTAAAAACTCCTACAAAAGGCACTGGAGAGTAACCAAAAGCAGGCAGGGAAGAGGGATTCCCTTGGAAGAAAGGAATGATACGGGGTGAGTGTCCTGTTTTTTTATAAAACTTTTAGCCTGAGGGTAGGCTCCAGTTGACACAATTTTAAAACTCTAATAGATAGTAGCAGTCTTACTAGCTAATAAAAATCAGAAGAAAGAGTTTGGGGCAATGACAACAGCTGGAAAGTGAGGGGGAGGGAAATCCCAGAAAGGAGAAAGCTAGACAGAAAAGTCCCCAAATTCTAGGTATGAGGTCTGTGCGAAACTGTAGCCAATTCTTGAACTAAAGGTGCATGGGAAAGACTTTAAAAATCTCAGCTAAGTCTAAATGAAGTGAACTGAGATTTCCATTTAAGTTTGATTCCAGCCAGGTTCCCTGCTTCGTTAAACAACATACTATTCACAATGTCCAGTCACACTAAAAATGTACTAGACATATAAAAAATAAGAAAATGTAATCCATACTCAGGGAAAAAAAGGCAATTAATAAAGACAACCCATGAGAAAAACCTGATTTTGGAATCAGTGTATAAGTATTTTAGAGAGATGACTATAATCATAATGAAGAATGTAAAGGAAAATATACTCACAATGAATGAAAAGACAGAAAATCTCAAAAGCAAAATAGAATTATAATAAAGAATGAAATGGAGATTCCATAAATAAAAACTATAATTTCTGAAATTCAAAATTCATTGAATGTACTTAACATCATATTAGAAATGATAAAAGAAAGACTTGGTGAACTTTAATATCTAGCAATAAAAATTATCCAACAATCTGATGATCACAAAAAAGATTTTAAAATTATATGGAAGAATTATCTGAGTTTCAGGAACCTATGGGACAATACCAAAGGTCAAATATACATGCAGTTGCAGTCTGAGATGAAAAGGACAGAAATAATTGGGCAGGGAAAAAATTATTTGAAGAAATAATGGTGGAAAATTTCCTTAATTTGCTCAAAGATTTACATTTATAGATGTAAGAAGCCCAGCAAACTCTAAGTGGGATAAATACACAGAAAACTACACCTTAACAATGTTATGATCAAACTGATAGGAATCAAAGATAAGAGACAATGTTTAAAGCAGGCACAGAAAAATGACATATTGAATACAGGGAATAAAGATTTGAATGAAGGAGGACTTCTCATTAGAAACAATAGAGACCAAAAGACATTACCTATGAGCCAGAATCCTATATGCAGTAAAAGTATCCTTCAATAATGAAGATAAAATAAAGACATTTCAGATAAAAAAAAAACTAAGATAACTCATTACCAGCACACCTGCACTACAAGCAATGCTAAAGGGAGTTCTTCAGATCAAAGAGTGTATTATGGTGTTTTATACCATATGTTGATGTAATACATATGGCAATTTATAGCATAGAGGATGCAAGAGTTTGTACATGTGCCAATAATGCTACAAGATTCCTACATTTAACATGAAGTAGTACAATATTAAATTTAAGTAGACTGTAAAAAATTAAGGATACAAAGCAGCCATGAAAACAATTAGAGGTATAGAAAAATGCTAGTAAAATTTAAAATATAATTCAAAAAATACAATGAAATCAGTAAGAGACAGACTGAATAGTGCAGAAAACATGATAGGAGATACGTGAGAAAATATTTAGGAACTAAGGGAAAAAGAAAAAGAAATGAATATAATTTTTTAAAATCTCAAGACAAATCTAAGAAATATTACAAAGGTACAAGAAGTAGTTGGAGTTGAACTCTTCCTGTCTTAAGTTCTGAGGTTCTAAAAAAGATAGATACCAGAAACAGAGTCAATGTGTAACAAGGAAAATTTAGGATCCAGTTTCACAACTCTTGAACCTTTCAGTCCCTCATGTATATAAACAAGGACAAGATGCAAAGAAAGGAAAAAGATGAAGAGGTTTCTGTGGAGAACATTGCTGCCCTGCTGGGTGCCCCTGTTCCACTCTTTGGAGGAAGTTGGTAGCTTTCAACCCAAGGAGTAAGAGACCTGCAAGGAGACCATTCACAGAGCAGCTTCATCATATTTAACAAATATAGACACGGCATGACAGGCACTGTTCTAAGTGTTTCACATACTTTACTTCATTTAATCCTTAAACCTGTGAGGTGGGCACTATTATTATTCCTATGTATTAGATGAGAAAAATGAAGCACAGAGAGGTTAAATAACGTGCCCCAGTCTTACAGAAAGTAAAAAGTAGTGCCAGATTTCAAATAAAGACTGTCTAGCTCCAGAGTCTGTACTCTTAAATGCTGCACTACGCATCTGGGAAATGATTCCTCTGCAGTTGAGAGACACATGGCTCATGTATGAGAACACGGACACACACTATGCAGTGGGTAGTAACTCCAGGTGGAGATCTCAAAAGAACAAGAGAAGAGTTGGCCACTAGATTTTGTCTATTACAAGATAGATGATTTTTCCTGGTTTGTCATCCCTGCAATCAAGATACATGTTACAATAGATTGCAACTCATAATTTAATTGGCAGAGGGTTTTTATTCTTCCTTAGTGGTACATAAAATAACGAGAGTCTTAAAATTGATGGTATCTAATATTTGATGACAATGGACATAAAGAAAAGGAAATGCCATCTGATAGAACTATTGGCCCTGCGGTGAATCACATTTACTCAGCCAGAGCAATGTAAATACTGTTGATAGATTTTCTGCTTTGAGAATCAACAAAGAGACAAACAGGGAGAAAATTCTTCTCACATAGCAAATTGGAAATATTATCAAACAACATTTTGAAGGTAAAAAAACAGCTGTTGAGAAGTAGTTGGTGGAAAGTCTAAAAGAAAAACTGGAGGAAAGGGTGGGGACTTTCCTCCAAAAAGAAAAACAGATGGTACATTCAAACTGGGTAATTGAAGAGTAGTGACCACAAAAGCAAGCTTCAGCAAAACCAACAATGAACAGTGCCAGATCCTAGGTTTAGACACATCAGGGAGACATTTCTGTTCTCAGGACTGTAGAGGCAGAGAAGGAACTAGTAGCCGGAACCTGGAATGAATAGCTCTGTGGAAAGCTGTAGCTTTTGGTAAAGGGAGGCAACCAAAGTATGGGTGACCCAGTAGGGAAGCAGGTGGGAAAAATCAACACTCCACATTCCCTCTCTTCCTATCCTCCAAGCTCCAGTGGCCAATCCCAAGTGGAAGCCAGAGATGAGGGAAGCTCATCGGTGCAATCTACATGGGACACACACAGAACAGGGTAGAGGAGAAAGGAGACTGGACCTGGAGAGACAAATAGAAAATATTCATGATAGGGCACTGTTCTCCTCACCTCGGTGGAAAGCTGGCAAGGTACTGATGAGGGCTGATGGACTGGGAAAGAGAGAGACAGGTGTAAATAGGAAGATAGGTTAACAGATCAATGTTAGATACATGATGGATGGATGGATGGATGGATAGAGAGTGGAGAAGCAGTGTAAATGAGCTAATTATTTATCTTTTTTAGTGGAATCAGATGGACCTGGACTCAAATTCTGGCTATTTCCATTACTTATAAAATACATGACCCATCCTGAACAACTTAATTTCTTCATAGATAACATCTAATTTATAGAGTTGTTGTAAAGATCAAATGAGTTAATTTATATAAGCGGATTAGAAGAGCATCTGGAACATGTTAAGCACTCAATAATATGATGTTGTTATTATTAAGTTAATAAATCAAGAAATATAGATAAAATCATATTATTTGGAAATGAACTATATGACTAGAAGAATCCAAAATGGAAAAGGTTAAAAGCAGTTATTTTTGGAGAATTTCCTTTTTATTATATGGTCTTTTAGTACTATCTGATTTTTATAAAAGAAAGTTTATCTTTTAATATATGTTATACTTATTTAATAAATAATAAATAAATACATGTTGCAACAAAAATGATTTTTACTAAGTCCAAGCATGTAAATGAAATGGGAACACATAAATATCACAGTAAAATCTATGAAGTGGAAGGATATGTTGAGGTGAGAGTTATTCCACAGATTTCCAGACCAAAAAAAAATACAGATTCCCTATAAAGAGAAAAAAAATCAAACATCTCATTAGCAACACTAAATGATAGATAGGAATAAACTAATATACGTATCATTTAGAAATGGAAAAAATGTGAACTAATGATTTTATACCAGGTCATACTTTTCTCTTTATATAAGGGCAGCATAATGCCACTCAAAGATAAGAGGACTCATTAAATATACCCTCCACTACCTTTCCAGGACAATGTCCCCAAATCAGTGAGAGCATGGTTGGGGCGTGAATTTTGGAACCGACTTGCCAGGATTCCAATAATTTTAGGCATATTACTCAATATCTATGCTTCTGTGTCTCATCTCAAGAAAATAAAAATAGGAACAATAACAGTATCTATCTCATGGGATTGTTAAAAAGATTAAGTTAATATACATGAAGCTCTTAGTTCATGTATCAGCTCTTTTTATTGCTATTCAAGTTGACTAAGATGTTGCTCAAAATAAAGTGAACTGAAGAATAAAACAGAAGAAAACCAATGAAACATACAGTTACAGTTAATTAATTATTGTTAAATCTTTTGAAACCAATAAAATGTTACAAAATAACTTGGGATTAAAAAAATAAAATTTACTATAATGATTCGGTTAAATTCTATTATATTACAACAACCTTACCAAAGAAGGTTAATTGTAACAGGTTGGACATAGATAAGAGACAAAGACAAAAACTAATATGGGCTATAATATTAAAATCTAGTAATGCATAATTTAAGGCAGAAGAAAATATCATAAATAAAAAACATTTTAAAAAATCAATCAAAATTATAAACCTCATTTAAGAATCAACAGTCACATATCATTACATATGAAGTAACTTAACATCCAATGTATGAAGGCTGACTTTATCAATTCCTAAAAGAGCCTCTACAAATAATGAGAAAAACAAGACCTTATTAGGTTAATGGGGAAAGGAAATACATAGGAAATCCAAAGAAGAAATATAAAAGTTCCACAAAAATGGTAAAACATGATAAACTTCACCTTTTCACCTATCACATTAGCAAATATTTAAAAGTTAAATAATACAGAGTAATAGTAAACACATGAAACAGATGCTCACCCATGGTTGGTTGGAAGTTAAATTGTCATAATTACTTTGAAGTGTGAACTTGTCAATATCTCACAATTTTAAATGGATGCAGCTTTTGATGCAATTATTCCAGTTCTGTAATTTGACCTGCCAATAGACTCAAATGTACACATAAATATTTTTACTGTAATAGCATTCATATTAACAAACAACTAGAGAGCTCCTAAAATTATAATCTGCTTTAAGAGATTATGGTACACCCTTACATTAAAAACTATTCAGTCATTATTTTGAAAAATGAGGAAGATTTTTATGTGTTGATATGGAAAGGTTTCTGAGACACAGAGTTGTTAAATGAGAAAAAAGCTACATGCAAAAGATTCTTTTGCACTCCTTTGTATTAAATAGTATACCTACAATTATGCACCATATAACAATGTTTCGGTCAGTGATAGACCACATATATAACGGTGGTCCTATAACATTATAATACATACTTTTGCTCTACCTTTTCTATGTTTAGATATGTTTAAAAACACAATACTTACCACTGTGTTACAATTGCCTACAGTATTCAGTACAGTAATATGCTGTACAGCTTCATAGCCTAGAAGTAGCAGGCTATGTAGTAGGCTATACCATCTATGTGTGTGTAAGCACACTCTATGATGTTAACACAATGACGAAATTGCCTAATGATGCATTTCTCAAAATGTAGTCTCATCTTTAAACGACATATGACTGTATTTCTATGGATGGGGGAGTATGCACAGAATACTTCTGGAAGAATGTATAAGAAACTATTAATGGTAATACTTTAACAGACAGGAAACTGGCAGGTTATAAATTAACTGGCACCTTTTAATTTTCTTTTGTTACCATATGCATATATTATTGCCTATCACTATATAATAAAAAATTCTGGTAATACCATAGGAAATATACAAAATAAAAATGGGAACTTTTAATATTCCTCTCAGTCTTTTACAGATCAAGCATAAAATAATATAGAAGGAAGAATAAAAAAAAGAATAGAAGAGGATAAAACAGGTATTAATATTTTAATTAATAACGTACTTACTAGAAAAATATTAAAAATAAGTATTCTTTGCCAGTGTTCATAGAGTATTTATTAAAATACCTAACCACTTATAAAAGATTATTTCCTTGAATTCTTGTATACACATATACAATGTATAAGCCACTTTTCCATGGATATAAATGTAGTGCAGTAACATTTGAACTCAATAATAAAAGTAGAAGCGATACTTTCCAACCCCAAACAAACCAAACAAAATAAACCAAGCACATGGGAGCTGGCTCCTTCATCCTAAAGAAAAATGTAGAAAGTATAAATTAAAATTATAAATTCAGATAATTTGAATAACAATGATGAAGACATTTCTTATAAAATCAGAGTTGTACCAAACACAGTAATTTGAGGCAAATTCATAGTATTTGTTTTCATTATTAAATGACAAAAATAAATGAAGTACTTGCCTCAAAATGTCATCATGAAAAAAATAAAATAAACATAATTAGAAAAAAAGATTAATAAAGATAGGAAATTAGTAATGTGGAAAGCTGAAACAAGTGATTTGATAAAAACCTAATCACTAAATTTGTATAGGAAAAAACCCAAAATTTTCAAAAAAATAAAATATAATACATACTAACGAAAATTAAAAATCAAAACAAAATTAGAAAAATGACATATAATCACTGATACATAAAAGACATAATATAATATGAATAATCTATATTTAAATTATAAAGGAACACCAGTCTAGTATAATTAAAACCAGACATAATTCCTACGGATGCTATTTTAGGAAATTTGTATATATATATGTGTGTATATATATATATATGTGTGTGTGTGTGTGTGTTTTGCCTATTATATCATTTCTTTATATATAAATTTATATTACCAAATTTCATATTGATATTATATTACCAATTTTATATTATGAAATATATAATTGAAATTAATAAAATGACATAATAGAAAAGCTAAATAAACTAATGCCATAAAGGAAAAAACACAAATTAAGTATATCAGAGATTACCTCTGAAAATAGCAATGAGAAAAAAAATTATTATATGACCTGATCTTCCAATTTTTCAGGAAAGAGATAATTACTCTTCTATATAAATCTTCCAGATAATGTAAACATTTATAAATCTTCCAATATCGTTTAGATTTTAGAAAAACCTGATATAAAAATCAGACTAAATTTTTAATAATATAGTGGTGATTAAGATTCAGTAAAATATTTCAAAAATGCTAATACTTGAATAAGTAGCTTTTTTCTAACTTATCAAAAATGTTTCGATAATTGGAAAATGAATATAATTTAAATAGTATTAGGAAAAAAGAAATATCATTGAATTAAAGGCAAAAGCAGAAAAACAACACAATAAGATGTTTATAAGCTAGAAAACTGGTTACTTTTACAGGCAAGATAACTACATAGGAAACTCAAGAAATTGGGTAGGAATATTAGTAGAATAATAAGGTTTAACAAGTTTGTTGTATACAAGAGCAAAATACAAAATTCAATCTTCATGCATCAGCAAGTAACTAATTAGAAAGACATTAAAGGAAAAAAAAATTATTTTCACAACTCCAACAAGAACAATAAACCTTTAAGAGTACTTTATAAAGTATCTAAATGAAGACTTTTAGGATATTTATTGAGAAAATTATAAACTATTACTCTATCTTATAAAGAAGACCTAAATAAAAACAGATCTATGCCATGTTCATAAATGGGAAAACTTCCACATCATAAAGTAATAAAATCTCCACTAATTAATCTAGAAACGCAACATAATTTCAATACAAATCCTGACAGGTGTGTATGTGTATATGTGTGTGTGTGTGTGTGTTTGTGTGTGTGTGTGCGTGATCTGTAAGATTGTCCTAAAATTCATACATACCAATAAAGGGCCAAGAAAAGCTAAGACAATTATGATGATCGTAGAGGAGGAATTTGTCCTACTAGAAATCAATGCTTATTATATAGTAAATGTAGTTGAGACAGATGCCATTGTTTTAAAAGATAGATAATAGTGAAATAGAGAACTCAGACACAGTCTCCCAAATATAAGGAAATGATAAGGTAGAGACACCATTTAAAATCAGTATAGATCGATATAATGAATTGGTTATCCACGTGGAAAAAATAGAAAATTAAACACTTGGCTTCCTCCAAACACAAAGATAAATTCCAAGTATAGCAACAGTGTAAATGTAAAAAGTAAGGCATTGGTACTTACAGAAAAGAATACAGAAGGGTACTTTTATGACCTCAGGATAACAAACACATTTTTAAACAGGACACACTATGAATAGGAACATTGATAATAAAACTTTATTATAATTATCAATATTAGTTCAACAAAGAATAAACAAAGTTCAAAGACCAATCACAAAGGAAAAGATATTTGCAATTTATATACAACAAAATATTAGTTTCTAAAATAAGTCGACAATTTCTAAAAGTCAGTAAGAAAAAGGCAAGTGACCATACAAGAATAGACAAAGAATATGAATATATAATTTATACAAAAATTGGCCAGTAAGCATGACAAATGCTTTACCCCGTTATAATCAGGAACTGATAAATTTAAATTATTAAATACCAGTTGAGACCCAAACTATCGGCAAAATTTTCACAATTTGATATTACCAGGTGTTGGTGAGCCTGTGAAGAAGGGAGAATTCTCACATTGTTGGTTGGGTTATAATTTGGCACAACCATTGTGTAAAGCAGTTTACAAAGCAGTTTGGTAAAATCTAGTAATGTTTAAGATGCACAAACTCTTTGACTCAGTCATTCAACTTTTAATATATATCCTAGAGAAATCCTCACATATATGCAGAAGAATGGAAGCATAAGAAAAATATTTGAAACACTGAAATAGTGAAAAACTAAAAAAACTTAAGGGCAATCAAATAAGAAAATGATTAAAAATATTGTAGCATACTCGTATATATTTACTAGAATAATATATAGCAATGATAGTAAACAAACAAGTTAGTTCATCCACATGGATAAATATCACAAATACAAGGTGGGGATAAATAAATCATAGTTGGGTACATGCAATATGTAAAATATATATAAACCTTAGCAACATCCATTGTGTATTAATAATGTACAAAGTAAAAGCTCAAAAGTATGAAAGGGAAAATATAACCACCGAATTCAGGATCCTGGTTAACTCTGGGGAGGAAGGAAATGGAATGAAGAAAGGATAAACCCAGGACTTCTACTGTTTATCTGTAGTTTCCTTTTTTTAAGAAATCTGAAGTAATTATGGCAAAATGTTAAATTTTAATAGAGCTGGTGGGTGGCCACAGGGAATAGATATTTGTTGTGTTATTTTCTATGCTTTCTATGTGTTTGAAACATTTACAAATATTTCACAAAAAAATTTTAGCAAAATTTTAATCAAAAAAGGGAATTTTAGTAAATAATAAATACATATGGAAATATGATATAAATTATTTACAATAAAAACATACATGGTATTTGTAAAAAAAATAAAATAAATAATAATAAATACATAAATGAAACAATTTCCAAGCTCAGTTGTAATCTAAGAAATACAAATTATAATTACAGTTATTAAATTGATGGAGGGTTGAGAGTTTATGTAATCTAATGTTGGCAAGGAAACATGTTGCTTTCTGAAAGGCAATATAACAATATATATTAGAAACGTTCAACTGTGTTTACCTTCTCACCTGTGCATACCCTCTAGAAGGCTATCCCGATGCAACTGTAAAAAAGGTATAAAAAACTAAAACTGGCCTAAATATCCAATGAAAGGGATTATTTAAATAAATAATGATGCATAAAATGGAACATCATTCAGTCATTAAACATGAACACAACTGGTATTTTATGACACAGTAATTAAATACATATAGTTGACGGACAAAAAAGTCATAAAGTAAAATGTATGTTCCTACAGAAAAAAATCTCAATTATTTTTTTTTACAAAGATTTACATATATCATCTGAATAACACACATCAAAAATTGCATATGAGATAAACTAAAGTTAGTAGTTTGATGACCATCTGATTGGGGATGGGTTTCGGATATTTTTTCTTCTTTTTACTTTTAACAAGTTTCTAACCCTCACCCCTCCCACAAAAATAGATGATAGATGGATAGATAGATCACACTGTTGACAATGGCAGTCTCTAGATGATTAGATTGCATCTGGTTTTTCCTTCTTTTGTTGATCTGTATCTTCTGATTTGTCCATCATAGAATAAATAATGATTCAACAAAGATGATCCTAAGCATTAATGTTTAAAAATTGAGTATATTTGTGGCTTTCGTAAGAGTAAATTATTAAAGTTTGGCTAATAGGATTTTTGGCTGCAAAGCAGATTTAGAAAAGGTAACTATCAATAGGTACCTTTTATATCCGTCTCACTAGTTACCACTAAATACTACATGCTGCTTATTCTCATTCTCATTCTCTCTCTTCTCTCTCTCTCTCAGTCTCTCTCCTTGCACATCTCTCTCTCTCTCTCATTCTTCTGTGTTATTTCACAGAGTCTGAGGTACTAATTAGAACACCAAAAGTGGCCCATTCTCCTTTCTTAAGCAGACAAATTACTCAGCCCTGCTTCTCTTTCTCTGTTATTTTCTCTACCCATAACCTCTTCCCTTTTGCTATTGCTACCCCTGATAAATGACACCTCTAGAGATCTCATCCAGAAAAACTAGAACTATTTGCTTATATTCCTCTCTCTTACACTAAATTGTGCTGTGCTTGAAGAAAGGACTCTGGTCTTACCTTGCATTTCCAGACCCAGCACAGTGTCAGACTCATAAAGAAACCCCACACAAGTGTCACCATCTGGGCATCTCTGTTTTAGCCAGAAGAGTTCCCATTCTAATTCACCAGTGCTAATTTAACCTTGCAACAGTGCATTCATTATGTGCAGAGTACTAATGGCTGTTCTTAAAAATTATACGACATGGTATTTTTAATGATTTTGTTGACAAGGATTTCAATATTTGTAAATTATAAATGATTCAAGTTTATATTCTCTTCAAATATATGAACTGGTGGTTTGTCATCTTGTGCTTAGTCCTAAGTATTGTAGACTTATTTACTTTAGTTTTGCATGCATTCCAGCAACTTCTCTCAGAAAGTTGGTTTACCTGAATATTCATGGAGTCTGTTGCTTACCTTTATATTTCAGATCGATTACAATTATTATTAAGGAGCAGTTTATTGTTCATATATTAACAATGTACATTGGTACATAGATTTGCAGTGTCCTGAGTAGTTTAAACTTCATTGTTTAATGTAATCATCACACCGTTGTTTCCTTTTAAAGATGAGATAGCAACAGATTAAGTAACTTGCCTAAATTTACACAGCTAACAAAAGGAAGAACCAAAACTCAAACCAGGATCTTTTGAATTCAAATCTAGTCCTCCTTTTATCGTGAATTCATTTATTCAACCAATATTTGATGAACACTTGTACGTACAAGAACATTTTCTGGTTGCTGGGGAGACAAATGGAAGGAAAACAGAAACTAGTCTCATAGAATACATAAGTATCAGAAGAAACCAATTAATTATTGAATTACAATGGTGATAAGTGTCATGAAGAAAAAGCAATACATAAATAGAAAGCTGCTAACATCCAGGACAGAGGCAGATACAGATTTTAGTGCCTTACTAAAGCACCCTTTAAAATTCGTGGCAATATTTATTGAGTAAGTATTTACTCTGTGCCAACTGAGGTTGCAGGCACTTTAAACGTATTAATTCATGGAATCCTCCCTTGGAGGTAGATTCTATTATTACCATTCCCATTGCACAGATGAGGAAACTGAGGAAAAAAGACCGTGTAACTGTCCACAGCCACATACTCAGAGCCCTTGACTATTTTTTTTTTTTGGAAGTCCTCTGAATTGACCTTGAGAGAATGCCCCTGGTGAAAGAGAATGCGCTCTGACCACTTGCCTTGAATCCTAGTGCAGAAAAGGTACTAAACAACACACCTGTGCAAAGATACAAGAATCCGAGATCCCGAGCCTCAGAAGATAATGATTTTTGCAGTAATCTCCTACACTTGAATCTGCTTTATACCTGCTCATACCTGGATTATTACCACTGGCCTCCCTGATGATTCAGGTTGCTAACAGGGAGGTAAAAAGGGACTCTGCTGTCACTGAAAAGAGGGACCAGAGTGCCCACCTCTTTTGTTGCTGGTTGGTTTGGGTTGTGCTGTCTGTTTCCAGGGAATCGGTACATAGGGAAGAGGGACAGCCCGAATGAAGGCAACTGATCACCAGCAATTGCCTGCTCACGAGACGGATTAGGACCAGCACACTGGTGGAGAACAAGTCTCAGTGGCCCTGTCCCTTGGCTTAGTCACCTGGCCTCAATTTGAGTCCAATTGCTTGATTTTGCACATGCCCCATGAAAGCCAATTCCCATGCTACTCTGTGTCTTCTTTATATTTCTCCATAATGTAGTCTCTGGCTGTTTAACTGCAGCAGGCTTTATGATAAGGGTTGTTGTTTGGCTGGGTTTTTTTTCCTTCTTCCTTGGCAGTAGGCATAGACTTAATTTTAAAAGACACACTCAAACTCAAACAGCCCTGAACGACTTATACAGAAAGCAGGGTGTTTTCTAGCCTTGTTTTTAAAATATTACAATTTTTTTATTAGGCAATTTTATCATTGTTATAAATAAGTAATTGTACTGGGGAGAAGGGATAATCCTTATTTAATTAAATTCATCTATACTCCCAGGTTGGCAGCAACAAGACATATGTGAGACTAATACCCACAGCCTGCCTCTTTGCATGTGCAATTAAAAATTCACTCTACAGTAGCACTGGCAGTTTAGTGTTGCTTTTGGCATTTACAAATTCTTTTATTTTGTGACTTTTTTTTACCATACACATATGCTGGAGCAGATGTTGCTTATTTGTTGTTTATTCAAATCTGTAGGCTCTGGCAGCTAACTCCATTGTTCTGTAATGAAGCTTTATTCACTGTCCTGTATGAGGACCCAGCGCCTGAACGAGAGGCTGCGTTAGTTCCCAGTAGGACGCCACAGTTATTGCCCTTGTAGTTGGCTGTTTATAGTTGGAAGCTTGCATTGGGGGGAAAAGCAGCAACAACAAAGGGCTGGGTGGCCACAGTCGGGGTGAGTGGAAGGGAGTGGACGGGAAGGTCATCTAGCTGTCCTCTGCTCTGTGTTTCTGCCCGGTGGCCTCAGCCTGGCACCCAGACTCATCTGCTGTGGGGATTTGGTGTCGAAGGCTGGGAAGCACTTTTTTGTCCTGCTGTTTCTCTTTTCCTTTCTTTTTCTCTGTCTAGTTATTTATTTCGTTAGCAAGCAGGGTGTGCACTGCGTCTCGCCACCTCCACCTCCTTATTTCCAGCGCATCCGCAGATTTGCTAATAACCACACTTAGCCGTAGGAGCGTTGTCCAGCACAACCCTGTTTCTTCCATATATCACACCCTCGTCACATCTCTCCTCATCCAGATACTGTTTCTGGCTGCCCGTGTCTTGGGGGCAGCCACACTTCATAAAAGTCGAGAATGTCAGGTCCATGTTGACCGTGATAAAGACCTGCTGATCCCTAGAGCTCGAATGCCAATTTGGAGACGGCCGCCTTCTGGAAAACTCCTGTCTTGGCCAGGAGGCAATCAATCAGAGATGTAACCACCTCCATCTGGCACATTATGACATGGAACCTCACTATTAACACATTTGTGATTCATCTTGTCCCAACGAGTGGTGCCAGGGATCAAACCACATCCTCCCTCCCCGTGGCAGCTGGGAGCATTCTAGCTCCCCAGCACGCAGAGTTAACACATTGGCTCCTGTGACATCTCAAGTAACAATTCTTTTAATTATCGCACCTTCCCTCCCCCTCCCCACCCACTCCACAGACATTTTGCAGCCGGCAATCACTACTTTTCTTAATTGACGGGGTATGTTCCAATAGCGCAAAGCCTGGTATTATTCACGATCAAATGAAAGGGGCAGTTGGTCGATGCTCAGTTTTATGGAAATAACAACCTAAATAACACCCTAACACTTATTTGGGGACTTTCACTTTTATAAAAATGCTGTCGTGTTCATTCATAGTTTGATTGAAATTGATTTCTCATAATGTCTAAATAATGAATGTGAATCTCCTGAGGATTGAATTCAAGAGGTCTTTCCCATTCTGGCCTCAGCCCATCCTTACAACCTCATTTCCTCTCCCACAGCCCGGACTCCGCAGGTGTTGGATTGCTCAGTGTCCCCCAGAATTCCTTACTTTTGAATCTCTGTAGCTAAATTGCTCCCTTTTCATGGAAGCCACTTCTGATCTCCCCTTCCACCTGTCAAAATCATCCATCATCTATCAAGGCCTCAGTTCAGTTATTGCCTCTTCTGTCATCTTCTCCAAGAATCCTATTCCCCAGGGATACTCCTTCTTCAATGCTCCCATAAATGTTGACACATTTTTACCATAGGACTTAATATATTCTTGCCTTTTATTATGATTAGCTGTGTACAAAACATATGTCCCTAACTAAAGCCTTACTTCTTTCAAGGACCCATGACATGCATCTTTGTAGTGATCTCTCAGCTAAGGGTTGGAATAGCATCTACATAGGGGTTAGCATGGTTGTTTATACAGAATGGGAATTGACCTTTGTTGAGCATTCTGTGTGCCAGGCACTACACAAAGCACTTTGCATTCTTAATTCTTCTTCAAAACCACCATGGGAGCAAGTGGATTTTACTCCCATTTCATAGATAAGGGAACTGAGGCTCAGAGAAGATAGTAATTGGATCCAAGTATCTTAGCTAGGGAGTGACTAAGCTGGGATTCACAGATCTGTCTGACCCCAAAGCTTTGATTTTTATTAAAACACCACTTTATTTCTCTAGCAAAAAAATTTAACATTGCTATGCTAGTACAGTTAACATACCACCCCAGTATAAAAATGTAGGCAGAACTAGATTTATGGTTCAACAGAGAGAAACACTGCTGTATTTCTTTTTTTTTTCCTTTTATTTCATCATATAATGGGGGTACAAATATTGTTAGGGTTACATACATTGCCCCAACCACCCCTCCCCCCCCCACATGCCAGAGCTTCAAGTGAGTCCAATCCCCAGGTGGCACGCACAGCTCACATTATGTAACTCTACACTTCCTCCCCGCTCCCGCCTGCCCTCCATCCGACTAAAGATTTTTTTTTTACATTTTGGATACATTGTATAACTTTGCCTCTCCCTAGGAAGGGTTAGAGGTATGCCCTCACTGCTGTATTTCTAAGGAAATATTAAAATCAAACTATATTAATATGGTGAAATGGTCCACACCAAAAAAAGGGAGCAAACCAAAGTTTATGATTTAACTAGGGGTTGAGTTTATTTAAATTCAGACTTAATAATAATAATAATACTTCTAAACCACTATCACCCCCCAGAACTATGGTAGAAATGAAAATGAATGAAAATGTGCTTTTCTATGCCTCCTATAAAAATTAAATCTTTATGTTTAACAAGAGATGTGTTTCTGAGATTTTTCAAAGAGTAT
Organism: Cheirogaleus medius; assembly: GCA_008086735.1. Taxonomy (NCBI): domain Eukaryota; kingdom Metazoa; phylum Chordata; class Mammalia; order Primates; family Cheirogaleidae; genus Cheirogaleus; species Cheirogaleus medius. The sequence continues at coordinate 20,250,739 of VBSM01002217.1, read as the reverse complement.
ATAGGAAACCAAGAACCCTTTATTTTGCTTCAGCTGGGGTTGTTTGGAAGCAGGTTAGAAAAGAAATCTCCCACAGGCCTTTTTTGAGCCTGGAGAGGTGAACATGGGAGAAGGCAGGGTGTGGCCAAGGTAGTTGATAAAAGCCTCCCAAAAGGAAGGTAAAGTGGATGCATTTCAGCTGTTCTTTATCTTACCTTTAATTCTCTATTCTTGCCCCAGCTCAGCTCCACAACTTTCCCCTGCTCCTTTCTAGGTCTCTTTAATTACTGGCCAAGTGCTAGTATAAAACGATTCAAGGTGAATCAAGAAACCCAGGCCATTCATTCAGGAGTTTGTGTTTTGCCAAAATTCCCAGGTAATATGACATCAATGTAAAGATCAGTGGCCTGGGAGAAAGCAAGAGGAAAATCATAGCTTCCCACCTCCTTTCCAGGGCCCTGTTGAAAGGAAGATCCCAGGTCTTGTCTTGTGCAGCAAACATCATCCTTAATCATGAGCATGAGGCTCTGGAAAAGGTTGAGCCAGTAAGACGTCCTAATGAAAAGGAAACTGGTGATGGAATAGGCTTTGGGTATTAGGGCTCTGCCTTTCATAACTGATCTTATCCTGGCTCTTCTTGCTTTGGAAAGAGAGCTGGCATTTTCCCCTCCTAGCTTTCCCTGGGCAAGTTGAAGCCAGAGGTGAGGCTGGTTCTTCTTTCTGGGAAGAGAGGTTAGAGAGCGGCTTAGTGCCAGAGCAGCTGAGGTTTTGATTGGTTTCTCCTGCTGCCAACTTTAGCCGGCGTCTGGTGCCTACACAGACCTCAATGATGATATCTGACATGGTCTGTTTCCTTCAGCATGTGCAATTTGCCCACCTGCACGGCAATCTCACAGGTTTAACCTTGGTCACGAACTGATATATTAACCAATAGGATTTAAATTTATTTTATAAAACATAACATGATATCAACTCGTAGGAGTTCTATTTTCATTAAATGATTTTCATTAAATGTGTGTAGAGTTGGTCTATAGGGAGTTTCAAAGTTCTGTGTTTATCACTATGGCTCCTATTATATTAATAGGTATACTAGTGGTATAAATTCTTGCCTCCTGAGAAATACGACTATTTTGGAAAACCATTATTTGCTCTCTGTTAACAATAAAGTGAACAAATTACGATTTCCTGGGAGTCCAAAGATCCTAACTCACATACCCTGGTATTCCTACATGGAGGACCTGACACCTACCAGAAGCTCATTAAGTGTTTGTTCCCTTGGTACCAGGGCTGTATTTCTGCCTATGATAAAAAGTCAACAAAGCCAAGTCCTTCACTAAATGTCTTCATAGTGCAGTGATTCAGACAAGACAAATGAGGGTTGGGTGCAGGGAAGAGAGAGAGAGAGAGAGAGAGAGAGAGAGAGAAACTCATAATGGTCAAGCCCCATGGGCTTAAATAAAGTCAAGGTCACTTAGATATAACTTTGCAAAGATAATGTAGTCTAGCACCATAAAGCGTTGTTGATCTGATTTGATATGAAGAAGGAGCTTGGAGCTTAGAAAAATTTTTTAAAAAGTCTTATGTCCATCAGACAGTTATTTTCAAATATCAATATCAAATTTTATATCAACTGGGATTTGCATCAGGGAAATTGAAGAGAAAACTAAAAATTCACATGGATAGTTGGGGAAAAAAAGATATGAACCAAGGTATTTTCAGCAAAGAATTTTTTCCTTTTTGGTTATTTTTCTTTGTGCATATTGGCAACTCTTTTTACACCTTCCAAAATCTTCTCAATATTTTTTTACAAGGTAAATTTTTTCATCGGGTAAGCTAGTAAATTTAATAATTTTAATTTCTCTTGGCATCTGCTCTTCTAGTCATTTCTAGTCTTTTTCTCTCAGGACAGGATAATTTCCAAGCCTGCTATAAAGCTTTCATCCTTGAATTTCCCTTTACCTTTTTCTTGGGTTAGATTCTCTCTTTCCTAGAGCTCCTGTCTTCCTCTTTCTTTGGATAGTTTTTTTAGACATCTTCCAACAATTTTGCTAGATTCAAAGCATGTAGAATCAGAACACCAAGCTCTGCCCTCAGTGCACCTTTCCCACCAACAAGGCAGTCACTGTCAATGCTTGGTATACAGTTGTCATCCTAGGATATCCCAGCAAGATCAATTTGGATTGGATCCTTGTAGACTATCCCATTTTTTGGCACTTCTCTCTCTTGAATGATGCCTTCACTTTGGTGGAAGACTGTCTCAGTAGCTTCCTAAGAAATGTGCTAAGGAAGGAAGTCTTTTGAGACCTGGTATATCTGAAAATGTTTACTCCAACTTGAGTTGATATATGGAGTCAGCATCAAACTCTAGGTCCAAAATTATTTCCTGCGAAAATCTGAAGGCCTTGTTCCATTGTCGTCTTGCTTCCAGTGTTGCGCTGTTGAGAAGTCTGAAGTTATGGTGAACCCTGTTTTGTTGTTCTCTGTCTCTAGAAGCTTATAGGTTTTCTTTTTGTCCCCACTGTTCTGAAATTTTATAATATGTATGGGTCTATTTTCTTCCATTATATTGGGTTCTCGGGGTCCATTTTGATCACAAACTCATGCCCTTCCGTTTTAAACTATGTGTTACTAATTTTTAGCACTAGTTTTTCTCTTTCTGAAAATTCTATAATTTGAATATTGGCACTCATGAACTGGTTCTCTAATTTTCCCTCCTGTTTTTCATCTCTTTATTTATTTATTTTGCTCTAATTTCTGGAATATTGTCTCAGTTTACCTTCCAACACTTTTATTGAATTCATTTATGTTTTCATATATTTGACATACATGATGTTTATGTTCTCAGAATGCTTTTTGTCTTGTAGCATCTTATTCTTGTGTCATGGTTGCAGTGCTTTCTCTGCTCTCTTTGAAGATGTCAGTGACAGTTTGTGTGTATGCATACACATGTTTGTGTGTATATCTGTGAAGTTTTCTTCTCTCCACATAGTTTCTGTCTCATTGTGATTGATTTTTTTCCATTTGCTTATTGTGGTCTTTACCCTCTATGTTGGAAGTTATCTTAGATACTTGGCAATCCTTAGTTTTTGTGCTCATGATGAAGAAAGACAGACTAAAAATCTCATTAGGAGTTCCAAATACGTGGAAGAGGTTTGTGGAATTTGAGCTTAACTGTAGGTTGGTCTATGATAGACAATTTGGGGAGGAACCCCTAATATTGAAATATTTAAATCATTTATCTTAGACTAGTCAGAGTCCTCAGAGAATAGTCTTCTAATCCCTTGCCCAGAATGACAACCAGGCAATCAGTGATCTGGGAACATAGTCAAGAAGAGATTAGAGGTTTTGGCATTCAGTATCCAACTACGTCTTTAATACGGTAGGCAGAGCATCAACAGAAGGCCACCAGATTCTCTGTTTTCCCAGATCCAGTGAATAAACTTCCATTATTTTGCTTGGTTGGAGGTGGGTAGCTACTCAATATTGCGAGCTTGAGAGGGGGAATCAAGGATCTAACTGCTCCCAGACAGATCTTATCCAATCTTGTTATTTTCGTGACCCCCTTCACTTCCAGTTCCAGAGGGCATTGCTACTGAGGTTCCTGTATCTTTTGATGGTTCTGAGTTATGAATAGGGCTGGTTCTCATTTTTATTGTGTTATGAATCAGCTTCCTCTAAGAAGTCAGTTATACACTTTCATCTGCTTTCTAGTTCATAAAACTAGGTTTTATTTCCTTCTCTTATGCATTTTTTATTCATTCATTTATTTTATAACTTCTTAAGATATAATTTATATACCATTAAATTCACCCTTTTAATATGTATAACTCAGTGGTTTTTCTGTATATTCTCTGTAACCAATACCACTAATTTTAGAAGATTTTCATCACTATCTTATAAATACCCATTATCAGTCATTTTTTTGTTTCTGGTATCCCCTTGGCAATCACTAATCTACTTCCTATCTCAGTGCCTATTCTGGACATTTTATATTAATATAAATGGAATCATACAATATGTGGTCTTTTGTGCTTGGCTTCATTCACTTATCATAATGTTTTTCAGATTCATCCATGTCAGAGCATGTTATCTGTGCTTTATTCCTTTTATTGCTGAATAGTATTCTATTGTGTGAATATAATGCATTTTATTTATTTGTTTACCAGTTGACAGAAGTTTGTCTCCACATTTTGGCTCTTGGAATAATGCTACTATGAACATTCACATTTAAATTTTTATGTAGACATACATTTTTCTTTCTCTTGGGAATACACCTAGGAGTGAAATTGCTGGGTCATATGTGGCTCTCTGTTTAACATTTTAAGGACTTGCCAACTGTTTTTTAAAGCAGCTAAATTACTTTACAATCCTACCAACAATGAATGAAGGCTCCAATTCTCTAATTCTCATCCTGGCCAACATTTGTCATTATCTGTCTTTTTAAAATTTTAGCCATGATAGCGGTATCTTATTGTGCTTTCAATTTTCATTTCCCTAATGACTAATGATGTTGAGCATCTTTTCATGGGCTTCTCAATCATTTGTGTCACTTGTTTGAAGAAATGTTTTCAAATTCTTTGCCCATTTTTAAATTGGGTTATTTTTCTTTTTGTTGCTGAGTTCTAAGAGTTCTTTACATATTCTAGATAGAAGTCATTTATTACATATGTGATTTTCAAATATTTTCTCCCATTCTGTGGATTGTCTTTTCATTTTCTTGTTAGTATCATTTGAAACTCAGTTTTAAATTCTGCTGAAGTCCAGCGTTATCTATTTTTCTTTTATTGATTGTGTTTTGATGTCGTATCTAGGAAACCATTGCAGAGCACTGGGTCAACAAGATTTATTCCTATGATTACTTACTAAGAATTTTATAGTTTTAGCTCTTACAAATTTGTTTATATCCATTTGAGTTCATTTTTGTACATGTTGTTTGGTAGGAGGTCCAATTTTAGTATTTTACATGTGGATATTTAGTTGTCCCAATACCATTGTTCCACACTGAATTGCCTTAGTACCCTTGTTGTGTAAGTGTACAGGTTCAGTTATAAGCTCTCTTAATTCCATTGACCTGTATGTCTGTCTATATGCTAGTACCACACTGTCCTCATTACTGTAGCTTTTAATAAATTTTACATAAGACAATATAAGCCTTCCATTTTTGTTTGCCTTTTTCAGGATTGTTTTGGCTACTCTGGGCCCTTTAAATTTTCATATGAATTTTAGGGTCAGGTTGTCAATTTCTACCTAAAAATTGCTGGAATTTTTATAGAAATAATATTAAATCTTCAAATCAGTTTGGGAACTATTAGCATCTTAACAATATTAAGTCTTCTGGTTCCTAACATGGGATATCTTCCCATTTATTTGATCTTTTCTAATTTTTTCAACAGTGTTTTATAGTTTTCTATGTATAAGTCTTGCAGTCCTTTGTTTAAATTTATTTTAAGTATTTTATCCTTTTTGAAGTTATTGTAAATGGAATTGGTTTCTTAATTTAAATTTCAGGTTGCTCATTGCTAGTATTCAGAAATAAAATTGAGTTTGTATCCTGCAACTTTGCTGAACTCATTTATTAGTTCTAATGTTTTTAGTGGATTTTTTAAGGATTTTCTATATATCAGATCATATTATCTACAGATAGAGATAGTTTTACTTCCTTTTCAATTCTTAATGCCCTTTATTTCTTTTTCTTGCCTAATTGTCCTAGAAACAGAAGTGAAGATAGTGAACATACTTGCCTTCTTCTTGATTTTAGGGAGAAAGCATTCAATATTTTACCATTAAGTATGTTGGCTGTGGTCTTTTGATAAATGTCCTTTATCAGGTAGAGGATATTCAGTTCTGTTACTAATTTGTTGAGTGTTTCTATCATGAGAGAGTGTTAGATTTTGTCAAATACTTTTTCTGCTTCAACTGAGGTAACTATGTGTATATGGTTTTTTCTTTTATTCCTTTAATATTGTGTATTACATTGACTAATTTTCAGATGTTAAAATACTCTTGCATTCCTGGGATAAATCCTACATGGTCATGGTATATAATCTATTTTATATATTACTGGATTCAGTCTGCTAGTATTTTGTTGAGGATTCTTATACCTATATTCACAAGGACTTTTCTGATGATATCTTTGCCTAGATTTGGTATCAAAGTAACACTAGCCCCATAGAATGAACTGGGAAATGTGCTCTTATATTTATCTGAAGTTTGTGAAATATTGTTATTAACGTTTCTTTAAACACTTGATAGAATTCACCAGCAAAGTCAACTGGGCCTAAGTTTTTCTTCGTGAGATGTTTTAAAATTACTAATTAAATATCTTTTACTTGTTATAGGTCTATTCAGATTTTCTATTTCTTTTAGAGTAAATTTTAGTAGAAATGTATTCATTTCATCTAAGTTATCTAATTTGTCATTCATATTTCCTTATAATCATTTTTATTTCTGAAAAGTTAGTAAAAATGTCTTCTCTTTCATTCTTGATTTATTAATTGAGACTTCTCTTTTCTTTCTTAGTCACTCTAGCTAAAGATTTGTCAATTTTCATGATATTTTCAGAGTACCAACTTTTTGTTTTTAAATTCTTTCTATGGCCGGTGTGGTGGCTCATGCCTGTAATCCTAACACTCTGGGAGACCGAGGCGGGCAGACAGTTTGAGCTCAGGAGTTCGAGACCAGCCGGAGCAAGAGCGAGACCCCGTCTCTACCAAATATAGAAAAAATTAGCCAGGCATGGTGGTGCATGCCTGTAGTCCCAGCTACTTGGGAGGCTGAGGCAGTAGGATTGCTTGAGCCCAGGAGTTGGAGGTTGCTGTGAGCTAGGCTGATGCCACGGCACTCTAGCCGGGGCAACAGAGTGAGACTCTATCTCAAAACAAAAACCAAATCTTTCTATTGTTTCGCTATCATCTGTTTCATTGATCTCTGCTCTAATCTTTATTAGTTCCTTCATTCTGCTTGCTTGCATTTAGTTTGCTCTTCTTTCTGTAGTTCTTAAGGTAAAAGTTTAGGTAGCTGATTTGAGATTCTTCTTTTTTAATATGGACATTTATAGCTATAAATTCTCTTGAAGCACTGCTTTGGCTGCATTCCATAAGTTTTGATATGTTGTGTTTTGGTTTTCACTCATCTTGAAGTATATTCTAATTTCCCTGTCTTCTTTGGCCCATTGCTAATTTAGGAATGTGTTTTCTAAAATTTCTACATTTTGTGAGTTTCCCAAATTTCCTTCTGTTATTGATTTCTAATTTCATTCTACTATAGTCAGAAAACATATTTTGTAGATTTCACTCATTTTAAAAATATTGAGGCTTGTTTTATGGTCTATCAGATAGTCTATCTTGGACAATGTTCCACATACATTTGAGAAGAATGTGTATTCTTCTGTTAGGTAAAGTGTACTGCAGATGTCTATTAAGCCTACTTATAGTATTATTGAAATCTTCTATTTTGTTTTAGGTCATCTATCTAGTTCTATCCATTATTGATAGTGGAATATTAATGTCTTCAGCCATTATTGTTAAATTATCTGTTGCTCCCTTCAGTTCTGTCAGTTTTTGTTTTATGTATTTTGGAACTGTGTTTTTAGGTGCATATGTGTTTTTAATTGTTATGTCTTCCTGATGGATTGGCTTTTTTATCATTACAAAATGCCTTTCTTTGTCATTAACAACAATTTTTGACTTAAAGTCAATATAATATATAACATAATTTAACATAGTATAATTTAATATAGTATAATATATAGTATTACTCTCTTTGATTACTATTTATATGGAATATAATATCATATATTTCTCTCTTTGGTTACTGTTTGCATGGTATATCTTTTTTCATCCTTTTACTGTGAGCCTATCTATTTCTTTGAATTTAAAGTGTTTCTCTTGTAGACACCATATAGTTGGGTCATTTCTTTTCCATGCTACCTATCTCTTTTCATGGGAGTGTTTAATCTATTTATATTTAGTGCAGTTATTGATAAAGTAGGATTTATGTTTGCCATTTTGTTATATGTTTTATATCTTTTTTATTTCTCTATTCTCCATTACTACATTCTTTTGAGTTAAATAGGTATTTTCTAGTATGCCATTTTAATTATATAGTTGTTTATTTTATTGTATTTTTAAAGTTACTTTCTTAGTCGTTGCCCTAGGAATCACAATGTCTTAAAAAAATCTAGCTAGGCTTAATGCCAACAATTTCAATAGCATGTTGCTGGAATATAGTTTCATTCCATCCTCCCTTCTTTGTGGTATTATTGCCATGCAAATTACATTTTCATATATTAGAATTCCATCAACCCAGTTTTATAATTATTGCTTGATTGTGTTGTTTATTTCAATCAGATAAGAGAATAAAAGAATTGCAAGCAGAAATACATTTTTATTGTCTTTATATTTACCTATGTAGTTATCTTTATGGGTGCTATTTATTTCTTCATGTGGATGTAAGCTATTCTTTGGTGTTTTTTAGCTTCAGCCTGAAGGATTTCCATTAGTTTTTCTTATGGAACAGTTCTACCCATGATGAATTCTCTCAGTTTTTGTTTATCTGGGAATGTTTTAAATTGTCTTTTATTTTTCAATGATACCTTTGCTGGATATAGAATTCTTGATTTGCATTTTTTTCTTTCAATACTTTGAATATGTCATCCTACAGCCTTTTGGTCCCCATGGTTTCTGATACGAAGTCAGCTGTTAATCTCAGTGAGTATCCCTTGTATATGCTTAGTCATTTTTCTCTTGCTGCTTTTGAGATTCTTTCTTTGTCTTTTGAGAGCTGTACTACCATGTGTTTAAGTGTGTACCTCTCTGAGTTTATCCTACCTGAAATTCATTAAGCTTTTTGGTTGTGTACATTGTTTATGATCAAATTTGCAGAGTTTTTATCCATTATTTATTGAAATATTTTTTTGCCCCATTCTTTTCTCTTCTATTTTGAGGACTTGCATTTTGTATGTTGGTTAATTTGGTGATGTTCCACAGGTCTCTGAGACTGTTCCTTTCTCTTTTTCTTTATTTTTTTCTCTCTGTTTTTCTGGCTGGATGATTGCAATGAACTTATTTTAATGTTGCCAATTCTTTCTTCTGCAAACTCAAATCTGACATGTATTGAGACCCTGTACTGAAATTTTCATTTCAGTTATCATAGTTTATAACTCCAAAATTTTATTTGGCTTTCTTCATAATTTCTCTCTCTTTAATTATGTTCTATATTTGATGAAACATTGTTCTTTCTCATATAATCCTTTAACTTTTAGATACAGTTTAATTTTTGAACATATATAATGCTTGATTTATTGTTTTTGTCTAGTGACAAAACATCTGCATTTCCTCAAGGATAGTATTTATTGACTGTTTTTTGTTTTGAATTTTCCTGTGTGTGAGCCATACCTTTGTTTCCTTGCATGCCTTGTGATATGTTGTTGTAAAGTTGACATTTTAAATAATATAATATGAAAATTCTTAAATTCAGTTATACCCTTAGTGTTTGTTGTGGTGGTAGTTTGTTTTTGTTGTTTCTTTTAAAGTGATTTTTCTGGATTAATTTTATAAAGTTTGCATTTTTAGTTATGTACAGCCACTGAAGTCTCTAATCAGATAGCTTAGTTTTCAGTTAATGATTGGGCAGAGATTTTCTTAAGTTCCTTAAACAAGAAGGTCTACCATCCTTTGCTGAGGGGCTCTGGGTATTTTTTGGAGCATGCCTTCAATGCTCCAACTGTTTACAACTCAGTCTTAGTCTTCACTTCTTGTTTATGTAGATCCTCAAAGTCAGCCAGATGTGAGATATTAGGATCTTCTCAGATCTTTCCTGGGCATACACATAGCCCTGCACATGTGCACAGCAAGCCTTCTAGGTTCACAAGAATATGTCAGAGCTCTTCAGATGTCACTATTAGCCAGCTTCTTTTTTGCCCCAACTGGTATCACCATACTAGCTGGTGATATACCACTGACCAGCTGTAATGTTAAACAATTACCATTTATCATTTTTAACAAATACCCTGATGATATGGCTTTCCTCACTTGGGAAGCTATGCATCAAGTCAAATGAAGACAAGGCTAGTGAATGAGGCTTTGATGGAGAGCTGCTGGACAGGTTTAATAGTGACAATTATCCAGGAAGGGAGCTTTGTTGGGAGTTCCACACCATTTCTACTTCCTTCAATAACTGCTAGGAGGACAGTTTTCACAACTATCATTATTCCAAGGCTGCTGGTTTTCAAGGTTAAGGCAGAGCTGAAGAGAGGGTAACGGGAATAGGGTAAGTTGAAGTGCCACAAAGTTCACTATTTTTCTTGATATTCAACTATTTTTTCTTTCATAAATGCTCCTCGATTATTGAAAGTCATCATTTAATTTTTAGAGTTCTGAAAAAGCAAATTTTGGCAAATTTTTGCCAGTGTTTGTGTTGTTTTTATGGTTTTAGAGGTTTTATTTCCACTATTCCATAAATACTTCAATCTTTTATATATGTTTAATAAAACAAATTTGTTTACTGTAGTTTTATTGAGATATTTGCAAAAAAAATTATGTGCTCATTCTACCATTTTAGTCAGAGTCTATGTTGGTTTTATTATTCAGTAACAATGGATTTAAATTTTTCTACTAGTAGAATATCAGGCAGAAAGACAAACCATAAGGAAAGATATTCTTATTTAAGGCATCTTTCCTTTAAATTTCCATATGATCAGCAATCTCTGTTTTTTTTCAGTCTAAAGCCAGATCCAATGGTTATGTCTATATTTATGCTTTATACCCAATAGTATTCTGGGCCTTTCTGAATTTGAAAGATTATTTCTCAGCAATGCAGATCTCAATCTGAATTCTTTTTGTCCTTTGTATAACATAATAATATTAAATTACATTTGTGTCATTCTTGCCATTGATGAAAGCTTCGGTATTTACTGGTGCATATGTGGATTTTTCCCCTTATAGTCACCTGTGCAATAGCTTAAGCAATCAAAATTATCCACATTTTTCAGATGTGGAACTTTGGCTCAGAGGAGTTAATGACTTGCCATAGAACAACCAGTTAGTATGTATCAAGGTTGAGAGTTGAATTGAGGTCAGGTATATTAAACTTTAGGGACCTCTTCACTATACCACACAATGTCCTTAACCCCAGATACAATGAAGTCTTAGATTGTCATTTAGTCCAAACCATCAAATGTTTAAAATATCTTTACAACATCCAGTATCTTTTTGTGCACCACCTAAAGTAAGGGGGAAGAAGAAGTAACTCCATAAATGCTTTCCAATAAAATTACATTTTATAGGGGAAGAATGGAGCTAGTTACCTTTGCTTTCGGTAGGATCATGGATGTAAAAGTGAGGGTGAGACTCAACTTTAGCTTAATAGTTTGTTAAAAATAACCCTTTAAAACAAAACATGTACAAAACAAGCAGAAATCAACTAATAAAATTACAGAATAAGCCTTCACATAGTAATAATAACCTCAAATATGAATGGATTAAACTTTCTACTTAAAATATATAGACTGTTTAAATGGACTTTTAAAATGACCCAATTATATGCTGCCTACAAGAAACTCATCTCATCTGTAAAGACAAATGTAGAGACTGAAAGTAAGGGGTGGAAAAAGACAGTCTATGCAAATGAAAACCAAAAGTGAACAGGAGTAGCTATACTTATATCAGATAAAACAGACTTTAAGTCGAAAACAATAAAAAGATAAAAGAAAGTCATTATAAAAAGATAAAGGGATTAATTTAGCAAGAGGATATAACAATTCTGCACATAGACGCATCCAACATCGGAACACTCAAATATATAAAGCAAGAATTATAAGATCTAAGGGGGTAAGATAGTCTCCAATACAATAATAGTTGGAGACTTCAATACCCCACTCTCAGCATCAGATAGCTCAGCATCAACTAGACAGAAAACTAACAAAGAACCATTGGATTTAAACTGCAGATTAGATCAAATGGACCTAATAGACATTTATAGAACATTTCATCCAAAGGCTACAGAATACACATACACATTCTTCTCATCAGCATACAGAACATTCTCCAGAATAGCCATATGTTAGGACATGGTCAAAGTCTCAATAAATTTTTAAAAGTTGAAATCATTTCAAGTACCTTCTCAGACCACAGAGGAATAAAATATCAATAACAAGAGGAACTTTGGAAACTGCATATAAGCATGGAAATTAAACAATATGCTCCTGAATGATCCCTGGGTCAAGGAAGAATTTAAGGAGGATATAAAATTCTTGAAACAAATGAATATCAAAATACAATATATCAAAATATATGGGATACAGCAAAAACAGTGCTAGGAGAGAAGTTTAAAGCAACAAATGTCTAAATCACAAAAGTAGAAAGATTTCAAATAAACAATCTAATTATATACCTCAAGGAACTAGAAAAGCATGGAAAAACAAAACCCAAAATTAGTAGAAGGAAAGAAATAATAAAGAGCAGAACTAAAGAAAATAGAGAAAAAAATAATATAAAGAATCAATTAATCAAAAAGTTGTTTTTTTACAAGATAAATAAAATCAACAAACCATGTGCTAGACTAACAAAGAAAAAAAGATCGAAGACTCAAATAAATAAAATCAGAAATGAAAAAGGAAACATTACAGATGATACCACAAAAATACTAAAGATCATCACGGATTATTATGAAGTACACACAAATAAACTAGAAAATCTAGAAAAAAAATTGATAAATTCCTAGACATGTGCAACCTACCAAGGTTGAATCAGTAAGAAACAGAAAGCTTAAACAAACCAATAACAAATAAGGAGATTGAATTAATAATAAAAGTCACCCAAAAAAGAAAAGTCCAGGACCAGATGGTCTTACTGAAGAATTCTACCAAATGTTTAAGGAAGAATTAACACAAATTCTACTCAAATAATTCAAAAAAAATGAAGAGGGGGGAATTCTCTCTAACTCATTCTAAGACTGCAATATTATCCTGATACAAACACCAGATAAGGACACAACAAATGAAAAAAACTACAGGCCAATATCCCTGATGAACCTAGATATGAAAATTCTCAACAAGATATGTTCCTTTAAACAATATAGTCTTTATAGATTCATATAAGTGTCGTGTTTCAGAAATATTTAATTAGATTAAAATTCAAATTTGTTTCATTCCAAGATTCTACATGACAAAATCGATGATTACTCCATGCCACTAAGCTCCAGGCACGCTAACCTCTTTTACTCTCTCTGGGCAGAAACATAGCTTGTGGGGTAGGGGAATATGGACAGCTATCACTGGGTAGCTCTCTCTGAAAGGATCACTCTAAAGGGTCCTTTTCAACAATTTGTAAGATAGTATTTTGATACAATCGTTTTTAAGAAAATGGTATGAAAAGATACCAGAGGAAGCAGTGTCAATTTCGTATTTAAAAATCCAATGGTCAGACCATGGGGCCAATAGGGAAGGTTTTCCTTGCTCACTCATTTCTAAAATACATTCTCATATTAGATGCCAGAAAATAGTGGAGGTGCATCAGTTTCATTTTAAAGTGTGTTTTGCAACTCAAGAATTCTGCACCCTTTCAAGTTGTCATATGAAACATTTCAGATGAGTAAAGGCTCATGAAATAGCCTTCCAGGAAAAGAAATGTCAAAAATGTACACCAGCCTACTAAATGAGGAAGCCCTGTTTAAAAGTACGGGCAAGGCAAAGTCTAAATTGTAAATTATACAGTCAAAATATAAATATCATGAATATTCTCTTAAAAGAGAAGAAACCTTTAAAAAAAACTTAACAATTGCTACATCTAAAATCAGAGATCATATCATAGAAAGCTGAATGATGGAAGAAAATAAAACTGTCAACAAATACTGATTAATTGGGGAGTCAATGGATACTGTTTAATCTTTGGTGTTGATAATTATAGTTTGAAATATGTTTAGATTATTGAAGTTACTACTAATTAAATTTATAAATGTGCTATGTATCTTCTGAATTGCCAGAGGAAAAAAGGAATCAAGGAAATATAGTCCACTTGGCAAAAGAATAAACATTGAAAATGAATCATATTAATAATATTACCAAATATTGAGTACCAAGCACTATGCTAAGTGTTTTACATTATCTCCTTTAATCCTCATGTAAGTCTCTAGGTAGCTATTTATAATGCAGTTCAAAATCAAGGCTGTTTAAATGTGAAGTTATGTTCCATCTTTCTTAATACATCAGTACGATGACAAATAGATTAAAACTTGTGTCCCAATTCTTATTGATTAGTATTAACCATTAGTAGTATTGAACTGGTAAAGGCTGAATCCAGCTCAGCAGAAAAGATTGTCTATTTTCAGAACAAAAGGGAGAATTTACAACAAGTATGCCACATATTTACTATGCAAATCACAGTTGTAAAAACAGATAACATAAAATTACAAGTAACAAGACCAAATAATTATCTTATGAAAATAGTTATAGATAGAATAAATGCACTTAACAAAGAAAAAGACTCAAAGATCATTTAAAAATTTCATCCACATTTAAAAATAAAGAATTAAAGAAAAGTAAAAAGCAAAATGAATGGGCAAAAATATACCAAAAGTGTGCCAATGAAAACGAAGAAAACAGTAATTACAACTTTACTATTAAATAGTGTTGAAAAAAATACATACAAAAAATGTATAAAATAAGGCCAAAGTTGGGATGAGAGATAGAGCCATAATCTTTTCCCATTTTAGATAATATAGAATAAAAATAAGTTGATTATTTAACTGATGACATTAGAAAATAAGTTTGAAAAATTACCATTAACACAAGAATTAGGAATCCTGAAATATCAATAACTATTGAATAAATTAAAAGTTGTCAAAGAATTTCATCTTTTAAGGAGCACTATCATCAGTGGCTTAATGGCTAAGCTCTTTTAACATTTTAAAGAAGTAATACTACCTAAGCTTTACAAGCTACCGAAGAATGTAGAAAAAAGAGATAGACCTATTCAATTGTATTTTATAGAAATGGCACAATCACAATTCCAAAAATTTGAAAAAAAAGTGCCTGAGCTCACAAACACACACATGCACACACCTAGAAAATATAAGGAATTTTTAATAAGAAGAATTGACAATATATCGTGTGGAAAAAAAGCAGGATATAAAATGTGTGTGTTATGATCATTATTTTATAAAACATACCCATATACATGTGCTCAAAGAAGATTCCCTGGATTAAAATACATAGAAACAGTTTAAGTCATTTTCCTGCATGGTTAGATTATACATAATTTTCATTTTCTTATTTATGTTTTTTTCATTTTCCAAATTTTATCCACCACTCTGTATTACTTTAGTAATACTGAAAAACAATTAATGGAATTAAGCCAAATATAAGTTAATTTTAGAGAAGCAGCTTTTTTTTTAATAATGTAGGAAGGTTGTTCTGACCAAAGAACAAACAAAGGAAAAACTGCTAAACCTGGAGCAAGAAGGAAAGAAGGAAGGAAGGGAGAGAGGAAGGAAGAAAAAAATAAAAACTTTTCAGGACATTAAAGCTTGAAATAAAAATGTCAACAGATTGCTAATAGAAGTTATCAGAGTGTTATATAGAAATCTTTATAGGCTAGAAACTCCTCTGCCCAAGATTTCTGGCATAGAAAGAAGAATTAACTTCCCTTAGGAATATTTTCTGTAACCACTAATAGTCTCAGTCTTTCTTCAGTTGTAGGAGTCAGAGTCAAGATAAATATAAGCTCCATGAGGGCAGGTACCTTTGTTGGCACTGTCCAAGTAATATCCCGAACTGTGTAGGGCACTGCAGGGCCCAGTGAACAATTGTTAAGAATGAAAGTTGCTAGTAGAGCATCACCAGGCCCTCTCTGTAGCCTGTTCTCTTCAGAATATTAACAGTGATTTGGCCTATGGCAAGAATGTTTTTCAAAGCCATAGATAACACAAATAGATTTCAGAATGAAGATCAAAATTATCCTGGACAGGATGGAACCATGGTCCCAAATGAGCTAGATCAAATTTCACAAGGATGCAAACTAAATCTTTCATTTAGTTTTCAAAACATTTATTTCTCTATTTCAAAATAGAGACTGATGTCACTGTAACCCAGCAATGGAAACACAAATTCTAACTAAACTAACACAAATTTAAACTGTGTTTTAGACGTGAAACACTCTGAAGTAAAAAAAAAAAAAAAAAAAAAAAAAAAAAAAAAAAAAAAAAAGAGCATTCTTCCTCTGTTATGTGCTGGTCAGATCATATCTCTACTTCTGAATTTAGGTCTAGGTACCAGGTTTTTACACCAAAGATTATTATGTAAGGACTTACTCAAAAGTATTATACAAGACACAAACAACCTAGAAACGCTGCCCTGTGAGGGCTGATTTAGAGGGTTTAGGGAGATTTAAACCGAGGAGAAAGATCTGGAGAGTACAAGAGAATTGTCTTCAGAAAACGGCTTAGGTGTGTTCTGTACTATTCCAAAGAGCAGAGCTATGACAAACAAATGGAAAATGCTAATGTAGATTTGGCTCAATATGAAGAAGCACTTCTAGAAGGTAAAATATGCTCTAACAACACAGGAGAAATCTCCTGCCATCAGAATTAAGTAAGCATGTATTAATATAAGGAATGTTCTGGAAGGAATTCCTGCATTGGATGGTAGATGGCACCATCCAGGCTTCCAAACTGGAGACCTGGAGACTGACTGTGACCCATATGGAGGTTTTGTTTGTTCTATAAAACATTTAAAATTAATTTTTAAAAATGCCTTTCGGGGAACAACCTCTCTCTGGTCCAAACAATCCACACTACTTATTGTCTCAAATTCTAGCTGTTTCACATTCCCTTTTTTTTTTTTTTTTTTCAGAAAATTACAGGGGAACACACATTGTGGTTACATACTTTGCTTTTGTACAGTTCGAGTCAAAGTTAGAACTGTGCCCTTCACCCAGATAGTGTGAATTGTACTGTTAGGTGTGAATTTATCCATAACCTCTTCCCTCCTCCCACTTACTTCATTTCGATTGAGTTTTACTTACATATGTGCAAATAAATGTTGATCCATTAGTTTCAATTTAGTATTGACTACATGTGGTGTTTGTTTTTCCATTCTTGTAATACTTCACTTAGAAGAAGGGTTTCAAGTTCCATCCAGGTTCTTACAAAAGATACTAGGTCACTTTATTTTTTATGGCTGAGTTGTACTCTATGGTACATATATACCACATTTTATTAATCCACTCATATATTGATGGGCACTTTGGTTGTTTGGTTTCCACATCTTTGAAATTGTGAATAGTACTGCTATAAACATTCAAGTGCAAGTGTCTCTTTTATAAAATGTCTTTTTTTTTCCTTTGGGTAAATATCTAGCAGTGGGATTACTAGATCATATGGTAGGTCTATTTTTAGTTCTTTGAGGTATCTCCATACTACTTTCCATAGAGGCTGTACTAGTTGGCAGTCCCACCAACAGTGTATAAGTGTTCCTTTCTCTCCACATCCACATCAGCATATACTGTTTTGGGACTTTCTGATAAGAGCCATTCTCACTTGAATTAGGTGGTATCTCATTGTGGTTTTAATTTGCACTTCCCTGATGATTAGAGACATTAAACATTTTTTCATTTGTTTGCTGGCCATCAGTCTATCTTCATTTGAAAAGCTTCTGTTGATGTCTCTTGCCCACTTTTTAGTGGAGTTGTTTGACTTTTTTCTTGCTGATTTGCTTGAGTTCTTTGTAGATTCTGATTATCAGCCCTTTATTAGATGCATAGCATGCAAATATTTTCTCACAATTTGTAGGTTGTTTATTGGCTCTATTGATTGTGTCCTTGGCTGTGCAGAAGCTTTTTAACATGATCAGGTGCCATTTATTAATTTTTGTTGTTGTTGTGATTGCTTCTAGGGTCTTCTTCATAAATTCTTTGCCTAGACTGATATCTATAATAGTTTTTCCAACATTTTCTTCTAGAATTCTTATAGTTTCCTGCATTAGGTTTAAGTCTGTTATCCATCTTGAATTAATTTTTGTGAGTGGTGAAATATGTAGACCCTGTTTCAGTCTTCTACATGTGTCTATCTAATTTTCCAAGCACCATTTATTGAATAGAGATTCTTTACCCCAGTGTATGTTTTTGCTTACTTCGTCAAAGAAAAGATGGCAATATGAAGATGGTTTCATATCTGGGTTTTCTGTTCTAATCCATAGATCTGTGTCTCTGTGTTTGTGCAAGTCCCATGCTACTTTGGTTAATGTAGCCTTGTAGTATACCTTAAAGTCTGGTAAAGTGATGCCTCCTGATTTTTTCTTATTTTGAAAGGTTGAATTAGCTATTAGGGATATTTTCTGGTTCCATACAAAGTGTAGAACTATTTTTTCTAGATCTGCAAAACATGACATTGGCATATTAATGGAGATTGCAGTGAATATGTAGATCATTTTGGGTAGTATAAACATTTTAACAGTGTTGATTCTGCTGATAAGCATGATATGATTTCCCACCTGTTTACATCCTCTGCAATTTCTTTCCTCAGTGTTTCATAGTTCTCCCTATAGAGGTCTTTCACCTCCTTATTTAAATATATTCCTAGGTATTTTATATTCTTTGTTGCTATTGTGAAAGGTATTGAGTTTTTTATTTGATTCTCAGCTTGACTGTTATCGGCATACATGAAAGCCACCAATTTGTGTACATTGATTTTGTAACCTGAGACTTTGCTGGATTTATTTATCACTTCCAGGAGTCTCTTGGCAAAATCTTTGGAATTTTCTAAATATAAGATCATGTCATCAGCAAAGAGTCAAAGTTTGACCTCCTCTTTCTCCATATGGATAACTGCTATTTCCTTTTCTCGTCTGTGTACTCTGGCTAGGACTTCCAGCACTATGTTGAATAGAAGTGATGATAGTAGGCAACCTTGTCTGATTCCAGTTCTAAGTGGGAATACTCTCAATTTTTCCCCTTCAGTATGATGTTGGCTGTGGGTTTGTCATATATGGCTTTTATAATTTTAAGGCATGTTCCATCTATGCCTATTTTGTTAATTATTCTTATCATAAAAGAGTGCTGAATTTTGCCAAGTGCTTTTTCTGCTTCTATTGAGAGAATTATATTGTCTTTGTTTTTGCTTCTTTATGGTGAATTACATTTATAGATTTGCATATGTTGAACCATCCTTGCATCTCTGGGATGAAGCCCACTTGGTCATGGTGAATTATATTTTTGATATGCAGCTGAATTCAGTTTACTAAGATTTTATTGAGAATTTTTATGTCTATAATTCATAATGGATATTGTTCTGTAGTTGTCTTTTGTTGTTATGTCTTTTCCTGGCTTTAGTATCAAGGTGATATTGACTTCATAGAATGAGTTGGGGAGGATTCCTTCCTTTCAATGTCATGGAATAATTATGCATTAGAGGTACCAATTCTTCTTTGTAGGTTTGGTAAAATTTGGGTGTGAAACCATCTGGTCTGGGACTTTTTTGGTTGGAAGATTTTTTTATTGCTGCTTTAATTTTGGTGCTTGATATTGGTTTGTTCATGAGTTCTATTTCTTCCGATAGAGCCTAGAGAGGTTGTCTGTTTCCAAGAATTTGTCCATTATTTCCTCCACATTTTCAAGTTTAAGAGCATAGAGATTTTTTATAGTATTCATAGATGATATCTTATATTTCCATGATATTGGTTGTGATTTGTCCTTTTTCCTTTGGCTTAACCTTATTAGAGTCCAGGCTTTTCTGTTTCTCATTAATCTAGCAAGAGGCCTGTCAATTTTGTTTGTCTTTACAAGAAATAAACGTTGTTTCATTAATCTTCTGTATAATACTTTTGTTTTCAATTTCATTTAGTTCTGCTCTGATCTTAGTTATTTCTTTTTTCTACCAGGTTTGGGATGCATTTGCTCTTCTTTATCCAGTTCCTGAGATGATTCATTAGATTGTTGATCTGTGATCTTTCTGGTTTTTGCTGTGTTTATTTAAGGATATGAGTTTTCCTCTCAAGACTGCTTTGTTATATCCCCCATATTTTGATAACTTGTGTTCTCATTATCTTTACTTTGAAGAATCTTTTGATTTCCATCTTTATCTCCTCCTTGACCCAACTATCATTCACCAATAGGTTGTTTAGTTTCCATGACTTTGTGTAGAGATGAGTGTTTCTGTTGGAGTTGAATTCTAATTTTATTTCATTGTTGTCTGAGAAGATACATGGTATAATTTCTATTTTGTAAAGTTTGTTGAGACATTTTGTGGCCTAGGATGTGATCAATCTTAGAGAATGTTGCATGAGCTGAAGAGAAGAACGTACATTCAGTAGTTTGGGGGTAAAATGTTCTGTGAATGTCTGTTAGGCTCATTTGTTCTAGAGTTCTGTTTAAGTCCATTGTTTATTTGCTTATATTATGTTTGCAGATCTGTCCCTTTCTGTCCATGGAGTATTGAAGTCCCTGGCTATTATGGCATTGCTGTTTATTATTTTGTTTAGATCAAGTAAAATTTGCTTTACAAATCTGCTTGCTCCTGTGTTAGGTGCATAAATATTTAGGATTATTAACTCTTCTTGTTGAATTCTTCCACTCACTATTATATAGTGACCATCTTTGTCTTTCTTTACTTTTGTTAATTTGAAGTCCATGTTATCTGATTTGAGAATGGCTATATCAGCTTTCTTTTGGATTTCATTTGCATGGAATATTATTTTCCATCCCTTCACCTTGAGTCTACATGAGTCCTTGTGGGTTAGATGTTTTTCCTAGAAACAACAGATACTTGGCTTATATTGTTTTTTCCATTCATCCAGGCTATCTTTCTCCAGTGGGGAGTTCAAGCCATTCACATTTGTTGAAAGAATTGATAAGTGGGGTAGATTTGTGTTCATGATATTGGGTAGACTCTTATTGCTTTGTTTTACCTCTTGAGCCATTCTGGTATCTGAACTCTGAACTTTAGCTTTTGGATGATTTTACACTTGTGGATGTCTATTGTGCTGGTCAGTGTATAATGCAGGTCTGTGTACTTCCTGAAGAGTAGGTCTGGTCTTTCCAAACTCCTTCGGTGATTGCTTGTCTGAGAAAGTCTTTATTTCTCCCTGATATAAGAAATTTAGTTTTGCAGGATACACTATTTTAGCCTGGCTATTATTCTGTTTTAGAAGACTGAGGATGAGTCCCCAGTCCCTTCTGGCTTGTAAGGTTTCAGTTGAGAAGTCTGCAATTAGTGTGATAGGTTTTCCTTTGTAAGTTACCTGCTGTTTTCCCCTTACTGCTTGTAGGAGAAACTCTTCATGTTTACTTTGGCCAGCCTAATGACTATGTGTCACTGAATCTTCCAGGGGTCCTATGTGCTTCTTTTACCTGGATGTCCAGATTTCTGGGAATGCCAGGGAAATTTTCCTCTATTATTTCCTCAAATAATCCAACTCTTGTGTATTTTCTTCTTCACCCTCAGGGATGTCTATGATTATTATGTTTGGCCTCTTTACATAATCTCACATTTCTTGTAGGCTTTTTTCATTCCTCTTATTTCTCTGTTCTCTCTCTTCAACTGATTTGCTTAGCTCATAGGTGTTATCTTCAAGCTCTGAGATTTTTTTCTTCTGCTTGATCTAGCCTATTCTTAAGACTTTCCACTTTATTTTGTAATTCCTTGAATGAATTTGTTTATTTCCTGAATTTCTGTTTGCTTTTTCTGTAACACTTCAATTTCTTTAGATAATTTTTCATTCATTTCCTGCATTGTTTTTGTGGTTTCTTTGTGTTGGGTTTCTATTTTCTCTTGTATTTCATTGAGTTTTATTTCCATCTATATTTGAAATTCTTCATCTATCACTTTGACCATTTCACTTAGCTCGGTATCCATTGGTAAGGAGTTATTGATTTTTTGGGGAGGTATCCTTTCACTCTGATTTTTCATGTTTCTGAGTTCTTTCACTGATTTCTTCTTATCTGGCTTCTCAGTAAAGACCTGGGGTTGCTATGGCTGGCTCATGGCCTTGTCTCTGGGTCCCCAAAGGTGAATCCCTGACCGTGATGTGGAGAGGAGTACTGGTCCTGAGTTGTCTTTAAATTTTAGCAGATTTGATGAACCTCTTGGCTTACCTCTGACCTGTTGTCTCCACCTCTTCCCAATGGAATATAGTGAGTTTGGCCACCCAACTTACGCTCTGATCTGGTTGATTGTACTTATGGGTATGAATCAGTTGCTCCCTAATTGCTTGAGTTGGAAGGCACATGTTTAGCTATGGGGTTGTTACCCCTGTCATTGATTGTAGTTTGTGTGGAGGAGCCAGCTGCCAAGGTAATCTTTTGTGCCCATGGTAGGCTCTGGTCCCCAGGTGGGGCACATGAATGCCCCAAGCTTTAGGAGGGGCCCTATAGCTCCCAGGGAGTTGCTTCTTCTCTACACCCCCTGAGATGGGGGAGGAGCAAGACAAATCTTGGCTGGAATGTGAGAGCCTGAGGGGCTTTGCTAAGCCTCAGTGGGACTCAGAGTTTGCTTACCTAGTTTGCTAAGGGGAGCCACTGATATGGAGCTCAGGGTAATCTCTCCAAACCCAGAGAGATGCTCCTGAGGGGAGGGGCCTAATTGTGTGATTGCCAAGGCCCCTAACCAGACTTTTTGCCTCCATGTCCACTAGCCCAATTTCTCTGCAGGGCGAGGTATGTACCTTCCCTGTTTACTCACTAGAATTTCACAGCACTCTCCCCTCTTATCAGTCCACATGTATTCCCTCTCCACCCAAGATTGGCTCTCAAGCTACCCCACAGTTTGTTTTTGATCTGCTGCTGTGCATCTCCGCATGATGCTGGCATAAGGGGATCTCCAACTTTGTACCCCTGTTCCACCACTAGATCCCAAGGTGAGGGAGGTAGGCCTCTCTTCCACAGAGGTCTCCACCAGCGGCATGCTCCTGCCAGGGGAGAAGCAGCACTTCAAGAGTCTCTTGGATCAAGATTCACTCCCTATTGTAGTGAGTGGTGGGAGGGGCCGCTGCTTTGGTTAAGCCTGCACACCCTAGGCATTCAGTTGCCATGGGAACCAGAGGCTAAGATAATTCAATCTGAGTGCCACAACCTTCTCCAATATGGTGTTTTCCAGCATGGGTGGGGGATAGGGCATGCTTACAGACCCCTGCTCCTCTGTGCCCCTCCACACTCTCCCATTGGATATGGGTGCGGGGGCTCTCTCTCCATTCAAACCTTGAACCCTGACCTCTCCCCTGTGTCTCCTAGCCCCACTCTTGCAACCAGGGGATACCAGGTTCAGCCCACCTGTCTGAGCCACCAGTGGGTGATCCCGCCAAATGTCGGTGGTCAGGAAGACCAAAGACTGCAGCTGTCAGGCAGGCTCAACTAGGAATGTGCCCCCCGTTGCTGAGAAGCAGGCCTCTCAGCACCAAGCACTCTAGTGGCCCCTATGGTGTGTGTGTGTCGGGGTGGATCGTGGTCTCTCTACACCACTCTCATGTCTGGGGGACACCAGGTCCTGCCTGACTGTCTGAGCTGCCAGCAGGTGATCCCATGCAGCACTGCCACAGCAGCTCCACTCTCCAAGGTGGGTTCACTTGGGAATATGTCCCCATCACCAAGAGACAAGCCCCTCACAGCAGGGCACTTTCGTGATTGCTAGGGGGAGGGGGTCATGGCTACAAGCTGGCTTGAGCCAATATTGCTTTCTGGGATGCCAGGAAGGGAGGAGGTGCAGAGGGGGAGGCATCCAGATGCAAGAATGTGTGCCCTCTGGTCCCTTGTGGCACTCCCCCATGGGTTGAGAGCCCTGTGTCCTGCTGCTGGCCAGAGGCACCCAGGTCGGGGAGGGGAGCCCTGCTTACCCTTTCACTGGGCTCCAGGCCTCCCTGGATTTGGTCCACGTTACCAATTTCTCTTCTCTATCCTTCTCTCTCTCAGCCTCGCAGCTCTTCTCAGTGGGGTCCCCGAAATCTTCTGCTGTCTCTCCCTGTGGTCCACATCTGAGCAATAATTGTTCTCTGCTCTCCTCAGTCCAACCATCTACTCTACTGCTGGGACAGTCTAACGAGCTGTGTCTCTAGTGGGCCATCTTCGTGGTCTCCCCCTGCTTCAAGTTCTTATGCTATCTGCCCATCCTCAAGGCATTTGCATTTGCCTAATCTGTAACGTTCATTCCAACTCTTAGATAACTTGCTTCTGTTACTCATCTTCGCTACAGAGTGGTCACAGAATTTTCTACCACTGGAGGGTGGAAGAGATAGAAAAGCAGAATTGAACAATGAAGATGGTTAAGGTTGAAACATTTCTCTTGCCCTACACCACTTCGGTACACTTCACACCTCTCCCACCCCATTGCTTTTTCTCCCTCTTCCCATTTATGTTTAAGTTCCATAGGCTTTTTTTTTTTTCTTTTTCCTGAGCCTCTATGAGCTCAGACTATTTTAAAAGTAAACTTTCCACTTAAGATTCAGAAGCTTTTACTCCCAATGCAGCCCAGAAAATCAGCCCTTCAGGTAGGCTAATTTTAGCATTCTACAGGCCCCTTGGCCGGGACCTGGCTCGTCCACTCTGTGGTTGGTGTAATGCTGCCATCTGGTGATTGTTCAGACAAAGTGCCTGAGGCATCTGTCTCCTCCCAGGAAGAAATGTTTCCAAACTTTTAGGTAAGTGGAGTAGTCCTGCCCCAGGCAGGGTCCACCTAATTGGGAAGAGTAAAATCTGACTCCTCGAAGACAGTTGTGTGCTGAAAAAGGTATTTTTTTATATCAACCATGATAATCACTAATTATATTTCATAATGATATTAATAGTGATCTAGTTATAATAGATATATAGAAAAATTAGATAGATAATAGATAAATAGATAATAAATAGATAATAGATAAACATGTAAAATTCATGTTTATACCATTGAATATTATCTTCATCTCAATCCCACCTGTAACATACTATTACCATATTCATTCTCTTCCCCATGAGGAGACAGACTCAGAGAGGATAAGGTGTATGCTCCAGATCACACAGCTCGTGAGTAGGAGAATCAGAATCTGAACCCAATAGAGCTGGCTTCAGATTTCTAGATGACTCGGCAAGGAGCCTAACTGGATATCAGTAGCATACATTGCAGAGAAGTACACCCCCTTGAGCTATGGGATACGCAGGGTGGGGGAACCAAGCAGTCTTAAAGAGGCATGAAGAAAATCACACAAGGCTTGGTGGTGGTGAAGGGTTCCGTTCACCTAACTGGTTTGGAAAAGGATGCAGCCAGCAGTGGAAAGTTTGGGTGATAAGATCTAGCCAAAGGAAATGGGTAGTAGGTACAAGATGGAAGTCAAGGCCCCAATCTACTGGAGTAAGGAAGACCTATGGCTCCTTGGGCATATTAAGTGCCTGGGGAAAATTCCACTGGGGGAGAGGAGACATCTCAAGTTCTTCCAGTCTTGGCCTAGCTAGCTTCAGGAACTGGGTGGATTGGCCTGGGCATGGAGGTACCACTTCCATTCCTCTTACCCAGAAGCCATATTGCCTTCCTCAAAGTCAAGCCCTCCGTGTATTACATGTTAGGTGGTGGATGTGATAAACAACACACATTTGTGTTTGTCTGTTTATTTCATAATCCATCATAGCCATCCTGGGCTAGGTGATTTCTCGTCCTTTGTCTCATTTAATTTCTACAACTCTAAGGGAATATTTAGGATTTGGAAACCCAACTTTTAAATGTTTATAGTCTAGTGGCTGAAAAGGTGCTTTATAAGGAGAAAGGATTTTTAGACTCCTGAAGAAACTACCTGTAAATTGGCCCACATTTTGCTTGGTGAATCTCTCAAAATGATTCATATGCATGCGTTTGACTTCTAAAACAAACACAATATAAATAAGCCTCTACTCCTGAGAGAACTATGCCCAATTCTACCATTTGATCTCACCATCAAAGTGAGGTTCTTAAAGTCTGGTTGTTTCACAAATTCACTTAAGTGAATTTCAGAGGTTTGGTTGCGTTTTACACTACTGACTCTAGGTCTGGGTGCCATGCTTTACAGCAAATGCTATTTAAGTAAGGACTTATTCAAAAGTACAAGACACAAAGGACCTGGAAATCCTGCCCTGTGAGGACTGATTTAAAGGATCTAGTGAGATCCCTTTAAGCTGAGGAGAAATACGTGGAGAGTACAAGAGAATTGCCTTGAGGAACAGCTAACAAAAAGTAACAGTAACATCACAAATATACCCCTTTTAGAGGAAATTACTCTTTCAGCCTTTTAGGGACCTTTCATGTTTGTGGTGGTTTATCTTCATTTGGACCAAACTGATAAGGACCAGCTATCACATGGACAAATGGACTCTAACTTACCATTTTGTTCTAGTGTTCTAACATATAATTTCGTTCAAACATTGTAAGAAGGGGAGTAGCAATCCTCATGTACGAAGCTTATATTCCAGAATCGTAGTTGTTTAGAGATTATTTGGAAGTTGGAGTAATAATGATGTATTGGGAGTCCTCCACTGTTTTGGGTGCAAATCTTGCACCAAAACATATGGAAGTAGCAAGAGGTTCAAGCAAAGTCTGTCTTGACCATCCTTCACCAAGTCTCAACCCCTCCTACTGAATGTCTTTGGGTCCCCTAACGTTTATATAGTCTGGGAGTGGGGAGTGAGGAGTAGAAGTTACTCCTCCTGTCTTGCCCTCTCCTATCCACATACTTTGCCTGCTGCAGAGGGTCTCTGGGGGCAGAGTAGAGCAGGCGGTTGTGGGCCCTAAGCACATAAGGGGAGCTTGAAACAGGAGTTAGTGTGGATAATTCTTGAGGATGTGCTGCCCATTTGACAGGGTTATTCAGTGGAGGGTCTCCAGCCAAAGTAGCTACAGCCCTTTGCATAGAACTGAAAAATTATTCTGCTCTGAGCTTTTGAAAGGTTACTGTCATAGTCATCATTTATTTTGTACCCATAGTTGATATGAGGAGGAAGATAGGTGATATTTTTCCTAACTCTAAAAGGATTTGAACATTTTTAATATTGATCAAGTTAATTATAACATGAACAGTGAAGTCTTAAATATTACACAAGTAAAATTACTTGTGTAAATATTACACAAATTAAATATTATAAAATGCAAGCAAGCAAATTTCATATAATAAATATACAATGAGTATACACTATTTCCTCTGACAACAAGTAAACAATTTTCTGTTACTCAGGTTAAAGACTCTATAAAATTTTCACATCAAAGTTAAAAGAATATATCTCAGGCAGCTCTTTCTATACAAATTATTCAATTTTTATAATGATAGCTTTTTATTTTTTGTAGACTCTTTTAGGTCTTTGTTATAAACCCCACACTACATTATTATCAGTCTGTTAAATAGTCAATGATCTTTTTAAAAAATTTGGATAATACATAAAATAGTTAATGCTTACCCACATAATTTTTTCATTCAGTACCCTAAAGATATTTCTAATAAAAAATCTGCTTCCATTATTGTCTTTGTTAACTCTATATGTAGTACTGTTTTTCCTCTGGATGATTTTAAGGTTTGTTTTTATCATTAGTGTTGGACAATTTGATTTTGCTATTCCTTGGTATAGTTTTCTTCATGTTTCTTGTGCTTGGAGTTTGTTGGACTTCTTGAAACAAAATTTTCTTTGAAACATTTCTTCAAATGCTTCCCCTCTTCCTTGGGGTTTTCCGATTATCTATATCTTAGAGTTGTCCCAAGCTCACTCATGCAATTTTCATTTAAAAATTTTTTTTAATCTCTGTGTTTCATTTGGTATAGCTTCTATTGGTTATGTCTTCATGTCACTAATATTTTCTTCTGCAATCTCTAATCCCATCCAGTGTAAATTTTACTTGAGACATTGTCATTTTCATCTCTAGAAGTTCAATTTGGATCTTTTTCAGTATCTTGTATATCTCCAGTTAACATATTGCGTCTTTCCTGTAGCTTCTTGAACATATGGAATATAGTCATAATAAGTGTTTTAGTGCCCTTGTCTGATCATTCTAACAACTGTGTCGGTTCTGGCTTTGTTTCAATGTATTGATTTTTCTCCTCATTATGGGTCATATTTTCCTGCTTCTTTGCAAGCCTGAAATTTTTTGTTAGATGCCAGACCTTGTGGGTGCTAGATATTACTGTATTCCCATAAATATTCTTGAGTGTAGGTCGGGGACACAATTAAGTTACTTGGAAACAGTATAATTTTTTCAGGTCTTGCTTTTAAGACTCTGTTAGGTGGGGCTAGAGCAGTGGTCCTTCTAGGGCTAATTATTCCCCACTCCTGAGGCAAGACTCTTCTGAGTACTCTACCCTCCAATGTTCTATGAACTATGAGATTTTGCAGTCTGGCTAGTGGGAGCATTTCCTATTCCAGGCCCTGCAGGAGTATTGGGCACTGTTTCCCTTGATCCTTTCTGATGGTTCTTTACCCCGTCTTTGGTGTTTTCTCACATGCATGAGCTGATCCTTACTCAGCTGAATACTCAAGAGAGACCCTCGAGCTAGAGTTCTGTCTCTGTGCAGCTCCCTCCTCTCCCCTACTCTGCCCTGCAGCTCTAGCTAACTCAGTCTTTCCAGATTCCTAACTCTGCTTGCTCAGCATCAGGAGTCTGCCAGGCTCTGCCTGAGTCCCCCCTGCCCATACCGAGGCCTGTAAACTCTCTCATAGTGCAGTAAACTGCATAGTTATGGGGGTCACGTCATTGTTCCTACCAGGGATTGCCTTCTTTAATTCCCTGATGCCCATTGTCTTGAAAGCATTTGTTCATGACTCTTGTCTAGTTTTTTAGTTGTTTCAGGTGGGAGAAAATATCTAGTCCCTATTACTCCAACTTTCCAGAAGCAGAAGTCTCATTGAGGTCTATGACTAGCAAATATTTTCCATGTTTTAACTTTAACGAGGAAATGACTAGGTCAAAGACATTGTTTTCTCAACATTTTGCTCAAAGTTCCTCAAGCTTTCTAGGATTCAGCTATTAAAACAATGTATGTCCTTTGACTTTTAGCTTTTAATTTTGTTTAAAGCTTAAAGAATATGGGGTTTATAATTTTTAATTATATAAAGTTGAGCCTCTTTCTCCTTACTTTGACCTCAGGATGAAGTAGTTGGGATGTGGCTGCATGGGCCACCTCTGGGTCTGTGCCTCCCTTGCTGTCTTTGCTTGGACATATGAACAGTCAAGTGTGGTGGGTGCCAGCCTATGGGAGATGGGAGCTGCAGCTCTTGTTAGTGGAGCTGTCCTTTGAGGTTGATTCAGGAGACCTAAGCAAAGGCTGGGATCCCTTTTCCCCCACTGAACTCTTCTTCAGCAGTTAGTCATTCAAACAAAGGCAAATCCCTTATTTCTCACTTAGGTACCAGATCCCCAAGCATTATACCCACCACCAACCAACTTTTTCCTTTCAACCCACTTCCCAGACAGTGTCCAGTCTTCTCCCAGGACAAACAGGGCTCCCCACTCTGCTCCTTGTGTTCTAAGGAGGCTACATACCAACCCCCTTTCCTCCTAAGAGATTTCCTATTCTAGCCTATACTGTGGTATATCTGAAAGCATTTCTCATTAAATAAGAAAAAAAAAATCCCATAATTTAATCTTTGGCAGAGTAAGGCCACCTATTTTCCCCTACCCTACAATATATAACACAATACTTATGTAGAAAGCTACAGATTTAGTATGTCAAGATGCTTACGTTTGCAAAGTCATGACCTGCCCACGCATAACATTGTTCTTTCTCTGCCCATTCCAGCCTCTCCTGCTGACAAGAGTGATCTAAAACATGAGTATGGACTTGTCGTCATATAAATAGTCCAACTGAAGTAAGGGGTTCTTATCCAAAATACATTTAAAATGAATACATACACACACACACACACACAAATCTTTGTCTATTAATTGTTTTATTAGCATGGCATTTAAGGCACATATGTTTCCTTCTGGATTTTCTTCCCTTTAGTAAAGATTCATCTCACAACCATAATGTTATTTAGTTTTAAGAAATGTTGGTTCGCCTTCGTTTGTTTCATGTTTTATTCTTTTCATGTTTTACTTTCTTAAAAGCGATGTAGTTTTACATGAACTCTCTGACAATTGAGAAAGAATTATCCTAGGAATTCCCTCGTTTGTTTGTATTTCCCTGCAGTGGGCATTCATCAAGGGTCTGTGGCTTGCCAGGCACCTTGATCCCAGGAGGACTTGATCCCAGTCCTGCCGGCAGCTCGCATCCACTTTACTAACCTCAAGGCCTCTTTCCCTCCGCAGGTGCCAGGGTGGATAGAGCCAACAGCTGCCAGTCTGACAGCAGCGGGTTCTTGGAGGAGCCCCCAGAGCCACTGCCCCTGCAGGTAGGAGGTGCCCATCCCTCACGGCCACTTCAGCCTTATCAACCACCTGCCACCCTACCCTCACTCACAGCTGACTCAGAAAGAAAGATAAGCTTAAGGTGCCCACCACAACCAGAAAGGCTGAGAAGACACATGCCACATATGCCCAAGGGGTGGAGGGTGATGGAGTCCATGAGACATGGTGCCAGGAAGCTCAGCCTTCCTTTCCTTTTTATTTCCTTTGATTTTTCTAAGCAAGGAAGCTGAGTCTCCTAGAGACAAGGTCCTGGGTAAAGTAGTAAACTGATAGGAAGCCTGAGTTTGTAACCCTGATCTCCTGATTCCTGAATCAATGGTAATGACAAGAAAAAAACATCTCCTTAAATCTATCACCTCCCTCACTTTCTGACCCATTTCCGTTTGTCATGGTTTCTCCTACAGATGCCATCCTTGCCGAGCAGCCAGTGTCCTGCTGAAAATGCGGGTGCAAAGCCAAGGGACCTGAGCCACAGCCTCCTGCCACCCCAGGACTGTCAGCATGAGTCGGACGAGTCTGATTCCAGGAGTATGGTGAGCACGTCATTTTCAAGCCAAGACTGGAGTGTCTTGGAAGAAAAGGCCTCAATATCTGTGACGAAGGAAGAGTCTCAACTTGAGGCCATGGAGGGGTCACCAGAGCTGTTGACCCCAGACACGGCCCTTACCAAGACCTCCAGTGGCGGAGAGCACCCAAGGATAGACAGCCATCTGCAGCAGCCTCTGCCAACACCCCACGCTGAACACGAGGTCAGTGGAGCCTCAGTTACTCCTAAATGTGATCGTCCTCTGGGGTTTATGGAGACCCACATCACAAAAATGAAGGACGGGTTTCTGAGGCCCCAGGGAGCTGGAGAAGTACATGCGCAAAGTCACCACTGTGAGTCTCACAGGTCACCTGGAAATGACCACACTCAAGACAAGTTCCCTCATGTCAACTCTGAGGTCCCAAGGGAAGAGAAAAGCCACAGAATCTGTCCTGACACC
This sequence comes from Cheirogaleus medius, assembly GCA_008086735.1. Classification (NCBI taxonomy): domain Eukaryota; kingdom Metazoa; phylum Chordata; class Mammalia; order Primates; family Cheirogaleidae; genus Cheirogaleus; species Cheirogaleus medius. Next base: position 20,219,462 of record VBSM01002217.1, on the reverse strand, counting down.
AACAACACCTTACTGGCAGGAGAAAGTCCACCCCAGCCTGTCCCCAAGCACAGTGAAGTCACACCCTATACAGTTGACCTTGTTCACACATCTGAAAAGTCCACTCCCCACCTCCATAAACTGCCTGGAGAGAATGCCCAGGTGAAGCCCAGGTGTAGTGCTTTGGGTCACATACCCCACAGGACAGAAGCCGGGCTGGAAAACCTTCATCCAAATGCTGACTCAAACACGGGCAGCTCCAGGTCCGTGACAACCCAGATGTCCTCCAATCTGGTGTCAGCTGCTCGGAGTGCTGTGGCCTTGGGGACTGATTCTAAAGGAACATGTTTAGAACGTACTAGGTGTGACCCTATTACCACAGGGCCAAGACTGGGGGCAGAAGAAAGACAGTTCAAGGATGTTTCCATTCAAACGTCTACATGTGAGCCCAGGCCCTGGCATTTCTGTCCAGCCCCAAGTACCAAGGCCTTGCTACACGGACCCCAGCCCCTCACCAAATCTGTCTCTCTAGACACAGGCTTCCCTAGTATCTACCCAGGGGGTGTCTGCCACGCTGTTCCTGCCCACTGCTGTGTCTGCTGTCGTCACCATTGCCACTGTCCCGGCGAAAGGCAAAGCCCTGGCCCCGCACCCTCAGTCTGTAGGCATTGCCTGTACTCACATACTGATCACCCGGAAGCCCAGTTCATGAAGACTTTGAAAGTCCTTCAGGATACGACAGTGAGGGAGCTCTGTTCCGTAAGTGTTTACTTCTGCAAAGGTGGGAAGGTAGATGCACCAGTGACGAACACCTCAGGGACAGTGTTCAGCCTTCCTTTCTGAACACGAGGTCTCAGGGCATACCTTTCTATTTTTAATCATGAGTAACATTTGTAGAGTGCTTTGTTGTTTATGATAGAGTCTTATAAATTTTGTCTAATTTGAAACTTCCCATCAATCACTTCTTGAAGTTAGGAAAGCAAATTTTATTATTAATTCCCATTTTACAGAAGGGAAAGCTAAGGCAAAGAACAAAATATTCATATGTGTAAGGTTTAAACATTAATGCATCTGTGCCCCATCTCCAGTTCAGTCTAGCTGAGAAGTTTTGTGTCTGAAATTCACTCACTATATAATCTTGCACAAGCCGTTTAATCTCTCTGGGCCTGTTCTGTAAAATAGGGAGACTATTCATGCCACTGACACAGAATTGTTTCGACATTATACAAGATAAACCTTGTAAAGCACTTGACACACTCAGACACTCAGCACAATGTGTGGCACATAGAAAGCTCTGGGTAACGTGAATTGTGTGGGTGTTACTCTTATTATAAATTTTCGTTGCCATTTTAATTATTGTTCAGGTATTGAATCTAGAGTTTTTCATATGAAATAGAGAGACTTTTGGTCTATCTTTGCTAAGTTTGTGTAAAAGTGGATATTGGGGTTACCAAGAACTAAATGACCCCAGCCTTCTTCAACCCTTCATTATTCAACAAGTATTCAGTGGTTCTCAAAGTGAAAAATGATCTTGGCTTTCAAGGCTAGCCATTGATTACAAAATTAAGACGATCACACATGAAACTACATGTATAGGAAGTTCAGAAGGTAGGGTGGGTGAGGCACAGACAATGTAGACCTGCAACTATTCAAAGGGGTGAGGAGAGACCATGATTTACTGAGCACCTGCTGTTTAGCACCTGTGGGTTACCTTCCCATTCTTTTAATATTTAATGAGTACCTATGCTACCACTTTACATTATGCCATTTAACCTTCTCTTTCATCCATACCATAAATTTTTATTAGGTCCCTAATATATGCCAGCTTCTTCCTCTTTTATAGATGAGGGAGCTAGAACTGAGAGAATTTAAATCATTTTCCTAATGCCTCCTAACTAGTAAATGGTAAGTCCAGATTCAAATTCAAATTTGGGTAACACTAAATTCTTGGACACTACCCTGCAGGCAAAGAAGTATCAAGCTTTAAAATATCAAAATCTACAGAAGTGTAGTTCTGACGTCACAAAGTGATTATTTGAAAGATAAAGCAAATTACTACATGGTCCTTCAACACATAGAAATATACATAAATGTAATATAAACAAGGTGATTACATGAAAGGTTAAATATTTACCATATCGTTTTTTCAAATTGCAAGACTCCCAGTCTTTTGGAATATTTTAAAATGAGCCATTAATGAGGGTCAAATTAGTAAGAGAAAGTTTCATTTAGGCATTGAAATCCATTCTGGGTTTATTACCCAAAAGCTCAGTGGAAGAAAAGAACAAACCTAATGTATGGCAGGGGTCTTTCTGGAGGATCGAAAGACTTAGGTTCAAGTGCTGGAGAATAGTAGGGTCATCATCGTTACCATGACCACCACAATCGTCATTTTCATCATCATTTATTGAGGGATTTTAAATGCTCTAAGGCAGCAGTTTTCAACTGGGGATAATTTCCTTCCTCCCACCTCCCCAGGTGACATTTGGCAATGTTTGGAGACATTTTTAGCTGGCACAACTTGGAGGGTGGTGGTTACTACTGGCAACAAGTAGCCAGAGGCCAGGGATGCTGCTAAACATCCTACAATACACAGGACAGCCACCATGAGGGGGAATTATTTGGCCCAAAATGTCAGTAGTGTCAAGGTTGAAAAATTCAACTCTAAGGGAATAAACATTTACTTGATCACATAATTCATATGGGAAAAATATTAAGGATGAAAGATAGCTGGAGAAGGTGACATTTGAGAGGCTGTACAGGAAAAAATATTAAACCCTAGAATTAGGTAGTTTAGTTTCCATGATGAAAACTGGGTTGTTGGTCTAACATAAAAATAGATATCCTTTAAAAAGATTATTTTTCTAATTTACATTTTAAGATAAGCTTTACAAAGATATACAATTTAGATCATATTTAGTATTACATTTTGTTAAAAATAATAAAATTGCACAAATCAAAATTGGGTTAAAAACTCTAGAAGAAATGGTCCATTTAGACACATCTAATGTCATTCTTTTAGTGTAGATCATGCAGATATTTATTCCATAATAAGATACTATCTAGTTTCTGTTTATATCACCACTCTTAAAAACAATATAAATCATTTACTTATTGTATTAAGAAGAGAAATAACAAACACGTATCCATAGGCTGAGAAGCTAGAAGTCTAGTGCATCAGATTGTCTTTGGGAAGCACCGTCACTTAATTTATCTCCAATATTATAATCAGGTATCTATGGCAACAGCTGTATCTTGGTGCTCAATTAGACTATCATTTATTCAGTGATATGACCACAAGTGAAAAAGTGAAAGAGGTAACACGGCCTCCTATGGCACAAACTGAAAACATGTCCTACCTAATGAGGTCATTTGACACGAGTGAGGTACAGACCAAGGAGGCACCGGCGCTGAGAGCACCTGGGCTGGGCCTCACTGCAGGTGCCAAGAGGGCGGCTAACTCACCAGGCAAACCATGGTGTCCAGAGAGCATGGCAGGTCAATAACACAGACTAGTAAGACTGTCAGTGTGGGAAGTCTGGTGGCCTCTGAGGTCCTGGAGGTGTCCTTATGAGCTTGTAGAGGTTTGGTTGTGGGATTGAAAGAGCAAGTGGGCATGTGCCCCCTGGAGTGGATTAGCAAGTAGAAGGACGGCAGCTTCTGTGTGGAGGGCAGACTGGGAAGAGTGAGAAACAGCGCTGGGGACGCCCAGGCACAGGAATGCAGAGCCAGGTACAAGGTAAGGATGTCATTTAGAATAGGGACAAAAGATAAAACCTGGGCCAGCTCCCAGTGTAGACCAGAGCTCTTTCCACTCCTCCTGCCTCACATTGAAAGAGGGCCCTGGGCCTGAGTAGCCCCGGCTGTGTGGAGAGATTTGGCAGCTGGAAGTAGATGTCCCTCCTGATTTGACACTATGACACATCAGCACTTGTACAGAAAATAGAGAGGTTTTATAGCCCATTATGCACAACGGCCATCCTCAGGCTTGGTTTTAAATAAGTAGCAGTTTGAATGAGTGTAAGGGCCACCATCTCATAGCTTCTGATACCTTGTCTCTTATTTATTGCCTCTGCCTTCTCTCCTCTGAGAATTTTCAGTTATGCAGAAAAGGAGGTACTTTTATATCAAATTGATTTGGCATTATACACCTGCTGAAACAGACACTATATAGGGTTTTACTACATGGCAATGCATTTCTCTTTATTTATATCCAAAGAACCAGAAACATACACCCAAAGGAAACAATCAAAACATAGACACATACACACGTACATATTTGTACTCAGATGCAGGCATACACATGTGCACACGCACATATGCGGGAAAGCACATGGAAATAAGGGATTGCATTTCTCCATGAGAGAAGGTTACTTTAAAAAGCTTAAAAAATAAAGAGAAAAAGGTTGGGACATGCAGCAGTATGTACTGTCAGTAAGCCTGGGTTTGTAAGGCCTGAAAAATGTTCTGGAGAAAAACAGCTTTAAGTTAGATGCTAGAGGCCAGCTGGAAATAGGAAAAATATTTATAATAAAATTAACAGAAAATAGGCTTTGGACCAAGTGAAGATTATAGGCAAAGATGGATAACATCTCTTCCACAAGAATGGGAGTCCAAGCAGATGTTGAAACTGAGAGTAATTTTAGATAAAAGACTTGAAGACTCAGAAAAACATCCCCACCTAACCCCCTTACATAGTAGAATGTAACAATGGAGAGAAACACTTAGCTGGCTAATTGGTAAATGTCATTTCTGTAGTCTATAGGCCATCTATGATAATGGTTTCTTGATTTAATTAAATTCTTATATGTAAGTTAATTCCTCATAATAATTTGTTATTTTTTTAAAAAGTGTTAATTTTTTTAAAGTGTTAATTCAAAAAATATTTTCAGGAAAAAAATGAGATGTATCAGAAATACAATTTCTGAATAATATAAAATTTATCTATAATGTTTATGATTTAGGTTTAAAGGAAAAGGAAAACATGCAAATTTTACAAAGTCATATGAGCCAATTCAAAAGTAAAAGTTTATTGTTTTTCATTGATGATGTTTTAATGGGTTTGGGTCAGTAGAGAAGATCTTGCATTGTATTTGGGTTATAATCAAGCCTTTATATTGGAAAAAAAGAGTTCAAAGCATTCTCCTTTTTTTTTAAAATTTCAAAATACTAAGGGGTACAAATGCGTTTGTTACATGGATACCTTGTATAATGCTTAAGTCAGGGCTTTTGGTGTGTCCATCACCAGAATAGTGTTCATCTCACCCAACAAGTAAGTCTTCCTCCCACACCTGCCCTCCCAGCCTTCCCCCTTCTTAGTTTCCAATGACCTTTACATCTCTCTGTGCCTGTGTGTGCCCATCGTTCAGCTCCCACTTACCAGCGAGAACATACGGTAATCGGTTTTCCATTCCTGAGATACTTTACTTAGGATAATGGTCCCTAGTTCCATCCAAGTGACTGCAAATGATATTATTTCATTCCTTTTCTCTTTTCTTATCTAGAGTTTCTGAAACGATTTCTATACCTGTTCTAGGGCTAAAATGTATTTTTTAGTATTTCCAAATGACCAGAAGATGGCAGCGTTTCAGAATCTTCCACATCACTCCCTTCTCCGAGAGCAAACATTTCATCAATTATTCCCAAATCCAGTCCCCACTTACACCTTTCAATAACAGTGGGTTACCCCCAGATAACCAGATGAGCATGAAATTCAGTGTTTATGATGTTCAGCTTACTTGAGCAGCATATTTCCGTGGCCCTGGCTTCACTGTCCCTAGAACTTTGAAGTGAATTTGAACCAGTTAATCGTTCTTGGTTGCCTTATAGGAATTTACTAGAAACTCAAACAGCTCGCTCGCTGAGGGTCAGATAACTTCTCTACGTGTCCACCTACACTGTGACTCAGATTTTGGAAGAAAATCTTCCAAAAGATTTTTTGGAATCTTCTCTTCTTTACCGAGAGACCTGGGTTTGAGATCTGACTGCCGTTTTTTTGACCACAGACAAGTTAACTGAGCATTCTGTGTGGGAGCACTTATCTTTATAAGAAGCCCTTCGTGGCCTCCAAGATGTTTTCTAGTTTTGGGAGCCATAATCTAGTTATCTTTCAAGCACTCTTGCCAACATCAATAATGCTTTGAAGACTCCCCTACGTGGTTCATTCACACTGAGGCAAAGGTAACTGGAGAGCTTTATTATGCAAAATATGTTATTCGGTATAAAAAAATGGACAATAGAATAAAGACCAAACTCTCAAAGCAAAACCATGGAAAGTTTTGATTGTAAAAATATTACTCTTAGGAAAGTATTTCCATTGTGACAATTCTGATAAAAATAGCAATCAGGCTGCTAGGATCTTGGCTATGTGGTTTTGGGGAAAAAAACAAGATATCTGGCGCTTCCTAGAAACAAGGCTAGAGGAATTAACTTACCATAGGGCTGGTCTCTGTGGGAGGAGGAAGAAGAGAAGGTAAAAGGGGCCATCCGGAGAAATCAGTTTTCTTAGAAGGGCTTCACAGAAGGCCTAAACCATGCTTTCTGCTTCCCTCTTGTTGGCCATCCTATCTGCAAGGGATGCTGGAAATGTATTTTTTTTTATCCAGACACATTGCTGCCTCTAAGTCTTCTTGTTAGCAAGAATAAAGGGAAGAAAGATAGTGCCATACTGATTTCTGCAGGGGGTGGGAAGGGTGGCCTGCTAGAGATGGCTTTAGGGTCCGACAAGCATTAATATCATCTGAAGTCAGATGAGTAGTGACCCTGGGGTTCTGGATCCTGGATCTATTCAATGCATGATCCAACCTAGGCTGCAAAATAAAATAGATAGCTCATAAGAACTCAGTAGATCATCAGAGTGCCCAAAAAGTGGGCTGGGCTTTTGGGTGTCAAAGATTAACAGTGGGCATTTAGTTAAAGCAGTGAAAACAGATTTTTTTCCAGAAACTACTGACAGTAGGGGAGAGAGCTGAGCTCCAGTCTGATTTGTGCAGAGGTGATTTGGGCATCTTAAAGAGAGAATGAGGGAGAGTGGAGAGCAAGAGCTCAGCAGAGTCAGAGCCGCAGAAAAATTACAAAGGGTTATTCCACGCAAGTGCCATTAGGCCAGCTGTGTTTGTGAGCTGGCAATTATGCAAGTTAAGATTCCACCTCCCCACAGAGACTGGGAGACAGAGTCTGTAGCCTTCCAGATGATTGCATTTCAAAGGTCTGGCTCTCAGGTCCTTGAGAGAGGGAATTCTGAGTTGTAAAAGATACATATTCACAGTTGTAAGCCCCTGTTAGTAAATACTCCAATAAAGGACAGAGGCCTATGTCAGGTGTTGGCTCAAGCAAACAGTAAATGTTCCTAGCTTTCTCCGCAGTTTTTTTAATGGCAGAGGTGGGGGCTTTAAGGTCATCCTGGGGACACAGCCTTGTGCTGCTGGTGGCCATGCTAGAGTTTGGTCAAGTCTCCTAGTGCAAGGATTTGGACCGAGCCGTTATGTGTGGAGAGTTCTGGAATTCTCAGGGGCTGCAAGAATATTTTTAAATTAGGAAACCAGGGCAAAATCACAGTCCTAGGGAATAAGTAAGATTTAAAAGATGACTCACATCAGGAGCAAAGGGGAGCAGCATTGAGAAGGTAGACTGAGTTCAAATTTAGATTCTAACCTCTAGAGAGTATGGGATGCCTAAATTTTGCCTGCCTTGCTCCAGATGGGCTTGTTAGTTGGGTGGAACTGATCCTGCAGATTTTAACATCCAGGGACTGTGGTTGAGGAGGGCTAAGACTAATAAAAAATATTCCAATCAGATTTTCTGTAATCAAACACATAACATCTGAACAGATGTGTTCGGTGTTATTGACACTCAGAGTGAGGCAGTACTCAGCACCAAAGTCAAACAAGACTCAGCTTTTTCAAGCACAAGCTCCCACTGTGGTCCTTCCCTCTCCTCTCTTCAGTCTATATCCTTGCATCCCTATGTCACCTGGTCCTCCAGACTGCCTTCCAGTCTCAGGGCATAATGATCATCCCCCAAGGACCACCCAACAACTGTCCTCTTCCTGTCCCAGCCAAACTGCATCTAGTTGCTTTGAGAACCCAAAGACTGATCTCTCACTCTCTTTCCTGTACATTAGCAGTAGGACTTCTTTGCAAGCAGGTGAGTTGACATGGGAAAGCAGGCTCCACCGTGGTGAGCTCTTGCAGTGAATCAGAAAGGACTCCTTCTCAGTTCTTTCTCATTGTTCTCAGTGCACAGTCCACGAGATGGAAGCCATGAAGACGGTTTGCCAGAGTTTCCGGGAACATTTAGAGGAAGTTGAATAGCACCTTACGGGACAGCAGGCACTCTTTTCCAGGGACATGTCAGAGGAGGAAAGGTAATTATCTAAGGGAGCCATAAAAGTACCAGCTCACACACCTGGAGCAAGGAAGGTAATCAGGGCAGGACAGATGAGCACCCTGGAGCAGGGCTAATGAGATATCAGAGGCTTTTCCTTTGCTTTCATGGTCTTGTTCTTGCTTTCTCGGTGGGAGTCCGTGAGAGCCATTTGCTAGACAGGAACACTTATTCTTTAAGGCAGGGCTATTTGAGAAGGTCAGAAGAGGGGCAGTCAGGGGTGTTGCCAGAAGGATGTTAAAGAATAAATGTGAATGGAGCTCATGCAAATGCAAATGCTGGCAGTTCTTAGAGTTTTGAAAATCCACATTATTTTCACAGAGATTACAATGTGAACTCAAAGTAGATTAGTTGTCCATTGCCTGGGGCTAAGGGATGGGACCGGAATTTAACTGTAAAGGGGCCTAGGGTTCTTACTGGGGAGATGGAAGTGTTCTAACACTGGATAGTGGTGATCATACAACTTGGCGGTGAATTTATTAAAATTTGTTAAAATTCATTGAAATGTACTCTTAATATAAGTGACCTTTATGACATAAATTATACTACAATAGAATCATTTTAAGAAACAGACAACGTGTCCTAGTAATGTACCTATGTCTGCCACTGATACAAATAAAGGTGACATTCTCTTTTAATTTCAAAGGAAGAACCTATATTATAAGAGAGACAATGGAATATTGTACCTGGGGTGATTATTAAATGTGATTGTTTTCTATTATTTACCTGCAGGGAAGAGGCTGAGCAACTGCAGACTTTACGTGAGGCCTTGAGGCAGCAGGTGGCGGAACTGGAGTTTCAGTTAGGAGACCGGGCTCGGCAAATCAGAGAAGGGATTCTGCTGGTACGGGCGCTGGGGTGTGGAGTTTGGCTGCATCCAGCCCACCGTACGAAGGGCGCATTAAATGAGAAACCTAATTGTGCAATCATTTTAGGGTCTAGGGTTATGTGCCATCACCTTCGTTTTAAGTTACAGAGAAGTACTTTGGTTTGCTCAAGGCCACACAGCTAGCTGATGGTGATTCAGGGTTGGAATTCAGGTGTAATGCCATGCCAATCTTCCCTTGCCCCATAAATAAAAGAGAAGTACTACTAATTCATTTTGCGAATGAGTACAAGAATCACAGGTATGGTGAAGCTCATCTTTGGAGCCTACACCACAATCTGCTGCTGGCTTGAAGAGCCCATTCTAGAGAATTCAGTACCTCATAATGCCTTGTTCACAAGTCTGAGTTAGCTGGGTTTTTTGCAAATACGATATATTGTCTATTCTTTTTTGTTCTTGTTTTCCTTTTAGGAGCTGGAGCTTTTCACAGAAGAACCACATGAACACTATACATATCTCCATCAATAGAACTGGACAAAAGAAAAAAATGGCCAGACTCTATGTGCTAAAATCCACCCAGCCATGGCCCCTGGAGCTGTCTTTCCTCCCAATGATGGCCAGCAGGCTTTCTGCTCAGGTGGGACCCAGTTGGCTGCCTTCGTTCCACCCACCTTGGAGAGCAACACCAGGATGTCTCCTCCATCACCATGTCAGGTGGAGTTAGGTCCAGCTCCTTCACCAAATTGTCTTGTTGGAGAAAAGGATACAAATGTCTTCCTCTAGATACAAGCAGTTTGATGACCTATGTGCAAGCTGTAGCAAGGAAAAAATCTAAATTTCCCCCAAGGAGAGGGGTCTACCAACCTTTCATCAGCTATTTTTTTTTTTCGTATTCTACCCTATACTTAAACCTAGGAGGGACTTGGAATATTTTAATACTCATTCAATATAGAATAATAAAGCACCTTAGTATGTGCCAGGCACAGGGGATACGGTGGTGACCAAATAGTATACAGTCTCTTCCCTGCTGGAACTCAGCCTAGTGGGGGAGATAGAATATAAATACATATACACTTTCATAATTAAAAACAATGACCGTGCTTTGAAGGAAATAACAAGGTTTTATGAAAAAGAACAGAGCAGGGAGTCTGATAGAGCGGGTGTCAGGAGGAGAGACAAGAGAACAGGAAAAGAGTGTCCATGCCTCACAGGTACCAGTGTCCGAAAGCCTCGATCCAGTCAGCCAGTGGGAGTATCGGTGTGTGCCAGGAACTCTTACAGTGCTGAATACAACTGGGAACGAGACAGACAGAATCTCTACTCATAAACAGTTGAAAGAAGAGTAAAACAAAAAAACCAAAACCTAACAAACCACTAATTTCAATCCTCACAAGTGCCACAGAGAAGACACTGTGACGATACTGCAGAGGGTGACGTGGTGTGGAGATTGCACTACGTGAGTCCGGGCGGGGAAGGCCTCGCTACAGGAAGGCTGTTTGGGTAAGCGCTGCAGGTGAGGGAGAGGCAGCTGTGGGAGATGCCGGGAAAGAGCAGTACAGCAGGAGGAATGGAAGGTCATAGGCCCGGAGACACAGAAACAGCCGGTGCTGCCAAGTGGAGTGGAGGAGGGGAAGTCTGAGGGCTGGGCCGGGCTGGCTACATGACTCCATGCTAGGGCCAGGAGTCGAAGAGCCCGGGTTCTTTTTACAAGGGCAGTGGAAAGCCATTGTGGGTCTAAGCAGGGCTGTTACATGATGCCATTTACATTTCTCAGTCACGCTGGCTGCCCTGTGAAGAGCGCACCGCAGGGGCCAGCGTGGGGCCGAGCTCCAGGCTGCTGGGGTGATCCCCAGGCGTGGGAGGCCCCACCCCAGAGGAAATGCAGGAAAATGTGCACAGAGGCCAGAGGCACTGGGCCTCTGAGGAATGAGGACTAGATGAAGAATGGAATAGTCAGGAAAAACTACATGGAAAAGGAACGCCCGGAGGGAAGTCTATATAATTTGTATGAGAATATGGGCAGGCAGAGGCCCCTTCCTAGCAAAAAGCTGAGAGTATCTTCCTTTTGAAGCTGCCCACTACCAGAACAGCGCTCATGGCTGTTTTCCTTCTTCCTCCATCCTCTTGGGAGCTACGCTGTGGCAGTTGACCCAGCACATGCTGTGGTAGTTGACCGACCCTGAGGGAGTGATCCTCCTTGCCTTTGCGAAAGCCTTTGACGCAGGGGCCCTCCCACCCTTGGGACCATCCCGCCGTTTCCTCCATCGACTGCATGTCCTCCCAGTATGGCAATCCCCATTCTGTCCTGAATTCTCTTCTTTCGCTCTCCCCATTCCACCTCCATCTCTATACACATGAGCACTGCATCTACACCCCAATTCCCGGCTCCCTCCAGAGTCCCAGCCCAGCAGTTTCTACTGTCCACAAGACGTAGTCACCTGAAGGACTTGCCCACGAGTCCACTCAGTTTCTAAAACTGATCTGGCCATTGCCCCAGTCCCGCTCACCGGCCTGATACTCTCTCTGTCAGCGGCACGGCCTTTGTCCTTGCCGGCGGGCCACAGCCACGGTGGGCGACATCTCCCTGTCTCCACGCTGCTAGAGTCAGTTAGCTACCACGTCACTCCCGAGTTTACTGCCACAAGGAAGCTACCAGGAGTCCCCTCAACCAACACCTGGTGGCAGCACCACGCAGGGTCCTCCTAACTGCCTTACGCTCTCCCTCAGGCACCACATGGGCCGTAGTTCCCTGACCTCGGGTGAGTACTCTGGAAGCACTTTTAGAATTTCCCTGAGAATGAGAGAGAAATCCCAGGATTATACCTCCCAGAGTAGCCTTCCACCCAAAATAAAACTCCACGCCCTGGAATCACTGTGCCTCTCTCCTCGCCTCCCCCTGCCACGTCTCCCTTGGCCACATCCCCATTTTGACTCCTACATCACAGCTCAGCAGCCAGGCAAATTGACTCCTGATAAATTGCATTTGTTCCCCACCCCACCCCATCCCAGAATGCTTCCCTTTCTAAACTCCTCATGCTCTTTACTCTTCATCTGGGTCTGACTTTTAGCTTCCAGTTCTCCACGTAGACTTTGAGTTTGCCTGATGTTTCTACCTTGTTCCTTCCCCGTAACACCAAGTGAATGAAGAAGAATGCCCAGCTCTGGGCCCTCCCTGACCTGACAGCCATCTGCCTTACAAGTCTCATATCCTACTCTGTCCCCAAGAGAATCTTAAATCCTATTCCCCTAAACCAACTCAGACATTCCTGCTCTGTTTCCTCTGCTGATAATACACATGAAGTATCTCTCCAGAAATCCTGGGTCAGACTCCATCTCCTGCACAGGCTTTCTCTGATGAACTCTGGCTCTAGGGGTCCCTATTTTTTGTAACTCCTATATCATCCAAATGCATCTTTATTAGGACAGTTCTAACCTATGCCTTGTGTTACCATTATCTGTTCAGGCTGTATCTTCTCCACCAAACTTAAAGCTCCTTGAGGGCTGTGTAGCACTCTTTACCCTTGGATTTAAAAGAGATTTTCAGGATGAAAGCACGGGCTCCCTCCTTTACCATGTGTGACCTTGGGCACCTGCTCTCTTTACCCTGATTTCTTCCTTTGTAAAATAGGGATAAGAAAAACAAATTGACTATTTTCAAAAAAAGTCCAGGGTTATTGGACAGAATAAATAGAGTAAATCCTGTGCACTGTTTAATTCAGTGCCCATCTCGTGTAAGTGTTCAGTGTGTGTTGGCTATTATTACAAGTGCACATACCAGAACTCAATAAATGCAAGCTGTAATGATCTTCCTTCTGTTGAAAAGTACTCTGTTAGCAAAGTACTTTATGCACAAAGAATATTAACAAATTCTTGATGAATGAATGAGATGGGAATAAACTAGCAGTCTCGGGAAACAGTGAAGAGAATGATCTGACTGTGGCAGAAGCACTATTTTAGGTTGTAGTAGGAGCTAAGTTTAGATGTTAAAAGGGGGTTCATTTATGGATGGATTTGGCAATCAGGCAAATGACTTCAGATATGGTGAAGGAGGAAAAAGAGACTAATTTCTGCCAAAGGATAGTATATGGAATCCCCAAAGATCTCCAAACATTCAATGGTATTTCCTAGTTTACTTTCCTAACTCTCCAACAAACAGCACAAAAAGGGAACGAAAATGAAGAGAGACTATCCTGTCCCACCCAGAAGCTTTGCTGTCTTCATCAGCATGATCAACTGATTGCTGATGCTGCTTCCAAATACCATCCCCATCTCAGGCCTTCGGACTCAGATTAGATTACACCACTAGATTTCTTGTTTTGTACAATAAATCTCCTGACATACACAGTGCTAAGATAGTGAAAGAGTGACCTACAAATGTTCACACTGAGTCCTGTAGTTTATTATTAATAAGAAGCAACTGAGCTCTGGGGTTAAAGCCAGGGTTGGGGGCTTAAATCCAACTCCACTACTTATTATTTATGTTGGATAAACTATTTAGCCTCCCTAAGCTTCAGTGTCATTATCTGTAAGTTTACAGAGTTAATGCAGTCCAGCCCTTTAGAGCAAGCCTGGAACATGGTTAGGGCTCAGTAAATAGTAGTGTTGTTAATTAGTATGATGGTGATAATAACAAGAGTAGATGCAGTTTACGGAATATCTACCTACAGGCAAGGTAGTGGGCTAAGCACTTTTTGTGCATTATCACTCATCTTCACAACAATCCTGAGAGGTAGGAATTAATCCACACATGCGCATGCACACACACACACACTCACTCAAAAAGACTAGATCGTCTAAGTTCTGGCAACGAGTAAAGGATTGAGTTGACTTTCTGATTTCCTGATTTGTTAAACCGAAGGCTCATCATTATGGCTCTGCCAAGCCTTGGGGCTTATGTGGAGCCCACTGATAGCCCAAATCAACCAGAATAGCCCTGCTATGTCTGCATCAAACATTGGGCATTAGCAGAGGTTTTTCTCCTAAGTAAAAGATCTCATTGCTATAGATAGGCTTGAAAAACACTGCACTGTGCTGATCACATCTGACTCTTGTGGTCACATATAGGTTCTGAGTCACTTTCATACAAGGAGATGACTTCCACCACGTAGGAATCCTCCTGAACCTACCACCCCAGCAACCCCTGGCTCACCACCACTTGCCCCACTGCCAAGAATAATGGCAAGACTCCCTCTGCAGTCCCCGAATGATTATCTGGGGAATCTTACTGTTCTATCATCAAGTCCCAAGTCCCTGTATTGTCTTTTTTCTCTTATATGTTGACCATATTCAAGTTGACTGTATTCAGGAAAATCCAGACCACATATTTGAAAATAGAGGGTATTGTAGTAACAAATATTAGCAGAAAGTTAACTTAGCAAATCTTTTAATTATGAAGCCAAACTCAGGGTCAGGGTCATTTCATATAAATGAAAAAGAAGAAAAAAATGGAATTGAACTACCTGATTAGTTTCAAATTTAGATGCTATCCAGGGAATAATTTGGCCTCTTCTACATCAAAATACAAGTGTTCTTTCTTATAACAATTTCATTTCATCCAGATTCCATTTCAGTATTCAAAACCAAAAGCTTTGAATAGAGAGGACTGATTTAAGAAACAATACTTGGAAACTCAAGTCACATCTTTTCCTTGGTTTCTTTATGCATAAGTGAAGACCCAAGTTGCATCGCGGAGACAAAAAGATAAAACCTTGAAAGTTGCTCTGAACCATAGTGTATGAGTCAGCCATGCACATTTTGTGTAAGGAAATTCATTTTTTAGCCCTCAGAAAAACATTGCTCAGAAAAGTGTCCCATTAGATTTTGTCTATTTAACAGATATTCTCTTATATGTGGATTTATGTCTGCAGAGCTGGAGCCTTTTTTTTCTTCAAAAGGAAATAATTCTGCTAAAGATGAAAAAAGAAAATTAAAAGACACTTTCTAATGACATGAGAATCTGGTCTATTGTGATTATTTTTTCTTTGTTGAGAAAGTAATTAGTTTCCACGGTGTAACACAAGTCAAATAAAATAGAACATTTGTAGAGAAGTTAAAGGATAAAAGTAGTTTCCCTTTGAGAAGAAAAAGTTTCAGAGTATTTTCACATAGAATGCGGAGCTGCACATCTAATTTCAAATAGTAATTTAGACAACAAATAGCAGCCATGATTTGCAAGGAATATAGGTTATTAAAAATGATGTCAAATTGTCTTTTGTAAAAATTGAAAGAATATGTACATAATGGGTGAGGTGCGCACCACCCGTGGGTTGGACACGCTTGAAGCTCTGGCACGGTGGGGTGGGGGAGGGGTGGCAGGGGCAATATATGTATCCCTAACAATACTTGTACCCCCATAATAAGAGGAAATTAAAAAAAAGTCCCATAAAAAAATTGAAAGAATAAGAACAGAAGCCAAAATGTGGATGGTACCCTTTCTCTAATCAAAATTGAGCCTCTAATAGTCTCATTTTAAAACAGTAACAGACCAGAGGTTGGCATGCGATGTTCCCTCTCTGATCTGTCCCCAATTGAGTAAAGAAAGAACTCTTCACATCAAGAATGATTTCAAGTCATAAGAATCAAATTGAAAAATTTTCCTTTTTGGGTCCTTTAGGAACCCAAAGCCACCCAACGCTGGTAATCCCCTCCAGCACTCAGAGCCAATCCTTCTCCTGTTCATTCACCAAGAAAATGGAAGTGAAAGAAAACACATCCTAAATGGACCAGTACTGGCTTCATTCCCAAGATCAGTCAACAATTGCTTACTTGCTAGTGGCATTGTACCAGAGTCACAGGACATCTATACTTTTCTTTTTAAAAATTTAAAGTATTTAGGAATATTTTATAACTATGCAGTTGATAAGATTTAAGAAATATAATAGATGTCCAGCATTTTCTCTCCCCAAAAGCAAGTGTTTATATGTATTTTTAAAGGTGATTTTATCTACTTTGGATCTATATTATTCTGTGGACATGGATAGGCATTTGTCAAAAGCATTGCTTTGTTAGCAATTCCTATGAATAAAATAAAATAATGTACCACTACTTTGTATTACCCACTGACATAATTAAGCTGTTGAATCTTGTGAACTTCACTTTGTTTGATGAGAACATTAACACTGATGGGCTGGAGGGGAAGATTTCCTGCTCTGGTCAGCAACATCGCTCTCATTCCTGCCCAGTCTCATCACTTACCTGCCTGTCCCACAGGGCCCCAAGACCCACCAACCCCTGAGCTTCTTCCTCCCCATGGGGGCCCAAGAGCCAGGTAGTACAAGGAATAGCCAGGTTATTTGTTTAGTACTTGGTCACTATATGTGTCTACTTTTGTATTTTATTTTAGAAAAGAATTTCCTACTCCCCATTTAAGCTGAATAAATGTAGAGCCATGGGTCATACATTTGCTTTCTCTGAAAACTCCTTATTAAAACAGAAATGTTTTTTGAAATTTAGAAGGTTTCCTTTCCTGTAGTTTAGTGACCTGCTTTCTGAAAAGCTAGCGGTTGCAAGAATACTTTGCATAGCCTTTTGCAAAACATTCAAGTCATTTAGAACTATGGCAGAAACTTCCAACTCTATCTTATGCACCTCTACAACTTTCATAACATCTGATAACAGTACCTTACTCATAGTCACTTCCCTATAAATGCTTATTGAAATAAAGAAAACTGCTTTTATTTGTATAAAACAATGTTTTGGTATTTCTCTTCATTAATGATCAATCTAAACATATATCTATGTAAAACCATTGTCTACTATATCATATAACATTCCCTTTATAAAGACACACTACCAAGAAAGGCTAGAATATTCTGGAATAACTGACTTTATTCTGAAAATTGATTGTGTCCTTCTTCCTTTTTTTTTTCTTTGTGTGTGTGTGTACGTGTCTGTTTTAGTTTGGTTAAAGAAATCAGAAAAGATTTTGCAGCCCACCTCTGCCTACTGTACATAAAAAGAGAAGACAATTTTTGAACAATTATTATTTCTGACTTTATCTTTTTTTCCGACTGTTATTTTCCCATTCTTCTGATCTCTTCATTTTTTTGTATCATAGTGTCTTTCATTTGTTTTCTGTAAACCACCTCAAATCTCTTGGATGGGACATTATATAAGCCAATTAATAAGTATATACATATTTGTTTAAATATGAAAATACATATCCAGAGAAAGTAACCAGCAGTAATACCATTAGAAAGCCAATCAAGCAATAAATATATATTGTGTTCCAATTACAAACAAAACACTTAGAAATGATGTCGGTGATAAAAAGAAATGTGATGAAGTACCTGGTTGCAAAGGGATTAGATGTGTTTAAGGAAGTGTAGATAAGCTCAAGAAAAGATAATAACAAGAAAAGCAAGAAATAAAATTCGTACTACAAGAGAGGTATGTGATTGTCAAATAAGTCTGTATCAACCCATTTTCCACATTCAGAATCACATTAATGAATACAATAGTCCTGTGGCTATTTTGAGCATCCCAATAGCCCAGCATATGTTATACATATAAAACAATGTCCATGAGAAGGCGTGTTTCTTCCTAGGACACGCTATGCTATTATACCCAAGATATAATGAAGAAACTATTAAAACTTTGCAAACCTATTGACTTCTACCTCCTCCTGTTGATTCACCCAAGAGTTATTGACCCCACAGAGAGGGAAAGTCTTTGGAAGAAAACGATTTGAGAATCTTGCTGTTTCTCTTGCTTTTTCTAAGTAAAAGTCAGAACTTTAGAAAATCAAGGATATAATGGCTGACTCTTGAGATGATATTAGTAAGTCAAATGAGAAGTGTAGATCTTGACTTGACATCTAGAAATGATGCTTTCTATTTCCCATTTTCCTTCACAGTGAAAGGCCTGGAATAATAGCATATCTGTTCATCATTTCTTTATTTCCCATTTGCTTATCAACCTGATACAGCTTCTCTTCTACCTCTGCCTTTTCACCAAAACTGATCTGGAAAATTGGCCAGTGACCTCCTAACTGTAAAACCTATCAAATTGCTTCTATCTTTATTTGATTCATGTACAACAGTGTAGCACAGTATTTAAAAGCTGGGTATAGAAAGTTCAACCTTATCTCTTAAAAATTGTACTAAATTGGGTAAACTACTCAATCATTCTGAGTCTATAGTTCTTCATATATGTAAAAAAAGAAAAGAAAAATCAAAACCTGATTGTGCTAATATCTATCTTATAGGATTGTTTTTATGTTTTTTCAACTATGTAAAAATTTTTTTTAAAAAAACCCACAAAACAAAAACAAAAACCTTGATTGTGCTAGTACTCACCTTATAGGATTGTTTTGGTGATTGGATAAAATGACAGCTCCTAAAAGGCCCTGGCAGGAAATCGTGCCAAGTATTCCTACTTAATGTTATTAGTCCTGTTTGCATAATTTGAAACTGTTGACCATACTCTTCTTAGATATTTTCCCTTTTGTCCATGTTACAACACTATCTTCAGGTCTTCTCCTCCCTCGCTCTTGCAACCTTCTTCATCTACTCCATTAATTCCTTTCCCTCTGACTATAATACTTTCTACATGTTGATATTCCGAAAAGTTCTCTCCTTGAATCTATTCTTTTCTCATTTTTCCTGAGCAATTCTATTTCCTCCTTTGATTCTCCAAATGCAGATAGCTCACACATTCATATATCTAATGCAGACCTCTGTTCTCTCTTCCAGCTGGCTATCAGAGTCATCATTTTCCTCTTTAAGCCAGATCTATGTGGCCTGTGTCACCTGTATCAGGTAAAGAGACCAACTATCTTCTTTGTTTTTGTAAGGTGCCAGTCCTTCCAGAACCCTGGAGAGCTGGAAAAGTGATATTGTTCAAGGACACCTGAGCATCGGCTCTATTTATTTACCCTGGAAGGGGATGTGGCCTTGCTGATGCTGATTTTTAGTAAGGACCGGAAGAGCCCAATATCTGCCAAAATTTCTTTAAATGAACATGCAGAGATTTTAGTAAAGGTTATTCCAAAGTGATGAGATTAGCCCTGAGTAGGAAAAAAATTGAAATGTAGCAGAAATCTGGCTGACTGTCAGATCTGGAAGACTACTCTCCATGGACAGAATCACCTCTACCTGCATGTCCCACCAAGAAGTTAGGTACCTTAAAAAAAAAAAAAAAACACAACTCAATAGTCTGTATTTGTTCCCACCCTGTGTATATACTCCACTTCCAATAAGTTTCTGGAACCTTAGCCAATTAGGAACTCATGGTGTCTTTGTGTCTGAGTGTGTGTGTGTGTTGTCTGAAAGTATGTGTGTATGTGGTGTCTGTGTGTACCGTCTATAGAGGTGTGACTCTGTGTGACTTTATGCATGTACGTATTTTTGGTTTTGTCTTGTAAATCTGTAAATCACCTAAAATGCTACAGTTACTTTATCCAGAATCCTATGAGTCATCCTTGAATCCTTCCACATTCAGTGTGAAAATCATGTAGAACCCTCAATTCACTTCCCATTCCTACTGCTAGTGCCTTGGTTCTGCCCCTTTCGTCTCTACCCTGGACGATTGCAAAATTACTCTAAGTGACTTCATTTCTCAAACATTTATCCCTCTAATCCATACTTACACCAGAACAACCAAAACTCTGATTGTGCTATTCTCTAATTTAAAAATCTTCAATGCATTCTTATTACATGCAAAATACAGTCCAAACTCTTTTTTGTTGTCCTACAAAGTTCCACCACCCCACCTCTATCTGGCTTTATCCCATCCAAGTTCCTCTTCACAGTATGCTGACCATAACAGCTGTGCCACCTCAATCTTCTATTTAGAATTCAGAACCTATTCCTGCTGCTGCCAGAAATTACCCTCACCTGGAGAACTGCTTTGCTCAAGGTCATGTCTCCTTTCTCAGGGTAACCTGCAGCCAATGACTGGCTGTTTTGGGGGTATGTAGCCCATACCCCCATCTCAACTGGGGACACCTCTCAAGGTTCATCCCAGCTTCAGAGCTCCCCCTGGAGTCACCAGAGACCTTTCTCATGACTGCAGTCTAATTTTTTCCTCTGCCCAATCCTGCTTTCTTCTCTTCTCTCACAGATATGAATCACAAGAGCATTCCCCAATAAACTCTAAACCTCCATCTCAGAATCTGCTTCCTTGGAAACCTAGCCTGTGACACTGTTTTAGTTTGAATTTTCTCAGAAGCAGACCCTGAAACAAAGATACAAATTCAAGTCCTTTATTTGAGAAGTGATCCTGAAAACACTGGTAAGGTAGTGAGGATGCAGGAGAGGGAAGGGATAAAAACCAGCAACTTACACATTATCAAGCAAGTTACAACAGTGGGCAACCAGAGCTTAATTCCACTGCAGCAGTCTGAGGCCGAGTGGAGAACAGGCTTCAGAGTATCCTGTCCAAGGGGTGTCAGAACTGGAGGATGTATTCAACTCCTGTCACTCATCAGTTGAGAGCTGCTCCAGGAGCACTTATTTCCCAGTATAATCAAATTGCTCTGTGTGCAGGAGGAGCTGGAGCTGGCACTCAATCAATCAATGCATTTTAGTGATTGGCAGTTGGATTGTAGTGCAAAAAAATATGTGTGCTACAATAACCAAACAACTTAAAGTTGCACAAATGTGCCTAGAAACCATTGCAAATTGTGTCCATGTTTCTCCCTGATACTAGAGTGCCTACTTTATTTACTATACTACCTCTTGCAACCATTGGGATACACGTTTGAAGACTCAAATCAAACACAATCTCCTCTTGAAACTATATCTTTTTACCTTAAGAGAGTGAGAACTACCTCCTCCTTTGTGCCTTTAGGGTACCCTGTATGGACTCCTACCTTAACACAAAAGTCTACATGGCATTTAATTGCTCACATTTCCACCTTACCCTGGTTGTCAGAGTAAGTTTCTTAAAAGAAGAGGCTAAGTTGTCTTTCTTGTATCACTTGTACCTGACACTATATCTAGAAAATGGTAAGAGCATACGGTGAAAAACACATTTTATGATTCCATACCTGGTCCCCAGGACTAAAATCCTGAATGATATTTTCATGTGTTATGAAAATCTGGGTTAAGACTATGCTTTCAGAGATCGTTTCCATAGTTCTTTAGTAGCGAAGTTTTTCTGAGGGTGTAGAGCACTGGAAACCACGAGGAGGAGGCACAGCATTCTCTCCTGAGCTTGAAGTGGCTCTTGGTGTTGCTTTGCTGCAACTGCCATTTGCTATTAATGATCATTCTTCTGTCCTTATTTGGGAAAGCAAGGAGAGGAGATGATCTGAGTGATTTCTCAAAAAAAGGAAAAAAAATAAAAGAAAATCTGAGTTTACAGTTCTTTTCTTTCAATGCTTTAAAACTATTATTCCACGGTTTTTTGGATTCCATAGTTTCTAATGAAATCTGTGATCTTTCAAGTCATGGATCCCTTATATATCAAATCCTATTTTTCTCTGGCTTTTTGTAAGCTTTTTGTTTGTATTATTTTCTGCTCTTTGATTATGATGAGTCAGAACATGGTTCTCTTTGAGTTTATCCTCGTTCGAATTTGCTGAACTTCTTTCATCTGTTAAATATATATATCCTTTACTAAATTTGGGAAATTCTCACCATTATTTCTTCAACTATATTTCTGCACAAAGTTCTTTCTCCTCTCCTTCAGGACTACAATAACACTGACATAAGCACTTTTGATATTGATATTTTGAGGCTCTGTTCATTTTTTTTTTCTATATTTTTTTTTAGTTGGCCAATTAATTTCTTTCTATTTTTATTAGAGACAGGGTCTCGCTCTTGCTCAGGCTGGTCTCGAACTCCTGACCTTGAGCGATCCGCCAGCCTCGGCCTCCCAGAGAGCTAGGATTACAGGCGTGAGCCACCACGCCCGGCCTGAGGCTCTGTTCATTTTTTATCAAACATTTTCCCCTCTGTGTTTTCCATATTGAATAACTTTGATTGACCTAACTTCAAGTTCATTGAGTCTTTCCCTTGTCACCTTCATTTTGATGTCCTCCAGTGGACTTTTTATTTCTCTTATTGTATCTTTCAGTTCTAAAATTTCCATTTTGTTCTTTGGTATACCTTCTATTTCTTTGTTCATAATGCCTATCTTTCCATTCAAGAGTGTTCACCCTTACTTCATGGATCATCATTATGAAAGATGCTTTAAAGTCTTTCTGATATTTCCCATATCTGACTCATCTTGGAGTTTGCATCTGTTGATTGTTTTTTCCCTTGAAAGATGTTAAGACTTTCCTGGTCCTTTGTATGTTGAGTAATTTTGGATTGTATCTTGGACATTTTGATATGCTATGAGACTCTAGGTTTTGTTAAAAATTTTCTGGAGAATGTTGATTTTTGTTTGCTTGTTTTCTTTAATGAGCAATCAACTTGGTCAGTTTCAGACCGTAGTCTTGACTCACCTGCACACTGTGGTTCCAGAGTCAATTTACTTTTCACAGCATTTCTTTATTATCTGTCTTACATTGTGCTTGTACCACTCAGGAGTCAGTCTGGGACCTGGGTGATGGTCTACACTGTAGTTCAGTTTTCAAAGCCTTTGCTGTCTTACTTCTGATCACTATGCATAGACAGCTAAGCATTGAGCATAAGATATTAATATTATACACAGACTAAAAAGATTCTTTCCTCCAGTTACCTCTTCTCTATGGATCTTCCAAGCTCTCTGACTTCCATGGGCTCCTTTTCCCAGCTCTGGCTAGAAAACTGTGCTGTTAATTTCCCTGCACTGTCATTAACTTCCTGCAACTGGGTCTACCTTAGGGCAAAGTGGCAAGGGGAAAGAATCTCCAGAGTCTCTGCTGCTCTAGCTGCCACCCCTGAGTCCACATCCACTGGTGCTGCTACTGCCACTCCTGGGAAAGCCACTTTGTTATGGGACATGTCTGCAGTGGGGCTGGGAGAAGTAAAAGATTTCTGCTTCCCAGGGGCTCCTTTCCCACTCCTTTCACCCAAGAGACAGAGTTTTTCTAGAAACTCTCTGTTAGCACCTCTTGCACAGCTTTAAGATTCGGGCTGCTCTAGAATCTATGCCGGGACATATGGGAGGGGGAAAAATCAGGAATTCATTTCCATAGGTGTTTTTCTTTGAGTTTTTTATTCTTTTCCTCAGTTGACCTGCTATTATTTGCTTTTCAGCATCCTCAGATAGTTGCTCCATATATTCTGTTCAGGACTGCTAGGTGTAATTAGTGAAAAAGATAGGGTAACATGTACTTTCTCCCTCTTAACTAGAACTGAAATTTACCAACCCAGTTGTTTTAAATATTCTCTTATTATAGTTAAAAATGCTAACACTTGTTTACCATGTGCTAAATACTGTGTGGATCTCTTTATATGCATGATTTACATACCATATTTGGGAAAATTTCAATATTTATTCAAATATATTTCTGCATGAATTTTTTTCTCCTCTGTGTCCAGGACTAATATAAGAACTTTTGATATTGTCTCACAGTTCTTTAAGGCTCTGTTCATTTTTTTATGAAAATTTTTAAGAACAACAAACATTTGAGGAAATATTTTTGTCCTCATTTTAAAGATGAGAAAACAGGGACTTAAGTGAATTGGGGGTTAAGTGAATTGCTCAGTGTCACGCACTAGAAAACTAGGTATGGTCCTAGGTTGGTCTGATTCCAGAACCAAACCTTGCATTATGGTACAATACGGCTATGACCAGCTCTGTCCTGCAGCCTGGATTGGGTCAGAGCTGCAGACGTTCTGATGGCAGGTAAGGATCAGGCGGTAGTTTTCTCTGAAACCTACATTTTCCTAGCTTTCAGCATTGATTAGGTCAGGTTGAAAGATGTGTTTATGCACAAGGCAGGTTGAGATTTAATATTGCTTTGTGTTGGTTATTGGGCAGGTGTTTGTTTAAAGGAAGTGGAAACAGGTGTGTGGGCCCTGATTCAATTACATGATGGAGGGGGACACACTGATCCATGGCCGTTTTCAAGGAGAGATGCTGATTGTGCTAATTAATCAATTGTCTGTCAGAACAAAACAGAACATAATAGAAAATGATGTTCCAGTTGCCATAGGTAGGGAATACAGACGCATGTATCTGGCTCTCCCAGCAACCAGACACAACTGTTTATGATGACAACAATTAAGATGCAGTACCTGAATCTCCAGGGTTACCATGTCTGAGATGGTTAGAAGGAGAGGTGTTTTATAAACTCTTGCCAACAGCATGGGACCTCATCCAACAGGAATAGCCTCTCAGAGGAACATTTCCCTTCAAAGAGATTAATTCAGTCTTTTTAGATTGAGAGGAGATTCCTGAGATGTGGCTGGAAGGGACATTTTCCTTTCTGTGTCTTGGAACTCTCTGTCTACCTTACACAACCAAGATGGTTATGCTCATAATGGAGTAACATAATAATATTTAATTCATTCTTTCATTTATCCACTTGCCACTCAACAGCCAGAGTGGCCTTTTAAAAACATAAATCAGGTACATCAGCCACCTGCTTAAGAGTCACCAATGGCTTTTCAGTACAGTTAAAATTAAATCCCAACTCCTTACCAAGATCTGCAAAGATCTACATGAACCTGACCTTGCATAGCTGTCTGACCTTATTGCATACCACTCTCTTCCTTTCTCACTATGATCCAACTTCATTGGTCTTCTTGCTGTTTCCTGAACACATTAAGCTCATTCTCATCTCATGGCTTTTCCCTTGCTGTTCTCTCTTTGCATTTGCTTTTCTTCTTAGAGATTCATATGGCTGTTACCTTCTCATTCAGATTTCTGTTCAAATGTCACCTCTTCAAAAAGACTTCCTTGACAACTCTATCGAAAATAAGGGTTCTTCTTATACACATCTCTGCATAGTCTCTATCCACTTACTCTATTTTGTTTTCTTCATACCATGTGTTATCTGGATTTTTATTTCTTTGTTTACTTGTTTAGAAGCTGTCTCCGCTACTAGAATGTAAGCTTCATGAAGGAAAAATGTCTTTATTTTCTTTGCACAGTTTATCTCCAGGCCTAAAACAACAGTAAGCTCATGAAAGGATTTGGTGAAGAGAATTAATCAACATATTAATTAATCAATCAATATATCAACACTAATAAACATTCTCTATACATAAACAAGACACAGTCTAATTCAACAAAAAATTTTTAGTTTGGGAAGGAAAACACATATAGCTAACAATCTGTCCATGTTACTTCTTTGTTAATACCTTTCAAAAACGCTCCGTCAGACAACAGGGCTCCTGAGCCTGAGATCATCATTTTCACAAGTCAGTGGAGAAGTTGAGAAAAAAATATATTAGGACAACATGGCAAGTCTTTAATAAGTGGCAGTGTTGTTCCTCTTGCTTCAGGGTTACATCTGGTAAATTAGAGGAGTTGTCTCAAGTTGGTTGCTGTGTTAGTCTGTTTTGCATTGCTATAAAGGAATACCTAAGACTGGGTAATTTAGACAGAGAAGAGGTTTCACCTGGCGTCATGCTTTGCACACTGTACAAGAAGCATGGTGCCAGCATCTGCTTCTGGTGAGGGCTTCTGAGAGCTTCCAACCAGGGCAGAAGGCAAAGGAGGAGCAGGTATGTCGCATGGTGAGAAAGAGCAAGAGAAAGAGGAGGTGGTGCCAGACTCTTTTTTTTATATGCAAACTATTTATTCAACTATTATATTTAAAATTTACTCTTCAAAGAAGCCACAAAAATTGTAGCATTCTGAAATTTCAGGTAAAACTCTTGAAGAGTAGAGTTCTTATTGTTTTATTTCTTTTTTAGTCAGCTTGTATCAAGTTTAGCAGCAAAAGGATACTTCTTTAGAGACTTTTAGTTGATTTAGACTCAGTTTCTTTTTTT
>VBSM01002217.1:20144913-20193341 GCA_008086735.1 Cheirogaleus medius | reverse complement strand
TCTGCTAGTATGATGTAGAGCATCCACAGTGGTTTTATTGTATTCTGCAATCTGTTTGGTCACATTTTTCATAATTGGTCAGTGATCACTCTCTTGACTCTTGGTTGCTATGAATTCTTTCATCACAAAATTATTTTGCTCATGGTGTTGCAAACAGCTCTCCTGTGAACTAACAAAGCGACAACTCACTCACTGTCACCACAAGCCATTCATGAAGGATCTGCCCCCATGACCCAAACACCTCCCACTCAGCCCCACCTCCAACACTGGGGATGTAATTTCAACATGAGATTTGGATGGGCCAAACATCCAAACCGTATCATATGCACTATCACATAACTGACTCTAAAATGTGTAATTCACCTCTAAGATTTCCCCTCCACTCTAGGCTCCTGCTTGCTTCACCAGCACACAGAACTCACTGTCTGAAAACCTCCCCCAACTTGTTGCAATGTTGTGTCCTCACAAGGGCTTGCTTTGAAGCAGGATTCAGTATGGATAGGTGTTTTAGTTTTTCAGGCCATTCCCTCTGTTACGATACCTTACTATTCAAAAAAGAAAAGTCTATTAATAATGAAAAGTTTAAGCTACTTTATATAATTAATATATATAAATGGAGTCTTATCCCAACTTAGCATCTAAATCCACTTTTTACTTCAAAGAGCACTGTCGAGGTAAAATATAGGCCACTTTATGTGCCTATGACAATTTTTTCCACACTAATTTCCTAGTTTATAGCAGCAACCAAATGAATTTCCTACATCACGAACTACCTTTTCAGTGCTATATTTGGAAAAGGAACAATAAGGCATCTGTAGACAAACAGAATTTGTGCTAGACTCCTCTCCTTGCCTAAGGGGTTATTTCCTTTGTGCAAACTAAAGTGGGTGGCAAAGAATAGGCAGGCTTTGTTAGACCATTACTCATGTAGTGAGATTTGAGGTCGGCTATTCAACACAACTTTCAATGGGCACTTTCCCCAGGGCTAAATTGCTGCCTACAGACATTTTGATCATCAAATTTAATTTAAAAAGAAAAGAAGACAAAGTACTTCTTATTTTCTCTAACCCCCACCTTTTTGAGTTTGCAAGTTTATGTGATAGAGGAGGTTTGCACAGCAGGGAACAGTGCTTAACCTTGGAAAGTCTGACTCTCTTCTGGGACTCCGGCAACTGTCATTCCATCCCGTAACAGGTCCCAAGGTATCTCTCCAGGTGACCCAGATATTTCTATGTCAGGAGCCAATCAACCTTGAAAGTATGAGTGATTTGATGCCTTGTCTTTCAGTTATGCCCAAACATTCATCTACAAGGCTGAGTATCCCTCATCAGGAATGTGTGGGATCAGGAGTATTTCAGGTTTTGGAAAATTTACATAATACCAGTTGAGTATCCCCAATGTGAAAATCCAAATCCAAAAATGCTCCAGTGAGCATTTCCTTTGATCATGTTGTTAGCACTCAAAACGTTTTAGATTTTGGAGCATTTCGGATTTCAGATTAGGGAGGCTCACCCTGTTACCACATGCCCACTTCTCCATAAAACTGAGCCATACCCACCCACTGGTTCCAGATCCTATTCATCAATTCTAAATCTGTTCCTGCCTCAGTGTGATTTTTCTTCCAGGTTCTCTCCATTAGGATCCTGCCCATCTCCCTGTGAACTTTGTATGCCCCTAATCCCTCTAACTGAGAACTCCTGTCCCATTACAACTTGGATTCTAGAGAGGTCGAAGTATGCTTTCAAGTAGGGTTGCAGATAACTTTAGAACTTTAGGCCTGGGTCCTATCTCTAAACTGTTTTTTTACTATCTTATCACCTCTGTTGCCAAGTCTCATCTCACCTCACTGTGGCCACTCATTGCCTTGTACCATGGTGGCAGCCTCACACGTCCACTGGCTCTCAATTGTCAGCCCTGCTATGCACCCCACATCCCAACCCCACCCTACCAAACTGGGTACACAGGAATGTCCGGCTCTCTTCCACACCATGATCAGGATAGGGCAATCATGGGACCCTGTCTCAGACCCTCTGTCTAGCTCGGTCCCTCATGCTGGCATTTCTGCTGTGCCCACCCTGTACACCCATGGGTCACTTTGCTGGGTCGTCAGCCAGAATCTCATGTGGAAAACAGGCTGTCAGTCCCCTGAGCTCTGGGATTCCCACACCTCTCTCAGGGAATCCCAGAGGTCTAATAGGACACCAGAACCAAGGCACCAAGCCCACACTAAAATTAGATTAATTTCCCCTTCTCTCTCTTTCCTACCTTGTATCATTCCTAGCTCCAGAAGGGCTTTTGTACTCGTATGATACAAATATCCCAACTAGCGTAACTTCCATTCTTTCCTGCTTCAAAGATTGATTCCTGATTTGTGAAAACTCAGTTTGGGAATTTTCTAGAAAACATTATTTTTCTTTCCTAAAAGCCCTGCTCTTATGATTTTTATCTTGATAGGGACTTTACAATCCTCAAAGCTGAACTATAGCTTTTTTGTTCCAGGTCCTTTTCATCCTCCCCTTTCCTGGGGCAAGAAGCCTCATTACTCTCTGCCAAGTCTTAATGTCAAACAAACTGCTTGGCAAGGGGGTGGGAGGTACACATTGCCAGGAAGGGAAAATGCATTGTATGGGCTTCAAAAATAATTATTCAATAGGAAATATTCTATGAGTGTTGTTTCATGGCTGCATCATATTCTCTTATAAATTCCAATCCTGCTCAGTTTCCATATTGATATATAGATAAATTATCCTGTTACCAACGTATCCCCCTCAATATACATATAAAAGAAACTCACCCACAATGACCTTCTTTCCATATAGTCATTATCATTCATTTAAATCCTTGTGAACCTGATAGATGAATTTGTTTTGCATTTATCTGAATAGTAGTGGGCTTATACACTTTTGACCCTTTCTGATTTCTTCTTTTTTTGTTGTTTTTTTTAATTGTATATTCAAAGACAGAATAATGGCCAACAAACATATGAAAAAATGCTCAACATCTCTAATCATCAGGGAAATGCAAATCAAAACCACAAGGAGATATCACTTAACTCCAGTGAGAATGACCTTTATCAAAAAGTCCCAAAACAATAAATGTTGAGAGGATGTGGAGAGATAGGAACACTCATACACTGCTGGTGGGACTGCAAACTAGTGCAACCTCTGTGGAAAGCAATATGGAGATACCTCAAAGAACTACAAGTACAACTACCATTTGATCCAGCAATCCCAATCCTAGGCATCTACCCAAATGAAAAAAAAGACATTCTATAAAAAAGACCTTTGCACTCAAATGTTTATAGCAGCACAATTCACAATTGCAAAGATGTGGAAATAACACAAGTGCCTATCAATACATGAGTGGATTAATAAAATGTGATATATGTATACCATGGAGTTCTACTCAGCCACAAAAAACAATGGTGATCTAGCACCTCTTGTATTATCCTGGATAGAGCTGGAACCCATTCTACTAAGTGAAGTATCCCAAGAATGGAAAAACAAGCCCCACATGTACTCACCATCAAATTGGCATTATCTGATCAACACTTATGTACACATACAGTAGTAACATTCACTGGGTGTCGGGCAGGAGGGAGCAGGGAGAGGGGATGGGTATTTACACACCTAATGGGTGCCGTTAGGTGCACACTGTCTAGGGGATGGACACGCTTGAAGCTCTGACTCTGGTGGGGCATAGGCAATATATGTAACCTAAACATTTGTACCCCCATAATATGCCAAAATTAAAAAATAATAATAATTCTAAAAAAACCAAATTATTTGCCAATTTCTCTATGAAGTATATGTTTGGGAGTATAGAAATAAATCAAGACCACTCAAATGAGAATAAGCTGAGATGCTTTCTCTAGTGCTTGCTACAGTAAGAGAGTCAGCCATCATCACTTGTGTTTGTCAGAGACTCAGGGGCAGGCCAGGGAATGAGCTTTATAGTGATAAAAAAAAAAAAAAGAGAGAAGCCTTCCTGTCTGCCTTGATTGGAACTTGTTGGCATAGGGAAGCTGGAAGTGGGCTGACTAGAAGCAGGGCATCCTATGTGATTGATTTATGAAGTTTATTTGGCTTTTATGGTTGATTTATGGAGTTGGAAGTAGGGGGAAAAATTAGGGAAGCTGACAGTGCTTGACCAAGTCCTTACTGTTTGGACCAAGTCCAATCGCTGCAGAGGTTGAGGGTCGGAGTTCTATTTTTATATGTAGTCTGGCCGTTGTCTGAGTGTATTTTCAGTCTCTTAGGAGGGGAAAGATGTCTCTTTCTTTTGATATTTAAGAACTCTTGATAGACTAATCTGCCATGGGATTAAGAAACAAAAAAAAGTAATAAAATAAGAAAGAACTCTATAGGTTAGGGAAATTCCATCTGTGTTATATATGTTGCAAATTGATCCTAAATTTTGAATTTGTTTAATCTGTATGTTAGATCAGTTTTAAAATTTTATAGGAACTATCATTTTGCATGTCCTCTATTTTAGTTAGTTTAGAAATATATTTCACATTTAAAAATTTAAAATATTCACCTTTATTTTCTTCTAGTACTTTTACTATGCTACTTTGCTAATTTTTTTTAACATTTACTTTTTTAATCTTTTTGGAATTGATGCTGGTATAAGGTGGGTGGCAGAAACTAGTTTTCTTTTCTTCCAAATTGATATGCAGTTACCGCAACATCACTGAATGACAAATTTATCCATTTCCTCTCAGTGGATTCCCCAGTAAGAGCTTTGATTTTGATAAGATTATATCAGAGAGTGAATTTTTAAACTCTAAACTGATGAAGTAACTTTCAGAGCTTTAAATGGTCCAAGTGGGGGAAAGGTAGGTAGTAAGCATCTTCATAGGCAGTGAAAGGAAAATCCAGAAAACTTTTGGGGGTAGAAGCATGCATTTCACTCACAAAAGCTTTTATGTTTACTTTTTTCCTTTAAATATACAATAAAACTCATAACTCTTCAATATACCATTCAATGACTTTTGACAAATGTATACACCTGTGCAACTTAAACTACCATCAAGATATGGAACATCACAATCACCTTAGCAGTAGTTCTCTCATAATTCTTTCCTCTTCAGCTCCTGCCCCACCCTGCAGAGGCAATCACTGTTCTGATTTTTTTTCATCATACGTTAGTTTTATCTAATGTTGTCTACAACTTACTTTGAAATGCATCAAAAATAACATGCCTTTATGGAGAGATAGAGGGATGAATAGATGGATAGTTATCCAATAATGCAAGAATATAAAATGTTATAATCAAATCTGGATTGTAAGTATATGGCTATTTCCTTAAAATGGCTATTTCCCTATATGTTTGGAATTTTACATAATAAAATGTTAGAACAGAGAAAAGAAAAACAAAAATGCATAGAAAAGTTAAAACACTTCTGAAGAAGAAGATCAAGATCAGGTGAATATATATTGCTAGATATCAAGAAAAATATAAAGATGTATAAATCAATACAATGTGGTATTTGTATAGAGCTAGAAAAAATGGTCAGTGGAAGAGAGTAGAGAACCCAGAAACAGACCTACACAAATGCAGAAACTTCACTTAGGATGGAAATAGCACTGCAGATCAGTGGGGGATGAATGGACCTTTCAAGAAATGGTACTTGTGCAATCAGTTATCTACATAAAAAAATAAAGTAAAATGATATTCTTTCCTAATAGCATAATGGCAGACAAATTAAGGACTTAAATGGGAGGGAAAACTCTAAGAGTTTTAGAAGATGTGCTAGATGTAGTTGACTGACAATCAGAATCCATTTCCACTTTCTTCTTATGTGTCTCACTACAAGTCAGAAATCTTAAAAAAAAAAAAAAATCCCAACATCCCAGCAGCTAAGGATCTTGATACAAATTAGGTCACATCAATTAGGTACATTCACATGAGATTTAGTAGGTGGCAGTAAGCCACAGCTTGCTGCTTTAAGCTGTTTTCTGCTTCAAGCACAACCATGGAGAGCCCAGCAGAAGCTCGCCTGCCTCACTGGAGGCAGAGGCGGTTGCAGTGGTAGCAGTAGTTGGACTCTGTTTCCAGTCTTTGGTCACCAGCTTCAGAGATGCTGAGATGTGGTTGATTTGGTGGCCACGGCAGCTTTGCAATTACAGCACCCTGATCCTGGATTACAGCTACCGTGGCATGTCCTTGAATTCAGTAGTTGCAGTGGTGGCCTTTGATTCTTTGATCTGATTCCCTCTCTCCAGATTTGTGCATGGGTATAAATTCCCGTGGTGGGTCAGATCTATGATTTTTGGGAATCATTCCTGGAGGCCCAACCTAGATCTAAATCCTGGAGATGTAGATTTCCTCAGAATTAACTCCCTTTTTGAAACCACTCCAGCCCTAGTATTGGTGGTGGCTTTGTGTCGTTGATGATAGCTGGATTGCCTCATATCCCCCATGTGACTTCTGAGATCCCTGCGTTACATTTCTTTTGTTTCATACCCAGAACAATTTCTGTTTTTCCAACTGCTCCTTGACTGATACATACAACTACATACATCACTGCAAATGGATCTCAGAAACCTGGGAAAAAAAGAAAGAAAAGGCAAATTGCAGAAAAATACCAACAATATAATCACACATTTTTAGTAAATATACAAAAACAATATGTTGGTTAGGGATAAAAACTTGCTAAATTTATAAAGAAAAGCTGTGGGAAAATTTCAGCGATGGAAGTATGGCTTTTGAAGCTCACTAAATTATTCATTAAAAAAAAAAAGGAAAGAAAAAGGGTAACAGGATAGGGAAACCCAAACCCACCAACAACATGTCCAACAAAGCAGGTGAAGAGATATCCATCTGAGGAACTAGGTCTTATATATCTCAGAATTTAGCACCTGAGACATGGAAGAGAGTATTTAACCGCTGGGACTCATCTCCCAGAGTTGCCCCAGAAGGTGTTAATGCCCCATTAATACCGTGATGCTTTCTGCTTTATACACGCACTGGAGTGACTAAGCAGACTCCAGCAGGTGCTCCACAGGGAGTGGCAGAAAAGCCCAGGTAGAAAGCAAGAGATATGCCAGGCTGTTAGCAAGGGTCAGAGCAGAACAGTGGGACTAGGTAATGTCAACCAGAGTCTAAGACACATCCAACACAACTCTAAATCTTGACAATAGAAAATACGTTTTCTTTCAAAGTGCACATGTAACATTCAGGAAATTTGGCCATATTGTAGGCCATAAAGAAAATCTCAATAAATTCCCAAGGATAGGAATACTACAAACAGCATTCTCTGACCCCAGTGAAGTAAAACTAGCAAGGAATGTAAAGTAATAATAGTTTTAAAAAAACCATATTTACACATCATTTGACAACTCCTAGGTCAAAAGGGAAATACAAAACAAAATTGCAAAATTTCTTAAAAATTACAAAAATGAAAACATTGCTCTTCAGAGGCTGATACATAATTAAAGCACTGAGAGGGAAAAATAAGCTATATAAATAATACACACATATATAATTAACTCCTAACTCCAAAAACTAGAAAAATAACAAAGTAAATAAAGATAAAGCCAAAGGAAGGAACTAGTGAGATAAAAGCATAATATAATTTAATGAGTAAGAAAACAGAAAAATACTAGGATTAGAAGTATAAAAGCTATTTGTTTCAATAAAATTGAAATATACAATTCATTAGCCAACCTAATGAAAGGGAAAAAAAAGGCATAGTGAGGAAATGACAAAGAACTAACCTCAATCAAGGACCTTTAACAAATTGTGAAAAACGACTATTGCATCTGGTGACCATTAGTCCTACCATCCCTGGAGCAGTTAATACCTATGGTCCCAGAATCCTATCCAGTTATCATACTCCATAGCTCTCAAAGTGTCCTGGTTTAGAAAATTATTTTTATGCTCATCCTAATTTTTCACAACTCTACACATAAATTTGAAAACCTAAATTGAAATGAATAATTTTGTAGGAAAACTGTAGCAGCAAAATTAACCAAAGCCAAGACAGAAGTCTAAATAGGTCCACTACCGTAGAAGACAAAAAGGAAATAGTCCCATGCATTTCCCACAAAATAAGCACTGGGACCAAATTCCACTTTTGTGGGGGAATTCTACAAAACCTTTAGAGATCAGATAATTCCAGTCTTATTTATACTACTCCAGGGCACAGTAAAAGAAGAATATCTTTCAAATTCATTTTATGAAGTGGGAAGATTGATACCAAAACTTGAAAAGCATTACACCAAAAAGAAAACTATAAACCAGTCTCACTTATGACTCTATCCATGCAAAATCCTTCAAGTATTAATCAATAGAATCTAATGGAACAATAAAAAAAATGTGTCCTAAGTGATTTCTCTTCCCCAGGATATAAAATTTGTTAAATATTAGAAAATCTTTGAATATCATTAATTATACTAATAAAGCTAAGAAGAAAGGTAGACCCAATTGCAAATAGGATACACCAATTTCTAAATGAATCAGATGTCAGAAAATGAAGCCATGAAGATACTAGAAAGCATCCTCTATAACCTGTAAGTGGAGGAATCTTTTCTAAGATATAAATTCTAGTAGCACTATGGGAAAATTTGATATATCTGGCTATATCATTTTTAAAAAAATTTTTCATATGACAAGCAAGAAGCAAATTAAAACATAAATGGCAAACTTGGGAAAAAATTGCCATTTCTATCATAGACAAAAAAGAAATAACCCAAACATTTAAAGAGCTTCTTAGAAAAGGTTCAAAAGTATGAATGAATTGCTCACAGGAAAAGAAATACAGAGGACTCTCAACAAAATGAAAGAATGTCCAATCTCACTCAAATGAAAGAAATTAAAAATTTATTGACACACCATTTTGGCAAAAATTCATAAGTGTGACCATTATTCTGTTATTGTCTATGAGAAAACAGAAACTTTTAACATTACCAGAGTGAATGCAATATCTAGCACAGTATCTAGTGAGCATTATCTAGCACAATGGCATATGCATTTTCTCTTTGACCTAATTGTCCCACTTCTAGGAATCTGTTCCAAAATAAGATATAGAACATTTACGTCACTCCCAGAAAGGTCTTTTATAACTGTTTCCAGTTAACAATCTATCACAAGCAACTTATCATGTAAATTCGATTTGTCTGTTCTTGAATTTCATGTAAATGCAATCATGCAATATGTACTTGGATTCTTTGCTTAAAAAATGTTCTGAGATTCCTTTATATTGTTTGGTATAATAGTAGTTTGCTTCTTTTCATTGTAGTATAAAATTGCACTGTATAAGGATGCTGCAATTTGTTTATTCATTTGCCTGTTGATGGACATTTGAGTAGTTTCCAATGCAGGTCTATTATGAATAATCTGCTTGAAAATTCTTATTTTCGTTTCCTTTAGGTACATACTTAGAAATGGAATTATACATCAAAGGGTAGATGAATGTTTAACCTTATAAGAAACTACCAAATATTCTCCAAAATTTACACTCTCACCAATAATATATGACAGTTCTAGTTGTCCCAAATTATTGCCAACTTTTATATTCTTGGTCATTTTTAGTTCAGTCATTCTAGTATGTGTAGTGATACTCCATTGTGAGTTTAATTTGTATTGAGTACCATTTTCATATGCCCATTGGCTATTTGCATATCTTTTGTAAAGTGTGTTGTGCTCAAATCTTTTGCCCATTTTTATTGAAGTGTTTGCCATTTTATTGTTGATTTATAGAAATTTTTCATATTGTCTGCATATGAGTTCTTTGTCATAGCTAAGTATTGTGAATATTATTTTCCAGGTCTGTAGTTTGTTTGTTCATTTTCTTTTTTTTTTTTTTGAGACAGAGTCTTACTTTGTTGCCCAGGCTAGAGTGAGTGCCGTGGCATCAGCCTAGCTCACAGCAACCTCAAGCTCTTGGGCTCAAGCAATCCTTCTGCCTCAGCATCCCAAGTAACTGAGACTACAGGCATGTGCCACCATGCCCGGCTAATTTTTTCTATATATTTTTCATTGGCCAATTAATTTCTTTCTATTTTTAGTAGAGGCAGGGTCTCGATCTTGGTCAGGCTGGTTTCGAACTCCTGACCTTGAGCGATCCTCCCGCCTCGGCCTCCCAGAGTGCTAGGATTACAGGCGTGAGCCACCGCGCCCGGCCCTGTTCATTTTCTTGATGTTATTTTTTGGTGAGCAAAAGATTTTACTTTTGATGAAGAATAATTTGTGAAATGTTGATTTTATGATTAGGGCTTTTTTGGTCTTTGGTCTAGAAAATATTTTTATGCCTCAAGTTTACAGAAGGCAATATTTCATATTTTCTTCTAGGTGCTTTATAGATTTAGCTATTTTTTGTTTAAGTCTATGATACATCTCAAATTAATATTTGTATATTCTATGAGGTAGTTAAGTCTACTTTTTTCTATAGAAGGCCAGCTGTTCATCATCATTTGTTAAACAGACTTTCCTTTCCTGATTGAATTGTTTTGGCAGCTTTGTCAAAAACCAATTGATGTAACTACTTCTGGACTTTGGTTGGTTTCATTGATCAATTTATCTACCTCTGCTATCTCTATAACAGGGGTTCTCAATCAGGGTAATTTTGCAACTTTGCTAAATTCACTTATTATTTCTAGTATTTTTGTAGAGTTCTTAGGATTTTCTATGAATATAATCATATTATCTTCAAATAAAGACATTTTCATATCTTCTTTTCCTATATTTCCTTGTTGCTGGTTTTTGGGAAAAAGAGTTTTAGGCTTTTACTGATAAGCAGTTTGTTAGCAGTAGGTTTTAGCTTAGATATTTTTTTACCAGATTGTACAAATTCCTAGCTTAAAAATATGAATGAATTTTGATTTTTATTAAATGCTATTTCTGTATCTAATGAAATGATCCTACTTTTTAAAATTCTGATAATAGAATAAATTATATTAACTGATTTTTAAATGTGAAACCAAACTTGTATTCTTGGTATAAGCTTCGGGTGGTTATGATTTATTATTATTTGTATATATTACTGGACTTCATTTTCTAATATTCTTAAGGATTGTATTTTGAGTTTTACATTCATGAGAGATATTGATTAATAGTTTTATTTTATTGTAATAGCGTTTCCTGGTATTATTCTGGTCTTAAAAAATTGGGGGGGGGGATTTTCTTGTCTCTCTGTTATCTGAAAGACTTTGCATAAACTTGGTATTATTTCTGTCTTAAATGTTGATGAATTAGGCAGTGAAGCCACTTGAGCTGGTAGTTTTCTTTGTGGAAGATTTTAAATATGAATTAAATTTCCTTATAGATGAAGAGTTATTCAGATGTTCTATTTTTTTGCTGTTTTGGTAATTTGTGTCCTCTAGCATGGCTCTAATGGTACCCTACAAATGGTAATATGTTATGGTTCATAATAATTTAGTTCAAAATAGTTATCCTTTATTTTTATTTCATGACTAATGGGCCACTTTGAAGTGTGTGTCTTAATTATCAAATATTTGAGGATTTATAAAATATTATTTTATTTCTAGTTTTATTCCATTGTGACCAGAAAATATAATCTGCATTATTTCAGTCCTTAGAAACTAGTTGAGAGAGAGAGGTTACGGTGCAGCGTATGGTCAACATTGATAATGTTCCCTATGCCCTTGAAAAGAAGTGTTGAGTGGGATGTTCTAAAATGTCAATAAATTTCATCTGGTTGACAGTATTATTCAAATTTTCTATATTGGTATGGATTGCTTTTCTACATGTTCTTTCAATTACTGATAAAGGAGAATTTAAAACTCCCACTAAAATTGTGTGTTTCTCTATTTCTTCCTTTAGTTCTGTCAGTTTTTGCCTCATAAAACCCTATTATTAATATTAGGAACCTACTCATGATTTATATGTATTCTTGATGAATTGACTCTTGTCATTATGAAATGCCCTTATTTTTCTCTGATAATGCCTTCTGTCCTGAAGTCTACTTTGATTTTAACCTTGTAACTCCAGCTTATTCAAGCTTACTATGTGCCTGATAATATCTTCCCCCATTTTTTGCTTTTATCCTATTTGTATTTTTATATTTAAAATTTGTTCATATAAACAGCATATAGTTTGGTCTTTTTTATAAAATCAAACAATCTCTGCTTTTAATTTGAGCCTTATTCTACTTAATTTAATACAATTACAAATGTTGTCTGCTTTAATACTACAGTATTAGTATTTTCTATGTGTCCCATCTTTTATTTGTTCCATTCTTCCTTTCTACCTTCTTTTGAATTAATCAAGTATTTCTTAGGATTTTATTTTGTGACCATTCTAGATTTATTAGATGTACCAATTCATTTTCTTTTTAAGTTGTTGATCTATGCTTTACAATATGCAACTTTAACATATTAAATGATATTGTGCCACCATCAAATGATATTGCGCCATTTTACATATAATGTAAAACCTTACAACTGTCATATGGTTTAGCATATAACAAGCATACAACAAGCAAACTGTTGTATGCTTCCCTTTTCTTCTTTCCAACTTTTGTTCTCTTATTGTTGTAAATTTGACTTTTATATGATATAATCCTGGCAATAAAGTGTGTTTCTTTATGCTTTCTGCATCCAATTATAATTTAAAAATTAAGAAATTAGAAAATAGGTTTTTATTTTAACTCACATGTTTACAATTTACATGGGTCAGATTTTCTGGCTTCTTTGTATGTACCATATCTTTTTATTTTATGCCAGATATCATGGGTAAAAGAACAGCAGAGACTGAGATAAATAATTTTTACCCCTAGAAGAAAAGGGCACATTTATTCTTCTGTCAGACACTGGCATGGGGATTTACTCACCCAGCGTGAATAAATCTAATCTGATGTTAAGCTGGATTGGGCTTTGGTTAGATTTAGTTCACTGCTGGCTTTAAATATTTTTGGGTGGGATAAGGACTTCCCCTTCAACATAGCTGGGGCTTTATACATCAGTGATTTCAGGATATCTCTAAGATTCACTGCCCAGCTGCCTGCTTTCATAACCACAGGATTTCTCTCTACATATGAGAGCCCAGCTTTCAGCTTTTTGGGGTCTTTTCTTTGTTCTTTAGGCTCTCTTCACGTTTTGTTACTTATGGAGGACCTCGCTCCATCTTCCTGCCCAGCTTCTAGCCTTTCATCATCTCTAAAGTGTACTTGGTGGTGGCCTGCAGTGCCTTGGCATGATTTCTCTTGGTTTTGTCGCTCTGCTCCCAACATTCAGCAGGTTGCTGCTTTGTACTTAGTGAAGGCAAGAAGTGTCTGAAGGGGATCTCCCTTAGCTCTCCTGCCCTGGATGTTGTCTTCATGGGCCACTGCATTTAAAGTGAAGAAGGTGCTATGAGTGTCAGGGAGAATATCTCCGCCTTGTCCCAGGCTCCCTACCTTGCCCCCCACCCTGCTGTAGCACACTACCTACCATGTTGCACTCAATGAAGACCTTTGGGAAAGTGATAGCAAGTAGGTGTAGATTCTCTCTGTTCAGGGATCTTCAGGATTCTAGTCCATCACTCCAGTTAATATCCAGCCATTAAGGTTTCTCTTATCTCTGTCTACAGTGGACTCTTCTTCCTCCCGTCTTCATCGGTGATGAAGACAGCCATAGTCCCTTCTCCCCTAGGAAGGGTTACTTTCTCCAGTTTAACTCATTTACATTTCTTGGCATCATTGACTCTATGATGGGTTAAAATCAAAAAAACTATAGTTTTTGTGGCTTATCTTCCTTATGCTCATTGTCAGAATCTTGCAATCTTCTAAATCCTAACTGGTGGCAGATATCTTTTCCCACCTTTTAATGAAGGCTCTTTGAATGGTCACGAAGCTATAACCTCTTACAAAATGTTCTCAAACATG
Organism: Cheirogaleus medius; assembly: GCA_008086735.1. Taxonomy (NCBI): domain Eukaryota; kingdom Metazoa; phylum Chordata; class Mammalia; order Primates; family Cheirogaleidae; genus Cheirogaleus; species Cheirogaleus medius. The sequence continues at coordinate 20,179,513 of VBSM01002217.1, read as the reverse complement.
ATTTTTAAAGTTCTCCTGAACTTCTCTATACAGATTTTATCTAAGTTGATCCAGGAGATTCTTATTTGACAAAATTAAACTTGATTTTTATCATCAATGGGAATGAAAGAATAACAGATGAGGCAAAGGAAAGGAAGAGTATGAGTATCTATTATGTGCCTACCATGAGCCAAGTACTGTATCAGATACTTCAATAATATTATCTCACTAATATTCATTTCAACTCTGCAAGACAGCTATTATTATTCCCATTTTATAGTTGAGAAATGAAGTCTCAGAGATTAAATTGTCTGTGGTCACCCAGAATATTAATAGAAAGGATAGGATTTAAGCCCAAGTTCTCTATGACTTCAAATCTTGTGTTTTCTTTCCCAGTGTATTATATGTGTGAGAAAAGAAAGTGTATGGAGAGCAGGGAGGACATTGTTCAGGAAGTAGTGGGTGACCAGGTTGAACAGGTAAGATGGAATTAGATCAAGTGAACCTTGATTCTTGGTATAGATGTTCAAAACTGACCTCAAAAGCAATTGGTATCATTATAATATCTTGTGTTGTGATGGGAATATAAGAAAAATTCCTCTGGAAGCACTGGCAGAGATAAAGTATAGTTGACTTGATGTGCACCACCAATCCAAACCCCAATGAATGCATAATCTAGTAAAAGCCATGTGCTTACTATGTAAATATAGCTTGGAGGCAGATCCTCTAACCTTTCCCAACCAGAGTGCGCCCTCCGGCTGCTCCTATGAAGGTATTCCAGAAGTGTCACTGCCAAGCCAGGGTGTCCTGGACAGATGGAAGGAGAAGGCCAAAATTCTGCACAGAGACCCTTGCCAGAAACTGGGTGGCTGACCTTCTCACTGGCAAAAGGCAAGAGAGTTTCCCACTGGGCTTTACTAGTATAGTAATACGAGGCATGTGTAATTTCCTTGAAATCAAGTGCAGAAGTTATAGCTGCTATTTTAAATACATGCTGGGTTTAAAATTTGCTTTCGCATATTCCTAAATTGTGTGTCATTTTTCATGCAGTTGAAACCAAAGAGGCAAAGTCCTAAAACTTTAAAAGATTTTTCCATATCATAAAAACCTTCGTCAACACTTTCCCTTATGCTCATGGAGAGTTAATGAACTTATTAATATTTTTGTAGCTAAAACTCAAATGTGATAACCCCTCATATCTAAGTACTTTTCTCTCGGCAACAGAAGCTTTAAACTACATTGCAAATACCTTACAATTCTATGTGCCCTTTGGGAAAATATATGTGCTTGCTCCCTCTGTGTTCGGAAGCCCCCATAAACAGTGCATCGTGTCTGCTGTTATCACCATCTGGTAGCTGACATCAATTCCCTCGCCGGTTTCCTCCAGCAAGGCAGCCTTATATGAACGCTTGAGGTAATGTTTGACAGGCTTTGGTGACACAGTGGGGATTAGGCTCGGTTCCTTTATTGTGCTGCCTCTCTAGTGGAGATTTTCTTGGAATCTGGGCAATTCTCAGATCTGAAAAATCCTAATAGCTTAGCTGGAAGAAAGCAAGCAAGGGAAGAGGGCAATGAATTTCTTCTCTGCAGGCCTGTTCATTTCCTTGTGCTGCGAGAGGTAAACAGTGACCGGAGAGTGTCCGGGTGCCCCTTAATATCTCGGAGCTGCATAAGTCACCATATTTTTAGCATGTTTCTCATCTTTGGTACACTTACTTAAATGAGCCTCAGAGAAGCGGTGACAGAAGTAATATTCAAGCAAAGCTTTGGGTTAGAATGAAAGCCCCCTGGCTCCCTTGCTGAGTGGTGATCACCATTTATATAGTAGCCAGATGCCCAGCTTTAAGAACATAGTACTCAAAAAGAATAAAATCAGCTTGGTTTTCATGAGCAAATGATGGGTCAGATCTACCCATTTCATTGATGCAAGAGAATAAAAGGGCGACCACCACGGCAGAGCCAGCTAGGGAAGGTATCAGGCCCTCTACAGAGTGAGATGGAAGGAAGAACACTCACTCTGGGGAAGAGGAAACTGGTTTCAAGTCACCGCCTTGCTCTTACTAGTGGTGTGGCATTGGCAAGGGACCTAGGTCTCTGAAAATCAAGTTTTACACCTGCAACATAAAGTGAGAACACACACATCATGGGGTTGTCATGAGGATTAACCAGAATATAATTAGGAGATTTTAGTGAGAACTTAATGAAAGGTAGCTGGGTCAGAGCGACTGTGGCCCTTGGGGTCACAATGGCTCTCAAGGACCTCATGGCTCTGGGTCTCCATAAGACAAACCAGTACGGGCCAGGACCTGGAGCCTGGACAGAAATGCACCTGGGTGGGCAAGGCTTAGCACTGAATCAGCTGCAGGAAATGAATAAAAATCAAGACAGAGAGGTGGGGCGAAGGGTGGCATATGCATGGAAAATGGGGACACGTTACAGATCAAATGTCCATCAAGCATCAGAAAGCTCCAGTGTCGGGTCCTGACAGTGAGCGATGCATCCTCAGAGATGGTCGGGCCAGCCAGCTGACCTCAGGAAGTGGGGACCGGCCCAGGCCATTTAAACGTGTTTGCCCACGTTCCTCAGGAGATGCTGTCATTGAGGCCAAAATGTCAGAAATAATTCAAAGGTTTATTTAAAGTTTGATGGTTCTTGAAACCAGATGACACTGTCTCTACAGAGGGATTGGAACTCTTTGTTCTTTTTGAGAAAGGTAGGTAAATAGCTACTATAACACATTGTTTCAACTTTCAGAATTTGGCTGTACTCGGCCATCTCCCCTGCCACGATCCACTCAAAGGACTTTGAGATTTTGCTATTGAGATTGGCACTGTGTTTTATTCACCATTGAATCTGTAGTAGCTAAAACTGCCTCCACAAAATTGCTCTTAGTTCAGTCGGATGGATGAATGGATACACAATTATTTCTCAGCCTAGATTATCTTTTCCTGCCTTTCATTCAAAGCCATCCTGCCCTTTCTTCAATCGCCCCAACTCATCTCCTTAGAAACAGGTTCTTCTTGCTCTGATTCTCTCACAGCACTGGGCTCATATTTCTTCTAGAGCACTCCGTGCACCTTTTTATGATTTTTCTGCACCTGTCTCCCCTCATTTCCATCAGATCATGATCTCTTAAAAAAAATGGGCGCCAGCTCTTATTCATGTTAACTCCCTAATAAACAACAAGGAACAACAGCAGCAAGTCAACTTTCAGGAAACCATAATTGAATAAGCTAACTCCTTTTGTGAAAGAAGCCCTCCCTTTCAGTTCTTGGGGGCCTACAATGGGCTGCTGTTCTATTTGGCTCATGGTAAATGCTTCAGGGCCTTGCAGAGAAGCCCACACATTGGTGTGTTCTGAGGGAATCCACCAAGGAAGTAGAAGGAACAATAATCACAACAAGTTAAATTTTTAGCAAAATGTTCTCTGTGTCTTTTTGACAGTGAGTCTCCCTGAATTGCCACCCATTCTCAAGCAGCCTTAGATTTGGAATCTGGTCAGTAGGTGCCCAGCTGTCTGGGATTGGATCTCGTCTCTACCACTTCTTAGCTGTGTGCTTAATCTCTTTGTGCCCCACTGTCTTCATTCATAAATTGAATGATCATGATAGTGCCTAACTCATAGGGGTGTTGTGAGGATTAAACAAATAATTAGGTAATAAGTGCTTAGAACAATGTTCGGCATGTAGTAAGCACTAAGTTAAATACTGAACATTTTCGTTGACAATTTACCCTTTTTTAAATATAAGAAAGGAAAAGAGGGGACTTCTGGTCTGAACAAGATGGCATAGAAAACAAGCAAATGATATGAAGAGACATTTTGCAGAAGAGGATATAGATGGTCCAATAAGTACACGAAAACATGTTTGACATCATTAACCATCAAGGAAATGCAAATTAAGAACTCAGTGAGATGTCACTTTACACCTGTCAGAATGACTAAAATAAAAAATAGTAATGAACAGTATCCTGACTGTGGTGTTGGATACATGAACCCACATAGATGATAAAATTATATGGAACTCAACACACACATACAAAACTGAAGAAATCTGAAGATAGGTATATTGTACCAATATCAATACTCTGGTTGAGATGTTGTGATATTGTGCTATAGTTTTACAAAGTGTCACCATAGGGGAAAACTGAGCATGAGAAACAAGACATCTATATCTGTACTATTTCTTACAACTGCATGTGAATCTTCACATGCAGGTAAAATTTTGATTTTGAGGAAAAGACAACTATTCCGCTTACCTCTTATGTTAGTAGGTACTTAAAAGCATTTGACAATTAATATCAGAAAGATTAAAAATGGGTTCTATATTTTTATTTCAATGAGATGACAATAAATGACATCAGATTTTCTTATAGATTAAATAGTGCCCTATTATCAAGAGACAAAATGTGTTCAAAGTTGCCCAGAGCAAAAGTATAGGTAGGCATCTATTTACCAGAAGATACTGGTCTGAGACAGTTAACTTTCCTCACTGGCAGGCTGTTGGAGAAAATCAGAGATCCAGCAAGATTTCTGGGATAAAACCAGCCTGCAAATATTCAGTGTATTCCCTCTCTCTCTCTCTTTCTCTCTCTCTCTGTCCACATGGAGAAGCTGGAGCCCCATCACTCATTGACTCGGAGACTGCCCTAGATTGACTATGAAAGGCAAATCTCTCAAGTGGATATTTTATAGATTATTGACAAATAAATTGTCTGGCAATGTTCAACACTATAATCATTCTTATTCATAAAGATGGGATATTTGTGATTAAAATGAAAACATATTCATTTAAAGCTAGTTGCCACTAGGCATCCATCAGGCATGAAGCCAGAAGTCAATTCGGCTGTACAGCCGAGGGCTTTTGGACGTACAAATCATGTCGTGGACACAATGGCTCCTTGTACTTACACGGGGAGCGCTGTAGGCCAAGGGGCTATGACTTCAACACTGCATATATGCGGTTGTTATTTAGAACTCCCCAAGGTATAGACTTACATTACCATCTGCCATCTCAGTTGCTGTTTACATCTGCCTTAAAAGGGGGAGGGGCATAATCAATCACGTTATGTGTAGAAATCCCTCGGAAAAATCAGCACGCTGAACTTGGGAGAGGTAGACATGTCTATCCAGAGGGGAAACAGGAAATTCATACTCTTCTTTCTTTGAAAATATTTCTTTCGAGCTGTGGAAAATTAAGTCACAAAGGGTTTGTTAAAATTCACAGGCTGCAATATCCTGACACAGTTAAGCTTCTCCAAGAAGCCTCAGAAAAATCTCAACTCTATAGATTTTAAACTTAATTTAATGATGAATTGGACTTCCTAAAATTTAAAAATCAATGTTTTGTGAGGCTTTCAACCTCTGTTAAAAGGTTGAAAAGACAAACTACAAACTGAAAGAATATATTTGAAAACGATATCTCTGATACAAGACTAATATCTGGAATATCTAGTATTTAGTTTTAAAGAACTTTTACAACTCAACAGTGAGAAAAATAAATCCAATTAGAAAATGGGCAAAAACATGAAGTAACATTTCACCAAAGGAAATACACAGATGACAAATAAGCACATGAAAATATGTTTAACATCATTAGTCATCCACAGAATGCAAATTAAACCACAGTGATATTACGACTGTACATACCCATGAGAATGACTTTTAAAAAATAGTGGCAACACAAAATGCTGGTGAAGATACAGAGAAACTGCATTATTCATATATTGCTGGTGGGAATGGGAAATAGTACAGTCACTTTGGTGGTATTGTAACGTTAAACATGCCATTGTCAGCAATTGCACTTCTGGGCATTTATCCCAGAGAAATTACAAATTATGTTCACATAAAAGCCTCTACACGAATGTTCATAGCAGCTTTACTTGCAATAACCAAACATTGGGAACAACACAGATGTCTTTCAACAGGTGAATGGTTAAACAAACTGGGGTACCTACTGTGGAATACTACTCAGCAATAAAAAGGAACGAATTATTGGTGCATGCAATAACCTGGGTGGATCTCCAGGGAATGACGCTGAGTGAAAGAAAGGTAAACTCACAGGTTACACACTGTATGATTCCATTTTTATAACATTTTTGAAATGGCAAAATTATAGAAATGGAGAACAGACAGATTAGTGGTGGCCAGGAGTTAAAAAGTGGGTGGGAACCGGGGGGTAAGAATGGAGGGAGGTGTGTGAGGCCGTATGAGGGCAGAAAGGGGGGCCTTGTGGTGATTGAATTGTTCAGTATATGGCTGTCTCAATATCAGTATCAATATACTGGTTTTGATAATGTGGGATAGTTTTACAAGACGTTACCTTTGGAGATAACTGCTTAAAGAGTACGGGGAATCTCTCTGTATTATTCCTTACTACTGTACGTGAATCTAAAATTTTCTCCAAAAAAAGTTTAATTTTTTTTTTTTAAATTAAGGGTTTAGGAAGAAAGTATATCTTTTCCACTCAAGTTTGGAATGAAGATGTTCCTAACTCATCGGCCAGCAAGGCTGTTGCTAAGAAGATGAAGCAGGCAGTTTGGAACAGAGAGCACGGTTCCAGGCACCGCCCCTTAGCATCCGGGGGCTTCCCTTCCTAGCCAGAGCGTTATTTCTCAGCAGCCCCCATCTCTTTCCAGGAGGTTCCCAAATGGAACAGACAAGAAAGTCTACTCCCTGATGATTTGTCACCACAGCCTCCGAAGAAATTCTAACCCTAGGAGTCAACCTCAGGATGAGTTTACTATGGTTTCAGCCCTGTTACTGGGGATGCTGGCGAGTGGGAAGGAGGCATCAGTAGACCTGTTACCAGTGACTAGCAGGTAGCTGAAGCCAGTGAGGGGCTGCCTGGGACCTGCACTGCCTGCAACCTGGGGAGAGAAAGGAGACGATGTGGGCAGTGCCCATGGATCTTCTGTGAGAACACATCCCTTGGGCACCACTGGGTGGTCTCTTGGCTGCAGTCAGGGGTCTCAAGCCCTTCCAGGCTGTGCCGAGCTCTACCCAACCTCCCAGACTGACCTTCTGCTCCTAATGCCTGGACCGATGACTGCAAACTGCCGCTCCTCCAAGCAGCACACTGAGCTCACAGTGAGCTCTCCTCCTGGGAGCTAACCCGAAACATAGACCCTTCCCCTCCACCTGACAGCACGCCACACCCCTGCCTTGCTGAGACAACTTTGGCCCAAGTCTTTTATAGAATGCCCACATATTCTTAATATTGGAACATGTGGTTTAGTTCCTTTGAAGGAGCACATATTTCATGCCTCCACACCCAATCCATACAGTCAGGGGCTGCTTCCTTCTGCTATGTGCTGTGTGAAAGTGGTTAAGAGCATGGTGCCTAGCATTCAATTACTCAGTTCAAAGCCTAGCCTTGCCATTTGCTAGTGGTGAGACGTGGCAGATGATTAGGCAACTCTGAGCTCCAGCTTCCTCACCACTAAAATGGGATCGTGGCAGTCGCTCATCTCACAAGGTTGGTATGGGGATTAGATGAATTGATAGGAATCTACAAGATTGCCTGGCCCATAGGTGGCCTTATGTAAATGTTAGTGACTGCTACTGTTACTTCTCATGGTAGTACTCTGAAAGGCAGCGATGGTGAGTGAAAGTACTCTGCATTAAATTCTAATAGATTTGAAGGTCGAAATTACCTGCGGCAAAAATCCCCTCTTGGGCAAGTCACTTAACGTCTCTGTGCCTCAGTTTTCATGTTTGCAAAATCAGACCAAAAAGGAACCTATTGCACAGGCTTGCCATGGAGATCCAAAGATGTAGCCGGCTCATGTGGATTTCTCTGGCGTGCACGCTGGGAGCCCAAAGTGCGACTCTGTATATTGTATTTTGCAATGTACAATCATCGCAGTGGAGAGCAGTGATGGCGAGGTTAGTCCTCTATCCTTCTCCATCCCCCTTGCCCTGGCGCCTGTGAAACGGAGCATCCCCATGGCAACAGCAGCAGCTGGTCCCTAGATAAGAGGAGCTGGAGCCGGCCAGCAGCAGCCACTGCGCAGAGGAGCCGGGCCCAGCTTCGGTGAGCAAACGCGCCCTCCCTGTCTCTCACCTTCTCTTCCCAGCGCCTGCACTGATTGGTAAGTGCTTTGGATTTTTACTCCGAGAACTTTTGTGGCAAGAAAAGCAAGTTTCTAATAAGTTACAACTTCTCTGTGGCTGCTGGGACAAAAAAGGCTATAGCTGGTGGCAGGGGGCTTGTGCTTTATGGAACAAGGCTGAGCTGGGGCAAGGTGGGGAGCAGAGAAAGTCACCACTTGCAAGTCATTTTTCCAAAGGACATGTGGTACTGAGTTCTGTAAAAAACCCCGAATCCTCACGAACTAAATTGCAAAGTTTTAAGATGAACGTCGGTGTATCTGCATGTTCACGCGGGAGGGAGAGGTTTATCTTACAAGGCTGGGGAATGGGCACTTCTCAAAAAACGTCTCCACGCCCTACTTCAAGTCAGAGTGACTCCTCCAGGAATACTGCCAATTTAGGTCTTCTAAATGAACAAATTTGATTTTACAATGTGGTACTTTTTGACCTGAATTCAATCCTCAGGTTAAAAAGAGGTTTGACAAAGGATCTGTATTTTACACAGCCAGAGGGTGCAGTAACCAGACACCACATGGGCTGTGGACCTAACTTTCTACCTTTTTATCCCATCCTGTAAATCTAGACCTGATTACTTTGTGGATATTCTTTAGATTATTGTAGGGCTAAGTTAAACGTCAACTCGCTCCTAAAAATCTATATTATCATGTTCCCAAGACCCAGAAATGGGTATTCTGCATTTGGTTTGTGCCTAGGACTGTTCTCATCTCATTATCAGCTTCAGAGAAGGCCAAAAAAACGGGATTAGGAGATTATTGTGATGGATCAATTTAAACATACATACTTAAATCACAAGGGGAGGACTGAAAGAACAAAGGCGGCCACTCACTCATTAAAAGGTTAGCATGCGGGACCTGGGCTGGGTGCTTTACATACATTGTAGTGTTAATACTCTCAACAACCCTGGAGAAGAGCCACTATCATCCCCATTTTACAGATGGGACAACTAAGTTTCCAAGAGGACACATAACTTTCCCAAGTTCAACCAGCAACCAAACCATTGCTTCTACCTCATGTTGCCTCCCAGCATCAGATGCTTACAGATGTGAGAAATTTTCTGTCCATGAGTTAAAATACATATTCTCACATCCAGCTGAAATACCTACTCGGTGTTAAGAGAAAAGAAAAAATGCCCAGACCACCTTCTGATCACAAATTGAACCCACAGATATTTGTTCAGCAGCAGAGACAGCATGACTATCCTCCTGAAATGGGAACGAGGTCTGAGCCAGTGGAGGCTGGCCTCCATAAGATGTGTCCTCTGAGTCCCCAGGCTGCCCTGATGTGCCTGCCCTTCTGCAGCTTAGTGGGTTCCTTCCCTGGCACCCAGTTCCTTGGCCCTTTCAGTTCCTGTTCTCAAAAGAGATGGTGACTTCTGTCATTAACAGTCCCTGTGTATTGTGATATCAGTTTATATATCTCCTCTCTCCCCAGTACTTGCATTTACAGTGTCTCTCTGTGAAAAGAAAAGCTTGGTTCCATGTGAAAAGGAAGATAAAGATTAGTAAGAAGAATTTGCAAAAGTTTAAAATATGGGGTCCTGAAAACCTCCCTCAAACCCTGAAATTATATCCCTTGGTCTTTTCCATGCTACACAGACCATCTTCATTCTGTCCGACAGCAACAACTAGAAAAACAATTCAGATCCACAATTCTTTATTCTCTAAATGAGAAATCTAAAAAATCCTGAAAACCAAAAGGTTTGTAGTCGTTGTTGTTAACTTCAACGCAAACTCATTTGGTAGCAAAACCTGACCTGAAAGGGTATGAATCTTTCTGTAGTCTGTAGTCTGTCTTTGTGTCATTTAATGTGAATATTCATAGTTTTACAGCAGAAAAAATGCATGTGATTGCTGTACTCCCTGAGACCCTCTGGGAGTGTTACATAATAAAAATGTCCTGATTTCCACAGCACACTGGGCCCCAGGCTTGTCATAAGGGGTCAATATTAATGATCACAGTGGCGATCCAAGTGCCCGTATGAGTGTTAGACTGCAGAGCCCACAGTGAACCAATAAGTGGCAAGAGAATGTTAAAGGGGTCACAAATCTTTATATTAGAGACAGTTTATGAAATACCCCCAAATGTAAAGTATCAGTCAACAAACATCTCTGAACATCCTAGCTTTGGGGTTGAAATCTGAAGACTCAGAGGACCAAATGTTTAGGTATGAAAGAAAGAGCTGGTGCCTTAGAAAGTTACCAGATTACAGTGAGCTGCTGAGGGAGATGATGAAACCTTCCCTGGGCAGCATGACAGGAGCAGCATCCCTTTACGACACCTGCTTAGGGTGGAGACAATTAAAGAGAAGAAGGAATGGGAAGGATCAGGAATAGGAAATGGAAATATCCCATTTTTTATTTCGGGAATTAGATCGGCTCAAGTCTTACAGTGGTTCACTCCGAAAGAACACCCCTTATCACTGAGAATAGGAATGGAGAGTAGTTGGGGTCACCACAGAGATGTGAGCCTCTGCACATTTATCATAGCAGCGATAGCTTCCGGGGAGAGAGGGCAAACATGATCATATCGTACTTGGGCTCCATTTATCCTCACTATGTCCTTTGAGATTTAGCAACTTCATCAAAGTCATATGGCTTCTTAGTGAAAGAACTGAGATTTAACCTGAATCTGTTTGACTTGAGAGCTCAGGTTCAAATTAAATAACCATCTCCTGGACACATAGGAGCAGCCATAGGATCCAAGTACAGAGAGAAGCTGACCTCACAAGGGTTGGGGAGAAAGAGGGGAAGCTGTTGCCAGGCAGGCCTTAGTGTAGATAGCAGGGGCTTGTGTTCAAATGATGCCTTTGGCCCTGAGTGCACAGCTAATTAATGATAGGTCATTGTAACCTTTTTGAGCCCTAGTTTTTTCTTCTGGAGAATAAATATTTTTACCAGATCCTACACGAGGGTGATTTTCAGCACAACGTCTATGAGTAGGCTCATGACTCTGCTTGAAGAGGAAGAAAATTGGTTAAATAAGTGCATAAGACCACATTCGAGGCTGTAACTTTGCCTTGAAACTGAGCCCACTCACCCCGAGCGACGTTCCCACGGCTGTCCTCTGCACTCAAGCTGGTGGGGGCTGGCCTGGCCAAACTAACAGCATACTTCCTTACGATCCCAGGCAGTGGGCAAGCTCTACACATATGCTAAAAACAGTGGTCTGAATTGATTTCTGCTGAAGTCACTCAGTACAATCAGTCTGCTCGGAGTGACACTAAAAGCCATACTCAAGTGATCAGTTAATGGCTCCATCTGCTATGCAATGATCTCAGCTTATAGGGGGAGAGAGTTTCCAGCCTTTCTGGGGAAACCCAGCTTATTCCTCAGAACACAGCTGAGTTGAACTCATTCCAGGACATTGAAATGTTAGCACAACTGATCTGTGTATTAGGTCAAGGAGTCTCAAAAAAAGAGGATCAGTGGGTCATTTTAATCTTCTTCACTCCTCCCTTACCAGCCTTGCTATGGTTGGATATGAGTAATAAATTATCCAAAAGGAACTCAAGAGGTAGAGTCTAGGCAGGCACTAATGAAGATTTTCTATAAATCTCAGCTAATGCATTTCTCATTCAGACCTGACATGTGTCCATTCTAGATGTCCACTCCTTCTGGCAATGGCTATAACTAATAGCTCTGGAAAGTTCAGTGGATTTGTGGTCCAGGAAAGATGGGGGATGGGGACAGGGAACAGCTCTGCTCTCATGTCAGGAATCCCTAGGGGGAAAATAAAGATGCATTCAAGACCTAGATTTTCTCCTACCACATCTCTACCACCATCATAATACGAACAGGGAGGCAATTGTATTACTTCATAGTTAGTTGCACATCAGGGTAGAAAATCAGAAGCCCGATTCAATTTAGGTTCAAAGGATTCACTTTGCTTTTAAGAGACTTGATCATATAGTGGAAGTCTGCAGAACTGCATCCAAATCTAGGCTGGGCTATTTAATAGACATGTGACTAAATAAATTAATTAAACTTTCTGAGCCTCAGTTTCCTCATCTGGGAAGTATACATAGTCCTATTTCACAGAACAGAGAAAATGTAGGCAAGGTTCTGTGACTCTCTGCTCACTCATTTCTAATTCAGACTTGGCAATTGTTCATTCTGGAACTCCCAAAGTGCCTTTGAGAGAGAGCAAATTTTGAACATTCGATACATGACAATTACCAATAAATCTGTGTGTGTGTGTGTGTGTGTGTGTGTGTGTGATTCATTTTATTTTGGCTGAAATCTCAAGTTGAGAGCTTCTAGTAGCTAAGTATAAGAAGCAGACTTGAAAAACCAGAACTGAATTGGGAACATAATAGTAAGTGCTCAGAAATACAGTTATTTAATAAATGAATGAATGAACAGAAGGCATACTATGGACTGTTTCTTATACTTCTGTAGTGCTGGAGAAGAAATACACACACAGCCCCTTCTTTGATGATGTCCACCCAGCAAATGCAGCCACTGGAGCTCTCAGAAGACAGGCTGGACAAGCTAGATCCTCGCTGCAGCCACTTAGGTAAATGCTCTGTTGTGAATGTCAGTTGTGGAAATCAGAAAGGGGGAGTCTCTGCTATTCAGTTTGTGGGCAAGTCTGAGAGAGGCCTCCCGAAACCCGATAGTCTGTGCCTTCTGCTCACAGCCAACGCCAGATGGGTAGGCAAATAGCCATGGGTCTGTGGGGTCTGCCATGTAAATATTAGCTGAAGCACTGGAAGGAAGTTCATTAGAGAGAGAGAGAGAAGGCATTGTCCTCTTTTTGGGGTCTGCCAGAGTCCCGGACAGAGCATTTTTGAGACAATAAATGGAATGTGGCGGTATAGCTTGTTTCCAGTATTTCCTGACACACTTACACCCCATGTGCAGAGCCAATAAAATATTTCAAATATCTCTCTTTGCCTATCAAGACAGAATTTTAAATAGCCTTTTTCTGCTTTATTGTCAATCTGTTTCCTTTCCAGAACTGACTTTTTACATAACCTTTGTAATGAAAATACCAGAAACATTTCTGCCTCTACCCATTTCTAAAAATGAGACACTCAGACTTTTGATGGATGGGCCTTTTGCATATTCATAGCCTTTGTCTATGCCTCGCCTGGTTATGACTCCCCCCTCTGCTCCCCTCTCCCCATTTGCCATAAAGATATTTTATGTTGAGGATTTCTCCAAAAATGGGGAAAAGTGCAATGGAAAAAAATGTCGAAATTGAAGCAAATGTCTTACTCTCTCCACTGAGCACCGAGGAGCATCCTGGGGTTGAATGGTGGCCCTGTGGCAGGTCTGTATCCAGCCAGTACCTCTAGAGACCCGCAGCAGGCAGCACCCATTCTAAGCAACATTCATTCATTCAACAAATGACTACACTATGTATGATGGGGATGGGGATTAACTGTGCTATGTAGTAACACATTTTTAAAAATTGCTTTTACAGCCACATATTACAGCACATAGTCCCAATAGTCAGATCAACCTGACTCCACAAACATGCATTTGTGAAAGGGAGAGGCAATTAAGAATAAAATTACAAAAAGGGTATAATCCTTAATCTCCAGGAAATCTCTGTCTGGAACAGGAGATATATCATTATAGAACAATGAACTAGTGTAGAACAATGACAGAGAAGCCCAAAGGAGAGCAACATCAACAAAAGCCCTGGGAAGTAAGATGGAGCAGAGGAAAGATTTTAATGGGCAAGGAGTGATCAGATTGGATTCATTACACACAGCAAACTATGATGGACTTGACGTAAAAGACAGGCTTCAAAAGCCCTGGTGTGTCAATGCAGAGGATTGAGAAAAGAAAAAAGATGAGTAAGAAGACCCTGAGGTAGGATGGGCAAATAGGAAGAGTTACAAAGCCAGGGGGCAGTGAAGGGACAAACACTGAAGCCCGAGTGTGAATCATTAGGATGACTGGTTGGCCACAGAAATGAAGGCAAATGAGGCATTTACTGAGAACCTTGGGGAACTTGCCAAGACCAAGGGAGATCAAGAAAGACTAAGGTTCCATCCTGGCCATTGGGGTGTCCAACAAGAGCAAGCCTTGAGTGAAGGAAACTGGGGAACACTTAGCACAGAGAACCTCTTCTCCTGTAAGAAATTTAATTCTAACCCACTCTCTGTCCTGACAATGTTTTTAAGTTCTTCTTTGTCCTGATGATTCATCCATTTGAGTTCTCTTAATTTAGAGTTTTACAGAATTCTAGTTTTCCATTTTATTATATGAATTCATGCAAGGCTACTAAAGTCCTCCATGGAGGAGGCCAACATGAATAAACACTTTTCTTTTTCAGACCAAATGCCTTCTGCCCCTATCACCAGGTGTAATTGGAAAGCAACCAGTTTGTGACTGGCCCCTTACTCATGTTATATTCTTTCCTCTTTGTATCCTACCAAAACCAGATGATCTTTCAGACCAGTTCATTAAGGACTGTGAGCTCAAAAAGAAGCCAAGGAAGGGGAAAAATGTACAGGCCACCCTGAATGTTGAGTCAGACCAAAAAAAACCAAGGAGGAAAGATACACCGGCACTACACATGCCACCTTTCATACCAGGTAACAGACAACGAGGTCGGTTTGCACAGCTGCAGAGGGGAGTCCCTTGCCACCAGGTCATATCAGTCTTGCAAATCTTTCCTTAAATACCTGGGTATATTTTTAATAATGGGTACATTAGCTACAATACGACAAGCTGCTATAAGAGATAAATTTTAAAATATTAGTGGCTTCATATCGTAAGAGTTTATTTTTTTACTCAGCAATAGTGGATGTCGGGACTGGGGGAGGAATGCTCTGCTCCAAACAGTCATTCAGGGACCCAGGCTGATGGGTTTTGACATCTGCAATACACGATGAGCAAAGTGACCAGGAGCTTCCCAAGTCACCCTGAGTATCACTATCCGGCAGGCATGGGGGTAGACAGAGCAGAGGATTGACAGAGACATCTGTGTGAACGAAGCCTCCACCCATCAGAGGCCTCACCTGACAGCAAGGGAGGCCAGGAAATTTGTCTGAATTCTAGGCCCAGGAGAAACACAAAACAGCCTGGTGAACAACTAGCATGTCTCTACAACACCCCCGGATGGGATGCGTGACACTCTCTTATTCTCTAAAGTTTTTGTCTTGTTTTGCTTCCTCTTCTCCTTCCCCCTTGGTCATTTATTTACTGTCATCTCTATTCACAATGCAGCTGAGCGATGCCAAACAAACAAAAACCCTGATCTTGCTGAGAAGGAACTTTCAGTTTTCTAAAAAATAATAGTAGCACGTAAATAGCTGAAATGTGCAGTAATAAGTGATGCCATAATGAGGCCCTTAAAGGACCATGGGAGTTCAGTCTGGGTATCGAACTGTAGAAAATTTTATAGAAGAGAGTTATTAAATGATGGAGAAAAGTTTCACCTGTAGAATAGAGGTGAGAAGGCAGGAGGGTGGAGGTGGAGCGATAATTAAGGTATTGAGGCGGAAGTGGGCAGCACAGAGCTTGCAGAAGAGCAAGTTCTCCCTCTGGCCGAAGAGGGTGGACTTTGGGGGCAGAACCTGGGCTACACACCTGGGCTCTGACACCTGTGAGCTATCATAACTTGGGCACAGATCTTTGCCTCACTCTCCTCAGATAGGTGATGGTGGCTGTAATCTTAAATTTCTCAGGGTTTTGTGAGGCTAAAATGATATCAGGCATCCTTTGTATAGAGGATGTTCCTAGTATAGCCTAAATAAATGCTAACTCTTATTATAAAGAAACTTCCTTTATTAAAATAAGTTTGAAAAGCTATATCGACTACTTCGCCAGGTGTGTAAATGTGCACAGCCTTAATATGTGCACATTTATGTATATGTACTTGACTCTGTTTCTCTCTCTGTTCCCTTAACCATACAGGTGTGCTTTCAGAACATGTCATTAAAAGATACGATGTTCAAGAGAGACATCCAAAGGGCAAAATGAGCCCAGCTCTTCATAACACTGACCTGGAACAGAAAAAGCCAAGGAGAAAAGACACACCTGCCCTGCACATGTCGCCCTTTGCAGCAGGTAAAAGAGCTGGTGCAGGCTATTTGCAGGGGGCGAGGGGACAAGTCACAGCCTTACCATCTGGAGGTGCCAGGGGCATGGTCTTTGTCCTGGCCCGACAAGCTGTGCTGTGCTCAAGTGCTCTGGGGAGGAGCCGCACTCACTGCTGCCTTTGGGGTTTATCTTCACTGGCAGGTCCCCAGGGGCTGATGTGGAGACGGGGAGGGGTCGGAGCATTACTCATGCTTCAGCAGAGCTGGTCAGAATCACTGAGCCAACAGAATAGAAATGTCAGCGGGTCCTTGAGAAGAGCTGGAGTGCCCTCCTCCCCAGTCTCCCATGCGTCATGCATCCTAAGGCAATGGCTGATTCTCCCAAGACACCTGGGCTAATTTGCCAAATCCTCAAAAGGAGAGAGAAAGAGAGATACAGAAATAATGAGAGCTATATTATATCTCAATATGTGTCAAATCCAACCAAGAAGTCTTACTGATCTATGTGCACAATTCCAGGCAGTAAGGAAGCTACTCTGTGAGATGTAGTCCTTGTCCCTGAAAATTTTATGTTCAAGGAGAATAAGACATGTACATTCATGACTATAGTATGAGACTGTGTGTGTGTGTGATATGTTTTACACAGATGTGGCAAGAGAGTAGCAGAGGGAAAATGTACTAATATTTATAGAGATCATATTAAATGTTAGGTACTAAGTTTTGCATGTCTCAGGGATTTCTAAAAATAAACTGGCTAATATAACAGAGTAGCCATTACCTCCTATTATAGGTAAAGAAACTGAGGGAGAAATATTAACTTATTCAGCCACTTTAAACTCGTATGTGGATGAAGTTGATGGATAGTTGGATGATTGACAGATTGGTTGGCTCAATGATGAGATGATTAGATGGATAAATGAATGAATCCATTGTGATCAATATCAAACACTGTTCCATGGCAGAGCCGGGGCTCAAACTCAGGTCTATCTCACCTTTGTGCGGTTTTTCACTATGGTGTGGTTTGGACATTTAGCATTATAGGAATCCAGAAGGAATACTTTTGGGAGAAGTTGAAGTTTGGTTGTTACTAAAAACTACGTTTCCCCATTATTTATTTTAATAAAGAAAACAATCAAAAGACAGCTCAGAAGAAGACATCATGACAAAACAGTCAGAGGCTTGTCCCCAACCATGTTAGAGGATGTAGTTCTAAGTTCCATGGGGTTTGTGTTCTCTGAACTTCTGTCCTTCTTCCTCTCTCTCTTCCTCTCTTCCCACCTCCTCTTGCCTCTGTCCATCTCTTCATCTTCACCACTTGTCAGAATCCCAAGATTAAGGGTGGGTATGCAACCCAACTGGTCAAGCAAGTGATAGCCCTCTCTCACTCTCTCACTTTCTCTCTCTCTGTCTCTCTCTGCTTAGGAGATACAGAAGTGTAATCCTCAAACTGTCTTCATTCCTTTTTTTAAAGACAGCATCTCACTCTTTTGCTCAGGCTGGAGTGCTACAGTGGCACAGTCATAGCTCTCTGTAGCCTTTAACTCCTGAGCTGGCTCAAGAGATCCTCCTGCCTCAGCCTCCCAATTAGCTAGGAGTACAGGCACACTCCACCATGCCCAGATAATTTTTAAAATTTTTTGTAGAGATGGGCTCTTGCTATATTGCCCAGGCTGGTCCTGAACTCCTGGCCTCAAGCAATTCTTCCACTTCGGCTTCCCAAAGTGCTAGGATTACAGGTGTGTGAGCCACCGCACATGGCAGTTCTTTTAACAATGTTTGCTGAGCACATGTCATATTCCAGGCACTGTTCTAGGCACTGGTACTGGAAAAGAGTTAATAATCATATAGATAAGTACATAATAGAAAGTTTTCTAGGAATAAATGCTATGAAGAAAAGTAAAGCTAGATAAACGAAGAAAGCAATGGAGATTGCATCTTTAGATGAGGTACACAGGGAAGACTTTTCTGAGGAAGACCTGAAGAGACCTTTAAGCAGAGACCTGAAGAGCGTGTGGAGGTGGTACCATGGCGGTAACTGAGCAGAGAGTATTTGAGCCAAAGGGACAAGTCCAAGTGCCCTGAGGTGCCAGTGTCTCTGGCTTTTACTCAATCAATATTTGTTAGGTACCCACTATGTGTCAGGCACTGTTCAAGTGCTGAGCACACACTAAAAAGCAAACCTAAAAGGAAAAGTCCTCGCTCTCATGTAGTTTATACTCTAGGTGGGAGAGTAATAGCAACTAAATAGCTGGTCCTAAAGCAGGAAAAGAGAAGTTTTCCCAAAACTCATAGCCAGGTTGGACACCATAAGATAACTTGCTCAGACAGAGAGAAGGTTCTGAAAACCGCTTTTGACACCCACTGGGCAGGAGCCGTTGGCTCTTAGTAACATCCTGCATCAGTCTTCACCTCATGCAACACTGCGTCAGCAGAGATGGCTGATCTCAGACCACACACAGGACATGAAGGGCAAAGCACTGTCTCCCATGAAGGGTCCTTCCACAAATGATTCTTTGCCAGTGTCCTGTCTTCTTTCAGAGCAGTTTTGCTATTGGAAAAGGGGTCCAGAGATCTTAGATCTTAGGAGAACTGACTTAAGAATAGTTTGTTAATTCCAACTGTTTCCCCAGGAGAAGAAGGAACTGTTACCTGGTGATATTTCCATAGTAGAGGTTCACAGTGTTAATGGAACACAGGCATACTTCATTTTATTCTGTTTGGCTTTTTTGTGCTTCACAGATACTGGATTTTTTACAAATTGAAGGTCCGTGGCAACCCTATATTGAGCAAGTCTGTTGGCACCATTTTTCCAACAGCATGAGCTAACTGCATGTCTCCATGTCACATTTTGGTAATTCTTGCACTATTTCAAATTTTTGTATTATTATTAATATTATATCTGTTATGATGATCTGTGATCAATGATCTTTGATGGTTCTGTTGTAATTGTTTTGAGCTACTGTGAACTGCACCCATATAAGATGGAGAAGTTAATCGATAAATGTTGTATGTGTTCTGATTGGTCCACTGACTGGCCATTCCCCCATCTATCTCCCCCTCCTTGGGCCTCCCTTGAAATCAAAAGCTAGAAATAATTACATTTAGTGAGGAAAGCACGTCAAACGCTGAGATAGGCTGAAAGCTAGGCCTCTTACACAAACAGTTAGCCAAGTTGTGAATGCAAAGGAAAAGTTTTTGAAGGAAATTAGAAGGAAATTAGTTCACTACTCCAGTGAACACATGAATAAGAAAGCTAAACAGCCTTATTGCTGCTATGGAGAATGTGTGAGTGTTCTGGAGAGAAAATCAAACCAGCCAAAACATTCCTTTAAGCCAAAGCCTAATCCAGAGCAAAGCTCTAACTCTCTTTAATTCTCTGAAGGCTGAGAGAGGTGAGAAGGCTACAGAAGAAAAGTTTGAAGCTAGCGGAGGTTAACTCATGTGGTTTAAGGAAAGAAGCTGTTTCCATAACATAAAAGTTCAAGACAAAAGAGAAAGTGCTGATGTAAAAGCTACAGCAAGTTATCCAGAAGATCTAGCTAAGATCATTGATGACAGTGTCTACACTAAACAACACATTTTTAATGTAGAGGAAACAGCCTTCTATTGGAAGAAGATGGCTTCTAGGACTTTCATAGCTAGATGGGAGAAGTCAATGCCTGGCTTTAAAGTTTCAAAGGACAGGCTGACTTTTTCGTTAGGGGTTAATTCAGCTGATGACTTTAAGTTGAAGCCAATGCTCATTTACCATTCTGAAAAACCTAGGGCCCTTAAGAATGGCGCTAAATCTACTCTGCCTGTGTTCTAGAAAGCGAACAACAAAGCCTGGGTGGCAGCACATATGTTACAACATGGTTTACTGAATATTTTAAGCCCATGTTGAGACCTACCTACTGCTTTAAAAAAAAAAAAGATTCCTTTCAAAATATTAATATTACTCTGAAAAGAATTGTTGTTCCTAAATAAAATGAGAGGGATAGACAGGGTCACATATTTTCCGACTTGCCAGGCAAGGTGGCGTGCTGCACGGGGATACATTCTCTGCAGAAATGGTCCAAGGACCAGGTTGGAGGGTCTGAACCTGCCTCCACTGCACTTCTCATAGGTAGCATGCATTCCTACCTACACTGATATTTCCACCCAACCTCTGCCTTTGCCCAGGTCTAGTTACCTTTCAAGACTCAGCCAGCTCAAAGCCTCTGCTAACTGACGCCTTTAAGTCCAAAATGATTCTTTTCTAATCTGAACTAACTCTGTTATTAGTCATGGGCATGCAAATATTGTCCTTGCATGCCATTAGCTGAAGTACTTTCTTTTTGAAGAGTCTTTTAGTATCTAAAGATTTGGTAGTAATCAAAATGCTAGGACATGCCTTTATTGTCCTTGTTGCTGTTATTGTAGCTGCTGTTTTAATTGACTTACATTTATAACTTGCTTAATGAATTCATGAGGATTGGGTTGTGATAGCCTTGTGTTTCCAGTATTGACCTTGATGTCTAGTCCAGTCATTTCTATATAGCGATGCTAAATATGTATATGTTAATTTGGTATTCCATTTGGCAATCACAATTTTGCAGTACCTGATGCAGAGTAATTATTTTCTGCCCATTCTTGTCTCTATTTTCATTGAAGATCTTATAAAGAAGACTTGGTAGAGGGACAAAAGTATTTATGTGCAAGGAGTCATTCTAGTAGACAAAATTGAACATGGGCTTTGGAATCAGAAAGGTCTAGGTTTTGTCTCTGGTTCTGCTCCGCTGTAGCTTTGTGACCCTGGGCAATCAACATAAACTATAAAAGCCTCCTTCATTTTACCTACCCCTGAAAGGGGGACCATAAAAATCTGTCCCTTAGGGTTGCTAATACAATTAATTAAAGTATAGAAAGCACTTAGCAGAGTTCCTGGCATAATAAAGGCTCTCAGTAAATGTTAGTTCCTCTTCATTCTCCATTCAATCTTATATTCTTTGAGATGAATCAAACTATTTGTGAAGGTGAAAATTCTCCAAGCATTTTGCCACTCCATCTAAACCTACCAATTCAAGGAACTTTCTAAAGTATTGAGGTCAGTTTACCTGACAATGGATGCTGCCTACATCCCAATATCTACATCCTAAAATAGTAGCTTCCCTATTGAATCAAAAATGTTATCAAACGATGCAGAATAAACAATAGTTGGGAGTGGCGCTAGGGGCTGTATATCCATAGACTTTACATATCATGGAATTCCTTGAATCAGCAAATCTCTGTGTTACAAGTATGTGCAATTATGGATATTGTTGTTGATCTAGTTTTTATTAGCATATTAGCTGAAGTACTTTCTTTTTGAAGAGTCTTTTAGTATCTAAAGATTTGGCAGTAATCGAAATGCTAGTTAAGCTGATAAGGATAGAGCCTTTGGCAGATGTTCAGAAAGACTCACGTTGGTCCTAATAAGGGTGTTGAGAGAGACTCACAGACAAATGCGCTCTAGAGACATTTCCTCTCATTAGCCCTTGGCAAGTGAAAACTGGACTAGGCTTTGCTCTCTCTTCTAAATCTCTTGCTAACTACCTTTGTTCCCCTAGGTGAATGAGCTTATTTGATAGGTGCCAACTGCCAGAACAGCCCCTGCAAGGGGAGTCATCTCAGGCTTCTCTGGCAGCCCCAGGCTGGCTCCCCACTTGGCCCACAGTTGCCAGGTCCCCCACCTTGGTGACTGCAGGGCAGGGAACATGGTTATGATTGCCTAGGCCTACTTGAGAAAGAAAGAAGTCTTCAGTTGAGGTCTGTGGCTGAGGCAAATGGAACAAGACAAAGTAAAGAATAATGAGGCTAGAAGCATCGAAGAGAGGCCTTCTAGAAAATTCATCCATGATCTGTGAACATTTGGGCAGGTTGTGGCATCAACGATCAAAATCCTGTACCTGTGCAAAGGAAAGTGACACCTCTTCTGTCCTGCTGGGAATAGAGCCTTCTCTCTGGCATGGTTTATCAGAAGAGGTGGTGTCGTTAGCCCTGGCTCCCTCAAATCGGAGGCACATGTCTGCAATGTGCATGAACAACTTTAGATGGTTCCTTGAGTAGGATAGTGTTCTGAAAGAGCTTGCTGGAAGGCTGGTTGGCCCTTAGAGACCTTGGACTGGCAGCCTTGGCCTTAAAACACACCAAGCTCTTATAAACAGCCACGTTTCCTAAGCTCTTCAGTATAGAGAGAAAGAGAAGGGAAGGAACTGACATTTGCTAAATCCCTACTATATTCAAAGTCTTGTGACAGATGTTAGAACATGCTTTGAGAACCTCACAGTTCAGCAGGGGCAATGGATGCATTGTTCAGTGGTTCCTACAAGATGAAAAGTACTTTAACAGAAGTTCATGTAAGATGTGGCTGGAGCATAGAAGAATGTGGGCCTACGTCTATCTTGGGGCATCACATCCTGTGGGAAATGCAAATTATTTTTTCTCCAATTTTGACATGAATAAGCCTAGGCTCACATAGCTTAAGTGACCTGCCCAAAGCTGAGTGACCACCAAAGGACTGCCTTCCTGCGTCTAGAGTCTACATTCCTTCAATGATATACCTGTGCTTCCCACAGGAAAACACAAGGATCAGGAAGGGGTTACACCAGACCAGTGCTTCCCAAACTCGAGTCATCTTCAGATCACCAAAACATCGAGAACAAGAATGAAGTGATGACATGTACATACTCTTGATTTAAGCTTCATCCTTAGCAACGATACCTGTGAAATCAAGATTTTGATGAGCTACTATATATTTTTTATTATAAGACACTAATCTTAATGCTTAACTATATTACTATAAAATGCTGGTTCATTTTCCACTTGAAATGCTGTGCCCCTGTGGACAGCCCAGCCAACTTTGGGAAGGGCTAGCCTTGATGATTTAACAGGATCCTCCTCTCCCTAAAATCCCAGGACTTTGAGGGGCACACAGAGCAGATTCTCATATGACTAGGTTTCAAGGATACTCAAAGTAACCAGAAAGTTGACCAAGCTTTGGAAATTTAAAGGCTCTTGCCCATTTCAAATCAACCCAAATTTGGCTTGACATGAAGGGATATCAGGAAGGAAGGATGGGAAGTTTGGGGGCTCAGTGTAGCCCTATGTTCTCCTACCATGCTAGCCTTCATTCCAAATAGAGGTCCAGACCACTATGTAGCAGGTATCAGAGAAAATATCTCCCACTGTGTTTCATAAGCGATTTATGCAAAAGCCTTAGTTTCAGCCAGACTCTTGAAATTGTTTTTCTCCTCCAATAAATATCAGCTAATTGGTAAAGAACCCATACGAACAAACTAGGAACTGAATCCAATGAATAGTCATTAGGATCAGCACGAAGTTCATTAATTTGCTGCTGTTGAATGGAGTCCAGTGTTATAGAAAGTCTTCTTGTGGTGCACAGCTTCCCTCTCTCAAGTTTAGATCTTTCTGAAATGCTTCATGGACTGAAAGGTCTCTAACTGGGAGAAGCGGGAGGGAGGCTGTGCTAGGCAGTGGTGGGGGAAAGAGGCTGTGTGGCTGGAGTGGGATGACGGAAACCAAGAGGACTGGCCTTGAATCATAGCTCCCTTTGTCCTTTTATTAAAATAGCTCTACTCTACACTTCACAGGATGAGCAGAACCACTCAGACCTCCTTGGCTGGTCTTTTCTGGGCTGATCACTCTAGAAAATTGTGCTCAGACTTCTGAATTTCAAAGACCAGTAAACTTTTAAAAATATATATATTGTGGAGCCCAACATAGGAATAGCAACTTTTTATTTTGCCTAGTAAGGATGCTTTAGAAAACCATCTAACATTTCTAAAATTTCATAAAAGAAGGGATATCCCCAAAAGAAGGAAAAGAATAACCTCAAAATAAAGAATAGCTTTTTAAATTGTAGCCATACAGCCATATAAAAAACTCACTACACTTTCCTTATTTTCTCATTTCTCTCTGAACCGCGTGAACTTTATCATCGACTGGTACAGTACTGACATTTGGAAATGGCATGTCCAGACCCTCAGCTCAATATTTCTCCCAGATGTTATTAAAATACTTTTAAATATGACTCCATGAGGCTTACCAGTTCTTTTCCAAAAGGAAAATAAACTAGCAAATTGTGAAGGGAAAGGAAAGATTGACTTTTAGCTGCTAAACGTGTGGCTCCATGCTAAGCATTGTTGCATACATCTTACCTAATTGTCACAACCCTTTAAGATAATTATTAGTGTCCTCATTGTACATACGAGAAAATTTAGGTATGAATGTGCTAACTGGGCCTGGCACAGACTCCATGAGTGGCAGAATCATGGATTCAAAGCAGCTGGCTGCTTTCCATCCCACAGTGCTGCAAGCTCAGGAGCAGAACTAAGAGGAGGGCGAAGGTTGCTGGGACCCCCAAGTTGTACATCCCCTTGTAACTGGAGTGGTGTCCCCACTGAGCACCTCTGGGGAGGCCAAATAAGACCACCCATCTCCCTCTCTCTCAGTTGGCACCTCTAGCGGTTAGCTTTGCAGGCACTAGGAGCTTTCTGGGTTGCCACGCTGCTGTGCCCTGTGTCTATGCTGCAAGTTTGTCTAGTATTTTAATTAGAGGCACTTAATTGCAGGTCTATGCTTTGTTTTGCAGGTGTGACACTGCTCAGGGATGAGAGACCCAAAGCGATCACGGAAGATGACGAAAAGGATGGTGACAAGATAGCTATTTAGAGATAGTTCCCCTGAGACTCCTTGTAAATAGGTTAGATCAGTTCCCTACGGTGACCTAGAGAAAAAATTAGACTTGTTTCTGTTCTCATTTTTGTCATAGTCTGACTTTAAGATCCAGACACTTTTCCCCCCAGAGACATACTACATCAAATTGCTGGTAACTTCTTTGTCTCTCTCTTCTTCTTTGAGTCTGCTTTCTATTCCCATGTTTTGAATTTTCATTTTCCAATGCAATGGAAAAGAAAAAGATTATCTTAAATCAGGGGGTAACAGGGGAAGCTGTGGTGTTCAGTTTCTTCATTTTCTGGGTCAATTCATGGAGCAGAGAACACGAATAACATGGAGATGTTAACTTCTTGTTTTATGCTGCTGGGCAGGATTTGACTTAGTTTCATCCAAACACCAGTCCAAGTGGGGGATCCCTGTCGTCAGTTAGAGAAGTGAGAATATTTGAGTTCTAATTCACTGAGTGCTTTGGAGAACATGGTCTTTTATTTCTCCTGTCCTATCTTAAGAATTCAACTGTTTCTGATGACATCTCTAAGATCCTTGTAACAGACACTCTAAAAGGTGAATTTATGAACTGGGGGAGTCAGCCCAGCTCACCATGCCTTGGCTGAAAATACCACAGACAGAGAGTGCTGGTCTGTCTGGGAAGCTTAGCAATATGTCCTCATAATTAGTTTATTCTTTTAAAAAAAAAAAAAAACAGCAGTTCTTAACCCTGCTGTCCTCACATTTGTGAGTTGGGTCACAAGTAAGCCATTACTGATGATAGGCAAAATACCAATGTTTGTGATGAATTTACTTTTTTAAAAATTAAGGTCAATTGAAGAACATTCTGATATTTTTAGACTTATGTGGACTCCAGTATGCTTTCTTGGATGGGAGGGAGGAGTGCGTTTTGTTAGCTAGTGAGTAGGGGTCTGTATATAGCCCCTGCCCCAGCCCGCAATCTGTGGGCGCCCATGGGAAGGCTTTGCACATGGGCCTCATGCACCAGGCAATAGACAGGGAGAAAGGTGAGAACTATTATTAACAGGAGGAAAAGTAGATATTTAAATTGTCATACCTAAGAGGGATAATTTGGAAGGTCTGTATATACTCTGGCTCCAACAGTTTATTAATCTCTTCTGCCTTTCTGTCCTCCTCACAAATATGAAAAAGATGTAGAACCCTCCTGGAAATAAAGCTACTTCTACCCACATCTCAATGCCCTGCTGCATCTCTCCTAAAAATACCCTATTTCCTTACTTACAATTACAAAGAGACTCACTGGGTTTGGTTTGGTTCGATTTTGCTTTTGTTTTTGTTTGTCCTGCAGAAGTTTAATAATGTTTGGATTAGGTATTAATATTTAACCAGTCCAAACAAGAGAATGTACATAAAATTCTAGATTTCCACATTCTCTTGGAAAAACATGTCAAGACCTGGCAACTTTGGGCCTGAATAGAAACATGGTAACCATCAGCGGGAACTGAGTACTCGATGCCCATTTTAGAAGAAGGTTGCGTTCCCAGGTTTGCCACATGCTGCACCTGGAACATCTCATCCATTGACTTGAGTTGGAGCCCCCCAGTGAAGACCCATGTTGTGTTCCTGATGATTTTTGGCCTTTCTGATGCCAGTGCTCCACTCCCACTTCTGATGGCTCCAATCACAGCTTTGTGGGGAGAGGAATAAACTTGTGGCCAGACTGTTGGTTGAGGCATAAGTGGTAAAACAGGCCTCCATAAAATCTTTCAGGAGCCAAAAGCAATTACAGGTCTGTGGATAATGGGATAATATCACCACCAATAGCGATCTTTACTAAGGGATCCTCGCTCAGGAAACACAGATGCACTCTCATCCTAGCGGATTTGCTGTACAAACATGATGTCCATTTGCAGCCATGGCTGCAGACCACTCAGTAAACTCCAAGGCTACTCACAAAAGCCCTCATCTTTTCTGATGGGAGGGGATGAAAAGTAGACTGGCTGTTGTAGAAACAAAGGCCTTGGGTTCGAGCCTCGACTGTGTGACACTGAGCAAGTCTCTGGAACTCTCTGAGTCTGGTTCTTTATCTTGAAAATGAGAATGATAATTCTTACTTTGCCTTTTTCGTAATTTGAGAATTCAGTGAGATAATGTATGGCAAAGGGCTTCGTAAGCTAAAATGCCCTACCCAACTGTAACTTAGGATAATTTTAAGACACCGTCAGAGCATGGACTGTGCCTCTTCCGTTGCCTGGGTACTGAATGGGTAGCAGGTACATGGATCAACTCACAGCTTCTGAAGAAGGACTTCAGGTAAGGAGATCCCATCACCTGCACAGCCTTAACTGAAGAAAGGAAGAAAGACCAGCCCTCTCTTCCTGGGAAGATGGCCTTTGTAATAGAGACCTGGTCTCAAAAGAGCATACACAGAATGGTGAGGGGCGAAACCAGCCAAAGCATAATGACCACTGGACATCACTGGGGCGATTTTGGTTGAAGCCAAACCTCCCCCACTTCCCTTCCCCATGTGGCCCTTTTCTGGCCAAGTAAAGTAGAGGTTTAATGATTAGAATTACATTCCAATTAAAACAGTTCTCAGCACATTGTGAACAACTTCCCTCCAAACAAATAATAGTCATATTAAGAAATTAAATGCATTATGTGGTCGTCCATTTAAAGAGAAGGCTCAAATTAAAGGCATCCCAAAGAACTGGCAAAGCAGATGGCCATTGTTCATTCTGAAGGCATCTACCGGGAAGCCAGGCTACCTGAGAGGGGAAGGCACTAGACCTGAGAGATTAAGCTATTTTATAAAAAGCTTCACACAGGGCCTTTCTTTAAATCCAGACACCCTGTAAAAGCTGTTGGCTGAGATCACACAGCCAACTTCTAATGCCTAATTAGCACTTGGAGAGGCAGAGGCTGGTGCTGAAGGGTGGAGGTAGTACCATAAAGGACTCAAGCAGTGTTTCTTTTTAAATGCAATCAAGTGAATTTTCTCTGTGTTGTCCAGGTTGTTTTCTTTAAAACAAGAATAGACTGACATAGCATGCAGTTGTGAAAATAAGTTAATAAAGCAATTATTTTTGCTCACTGAGAATAAGAGGCCAGTTACATGATGGATTTTGTAGAATCTCTGTCATCCTGCGTAACTGAGGCTCCCTCACCGCTTGTAATTTGCAAGTGTGAAAATCTTACTCCAAAAACTCCCCAGCAGTGAATGAATGCATAGGAAATGGATGAACTGAGAATATCCTCCTCCAGTTCTCCTGAACATGGGATTGCCTTTGAACTGGCTTTAATGTATAATCTCTGCAGAGTTTGAACATACTTACAATGACCATCATTCTTGACCCAAAAATCAGGGCAGAAGATTCTCCACAGGTAAGTATACTTATGGGGAAAATAATGTACTATTTGAAATCAGCTTTGCCCTGGAAAAATCCAAGACCTCAGTTTACCTTTCTCAAGAAGAAAAAAATGGGTATTTCCTAATGTATAGTAGCAGGTGCTTCCAGCTAGATGAGATTCCTCAAAGGAAATTGCAGGAGACTTCCTGAGAGTGAACAACAGGGAATGGAAGAAATTTTGCTCATCTTAGCCAAGGTGGCCCTCGCATCTGATGCCAATTATGTACTTTGAGGGTTGAACAAAAGCAGTAGACGGCAGATCCTTGGGTCTTTATGTGTTAGAGCCGTAGAAAAACAATCTACACATTAATATTCATCAATCAAATCATATATAAATTGTATTTAAAATTTATTACTGAATCACTACTTAAATAATGCCCTTCAGGAAAAAAACAGTGTCTCTGAGTCCTTGTGTCTGTTCAGTCTTTTTCCTATTTTATCTCATTTGCTCCTAAAGGCAATTGTAAGAAGGCTCAGTACGCAGGGAAACTGAGTTGGAGAGGAAGCTAGGACAGGAACTCGGGTCTCTGGCCCCCCAGCCCAATGCTGTTTATATAGAACTCTTCTGAAAATCCTCCATAAAGCAGGGCACAGAATACAGATGAGTTGAAGAGGGAGGTCTTTCAGTGACCCAGAAAGGAATCAATTATATACATGATTTCTGACAGTTTTCTCCACCCTCTCTGTCTGAAATTTTGTATGGGTAAGTATATTAATAAATATGTTCAACTGTCCAACACCCAAAATGTAATCATTGCTAAGACTCTATGTTTTAGGGAGGTGGTGAGGCTGTGTTTGTCTTCTCACTCCACTCCAGACTCCGTATTATCCATTCCCTGCTTTGCATCTGGAGTGACCCTTTTCAAACACAAATGTGACTGTGTGGGTCCCCTCCTTGACATTTTCTCCTTGCACAGAATAAAGGCTGAGATCTCACGCCCCTGGGCCCTGCCTCCCACACCCTCCTCTGGGCTCCAGTGACATTGGCCTCTGCCACTATCTGCCACCTCTTCTCCCTCTCCCCCCACCCTTTCCCCACCCCTGGCCCTTGACACCCAGTGAAGTCCAGTCCGTCCTTCAGAGCTCAGCAAATGGCCACCACCTCATAGAAAACTCGTCTCAGCTTTTCGACCAGGTCAGGATTCTGCATTATTTGCATGTCCCTGAGCCACCATGTTTTTTTTGTTTGTTTGTTTTGTTTTTTGTTTTTTTTTTTAGTAGAGACGGGGGTCTCACTCTTGCTCAGGTTGGTCTTGAACTCCTGACCTTGAGCGATCCTCCCACCTCGGCCTCCCAGAGTGCTAGGATTACAGGTGTGAGCCACCATGCCCAGCCAACCATGTTGTTTTTCTCCACAGTTCTCACCTCTTTTTCTGATCATCCGTTTGTATAACTGGTTAACATCTATTTCCTCACTGTTGTGTAAGGACCATGAACACAGGGACTGTATCTGGGTTTGCACCACTTGCTCCCTATACCTGGAATAGGGTTTACCATGATGTACATGCTCAAGAAATATCAGTGAGTAAGAGAATGAATGAATGAACAAAGTGTGTAAGAAGCCAAGCTTGATAGCCTAAGGTTGCCCTGCCATCTGCCTGATTGCGGGAACACAGGGTTCCTAACTCCTGCAAGAGACTAGATAGTCACTACGGAGCTGAACCCAAACATCAGCCACAGCACACTGGTCTGCTTCCCGGACCCCATGTCTCATGTCAATCAAATCCTCCCGCTGTCAGGGATCAATGGCGGAGGCAGAGGCAAAGAAGGGCCGTTCCCTACCAACCTGAGGGCTCTCCTGTCATAGCTTAACAATGCCATGGCCAGCCAGGACGAGGACCTCACAGATGCTGGAGTTGGGGAGTTTTCGTATAAGAGGTGGGGGAGGGGCCGCTGTGCTCCAGCATCTAAGGCATCTGCATCGTAAGGTGCTCGATTATCACCGTGTGTGCTCACTCGCAGGGTTGCGCAGCATGAGGAGAAAAGGCCAGCCATCACCGATATTTGAGAACTAAAAAAATGACAACAGAACACCCAAAATGTTGTTTTGAACTTGTAAAAATATTACAATAATGATAGTCATTTGTGGGAACTATTTATTATTCATATGCATTATTATTGTTATTGCAATAGCAATTATGTTCCTCATTAATGATGGGTGAAGGTATCTTTGTTCAGTCTCTTTTCAAATCATGCAAAGAACCTCTCTGTGTTTTGACTCCATCTCCCAGTGTGTTGACATTACAGCCCAGCTGCTCACAGCCCAGGCTGGGAAGCCTTGAGCTGGTAGACATACCTTCCATTCACCTTGACCTTGGTTCTGCAGAGTTTTGGCCCATCCCACTGGCTATAGCTCAAAGTCTTGGGTGTCATAGAGTTCTGAGAAGAGGAGTCCCCTTGTGCACTGAATGCTTTAACCAGCTGGGGTAAACAGGAACAGTTCTGGCTGAGACTTCTCAAGGCCCAAATCATCCCTGATGTTCCAGGTGGCTTCTAGGTGAGTCTGCTTGTAATGTGGTATCAAGGACCCTCTGAGTCCATGCCCACCTGTCCATAGGTCTTGGAAGAATGTGCATTTACTATGAGTTTTGCTGGGACCTCCTATTACAAGAATTCCTGATCCTTTGATGGTTTAGCTGTACAGCTAAGAACTAACTGACCACCTTGGTGCTGTTATCCTGGCAACATTCCTTTGTTCTTTGCAGACTTTGGGCCTGGATCCAGGGCCAGTGAAAGTGAGGCAAGTGAGGTGTCCACGTGCAAAATGGAAGGAGGTGCTCACTCTCAGCAGCACCCAAGTGCCAACCCTGTCTGACTCACATCCTCCTCTCCCCTGGATTTTTAGTATCTTCCTGTTTCTCCCCTCCCCGCTGCCTTCTTTTCACTCAGTTGTCCAAGCCATTACCTACAGGACCAGATACTGCTCACGCTGGGCTCTCCAGGAAGAGAGTACCGGCAGTTCTCATATGCACAGTTCTAATATGCACAAATTTCAATTACCACCAGTCCCACAATAATATGGTTTAAATCTCAGGTGCTATAGTATCCAGTACTGAAATACCAAAAGCACAGTAAGTATAATTGCATAAAACACAAATTTCACTGATAGCTCGTCAGTCCATACATTACTGTGCAAATAACAGATGTGTACCATAATCAGCGACCAATCGCGTCACTTCTTCTAAAGTCCAAGGGCGAGTGGTTACTATGCATCTGTTATTTAGTCCCTCCACAGACAGCAAAGCATGTAGTTGTGTCGCTCTCTTGTCTCCTAGTGATAAACCCAGGTGGCGTTTTACAAAATCAATCATTGAAAGAGGGAATTGGCCACCAACGTGAAAGTGCAGGACAAGTGGTAACACTGGGAGTAAAACTGAAGTTGAAGGTAGTGGAGTTACAGAAGACACAGCCGCCCGTGGGCGTGTTGACGCTGCTGCCACAGGAGGGACTCCAGGCGTGCAGCCAGAGGAACTTAGTGAAGACCAGCTTATTGACATAAATGAGGAAAGCAGTTATAATGAAAAGGATGAATGTGTCCCAGACAAAGTAAAGCCAACAAAAATCTCACATTAAAAAAGACTCTTGGAGCTATTTCACAATGCTAAAAACACAAAGGATAAGACATTGGAAGTTGATTCAAGCTTGGAAAACTGACAATTCGCCAAGACATAGGGAAGACAGTCACTCTGTATCATAAGTTATATGACAAGTATAAGGCAAGTGCTGTTCACACTACTTTTGAAATGTTCTTTGCAAACACTTCAATTCTCAACATCTCTAATGTTTTAAATTACCATGTTCTAAATAAATATTAGTTTTGCTATTTTTTATTTTTCTCTACAATTATAACCAACTCTAAGAGAGTATTTAATGCTTTCACAAAAACTTTTACGGTCACAGAACAATCCATGGGTTATTTTTCTCATGGATTATTAAAATTGTTTTGCATGGTTTCAGCTTTCACAGTCATAATATTTATGGTCCCAAACTACCATGCAGAGCAAAGATTGCCTGTCTTTAGATCTTGGGACCAAGCCAAAGTGTGTGAGTGTGTGCTGCTTGGGGTGGAGGGGGCAGAAGGCAAGATACGAGTGATTACATATTATCAGTTCACAGAGACTCCAGAAAGCAGGAAGAAATATTAATTAGAATCCAAAGAATGGGGTCTGGAGTTATAAGCCATGAAGTTAACTAATCAGGCTAGAGGACAAGGTAGAAAAACAAACAAAACAGAAAACAAATACATATTAATAACAAGAAGACAAAAATTAAGCAGGTTCTTAATGCATTAGACATACCAGATCTGGAGCTAAATGTGCCTGAAGCTTTACTTTTATTAACAGTGATGGATACTTCTCTGGTACAGAAACAGTCCCTTAAAGGATCTAGGCATTTTCAGGAGCCCATTGCTACTGTTTTAAATCCTTTCAAGGTTGAGAGAGAGAAAGTGATCTCTATCCTGGGCCAGTGGGCCAGAAACTTGAAATGGACATCAGAGTCTTCAAGACTGGCTGGTGTCTACAGTGGATAGAGCAAATGGAGAAGGAAAAGGAAGAAAAGTCACAAGCAAATGCTTTCAAAAATGAAGATTTAATGCAAAGATATGAGTAGGTAGCACGTCCTTCTTAAGTGTGTGAACCTGACTCATGGAGAACAGCAAAACAGCCTTGACTCAGCGAGCACTCTCAGCTGGTGGGAGCTTGGTCCCAGAGCACCAGGTGGGCTGCATGGTCATGGGTGTGGTTGGGCCAAAGCAGCACTTCCCCAGCCAACATCTGGGAACCCTGTTCCACAGCTACATCTTTATCTGGGACCACCGGCAACAGGCAGACAGATGGCACAGGACTGAGACAGGGAGGAAGGCTTAGTCAATGGGGATGGAAAATGGGCCCACCAGGAGCTCAGTGGAGAAACTGAGGACCCTGGCACACATGGCCAGAAGACTGTGAACACTGGGCTCTTCTCTGCTGCACACAGGTCTGTAGACAGGGGCTGAAATCACATTGTATAGAAAAACCCAGGCCCTCTCATGACATGTAAGAATCAATTTTGTGACTCCCAGACAAGTGAAAAACCAGGAAGGCCCCCACCACTGTCTTCTTGGCGTTTGGAGTAATGATGGGCCAACCACTCCCAAAGGGAAGGGCAGCAGATTCTACGGGAGGTGATGGCTCCTCTCTGGGGTATGTGCATCGCGGGCTGGGCACCAGAGGCCCTACTCATAGGACCGTGTCACAAGCAGGCACTGCGAAAGGAAGATGAAGACACCCTGTCTCCTGCTCCCCTTTCAGTATGAACCGGGAGCCGGAGGATGGGGATCCAGGGCTCAGACCTGGCAGCCAGCTATGGGCGGATTACAACTACCGTGTTTCCCCAAAAATAAGACAGGGTCTTTTGTAGTATTCATAAATTATATCTTGTATCTCCATGGCATCCGTTGTAATTTCTCCTTTATTGTTTCTGATGGAGCTTATTAGAGAGTTTTCTTTTCTGCTTTTCGTTAGTCTAGCCAAAGGTGTCTCAATCTTGTTTATTTTTTCAAAGAACCAACTTTTTGTTTTATTAATCTTCCGTATAGTTTCTCTGTTGTCAATTTCATTTAGTTCTGATTTGATCTTACTGATTTCACTTCTTCTGCTGGGTTTGGGGTTGGTCTGTTCTTCTTTTTCCAGCTCTTTGAGACGATTCATTAGGTTGTCTATTTGTGATCTTTTCAACTTTTGGATATAGGCATTTATGGAAATAAACTTTTCTCTCAGGACTGCTTTGTCTGTGTCCCACAGGTTTTGATAACTTGTGTCTCCTTTGTCATTTAGTTCAAAGAATCTTTTGATTTCCATCTTGATTTCCTCGTTTATGAAGTGATCATTCAGTAGAAGGTTGTTTAGTTTCCATGACTTTGTGTAGAAATGAGAGTCCCTGTCAGGGTTGATTTCTACATTTATTCCATTGTGATCTGAAAAGATACATGGTATAATTTCTATTTTTTTAAAATTGTTTGAGACATGCTTTGTGTCCTAGGATATGGTCAATCTTAGAGAATGACCCATGAGCTGATGAGAAGAAAGTATATTCAGTGTTTTGGGGGTAGAATGTCCTGTAAATGTCTGTCAGGCCCATTTATTCTAGAGACATGTTTAAGTCCATTATTTCTTTGTTGATTTTCTGTTTGGAGGATCTGTCCTGTGCTGTCAGTGGGGTGTTAAAGTCTCCAACTCTTATGGTGTTGTTATCCATTTGATTAGATCAAGTAGAGTTTGCTTTATGAATCTGAGTGCACCTAGGTTGGGTGCATATATATTTAGAATTGTTATGTCTTCTTGTGGAACACTCCTACACTGCTGGTGGGACTACAAACTAGTTCAGCCTCTGTGGAATGCAATATGGAGATACTTTAAAGCGATACAAGTAGATCTACCATTTGATCCAGCA
>VBSM01002217.1:20105125-20144813 GCA_008086735.1 Cheirogaleus medius | reverse complement strand
CGCGTTCCGTCTGACAGACAGTAGTTGAAACAAAAGTAGATTCCACACATTAATTGAAACAAGCCGTCAGGCATAGGAAGGGTCTCAGGCGTGCTGCAATAATACCCATTGCTCTCACGATTCTACTCGGAAAATCAGCACCAGGGCTGACTCTACTCCACCTCCTGTCCTACAGGAAAGCTTCTCGTTTCCATTGTGAAATGTTTGGGGGATCCTTTGTTCACAGGAAATCCCGCTTAGAAGTCCAATGTGTAGAACACACAAAAGCTGAGTCGCCAAGTCGGTTAGTGCAGGTGGCCCCAAGCCTGCCCCTACCATTTTGTCTCCTCTCCCCACTTCATCTAGGCGCCTTTTAGGAAACCCCTAGAACTCTTCAGATCAGAGTCAGAAAACACCAGACGAGGCAGCTCCGAGCTTTCCTTCAGCTGCCTCCACCGTGAGCGCCTCTGTTCATGCTCAGCCCCAACCCCCTGTGTGGGCGGGATGAGGGTTTGCATTGTGTGGGTAATGTATGGGTTTTAATATACAAGTTTGCAGCCTCTGTCTTTGATACACCCTGTGCATTTCTGAATAGGAACGGCATCCCTGGCGACTCCTCACTCTGAGCAGCAGCCAAGTCTGCAGCCGGTGTCCTACAGAGCAAAGCAAAAAGCCAGCAATAAAAAAACTAAATAGCAGATCAACAGGGTGTAGTTCTTGAACAAATGCACATTCATAATTCGTAACTGTATAGTTATAAATCCCCTCCTAGAGCTTTGCTCTAACTACCCAAAACAGAGAGGAAGCGTTTATTTTTTCCCCGCTCCATTTGGGTATTTGGTGAAGGAGCGATATACACTTGCCAACAGTACAAATATTTATACTTTTTAGTACCTTAACGCATTACCTCAGATGCAGTGGAGTTACAAAGAATCTGCCTGATTTTACCAAACCCTGCCTCTGAAATAGAACTCTGATTATCCACAGATATAATTTTAGGGAAAAAAATAGTATGCTTGATTTACAATAGGAGGTTTAGGGACGTAGGCTCCATCATCAGATCCTCAAGTGCCTGACTGTATGTGTGTATGAGTATATGCATATAAATCTCAGTCCCAAATGTTCTTTCCAATCAAAGTGAAGCACAGCGCTTGGCAAAAAGGAGAACATTCTGGGGTCCATGTCATCTCAAGCTCCACCCTGATCAATAGAAGTAAGAACAGAGGTCAACAGGAAGACAATTCTAGAGCAGAGATTATGTTCACCAGAGATGTTGGCTCTCAGCAACAGAGCTGCTGTAATCTAGATGCTTAAGTTAGCAAATGACATCTAATTATTTGGAATAGCACTGACCAATAGAATTCCCTGTGATGATAGGAATGTTCTAGATCTGTGCTGGCCAGTGTGGTAGACATTAGCCACCAGGTATCTACTTGAGCACTTGAAATGTGGCTGATGAGACCAGGGGATCTCAAGGTTTAATTTTATTTATTTTAATTAATTTTAATAATTTAAATAGCCACATGTGGGTACCTGGCTACTGTGGGCGGTGCAGATTTGAAATGTTAAGATACATAATTTGGGAGACTGTGGTTGGATTTAGAATCAAGCATCTAGGAAGTCAATCTGATTGAGTATGTAGAAACAAGAGATTTTAACTTGGAAGATATCGTTGCATCCTCATGTAGCAGAGACAATGGGGTTTAGGAACTTCATGTTAAATGGTAGAGGTTAAATAGTCACAATGATGGAATTTGATAAGAGTAATAGAAATGCTAGGAAAAGCTCTTAGCAAGAAGCTCCCACCCATATATGGACACCTGCTGAGATGCTTTTGTTCTTGAGAGAGCCAGGCTAAAAGCCAAGCCTCTTCCATGATTGCACAAAGGAAGCTTAAACCAAAAGGGGATGGATGGGAAATGATATTCCCTAAATATCTATCTACCTTTACTGAATATTTTCACCAGTGGACTCTCATTTCATCCTCACAACAATCCCACTCCCAGACAGTAGGAAAGAGAAAAAGTCTCAGAAAAGTAAGTGCCCAAGGCTTATACAGAGAACAAGTATAACCCTTGGGGTTCAACCACTGGTCATAATGTCACCGAAGCCCCTCCGAAGGTGCAGTGTCTCTCTTCTGATAAGGCTTTCTCCAGTGGGCCGTGTCTGCACTTTGGTTATCTTCTCTCCCTACGATTTCTCATCCCCTCCTAACGTACTTCCCCCCCACCCCCACCCCTGGTGAGCTTAGCTAACCCCTCCCCCTTTCCCTCCACCCCTCCTGCAAGCTCCAGGCC
This sequence comes from Cheirogaleus medius, assembly GCA_008086735.1. NCBI lineage: Eukaryota > Metazoa > Chordata > Mammalia > Primates > Cheirogaleidae > Cheirogaleus > Cheirogaleus medius. The sequence goes on along the minus strand of VBSM01002217.1, from coordinate 20,142,537 downwards.
CCACCTGCAGTTGCTCCTGTTGGCACCTTCCTCTCTCTTCACACTCAACACATTAGTTCTGAAACTAAGGCTTTGTCAACCTGACTGCTTTTATGGTCTTTGCCTCAAATTCTATGTTCTTCCCCTGATATAAAATTTAATCGCCACATTCATTCAACAAATACTTATTGAACACAGGACAGACGATGTGGCATAAGTGTAGATAGACAAGGACCTTGCCCACAGAGAGTTCACAGCCTGCCATTGGATAGGTATCAAATGGGAAAGAACTCAATTATGCATTTAAATATAATCATGTTGGCTATACTGGGCCACAGGAGCTTCTAACAAGGCAGTCTGATCTATTTGGGAGGTGGATGGGCAGTTAGGAAAATCTGCCTCCAAGGAGTGATGCTCCAGCTGAGATGTGAAGAACTCATGTGTGTGAACCAGGTGGAGAAGCAGGAGGAGAGGAAGAGAGCAGCTCTAGGTGGTGGCAAGGACAGGTGTCAAACCCCTGGAATGCTCCAGGCTTCTCAGAGGAACCCGGGGTGAGCCCGTATGACTGGCGTGCAGGAGGCCAGGGGATGGTGTGAGAGGAGGTGGAGGATCCTTTAAACCAGGAATATCTCCGTCTACCCTGTTTTTCCTTCCATTTATTTCTTTCACTCTTTCTAGGACTCCTATTACAGAGATGTTGGTGGTTCTTCTCTCCTGTATGTCTCTTATTGTGCAATTTGCTCTCTCATATCTTCATCCTGCTCTTGAGCGTCCTGGGAGATTTCCTCTGCCTGATCTTTTAGTTCAGTAATTAGCACCTCACCTTGGTCCATTCTACTCTCCAACGTGTCTCCTGAGGTCTTTATGCCAACTCTTCTATTTTCCTCACCCAATCATTATAGTAACTGCTTGTTCCTGCTTCAAGCTACTTTCCTTTTTAAGGATACTTACAATGCTTATTTTAAAATTGCGTTCTGCCCGGTCCATTAGATTTGTTTCATCTGGGTGAGTTTTCTAGCCTGGAGCCATTTTGTTCATTAGTTGGTTGGTTGGTTGGTTTGCCCTCCTCTGGTACCTTCCTCTTTCCCCATGTGTGAGCTCATAGTCCCTGGGGCATAGCAGCCACCTCAGCTGAGACTTTGTACCTAGGGAACAACTGCAACCTGGGTCTAGCCTGGTCCCCTTCTGCTGATTCGGGGAGTGGGCAGGGCCCGCCTGGTCCTCCAGTGTCAACTCCGGGTGTGTTGAGTTCCGTGCTGGCCCTCCCGTCGTGACCCTGTGCCTCAAGGAAATTCTCCTCATCTCCAGTAGCAGTTCCCTCTGTCCCATCTGTAGCCAGCCACTCTCAGGAGGAGCAGACACACCTGGGAGAGGGGGACTGCTCGGGGCAGGCAGGTCAGTCCATACTCATTGTGGTCTGTGCCACACTCCAGCCAGACCTGAGCACAGGCTTTGTGTTTCCCCAACATGTTAGCAAATGCTGCTTCTATTCTGCTGCAAAATGGTTATAGAGTAAGCACTTATTTCTATAGGATAACGGGAGTGGGAGAAAAGGGGCACAATTAAGAAGCTTTTCTTTAGTTCATTCTCACCTACAGTATCCCGGCCTATTGGGGCTCTCTCCACTGCCAGGCCCCAAATGTGAGCACACAAACCCACTCACTGACCAGGCGCCCGCCCCCTTCAGTCTCTCTGAACGTGTCTCAGTGGATTTGCACCATTTTCTCAGCTCCTTCCGCTGCCTCCTTACTCCTATGGCATCTTCAGATTCAGGAGAAGGAGAAGGAGCCAAAATCCCACGTGGGATTGACATCTTACTGCTGTTTCCTTCTTCACATGGAACTGGCTTAGCGGACAGTCCGAACCCAGTGGGTACAGACAGAAACTACTTTATATTGACCCTACCTCTGCTTTCAACTATGCTCTGCCTGATCCAGGTCCCCACACCTCTTCAGGACAACTTGGAAAGATGCTGTAGCTCTCCGGGCCCTTCTACTTATAAGAAAAGTCTCAATGTGGTCATTAAAACTCACTTTTAGGTATTAAAATGTTTATTCTAATATAAGCCAAAATTACAACCCGACAGGCATCCAAAACATCTCCCGCCTGCTGCCAACCCTGCAGGGGGAGGTCATGGGCAGTCCTCTCCAACTTCTTACTCATTCGCTCCTTAGCCCCAGTGTACTATGGCCCAGGTTCTGACTCTTCTTGGGGACTACAATCACAAGTCCCTAGTAGGAAAGCCTCTGAGAAACGTGTCAAGGTCTCTTATGCTAGGAAACGGCGCTGTATGCTAGGAAACAGTAGCAATCTCCAAAGACACCTCCCTTGGCCTCCTCAACTTTCCCCTTTGATATACCTCTAACATGGACTAAGGGTTGCAAAACTGTTTTTTGTTTGTTTGTTTTTTGTTTTGTTTTGTTTTGTCATTTAAAGGTTCCCTTCCTTACTTTGAGTCTTCCCAGGACCTATCACAGACTAGTCTTGCCACATTTCCCACTTGTGTTGTGCACTGTCCATCTCTTCAGGACCACAGGACTCTCTTTGTCCCCTGAGCAATGATGGCCCTGTCTCCTGGCCATCAAGAGACTTTGGTAGCTATGAAGGGAGCTCCCACACACTGCTGCTTTCATCAGCCACCACACAGGCAAGTGGCAGTGGTCTTGGCTCTAGGATGAGCTTTCACACCATGATTTATTGCAACTTCTGGTGAAGGTCCATCCAAAATGATGAGACAGACCCAACTGACATTTTTGGCATGAGAATCTTGTGGCAGCTAAATGAAGTGTTCCTTACTAAAAAGAGAGCCACAACTGAGAACTTCCTGAGCTCACTCCAAGCACACATCCTGGGCTGGTGATGCTAATGGATCACTTTGTCCAGTTCGGGCTGAGGACTGTCCACCTGGAGGGAAGGAACACTCTTCAACAATCTTCATATCAAAAAGGGACAGATTATATCAATGTCAGTTTCCTGGTGTGATAAGTTGCTCTGGTTATGCAAGAGGTTGCTATCAGGGGAAACTGAGTAAAGGGTATATGGGATCTCTCCATATTACTTCACAACTGCATGTGAATTCACAGTTGTTTCAGAATGAAAGTTTAGTTGCATTATATTCCATTCAATGAATGTGTCATAGTTAATTTGACTTTAATAATAAAGCCTTGGTCACTTTTCAAGTTCTCCATTATGTAAATAATACTGTGATGTGTACATTCTTACATAAATATTTCTGCTTGTTTCCCCAGGTAAGATCAATAGAAGTGGAATTCCTGAGACAAATAGTGTGGATATTTTTAAGGCCCTTGATGAATATTGTCCATTTCTTCATTTTATAGAGGAGGAAATTGAGGGACAAAGATGGAAAATGACTGGTCCAAAATCAATAACTATCTAATAATAGACTCAAGATGCAGGTTTCCTGAGTCTAAGGGCAGGTTTTATTTATTTATTTATTTATTTATCTATTTATTTATTGAGACTAAAGTTGGAAATATGTGCATATAAATTAATAAATAGAAAATTTCATTTATTTATCCATTTATGGTTGCATCACTGAGGTTGTAGGGACCCAACGCAACAGTGAAGCCCATGAGCAGTCCTCAGTTTTGCTGAGCTTCTCTGGAACCATCGGGCACTTGAGTCTCTCAGGTCACTGTAGATAAGGATCTTTTTTAAGTGCTTTAGGTGCAGAAGCCCTTTAGGTACCAATTCTAGGGCCTGTGGGCCCAAGGGTGCCTGGGGCTGCCATCTGTCTTCTGGGAAAGAAAACAAACTAGCTCTTCTCTCTGGGGTGAAGACAACCAGGCCCTCTAAGGTACAACCCATCAGTCCCAGGGATTCACTAGCCTGTTTCTCCCATTGGCTAATGAGGGTCATTCCAGGATAAACAAATCCCCAGAGTATGAGAAATGCAGCATTGGTCTTACCCAGCTCTCTTTTCGACTATGTTATTTTGGAAGCTATTTCATAGTCCTTATAGTCAGTTTTCTATTCTTAAGTTCTAGAATTTATATTAATTCATTCATGTATCTATTCCCTCCTTCCTCAGGTATTTATGGATTGTTTTCTAAGCACTGAAGACTCAGAGATAAAATGTGACACAAGCCCCGCCTTCCCTGAGCTCACACCACCCTGGAGGAGGCCGCCACGCAGACACTCAGGGCCCACTGTGTCCAAAGCTAAGTACTCGTCAGTTCTGCAACCCACAAGGGTGGAGGTGGAGTTAAATGCTGCCAGGAAGGTCTTAGAAGAATTCACAGAGGAGGTGAGATTGGAACCTGGTTTCAATCACTTGGCAGAAGAAGAGAAAAGGGAAAGGAGAGAGAACACTTCAGAGCAAAGGATAGCTGAGTAAGAGCAAAGAGAGGTGGAAGCAAAAGAATATATTCTGCATCCTGTGGTGATGCATCTTTCCAGACTAGAGCCTGGATTTTGTACTTTGTAATCAGGTAGCCCTGGTTCAACTTCAGGCTCCATCCCACTGATGAGATTTGGCCTTAGGCATGTGTCTTTACCTCTTTGAAGTCTTGCCTCTTCACTAACATGAGTGGAGTAATAAAATGTGGTATATGTATACCATGGAGTCCTACTCAGCCATAAAAAATGGTGAGCTAATACCTCTTGTATTAACCTGGATGGAACTGGAGACCATTCTTCTAAGTGCAGTATCACAAGAACGGAAAAACAAATACTACATGTACTCACCATAAAACTGAAACGAATCAATCAACACTTATGTGCACATATGGAAATAATATTCATCGGAAATCAGCAGGTGAGAGGTGGGAGGAGGGGGCAGGTAAATTTATACCTGACAGGTACAATGCACACTGTCTGGGTGATGGAAACACTTACAACTTTGACTCAAATGGTACAAAGACAATTTTGGGGACCAAAATGTTTGTACCTCTGTAATATTCTCAAATTAAAAAAAGAAAAATAAATCAGAGAATGTATATGAAAAATAAATAAATAAATGATAAATAGCGATTTTGCTAGGCCATTGTGAAGACTAAATGTAGAAACATATGTGTAAGTTTCTAGCACTGGGCTTAGCATAAAAAAGGCACAAAATAAACAATAGAAGCTTTTCAGTAAAAGTTAATTTTCTTTCTACATTCCATTAGACAAAAGTCATCTTCCACTTGGACCTTCCTAGGAAATGACTGCCCCTGCCCAGAGAACCACAGTGATGGCCTGGTCTGAGGTTAGCTTAGGTTGAATGGATTCCATTCATTCCTTATCAAAGGCTTTGCTGTGGCAATATCACAAATTCCATAAAAACCCAACTCCATAAGCCTCCATAATACACCATAAGCCTGCACAGAATAAGCACTTAGGACCCAACAAGAGAAAAAAGTAAAAATGTTTTGCATTTTTAACCATTTTTGCCTATTGCATTGCATTTTACCTTTTTAAATTCAACAACAGCCGTAAATGTAACTTTGGTGTTACCTACTGATTCCGAATCTAAAGTATCCAGTACCTAAAGTACTCATCTGCTTCACTTCAAGGAAGAGCTGCTCATGTCAAGTGTATTGGAGGAAGGCAGGGCTACAACCCACCTGTTTCCTGCCCAGAATGTCGACTGGAGGCTGGGTCCAAATTGTAAGTTCAGTCCAGTAAGGAAAACAGGATCAAGGAAGGGAAGGGCGCTTGGGGTTGGTAAGGGATCTTGAGAGATCTCCCTTTAATCCAGTAGCCATAGCTAGATGGGACACATTTTCCTGACTGAGTCCACTTTGGGAAGCAAAACATTTTAAACTATCCTCAGGACCCTGGAAAGCATAATTTGAAGGCTCAAATGTACATCTAAGGAGGACGTGTGGTACAATGGGGAGCTTTGAGACGAGACCCATGGGGTATGAATAACAGCCCAGCCATCATCCACTAGCTATGCCTTCTGTGGCAAGTCACTTCACCTCTCTTAGCTTCTGTATCTTCATCTATAAACATGATTTGATATACCTTCCTCACCTGGTTGCTATAACAAGTAAGTCACATCATGCATTTAAAGCCTCTGGCTCCTCTAGACATTAATTCAATTATAGTTCACCTTCCATCCCCACCACATTCTTCTTGGTGGCTGTGGCCTTGTTTATACTAATCAATAGACACTGTGCTGCACAAACCCACACACATGTGCATACACATAGCTCACTCACACACACACAATGTCAGCTCAACAGAAGTATTTCAGGAATGCCGACCTCCATCTCAGTTCTTGGGTTCAGTTCCTGCTCCCTTCCCTCTTGCTCTGCCTCACCTGCTTTGCTAGGCTTCCAGGGGACACCTCGGGGCCCCTCATTCCCCCACAGTGTCATTCCAGCCACCCTTCCATCACACCTCAGCCTCCCTGACCTCCAAGCTGCAAACTAAACAGAAGGGTTTGTTTTAGTCTGTGATTTCATTCACATCAGAATTGCCCCGTGCGGTGTGGGAAAGAAAAGCTGGGCTTCCAGGTCAACTCGGTTAAGTAAGTATTTACTTTTTAAATTTTAAATACTCTTTTTAAATGTTTCCAGCTGGAGAATGAACACCTACTCTGTGCCAAGCACCTCATTAGATACTGCAGGTATAGAGGCTGAATCATTTCTGTCCTCAGCAAGCCAGGGAAGACGTTTATGTGAATGAATCAGTGCCAGACCCTGCGATAAATGCAATATCGGACACGCACCTGAGGAACAGAGATCGCACACCAGGCAGTCAGGCCTACTCTGCTTGGAGGGAAGCAAGTGGGCCAGAATAACTTAGAGATGAGATGACACCTGTCGGAAAGGTTTGAAGGGTGGACAAAAGAGGAAAGGAACCAACAAACGACGGAGACCTAAAACAGCCTGGCAGGTCAGAAAACCGACCTACTAGATCAGAAATGCAAGAAGAGTAGGAGGGGTCAAACTATTATAGAAAAGCACAGGTGGGCAAACCACGGAGGGTTGACCTTCCTCACCCGATCAGGGGGAGCCTTGGCGGTATTACTGCATGATCTGGGTTCAGAAGCTCACGGGGGGTGGGAGGGTATTTGGGGATCAAAGCCTGAGGGAGGCAGGCAGGGAAATCAGGAGCCACAACCCCCTGAGCTCACAGGATGCAGCAGGGCCACGTGGATGGGAACGGGACACTGAGGACCAATTGGCTGGTCGTTTAGCTCTTCTCAGGAGCCCCACCCAACCACTGGTGAGACATCACCCTCTAACACCACCAAGTTCAACTTGTGGGGCGGGAGAAGGGTTTGCACTCTGCGATCAATCAGCAGGCGGAATACATACATTTCTTCCAAGCGCCCAGGTCTGGTGCGAACCTTCCTCCAAGTTGCTCTCTTGCCATCGGGCTGATCTGGCCCATATTGTGGCAAAGGGAGAGGAAGCTGAGGAGGGAAGACATTCCTTTCCCCAGGGGACTACTTCCACATTGTTTATTTTCCCAGAGCCCCCTCACCTCCTCCAACTCTGAATCTAACAAAGTCGTATGTTACTCAGAAGGGACTCGCCCCGGTGGAGGCGGAAATGCTGATGAACAGGGTACATCCGCCCAAGGATTGATCACCTCCTGGTGAGTCCCTGCCTGCAGATGTGCCCACACCCACTGAGATGTCCCCGCTCATCATGTGGGGCCGGGCAGCCCAGACACGAGGCGCTGGGGGAGGAACTTCAGTACTTCATTTTCGTTAGACACCTGCCTGGGGAGCTCCTCCTTCCCAAATCCTTTCTGCCACGCAGTTTTACTCGTGTTATGGTAGTCCTAGTTGAATTATGATAATAATTCATTTTAGGCTGTTTCTGAGGGCTTCTGTCTTTTTTGGACACAAACTGTGATGGTAATTTTTACGTGTCAACGTGGCTGGGGTATATGGTGCCCGGTTGTTTGGTCAAGTCTAGATGTTGCCACGAAGGTATTTTTTAGAAGTGAGAAATAGTTTTAGACTCTGAGTAAAGTGTCATGCGGGTGGGCCCCATCCACTCACTGGAAGGCCTTTAGAACAAAGACTGAAGTTTCCGGAAGAAGAAATCTGGCCCAAGACTGCAGCGTAGAAACCACGTCTGAGTTTCCAGACTACCCAGCCTGCCCTGGGGTTTCAGACTCGCCAGATCCGGCAATCACATGAGCCAATTCCGTAAAGTATTATAAAAGAATAAATCAATCTCTCTCTCTCTTTCTCTCTCTCTCTCTCTCTCTCTCTCTCTCTCGTGTGTATTATTGGTTCTATTTCCCCGAAGAACCCTAATACACTGACACACTTAAATCTTAATCCCCACGACTTGTGTTTGGTCTATTTTATACTTAACAGCTAATAGGGCTGAAATCAATAGTGGTAAACTGTAACCCAAGGGGGACCTTGGGGATTCATTGACAGACATTCTTGGATCTAATTCTTCAAAAGAGAGGGCCGGTAGAGCTCTGAGTTTCATCAGCTTGAGGAAGGAAGGGTTGCTAAGTTAGGCAAGTGGGAAAAGTGATTCATCCTTACATTAAGGTGGGATTGGAAGGTGTTCTGATCATGTTAGGGGAAAATGTCAGACTCTGAGCTCATAATTTTCATTCCTAAGGGAAAGTCATCCCATAGGGTTGTCCTAAGGAAAGAGCAACAATAGTGGGCATTCGACCAAGATCCATTTTCTTTTGTTCTCCAAATCAGGGTGAAAGGTTCTGCCCCAAAGGACACATAAATATTTATGAGATAAATTGACTTATGATACCTAATTTTTTACCTCTCAAATGGATAGGGATTGAGTATCTCCTTGTCTTCTCCTAATGGCTCCTTTCCAATTACCTGGATAACATCTGAGCCCCATAATTAAAGTGGTGGCATCGAGCAGGAATCTCCAGTCATTGGGGGGTGGCTTTTGGAGGTTGATGTCACTTGCTGAACACACAGTGTATCAACTCTGGGTGGAGGAGACGGTGAGAAGAAGAGGCTGGTGGTGACAGGGATTCCTAACTCACAAAGCATTTTCACATTCAACGTTACAAATGTCTCTCATTTACCCCATAGGCAGTGAGCAGCTACTTTGCTTCCATTAAGCAGATAAGGAGACCGAGGTTCAGAGAAGCAAGTGACTTGCACAAGTTCTCTGAGGCAGTAGCAGTTATCCTGTGAATGGAATCCAAGCCTGTGCCTCTGAATCCTCAGCCATTGCCATGTATATTCTTGCCTTGCTGGGATTCAACATTACAAATGTCCCCACTTTATTTTTAAAGTTACAACTAAAATACTGGTCATTAAAATGTTTCTTTCACACATAAAAACGCTTTGAATATTAAAGAAGTAATAAAAACAACCCTGCTGCCAAAACTTGACTAAGATGTTTTCAAAAGGTATTTATTGCATAGCTCTTTACTGAGCAACTACTATGGGGAAGGCACCATGGGGTAGGATGCCGAATAAGACACAGCCCCTGCCCTCGAGGAGCTTAATCTCATGGGGGAGCTGAGACATGCTTACAGAACATTAGAATCACAGATTTTATATATAATTGGTCTTGAAGATGAGTTAATGTGGCCCCCTCTCTCCTTGGAAAATGACCCCCACATGTTGGCAACCTGTGAGGTCACACAGAATTTTAGTGAAAAAGTCTCTGAGCTCATGGTCCAAAGCTCTGTCCACTCGTTCTTACTGCTGTTCTTGAATACGAGTCAATGTACGTTAAAGCCACTGTTCCCAAACTGTGCCCCTAGGAACCCTGGGGTGCCACAGGATATTTTAAATTTCTAAGAGAAATACAGCAGGGGTTTCTGAGGGACATCTGTCAGACTCCACGTGAACTGCTGCTAGTTCCAGGTCCCCATTTCATGCATAAAATTCATTTTTATGAGGTGATATCTTTTCAAAGCTGGGTTTTCAGCTATTGCCATACCCAAGAGCAGGTATTTCAAAAAATCAGTGTGGAACAGGAAATCAGCACAGTGGTATCCAATCAGATTCCAAGGTTGAAGTAATTGTGCAGGGCCCAAGAATGTGTATATCCCATTAGTAAGTAATTTGGTAATTTAAGAAAAAATAAAAATATTATTGTTTTCTATCCATCTATATTTGTATGTTTTCAAATGGTTGCCAAGTTGCTAGAACATAAATAAATACTTAAGTTAGTTATTTGGATCTAACAACTTAAAAAATAGAATAAGATTATCTTTTGGACTAGAATACTGGGGAAACAATTGCTGAGGCAACGAAAAGTTTAGGGAATTCTGCAGATTGAAGCCTTGCTGCTTGAAGTGTGATCCCCCAACCAGCACTGTTGATGTCACCTGCAAGCTCAATAGAAATGCAGGATCCTCTGCCCCACCTAAATCAGAATTTCATTTTTACAAAAGCCCTAGGTGATTAGGACACACCTGATCAATGTTTGCAAAAATGCTACATTTAAGTACAGTAAAGGCAGAGCAAGCAAAGGTTGCCGGCCTGCCCTTGCCTTGCCGTACCACGCAGAGGGTGTATGCTGGGGTCAGATTTCAGATTCTGCCCAGGACACTTATGAGCTATGGATCTTGGATAATATTGTGAACCTTGAGCCTCAGTTTCCTTACCTGTCAAGTGACAAAAATGACTGTTCCTTTCTCCTGGGAATGGTAATAAAGATTAAATGAGATAATGCTTACAAAGTAGAATGCCTGCCCTACAGTAGATGGTTGATAAACAATAGTTTCTTTTTCATTCTTGGGTCTGTGGCTCTAGGGCAAGTTGTTTGTTTTCTTTTTCTGCAAATTTGATAGGTCACAATTGCAGAAGAAATGGAATTTTATACAGAGTCATCCCTCCGTATCCATGGGAGATTGGTTCCAGGACCCCTGCGGATATCAAAATCTGAGGATGCTCATGTCCCTGATACAAATTGGCACAGAATATAACCTGTGCACATCCTCCCATGTGCTTTGAGTCATCTCTAGATTACTTACAATACCTAACACAATGCCTACACCTCCCTTCATTCTCGTCAACATAGTACTTGATGTGTGGCAAATTCAAATTTTGCTTTTTGGAACTTTGTGGATTTTTCCCCCAAATTTTTAATCCACAGTTGATTGAACCCACGGATGCAGAGCCCACGTATACAGAGGGCTGACTGCAATCTTTAGAGAGACGAACACCTACTCAAACAGCCAAGCACATGCAAACACCCACTCACTCTCTTTCCAGGTCTTGCATGAAGGGGCACTTCCTGGAAATGTGTGGAGGCTTGCCTTGAAGCTTTCATTGTCCCTCCACACCAAAGACAAAGGCTGAAGACCCACAGGCAGAGAGAAACTGGCTGTGAGATTGTTTTTTCAGTTATTTTCCAAGAGCAGCGGGAATGATCCTGCTTTTAAGACAAGGATACATTCTCCCCTGGGACTGTGGGTTCCCAAGCTGGGAGACCCTGCCTCGCTCCTGTTGGACCCATCACACGCCCAAAGCGGTAGCTGGAGACTGGAAGGGCTGGATGATGTTTGCTGGCTTAAGTGGAGTGTCCCACGCCAACCTCCATTCTTCTCTATCCTGGGGACCTTTGTCCCAGAGTGTGGCTTCTCTCCCTACACACCACCGCCACCTGCTGGAGAAATCGTCACATTGCAGTTGCTTCCTAATGCTGGTGCCTTTGATTAATACTTAGCAAATACCGATTTAGAATCTGTATATTCAGGGTATTGTGAGCCGTTAGACAAGGTTGAAGTTTATTTTTGCCATGTAAAGATTTTTTTTAAAAAAATCCTGCTCATGAAGATAGTAGCGACTGACATCACCAGCAACTTTCAAATACACACACACACCCTCTAGCTTTTCAGAGCGAATTTTAATGGTGATCACATTCTTAAACAAGTGGGATAAATCTTCACTCAGTCATCGCCAGTCCAGGAAAAAGTTGCGGAAAGGGCAGGGGCAAGAGGGCTCGCAGCACAGTGCCTGGCACACGGTCAGTGCTCAATGAACTATTAATGTTTCCATCCAGAGCACGACTATTTCCAGGAGCCTTCTTAAAACAAGGCCAGTCTTCTCACCCTTGCCCCTGCCTGCTGGGTTCCTACCCCTCCCCAGCGCCAGGCCTGGCTCATCAGCTGACCCAGGAGATGCAGAGCAAACGGGGTGTGCAAAGGCAATGACTCCTAGGACGGTTGGCATTTGCAACAGCCGGAACTCATGGAACATGTAGGGGGAAGGCAAGGGATGAAGGCGAGAGGCCAGCAGGGGCAGATCTCAGGGGGCACCTCTGCTGTCCTGGGCACTCGGACTGTGTTCTGAAAGCAGCGGGAAGCCACTGGAGTTTGTACACAGGGGGAGTGACTTGATCAAATTTGGAATTAAAAATATCACACTGGTAGTTTTAGTACCTATGACTTTGCATTCATCAGTTAATCTGTACCTTTAGTCCATAATCCAGTGGACAGTTTCTAAATGTCTAACAAAATATGTAATAAATTACAAATGACATCGATCTTAGAAAATGGAAGAAAATATTCTCCTGTTTGTTAAGCACTGTGGGTTCCCAGTCTGGGTTGTTATTAGAATACTCAGCAATAAGTTCACCTATAAGTAAAAGAACAGAGTTACCTAGAAATAGCAGAAATTTAGAAATGGAAACACACATTAGAGATTATCTAAATCAATGGTTTTCTATATTAGTATTAAAAATGACCCATCCCATATGAAAACAATTAGACTTTTGGAAAATATTGCTTGAAAAAAATACATAACAAGAAAAAGCCATTATGAATTTAATAATAGTACAGGTATATTTTATTACTCACAACAACATCCACAAAGATTTGGGAGGAAAAAGTATTTATCTTTATCTATATAAATACACACAGACACACACACACACATACATGCATAAGTGATATGCATTCGTTTTGCAGAGTCTTTGGTCTTCGCATATAAATAAAATTTTTTCTAGTTAATGATGAGAAGTGAAACAAAATATTAGAAAATTATAAAAATAACTCTAGAAGTATTTTAGAAATAAGCAGATTTAGCAATCTGAATACAAACAGGCATGCCCTGTCCCTCCCCACAAAACATACAACCTAAAGCACAAAGACAGTGATAACGCACATGGGTCGATTCAACACCAACTCAAGTCCTTAAGATGTAAAGTCAAGTCAAAGTCGTGTCCTCGTATAGTTTGGGTTACACGGTTTGCAGAAATTTGGAAGAAAAGAGTGTTCATCAGGGTGGAATAACATCTGAAAGATTTAAATAGCCACAAATCTCAGTGGATGATGACGTGAAAGGATTGTTTCCCATGATGCCACAGTCCAGTGTGGGTTGGGTTGGGGGTAGGAGATGCCTTCCTGTACTCGGTCATTCAGGGACCTTCCATTTCACAGTTCCACCAACCCCTGGGGCCTCAGGGCCCACCACTGCAACCTCTGCATCCAGCGCTCACGAGGCCACAAACTTGTTGAGAATCGTACAGGAGGTTTCGGGCCAGAGTTGAAGGAAAACACATGCATCACTTTCTCCACATCCTTTGGCCAGAGCTCGGTCATGTGGCTGACCTAGTTGCAAAGGGTCTGAGAAAGGAAGTCTACGTGTGTGGCCAGCAGGAACGGGAACCAGTTTGGTGGACACCCAGTCGGTGTCATCCCTCTCCCCGCAACTAAAAATAAAATTGTGAAACCCTAGAAATTAGTATCCTCATCTAAGAAAGACCACGCAGACACCAGAAATGGGAGTCTCCACCAGCATCTTCCAGCGGGATCTGCCCACTGTGTGTACATCACGAACTTTCCAAAAGGCACACTGACATAGGACACTTTAAAGAATTTAGTTTTCTGATTTTTGACTTTGTCTCTCCTAAAACTCATCTGCCTGAAAACCGGTGTGCATGTTCATGCAGGTTTTCATTTCCTATTTGACCCTCTCCCACTCTACAAGAGGAAGGCATGTCACAAAATATTGCTTGTGAAACCTCACGTAATGATTACTCAAAGCACCATAAGCCTCTCTAACGCTTGTCTTTCCCCGTCTTGAACTTTTGCTACGGAGGGTTAAAATGTGTCGTTTGAGCCCTTTGCATCACCATCTCTTGGGTGGCAATGGGTATTTGGGGAATGCAGGCAGCAAAGTCACCCATCACCTTACCCTCTAATATGACAAAAGAAAAAAAATATATTGATAGAGGTGTATCATAATTAATGTTTCTTTTTTCTAAGTGGTGAATGACTAACATATTTATATGCTATGCATACACACACATGTATGTAATTTATAATCATTTGATGAGTCTAGGTAAAACTTTTAGTATACTTAAAAAAATTGAGAAAGTGATTGACTCAAATGCCTGGGTTATAAATCCTTCTCCAACTGAAATAGTTTCCAACTCTTCACTTACAACAAAATTGAAATTGGATCTATTGAAGCTGTCAGAATGCGAGATTACTGTGTGCTTATTTTTGGCACATTACTCAAAGAGTTCAAAGATTGAAGGAACATTACTATAATAAAACTTCATCCATTTCCATATCTTTATTTATGTGAACTAGTTTCCTCAGTGCTAAAAATGAAACATCGTATCCTTCTAGCAGTAAATAATATCCTGCCATGAATCCATGACTGAGGAAAAACACCTTACTCTCTCATTAAGAAGTACATTTCCATTGAAATTATATATTTTATGTTTAATACTTTGCTTATCAAAATTTATAATATAATTTTGTTGTTTTTCTCTATTTTGCTCCAACCATAATTCTATGCACTCTTTGTAATTGAAAATAGTCGCTACTAGATTATGTGATTAAATATCATTTAGTCTCAGATTTTGTGGTGCTGTGATTTTTCATCTTTTTTTAATCTTTCTTTATATTTTATCTTTCCTGAGTATTACTATTCATGAGAAATTTGGAGAGTTTACAGAGGTGATGGTAACTAGATTAGCTGGTTTTATCTTAATTTTAGATCTTTCAAGTTTCATAATATATATCTTACTTCATCTGTTTCCAGTCCTTTACCATATTTTAACTTCATTTTTTTAATCTTGAAGTTTTAAATCTTCTTGTTCTAAAATAAATCTATCCATTCAATTATTTTCAGTATTATCCATTTTCTCATTAATTAAAAGCTCTCAAGTTCTTATAGTATTTCACTTTTCTCTAAATTTTATTCTGCTATGTTTTTAGCTACTTCATATCTTATTTTTAATTTTTAACATCAAGTGTATTTCAGTTATTTTTATTCATTTTCATCATATTTAGAATTCTTCTAACCAGGGTCTGTTGGCTGGGGTTTACACCAGCCTGCAATTTATCTGCCAATACCCAGAATGACTTACTTTCCTTTTAGGCAGTTACAGACACGTTCTCCTCATATGTGGCTCATTCTAAGAGCGAGGAGGAAATGAACATAGGTCAGAATGACAAGAAATTGGGTATAAGTGGAGTGAAAGGTGTATAGGGTGGGACCTGGCTGCAGAAGACATTGGAAAGGGAGGCAGAGGCCCGATCAGACACGCCCCAATTATCTTCCTGCGGCGCCCCCAGAGTTCACACGCCCTTCTGTTCCTGCAGCTCCGGCACCAGCCTTTCTCGCATCACTTGGCAGTTACTTGTTCTGAAGGCTCTGGGCGAGAGCTCCTGAGACCTAAAACTGTCTCCGTCGCTGTTGCATTCCCAGCACCTAGCAGAGTGGAGGGATTCAACCATTACTGAATAGAAGGATGAAGGATGCTCAAGACTAGGAACAAGAGGCATGAAGAAGGAAAATGAAAACGGTGCGGTGTGTGTACATTCGTGGATAATGGGCGCACACGTCCCATGCATTCGACTACAAAGACGGTAAAGAACAAACATCCCGCAGGACTTCTGCTCCTCGCTCAAGGAGACCCTAAGGCCCTGTGCTCTGTTGGTACCAATCAGTTTATAACGTAAACCAAGAAGCCAACACCTTCCTAAAGTCATTTTCTGACGGCTGTCTAGGCACTGCAGTTTCTGTTTCTTTTAATAACTTACAAGCTTCTTATGAATTAGGGTCCCAGGACTACATTTTAACTGAATTCAAACGGCACTTCCCAACCTTCCTTCACTGGAATGCTGCAATGCTGTGAGGTCCCCTCTGAGATCTTTGCTTTCTCTCTACATTCTCAAGGCGGAATTTCACAGAAGCCACGGAGACCAACAAAGTAATGCTAAGTAGAGTTGGGAGAAGGACAGGGAGACCATGGACATTTGGAAATTGTGCAGTGTTGTCTTCTTGAAATTTCTAGCTCCAATTTAAACCTTTCTCTGAGCTCCTGACCAGCAAATCAAACTGCTAATCGTGCCTTATAACCCTGTAAGTGCAAAACTGACTTCCACCCTGTCCCCAGTATGTTCCCTCTGTGCCCTCCCGACCTGCCACCCTGAGCCCCCTCTCAGCAGCCAGGGCCTTCATGCCCCCTCACTCACGCAAAAACTGAGTCATCGCTGACTCTCCCTCGACCCCCTACCCAAGTTCTGCTGGGTCTGCTTCCCAAGTTCACATCACATCCACCTACCTCTCCGTTTCCAATGCCACCTCCTAGTCTGGCCTCTGTCCCTCCCTATATCTCTTTACAGGCTTCTCAGTTTTCTCTTTTTACCTCTTCCAACCCATTCTGCATTTGAAAGCCACAATGCTCTTTCTAAAATGTGAATTTTATCCTGCTGGAACCTTGCTAATTTTTGTAAAAAAATCTTCCCGTGTCATTTCACATCAAGTCTGTGATCCCTAATATGCCGTTAAGGCGCCGCATGATTCAGCCCTTGCTCATCCTAACTGCCCCCCCCGCCCCGTGCCAGCCCCCCCAATTGTCCAGTGTGCACCTGTGATGCCAAGTGTGTGCGCCTTGCTCTCGCTCTCGCCCCTGCTTGGAATGTGCTTATTTATCCTTCAGATGCCCGAGGCTGCAGTCCTGCTGCAATTAAGATGAGGACAGTCAACAAGAGCGTAAGAGGAAATGACAGCTTCAGCTTTCAAGGACACTAGAAACATGTTGTCAACAACTGAAGTTATAGAATCACATCGGCATCGAGCAGTTCCCTGGAGGATGCAGTGTGTGTGCGCACACACACACACGTGAACACACACTTGTGAATACACACACACACTCACCCCAATTCTGTTCTGCAAAAAAAAGTTAACTAAGCCATGTGTTTGATAGAGAAACAAACTTATACAGAAATGTAATGACACTATTTTCAGAATGAGAACGATATTCTTGAAAGCCAGCCCACCGTTTTGAATTCTAAGATTCATCCAGATAAAAACTGTCACCATTAACGAGCCTTTGAAACTCACACCACTAAGAGACACCAGGTGGCAGTGCAGCCTAAGAAGTGACTGTGACCTAGCCAGGTTAGCTCTTCAACCTGATTTCATCGAATTTAATAAACCAGTATGATTCTTTAAATGTGTGCCTTTCCCAAGCCCTTGAGCCACTAAATCGTCATGGCTTCAGCCTCATTTCCAGAATGAGCGAGGCATGATGCCCTTTCAGTGACACTATTTTGTTTGGCTTATTAACATGCAAACTATTTTCAGATGAGACGCTGTTTACTGAAAACACAACTGTGTTGTCTAACACAACATAACCCAAGTTATTTTTAGCCTATTTCAGGAAATAATGAGATCACACTCTGATATTTGTTTCCAAAATTCTGGAAACTATGGGTCTTCCATTGGTAGGATGTTTGAGGGACAGAATGACCTAGACAAATTACCTAGTTTTAAAGGTGAGGTTCTAAGGGCTGGACCTGTATTCCTTTCTTCTCTAGGAATTTTGAGTCTGAAAAATGCAACAGAGACATATGAGGAGAAAACTTGTGCTATTTTTTAGAAAAATAGAGTGACATTTCAATCTTTAAACATGTATCTATTTTTCCAAATCGAGTGAGATTTTGACACATGAAAAGCTGTTTAATCAGCACAACAGAGCATTAAGAATAAAGGCAAAATTATGTCCTCTCTTCATCCATAGATGCTAATTGATTTTAACAGAATGAAAATTCCAATTGGTTGGAACCAATTGCCTGGAGCTCTCTGTTGGTAAGACTTCTAAAGCTATTTCTGGGCTTGGTGAGAAAAATTAGTGATGGCCATGAGCGGGAGAAGAAGAATGGTAATATATTTTCCACGAATTCACACATTTTCTGTCTCTGTCTCACTCCCAATAGGCACCGTGTCTGCTCATTAGATTTCCAGGATTTGTCCTATATAAAGCACAATATTAATTACTACAGAGGATACAAATATGAAAGAGAAACAGGATGGTCCCTGCTCTCCAGGAAATGAGAATATAGTAGGGAAGAATTAAGATCTATGTAATTTGAGGTAGAAGAACTTAAGTGTCACCAAGAAGTAAAAATAGAGCATTATGAGGATTAACCACAGCAAAAGACCACTTTTACTCAGGGAGATCAGGGACTGAGTCCCAGAGAAGGTGAAACTTTCTGCTGAGCCTTGCAAAATAGCTAAGATTTCCACAGGTAAAAAGCATGTAGAAGGAATTTCGTAAAAACAGAGTCATGAACAAAAATAAGAATAGACCTGACTCAGTCAAGAAACAGCTACATGTGAAGGGCGGTGGTACAAATTTGTGCTGACAGTAATAGAGGTCACTTCATGAGGAACTGTGTCCTCTGGAAAAGACACAATTAATGTATTCCCTATATATGTGTTCATTAAACAGAATTGCCCAGTGATGCTTGCATGTTTTCATGGCTTAGAATTCCTGAATTCAAATGTTTTGACATTTAGTTGATTTCTTTATGCTGAGTATGGCGGGGGAGTAGGGGACAGGGAGATCTTATGCAAAGTGTTAAGAGTGCCCAGATGTCTCTGCAAACTCTCCAGTGCTTGTGAACAGGTGCTGTGTCTTCATCTGGGAGAAGCTCACTGGACAAGACAGCAGTGGACAAGCTTCTCCAACAGAGGAGAATATACACACTGGCCAACGTGTTCTTCATGTTTCTCTTGATAAAGCCTCCACCAGAAGTCACTGGAAGTGGATTTTCTTGTTCTAGGAGGAGTCTGACATAGAAGGAAATACCACCTCTTGCAATAGAAGGCCATAATTCCTAAGGAAGGAACCTGGAGGCAGTTGCAAAATCCCAGAGAATAATCAGTGACAAAAGTGAAGATGGCTTTGGAGGAATAGAAAAGATAATGACTTTGAGAATGGGTGCCTAGGAAAATGGTAGTAGAGATAACAGAAACACGTGTACCAGGAAGAAGCCAGTATGAGAGCTGCAGAAGAATCTGAGAGTGAGGCTTACATTATTTCCAAGACACTCAAAGAAAGAAGCCCAACAGGTGGCTGGGAATGCAGATATAGGATTGAGAGAGCGACAGGGACAGATTTATAGAAGTCAAGCTGATGACGTTGGTGGTTGAAGTCCCCATAATCTTAGGGAAAGTGCTACGAGTAGAAGAAGTTGTAGACACTGGTAAAGCAGAGAAATACGAGGTAAAAGACAAACCAGGAAAATGCACTGCACACAGGCAGACGGCGGAGAGTTTCTAAATAAAAAGATGCGGTCAGCACTGTGAAAGGCTTCACAAAGTTCAAGAGGAATGGGCCTGTAGAAACACCATTGTGTTTTGGCAGTTTGGATGTCTATCCATTTAATGGTTGGATTTCATTGCTTATTTTCCATGAAAATCAAATCTAAGTGTATTTTGTCAGTAGAAATGGAATATGGTTCAAAGGTGAAAAGGGTTTTAAACAGGAGAGGAAATACGGCTTCCTCTGAGACATCAGGGAAGAATAAGAGAATGGCATAGAGTCAGATAACCACAGAGGTGCGAAGCAGAATGATTAGGAAATATTTTTCCCCACATGGACCATGTTTTCTTCACACCTTAATTGAGAGGACAGGGAAAAGGAAGTGAGAAGTTGAAGAAAGAGCCATCCATGTGGATCAACCAACGAGATGAGAGGAGGATGCCCCTCAATGAGCAATGGGCCACGGAAGCCTGAAGTCCAGCCACTCTGGTGGCTCCGTCCGCTCAATGGCCTTTTCCTAGCAATGCTTCATGTTGGATGACATGAGCGTGGCTGAACTATGGACGACTGGTGATGACGGCACACCAAAATAGTCTGGGGGACAACATGGTGTATGAAAAAAATATACAGGAGTACAATCAAAGGACCTTAATTAAATCTCCTTTCTACCTTTTCTTATTAGCTCTGCAAGGTTTTTGCAAAAATTCTAACCCATCTGAATCTCCATTTACTAATCAGCAATAAGGACAATAAGTCTTCCCACGCAGGTTTATCCTGAGAGTTAAATATATTGGTATATATGAAAGTCCCTGGAACCTGATGTATTCTAAAAAAATATTAACTGAATTTTAAAATCTATCATGCTAGAGCAGTATTCTATCATTTCAAATTGTTAGCTGCTTTGATTGTACATATTTGTCTCTGCCGTTATAGTTATTTAGTATCCTGTTACCTTTTTTCTTAATGTTTGGAATCTTCCTTTATCCGGTGAGTCATAAGAAATGCTGCTAAAAGGGAAATGACCATAAATGAATTCTTCCCATGATGGCAGATTTTCAGATGAGGTGTTTCTGTAAGCTCAGATCAGCTGAATCTCATTCAGGTCTACAAAACATAGCATGCCATTGAAAATCCACGGAGAGTCCAAGTTGAACGTTATGAGTTATAGATGCAGTTAAAATACATATGAAGTTAAAATATGTAGATTAGGATAATATTCCATAGTTATTATCACTTGTTATTCCCCAAAAGCAGCTTTTCCTGTTCTTTGAATGTAACAAAATTATATTGAAGACGCATAACTCTCCTAGATCTGTCTTAAAAAATAAAACCACCAGCAAAGGCCCACTTTCTCCACCTGTGATACTGCAGGGGCATCTCTTGCCTCCCCTGGCCTTGCTCAGGGCAGCTGGAGCTGTGTCCAGGGTCAAGTCTGGAAGCCGAGTCATTAATCCTTCACCCACTCCCAACCCGCAGTCCTACGGTATCCTCACTTCTAACCTAATTTGACAAACACCTAATACGTTAAAATGTTGGCCCAATAGTACTTCTTTCATTGGAAATGGATCAAAGGGAATATAACTGATCAAGTACAGTTGCAGCCAATGGGAACACAAATTGAAAGCTTGCAACTGTATAAGTGGCCTTCCATCTGCCTCAGGAACAAGGATTTGGATGGAAATCGTAGACTTAAAAAGTAGTTACCAACCATCTCTACCCTCTCCCTCCATAACGTGGGGACTAAAGTCACGGCAATGGGAATGCTGGTGTGATTTCCTATTTCAGAAGCTCCGTGGATGTGCGCATGGTAAGGCTTGGCTGGCTCGCAGTAGGGAGAGGTAAGAAGAAAAGAGAATTAGCCTTCTCTGAGCATCTCATAAGTGACACTCAATGCCCTACCCTTGAAAGGTTGGCATTATAGCTAGGTGGGGGTGGGGGAAAATAAACCACCAGAAATCCCGGGCAGGATCAGGTGGAGTGGAAGAAGGAGAGACATATTTATTGATACTGCTCTTCTCTTACAGGGATTGGTCCAGCCTAAGCATTTGATTATGTTAAAGAGAAAACCTGCCATTTGGAAGCTTCTGTGGGTTCTATGTGCTTATAGGAGTGGGACGCAGAGTAAGTGCCCATTCTTTGGCAGAGTGAGTTCCTGTGCCCTGAAAATGCCCAGAACTTGTGTGGTGCAGGGGTGGGAAATGGACTGCACTGCACATTCCCGGGAATCGGACATTCAGTGGGGGAGGAGAAAGGCCTTGGGAGAAGGAGAAGTCCAAGAAGACAGAGGCACATCTGTGCTTAATGAAGCCACAGCCTGTGAGAAACCCTCCACAAAGGGAGACTAGCTGATAGTTTATTATTGTTGCTGGTTTGCTGTGCCGTCACCCTAAACCTTCAGGAACAGTCTGTTCTATGCAGCAGACTTGTGTTGGTGGAAGTTTGGAAGAACAACTGAGAGTGGAGAACGAAACAGGGTAAATATTGCAGGGACAGAGTGAAGGCGGCTGTTGCAGGAGGTGAGACGCAGGGAGGTGGTGAGAGAGTCAGAGGAAGCGGGGCATGACAGCAAGAGGTGGCCGCCGGAGCTGGAGGCCCAAGAATGCCAAGGCTGTGGGACACAGCTGTGGGGAAGCGATCCGTGGGGATGGGGCTGTCAGGTTCCCACCAGATGTAGAAATACATGCTAAAGATGAATGCGCAGGGTGATGCAGAAACCCGCACCTGTGGGAACAGCCAGACGGATAATACACAGTTAGATGATTAACTCCTTTTAACTGAAGTTGAAGAAGATTATCTACCTGATGTCACAGAATAGTAATGGACATTGCTCTTGAACTCAAAAGCCTAACTTCTTTTTACTACACTCCACTCTCTTTCCAAGAAATATAGCTAATATCTATTGAGTCCTCGCTGTATGGCCAGCTTTGTGCTATAATGCATCAGGTATTATTATTATTATCCTCATTTTATAGCTGAAGAAACTAAAGTTTGGAAAGATTATGTAACTCGGTAAAGCTCCTAGAGCAAGCAAAAGGTAGAGCCAGGATTTAATTATATGTTTTTCTAACTCTAAAGTCCCAATTCTTAACTCTTAGCTAGACGGCTTAGCCCGGAATGATATAAACTGAGTTGATCACATAGGTGTTCACCTACTGACTAATCCTTCTTGTGGCTTATTCATATTAACAAATTAATTTATTGACTCTGTAGGAAGGAGGAGGCTTTAAAAAAAAGCTATCACGTACCCAATTAGGAAGCAAATGAAAAGGGTAAGTTATAAAATTCACTTTGACAAGATATTCAGAGACGAACAGCATCAAACTGAGATGAAATCTAACTTTTTTCAGACGAAACCCAGAATTCCAAAGACGAAAAAGATGACTCACACACAAGAAAGTGTGTTAAAAGCATCTTTTTATTTACTATAAGAATATAATCTGCATTTCTATACAATCCATCGTGCCAAACACATGGTAGGCATTTCACAAGCAGTGCAGAATCTCAACATCTGTACATTTGCTCAGTTACAACATTAGCAAAGATTGAAAAATCACATCTTAGGAGAAAGGAATACAGAAGGTGCCAACTTTCTCCCCCAGGAACATGGCTTCCAACGTCAAGAAGCACAGCCAAGAAAGCACAGCCACACTGAAGTCTCAATATCTAAGGCTGAACGTATCAAGAGATTGATGAGGAGCATCATTTGAGGAGGCCACTACCCCACAGGCCTCCTCGCTGTGGAGCCAAATGGCTCCGTGCCACATGCACTAAAGCATCTGTAAGCAAACAGGTAGGAATTACCTGTTGCATTAACCTAATGCAGATGGAATAGACACTCAGCTTGCAGAAGGGTCTTCTTGTCCAGACACCAGGCAGGGAGCTAAGACTTACAACTGCCTCCCCTAACAAAAGGTCACAGTGATTTTTCTTTTTGTAAAGCAATTAAATTTCCCTGAAATAATCTCATAAAGCCCATTATAAATAAACTGCTCAATAGCATGATGGACACTAAACTCTGGAGCTCGCTCAACTTGAATAACTGCAGTTATTGGAAGTGAACTGTGAGGAATTAGAGGAGAGGACGTGAAACCTTTTACAATCAAGCCTGGAAGGTTGTGGCCATCAAGGAACAAACAGCTCCTTCTTTGTGGAGCTGCCCTGGAGAGTTTGTCCTGAATGTGAAATGCTCTTAGCTACTGTCGTGTACCTCTTACTCTCCAGGTGCAGCAATAGCAATCTGAACCTACATTACCACTAATCTTCATGCCAAACACACAGTGGGTATTATCAATCCCACTTTCTAGTTAGGTAAACCAAGGCTTTAAATAACTATACAATCAGACCAACAACCTGCAATTAGTTTTAGACAGAACAGGATGAAGATCACAACTGCACGACAACAATCCTAGCTTCTTCACTGCCTCAGGCTGTTTCTAAAGGGATTGAAAGCTATTTTTGTGATTTTAGTCTCAAAGTAAAATCTCTGCAGAGAGACACAGAAGGGTTAAAGACACCACCGGGAAGAGAGGTGTGTTATAAAGCCTTCTATTCCACCAACAGTGGTCAGTGCAATTGGGATCCCAAAAGGCTTTAGATATGTGGTCTGCTGAGATGATCTAAAATTTAACATAAAGGCATCTTTAGAGTTATGGAGAAAAATCTGGAAATAAGGAATTAAAACTAGGTTCTGCATTTTATACTACCTGTCCCAAGACCACAAAATCAAACTGACCTCTCCTTGGTGAATCTCAAACCCAGAGTCTTTAAGGTATGATTTTTAGCATCTTCTACTGTGGGTGGAAGTAAGGGATTAGAGGAAAGCTGCCAAATGCATCTCCTAAAAACTCTCAAATTCTTAAAGGTACACTGAGGCTATTGGGTACAAACCATGTGATTAAAAACCAAAAAAGTCTCTCTCTCTCTCTCTTTTTTTTTTAACTTGGATCTACTTTGTAAAGCCTGAATTCTGAAATATCCATGAACAAAATTCATCAGTCTTCTCTTCCTGTTAAGATTGTTACAGTCAGAAGCACACCTTTTGTTTTGAATGCATTTACTTCAAATGTTACATTTACTTGAATTTTAATTTTAAATACACCTAATTAAATAGGTGTATTTAAAATTGAAAAAGTTGTTTTTAGAAGTGCATTTCTTAAATATGGTGATTATTAAACCAGTGTTCTTATTGGGGCACTTCAACTTTTAAGGATGAAAAAAGTAGCACTGGGAAGAATTTTATTTGTTCTGAGTAGTTTGTACCATTTTAATTTTGGTCCAATTTAGACTTCTAAAGATCTATACCATAAAAGCCACTTGAAACAACCCTCTTTCTAGTTTGTTGCTGGAGTCTGGATTGACCTCAAATCCGAAGACTGATGAGTCTATAAGAGAATGACAAAGGGGAAAATCACTAAGGCTTTCATTTTGCCTTAGTGGAGCCAACCACGATAGTACCTGCCCAGGTAGCCTCCAGGGGTCTTGGAGGCACATCCTGCTGTGGCCAATGAGTGCTGGGAGGCACACAGGTGGGCCTCCTTCTCTCCTTCTCTTCTTCCCCTTGATCTATTTTCTGTTCCAGTTATGTGAGATGTTCTGGATCTTTTTCATTTTGATCCTCTGATCCAGCATCTTGTACCTTGCAGGATGATCATCAGTTTTCTTTGGGACTGAAGGTGCGTAGGAGCTAGATGCGTACGCAGGACGTTTGAAATGACGCAAAGGAGGCTTGATGACTGGAGGCCATGGAAAGGAAGACAGACAACTGTTAGCCTCGCCAGTGACATGGCACAACCTAAATATTGTGAGCAACTTCCTCTTGCCCTGTTTGTTTCCTCCAAAACAAGAAAACAAACAGGGTAGTATTCTTACTGGGAACTTTATGGCAGATAGATGAATAAGCATATCATCACCTCGGTCATTCACTTAAAATAAACAAAGACCCCAGTACGTAAAGGTTTTTCGACAATAGGTGGATGGGATTAAGAAAGTGAGAGGGAGCGTTGGGGTTACTCTTGGGATCAGCAAAGCAAACACTGTAAGCAGAGCCACATCATTAACGGCAGTTAGCATTATATGTAAGCTTTTCATGTTGGAAAGTGATGCTCGATCCTGACATGCTAAAAAAAAGCACAACAGTGAGAAAATATTTGCCAAACACATATAAAGGTCTTATATGCAAATATAAAAAGAATTCTTAAAAAGAAACAAACAATCTGATTTAAAAATGGGCAAAAGATCTTAACAGACTTCTCACCAAAGAAGATGCATATGTCAAATGAACATAGCAAAATATGCTCAACAATTTTTGTCATTAGGAAATTGCTAATTAAAACAACAATGATATACTACTACATACCTATACAATGCTAAAATCCAAAGGAAAAAAATGACAATGCCAATTGCTGGTGAGGATGCAGAGCCACAGGAACTCTCATTCTTGCTGGGAATGAAAAATGGTACAGCCACTTTGGAAGACAGTTTGATAGATTCTTATGAAGCTAGACATAGTCTTACCATACAACGCAGCAATTGTGCTCCTAGATGTTTACCCAAGTGATTGAAAAATTATGTCCACATAAAAACCTGCACGTGAATTTTTGTAGAAGCTTTTTTTGTAAGTGCCAAAAAACAGAAGCAACCAAGATGTCTTTCAATGGTTGAGTGGAAAAACAAATTGTCGTGTATCTATACAATGGAATATTATTCATTGTGATAAAAAAAAAGAAATGAACTATCAAGGCATGCAAAGACATGAATGATTCTTAAACACATTGCTAAGTGAAAGAAGTCTGTCTGTAAAGTCTACATACCATATGATTCCATTAAATTTACATTCATAAAAGGACAAAACTATAGAGATGATAAAAAGATCAGTGATTTCCAGGGGTTGGAGGGAGAAGTGAGGGTTAAACAGATGAAGCACAGAGGAATTCTAGGGAATTGAAAACTATTCCATACCATACTGGATACTGTAGTAGTAGATACATTACACCACTCATTTATCAAAACTCATAGAACTTTATAGCACAAGAAGTGAAACTTAATGCATGCAAATTAAAAAAAAATATTTAGGAGGTTGGAGGAATCCCAGAATGGAATGCAAACTGTTAACAAGACAATCTAAATGCATTGTAAATGTAGGAAACAACCTCATTGAAGAGAGTGGAGGACAAGATGCTCACTTAAGTAACTTTTAATATGAGTAGAATCTATAAGACTAAAGGCCAAAAAATCTGTATACAAGCACTGTGTTCTAGTCAATATAGTTGGTGCCCAGGGAGGTACAGGTTAGCAATTCTAATACCACTTTACATTTATACTGGAATTGAATAATTATGTAAATGGAGAGTGGATGGTAAGAACTATTGGTATGCAAGTTTTCAGATAAGCAAAAGGAGTAGGGTAAGATGATCCATGTGGTAATGGGTTAACCTCGGAGACATCAATATGAATTCATAATTAGCTTAATCCAGGTATAGATTATATATAAAAATATTTATAGATATGCTCATATGTCTGGGTTAGCATAAACATGTATATTTCCTTGCTCTATCAGCTGAAAGGGTTTAGAAGCAATGAATTAGCTACAGACCTAGAAGCCTCAGTGGCAATAAACACATCTAGTGCCCAGACCTTGGTTTCTAATAGCATTCTCCAATAAAAAACCAGGGCTCCTTATAGAAATGACTGTTTTTAAGACTAGGGCACAAAATATATAAGATGCACCTGGGACAAGTGCACAAATGAAAATGAAAATGAAAAAGTGTTCAAAAACAAACAAACAAATACAAAGATAGACAAAGGAATCCTGAATGAAAGATCTACCAAATGTCTAAAATTGAAACAATTTGACCAACAAAATAAGTAAGGACGTTTTGGGTTATAAACCAAAGTGTAAAATAAATATCCATTAGCCCATATTGATATAAATAAATGACTGAATAAATCAATCATTGTAGGAAAATAGACAAATAATCTTATGCAGAAGAATTACAAATAATTTATGTAGATATCCCTCCCTCAAGGAGGAGGAGCCCTTAGTGTGGGCTGGACAGTGACGTTCTTCCAAAAAGTACAGTCTAGAAAGGGGTCCAAAGAGTAACTTTATAATGGAGAAATGTAATAAACATGACCTCATGCAGGAGATCAAGGGTGACATCAATAGCAATAAGTCATGTCTGTAATAGGTACCCTTGATATTATGTGACAAAAATTAATATTTTGTAATGAAAATAGAAGTTTACCTCTGTGGTCTTCCTCTCCAACATATATAACCCTATTCTGATAATGATAAAAATATACCAAACGAGTCTCAGTTGAGGGACATTCTATAAAATACCTGACCAATATTCCTCAAAACTATCCAGGTCACCAAAAACAAGGCAAGTCTGAGAAACCATCACAGCCTAAGGAGAGATGATGATTAATTGCAATGTGTTGTCCTGGATGGAATCCTGGAATAGAAAAATGACACTAGGTAATAATTAAGAAAATCTGGATAAAGTATGGATTTCAGATAATAACGATAATAATGAAGTATATCATCTGATCTGCAAATCTATGCACAGAAGGGAAAGTCCAGATTGATTGATTCTTCCTCCCTCCACTCCACATCACCCCTGCTTGGTTCTGCTGGAAAGTGGACAGTAGACAAGGTAATCATGAATAAAGGTGAAAACTACTTAAATGATGATCCCAAGCAGATGAGATATCATAATTAGGTAAAGGGTATGAAGGAGCAGAGAGTGCTCACTTGCTGTCATGGGAGGCCTCTCCACTCCATGTCAGCTGGAAGAACCATGGTAGGGGACACCTCTGCCAAATCACTGAGGCTGCCCTTGCAGAAAACCAGCTCTGCAAATCTGTTCCAGTAACAGGAAAACGTGTGGTGCTCAGCATCAAGCCAAAGATTAGAAACAACTTAAATGGATAGTCAAGAAATTGGTTAAATTCTGGGACATCCTTAAAATATCCTACTGTGACACTACGGAAAGATGCTATAGATGGCAATTAACAAAAATAGAGATTTGTGTAATACTGTTAAATGAAAAAAGTAAAGCAGTCTATGTCATCTAATCTCATTACTATAAAATATATAAATAAGTGCATAGGAAAAACTGGAAGAACATACATTTAAGTCATAGAGTGTTTATCTCTGAGTAGTATTAACATGGCTATTTTATCTCTTTTTGGTTGTTTATACTTTCCTATTTTTCTATGATGATCAAGTTTCAGTGTTGTAATTTTTAAAAAAGAAACAAACCACTGAAGATTTCTTCTATTGAATCATTTTATCTCTTTTTGGAGAGATTATCAGAGCTATTCTACAAAATTATACCTAATAGAAAGAAAGTCAGTAAAACAGAGTTCTCTTTGGGCTTTAGTACTAGACATCTCAGAGAGTCCATAGCTGAATACACTTTTCTCAGCCAACAGATTACAGAAGAAAAATGTGTTCGGGTATAAGTGATGCTATTAATACAAGCTCTTTGATATCCGCGCCAACTTTGGCCTTCTGAGTTATCGTAGCACAAAGTGAAGACTTTCAGCAAATGGCCCTGCTGTGACATAGTAATATATATTCTTCCATAATAATATGGAAGAACAGAGGTGGTTTCTTTTTTCCTTAAGATCTCAGAGTGCTTAATTCCATTTCTTAGGG
Organism: Cheirogaleus medius; assembly: GCA_008086735.1. NCBI lineage: Eukaryota > Metazoa > Chordata > Mammalia > Primates > Cheirogaleidae > Cheirogaleus > Cheirogaleus medius. The sequence goes on along the minus strand of VBSM01002217.1, from coordinate 20,113,461 downwards.
TGAACAAGGGATCACGGCACCAAACACTCTAGGAACAAATATAAAAACAGTGCTGTTACCCTGGAGAACAGAGTGAAGACAGGAGAGGGCTTCAGATTAAAAGCTGATTGTTAAGGACGTCTGGGCCGGCTGATTTACTGCTCTTCAAGCCACAGTCCCTCTCCACATTCATTCTATTTTCGCTGCTCAGCATGAACTCGGCCAAAGTATTATTGAATTTCCCACTTCTCAGCGTGAAGAAACATTCACCGATTGCTGGAATTCTGATTATCAGAACAAAAATTCCCCTTGCCACTGGAGTCACTGCAAATAGGGTTGAGCCCGCTGACAGAGATCAGCTCCCCACTGAGATTGTGGAAATACTTATATGCCTGCTGTCACCCTCACTCAAAATGTGGGAAAAAGGAAAATTTCATACAGTGTTGTTTTGTGTGCATTCATTGCCTTTTTCCTCTGCAGTGGAGCGTGACTGACTTGAGGACAGGGCACAACAGCAGCGGCAGGCATGAGGGCACCATCTTGTTTTCTGGGTGCTGGTGTGGCCTCCTGAAGGTGCTTTCATGCGTCCTCTGGCTACTCCTGAGGCATTGGAAGGGGTCTGACCCTCCTCCTTTCAATGACTGGACACTTCCCACAGCTGAACCCAACCAGTAATACAAGCTCCCTCCCCTGGTCCAGAAGAAGGAACTAGGAACAGAGCTCCACTCTCACCCACCAGTATGGACACTGTCCCCTTGGGGACACATTCAGAAGGTCTGTTCTTGTCTCTTAGAGCAATTTGCCTGGAGAAAACGATCTCATTAGTTAACAAAGATTTTGACAAAGGCACATATCTCTGCACAGAGCCTGAACTTGGGAAAGTCATTACCTATATTACTTTGAAACGTGCTCAGGAAAAGAAAAATTCAAGACAAAAATGGACACATTATCATCTTTTATTTACAGTTAACGCAATGTTTGTTTTTCATAAAGTCGATATTCTTTTAGGGGTTTTAACTCTCATTTGTTTAACTCTCATCTTTTTTATAAACGCCACAAGTCCTCCCAAAGGTGTCTATGACTTTCTCCCCTTCCACTGCCACCACCAACCTATCTTTTATTGTCTATTTTTCTCTCTCTCTCCATTTTCTCTCTCTTTCTCTCAGACGATTCTGCTTGGTGGCTCCTTTTTTTTTCTTTTTAGTACAAGACACAACTATACAGAATTATTTTTCTTCAGAAAACGAATTCAGATGTATTCATATATCAAATTAACATAGCTATTAATTGGATTCCGATAATAAGATGTAAATGAGAGTTTTTAAAGCTCCTTCTTTAAGATTTTTATATTAGTCTACTGTTTCCCAAAGCACCCTTCAATAAAGCTGTGAACATAATAGGTGTGGTTGGAGGAGAGAGGGCTTCCTCAGTCAAATCTAACCTCAGTCAAATCTAACTGAGTTCAAGTTGAACTAGTATCTTCGTGCCAAAACTTACCAGCTTCGTAAATAAATGGCAACATGAATTATGAATCCCTTAGTACAGCCAATAGCATACAGTTTTTTTCAATTTTATTTGGCTAAGGAGCATATTTTTATCAGGAACATCTTATAGAGTGTTCAGCAGAAAACATTCTCAGAAAGACTGGATTAATTTATTATCATTATCGTCTCGTACCATAAGTCATTAATTTGGGACACTCTATTATTTTGCACTAAGTAAGAGTGAGCCAGAGAGAACACTCACTAGTCCTTATCCACACTTGGGTCTGGCCTAATTCTGTGGAGTTAAACATGATTTCCAGTAGCACTGGTCTTGGCTCTTTCAATCCATTGCGACTTCAGTGTGATCTTTTGGAACCATCACACTGCAGCGTGACAGCATCTTCATGTGGCAAATCCCTGAGTCTCTGTTACAGAGCATCGCCTCAAATGGCAACAACTTGGTCTACTCTTAGCTTCTGATTAATTCTGATATTGGCAGCTTTTTTAAAAGAAGAAGTATTGGACATCTGTTTTCTTATCTTTTAAAGCTAATGTCATGATAGGACGTTTGGAAAAACCCATTTCCATCTCTGGACATTTTCTATCTGCATTTATATATATATATATATATACACACACACACACACACAAATGGACACTAACAAGATAAAAATAATCATTTATTGTCATTTAAACGTTGTTTTACATGAAATAAAAGAAAACCCTATTTCCAAAACGTTCCATTTCTGAAATCAGTATCTGTTTGTGGTGGAAAGCTCTTGCCAAAATGCACAAAAATGATCCAGGAGTTTTGAATTGCAAGGGATTGCAATGTTAACATGAGCCCCACTGAGGATGAAACAATGTTAGAACTGAGACTGTGATTTTATTTCAAGAGCCACCATGGTAACATAATTATAATAGCTGACATATTTGTATGTCATATTATTATTTTTAAAAGTAAATATAACTTTATTTGGTTCCTTTGACAAAATAATCTTTTTTTAATTTCAGGAAAGTATGAGAGTACAAACATCTTGGTTACATTTTATATCTTTGCCTCTCCCTAGCAGGGGTTAGAGGCATGCCCTTCCCCTCTACAATGCTAACCGTGTCCTATAGTTGTGAGTTTACTCCTCCTCCCCAACCCCCTAATCCCTGGAGAATATTTGAACGTCATATTATAATAATGACAGTTACAGTACTGTGTACCAGGCACAATACTAAGAATTTAACATCAGTTAGCCTTTAATCTTCACTACAATCCTGCAGGCAAGCACTATTACCACTTCCTTTTTGAGTGAGGAAACTGAGGCTTAAAGAGCTTGAGTAACTTGCCAAAGATCACACAGACAGCACAAGAAATAAGTCACATTCTGGCTTCACATCCAAGCAGTCGGACTTCAGACCCTTCCTCCCATCTTCCCATATTTAAAATAATCTTGCACCAAAATTCAGCGTAAGTTTTAATAACTTCCATAAGAAGTAAAAAGAGTCAAGTCAGAATTGTACATCACTGATACGATGAATATTTGAGAATATACCTGTGTCATATACTGGATTCTTGAAGCTGTAATCATGCTTCTCCAAAAACAAAAGTAAAATCATACCCCTGGCCAATACAATTTGTGCTTATGGCTCAGGAAGTAACTGCATAAAGGTCCTGATTAAAAGATCTCTTAAATCACTGCTCTTCCTTTACCTGGGCCAGGTTGGAGTGATAACAGATATTCCAAAAGTCTAGGCTGATGGAGACAAGCAAGGTGAGCTCCAGGACCTTAGGTGAAACTTTAACTTGCTAGTTCTCAACTCTGGCTGCGTGTGAGAAGCACATGGAGAGCTTTTAAAAGTCCTAGTGCTCAATTTGTACCCCAGAGCACTCATTAAAGCAGATTCTATGGGGGTGGAACTAAGAACTCACGAGTTTTTTAAAGCTCTTCATATAATTCTGTGCCAGAGTTTGAGAACTACTGTCTTAATCTTTCCAATCTTCTCCTTCCTGGTCTTCGCATCCATGACCTCATTTACAGCTCCCCATCGTCCTTGGAAGGTAGCCAGATTCAGTTCGGGCCTTGCTCCACACGACTTGTAAGACATTTGATTTTAGTTTCCCATTAAAAAAAATGGAGATAATAATACACACTTTAGAGGGCAATGGTGAGAATGAAAAGAAATCATACATGTGAGAGCAGCCAGCACAGGGCTGATACATAGCAGGTCTCACTCAGTATCAATTTCCATCTCTTTCCTCAGATGAAGCCCTATATTTTAGGAATCGTCTAGAAGACTGGCAATTGCCAGGAAAATTCCGTAGCAGCATCCTTTCCCAACTAGGGGACTCATTTGCCTCCCCAAGGCACAAAAGCATTAGAGTGAGGCCGCATTGACAAGAGTCCCTTCCTTTCATAAAAATACAATTTAACAACCTTAACCCAACCGAAAAATTACTCTTAAACCATGTGCACCAGATGTAGTGTTGTCTAAGGTAATAATCTATTCTTAAATTCTTCAAGGTGTATTTTACATCAAAAACTTGAATGATTCAACCATTATCTATATCTTTAAAGACGGGCTCTCCAAGGATTTTACCTCAAGAAAATGAGAATGTTAGATTATCTACAGCTTCCATTTTTTCGTCTCACCAAGCAAAGAGCACAGGGGACAGGAAGCCGGATGTCTGAGCAGCTGTCTAGAAGGAGCTGAGTTGATACTGCCTGAACCAAACCACTACAAATCTGGCATGAAAGATGGCCTGACTGGCATTTCCAGGTCCCCAGAGGAACATACGTCCACAGGGGACAGACAAACTACATGGTGTGGCTGCCCTGATGCTGTTTTCTCCTTCTTTCGGTTTTCAATCCTGGATGCGCATCAGATTGCTTGGGGAGCTTTGAAAAGTACTGATGCCCACGCCCTACCCCCAAGCCTCTCTGAAGTAATCAATTATTTGGGAGTGGAGCCCAAGCATCGGTATGTTTGCAATGCCCAGGGATCCTGATGTGTAGCCAGCGCTGGGTGGCTTTGGGGCTGAGTTTGTTTGAGAACAAATCATCATATGCTCAGGTTTAGAGGGATGCAGGGGCAGCTGACTGGTGTGGTCAGCACACGCAGACCTGCTGTTCCCTGTTCCTGCTGGCTGGGGGTGTCCAATCCTTGGCCACGTGCCAAGATCCATGACAGGAAAATGACCCCAGGAAAGTCTACTTTGGGGAGTGGTAGGTGGTCTTAAGAGAGAAGCATGGGCTTGGGGCACATCAGTGGGCTAAGCTATTACTCACTGTGAGATCCTAAGGAAATAATTAGTCTGTTCTGGCACTCAGGGTTTCGTTTCCTTTCTTCTTTTTCAAAATGGGAAAATTAGTAACTGCCTTGCATGGTTGTCGTGAGGATTTGAAAGGGGACACAAGTGAGAAAATGCAGTGCACTCCCTGCTCAGTGCCAGTCTGGGGCAGGTACTCGGTGCAGGGCCATCACTGCCACTTGGCTATATGCCAGCATTATTCCAGGCAGATGGAAGGTCACACTGACGCCTTGTGAGGGTGCCCTCCCTGGTGGGTTTTCTTATTTCAGTGCAGAAAAGTCACAAAATTCCCCACACGACTGGATTTTACTGCATGAAAGATCTCACCACACAATGAAGAGATTAATTTAATTAATTTATTTGTGAATATTTGGCAGAGAACACACCACGATGATTCACAAATGGCCAATTATCCAAAATGTACATTTTTGAAAAAAATATATATATTTCCAATCAGGTGCCTGAGGGAACCCCTTTGCTGAAACCAAGCACCTTTTTATGCAAATCAGAAACACCTAGCCCACACTGTAAACGGCTTATGCAATGTAAAAATACGGGGCTTCATTCAGTCACTTCGCTTAATGCCTATCCACAGCATAAACAGTGCTGGGAGTCACCATGGGAAGCGTGGCTTGGACAACCAACCGGGGTGGAAGGAGTTCCGGTCCCTGACTTGTAATCTTGATGTAATTAGGAAAATGTCAAGGGCACTTCTGATTCTTAAGACTCTTTGCATTCATTATGCTGAGCCATAATTATTATTTGAGTCACTTTCACTGAAAGCCGTTCCTGAGCCACTGATTCCCTGGACTTTGAGATACTTCTTTGCGCTTTATTCTGTAGATAATTCAGTCCCGCCTTTCACCTTTCGGGACAGGGACAGAGTGTGTGCACACATGCATCCCCAGAACTTAATCTACTGATAACAGCTGGTGCTAAGAAATAATTAATAAGCGAATAAACTACCTAACACTCACTAACCTTCATACATCTCCCATTTACTTTAGAATAAATGAATCACTTAGAATATACACCAGCTGGCAAAGCCGCCTGGGCTCTACAGAGCTTCATATTTCTCCCTCGCTTCAGCAATGTCCTGATACCTAGATTTGCTGCTCAGGTTTGCTTAAGAAGAATGTCAGCAAGTTCCTTTCCTCTGAGTTTCAAGTTTGAGTCCTGAGCAAACCTTGGTTTGCTAAACAAATGCTAAAATCTCAGCTCCTTTCTGCAGGCCTCCGGACACTATGAGGAGGCACTGAGGCGTAGTTTCAAGCCCTCCTTCCCTTAACAAGTAGTGAAAGGGAAGGAATCAGAAATCGTTAACTAAAGCTGGAAAATCAGCTCTTTTCTCATTCAAACAATGGCTGCCTATCAAGTGCCTGTGACCTCATGATTTAATGCTGAGGATATAAAAATAGAATAAAAAAGAGCTCCCTCAAGGAGATGACCCTCTCTAATTTAGTTCTTTGTTTTCGTTTTGTTTGCCCTGGCGCACACGCAGTGCATACTCATGTTATTTCCACTGGAGGAATGCGTTCTGGAGATCACACAGGCTAAGTCTTATGCTTGATTTTTTCTCATTGACATGTGCATATTTCCACGTGTGCTTGTGAAGATCGGAACCATAAGGCTAATCAGTAGCTCTGTGTCCTCTGTTCACACTAATAGGGACCAATTTCAGAAGAAGCCTAGAAGGATAAATTTCTTCAGGATGATAAGGCTCTGAAGTACTAAATCAAGGTGTAACAATAAGCCTAGTAAGTGACAACTGTCATCCTTCAGACTGAACTCAAGGTAGAAGACAGTTGCACAGAGAACACGTACTCAAGTCTTCACTTAAAAGATAGTGAAAAGTCCCCCACACCCCAACAAAGTGCTCGAAATTGCTATGTGGGGAATTAATCTAATCCCCAGGTAGAATAGAATACAAGTGTGAACGAGAAGTGGTTACAGTGTGGAGTATTTAGCTTTGGTCTTTACTCCCTGAAATGAATCTCAGAGAAAAGACCATAGGCTTGCCACCTGCTAACTTTGGGCAAGCTGTTTAATCTGTTTGTGCCTCAGTTTCCTAATCTGTGAAATAGAGATAATAGTACCTTCCTTAGAGGGTTGTTGTGAGGATTCAGAGAAATAATACATATTAAGAGCCTAGCATGGTCCCTGATATGTGTAGGTGTGCAATACATATCAAAATATCTATCTGTTGTTAAAAACCTGTATTAGGGCTATCAGAAATCATCATTTTTTGAAATTAATTACTCAATGTACAATATGTATAATATTTTGTTTTGGTAAAAGAAACATAAACTTCCTAAAACGTCTTCAGACCTCAGAGCTGGTCAGGTTTCTTCTGAGGAATCCTCTGGATGGACGTTTTATCCGTAGTCCCCTAAAACAGGACACACAACAATGTCATTGCAAGCCAGCTGGCATCTGAACACACAAACTCTTTCTACAGCAGGCAGTGGAGTTTAGAAGCAGAGCAGCATCTACTGCCAAGACTACAGTGCGAGCCAGCAGCTGCACGCTGGGAGGGGCTATCAGCTATCGGCATCCGCAAGTGACTACGGTACTGTACCTTTCCATTTAGGGATCACTTCAGGAAAGTGATCTGACCGAGGCGCCCTGGGGAATCTGCTCAGAAGTAAGTCACTGATTAGTCACAATCATTAGCAGTTGTGACTGTTAGTGGTGGTGAAGCTCTGGGCCACTCCTTCGCGAGAGACAACATTTCCCCAGTTCTCCATCACCGATGGCCCCACCCACGGAGCTTGACTGCGTTCACAAATCCCATGGAGCAATAGGTAAAGGTGGCTCTAGAAAAAAATGGCTGCAGGGGCTATTACTTTACCATGCAAGAGTCATTTTGCTGTTGATGTGCAAGGAATCAAGGCGAAGTTCCCAGAGCAGTTTTCTGGTGCTGGAGCTCCAGGATGTCCCCTTAGATAATTTCAGAAACCACACAAGCAGTTCTTTAATGAAGTGGTCGGTGGTGGCTTCTGAACTGAAACGTGCTACTTGTAGAACTTTCTAAATACCTGAATCCAGCGCCTGCCCGGCTAGCTCAGTTGGTAGAGCATCAGCCTCTTTAATACCTGAATGCTCATATCCCAACATCCATCTTATCCAGTAGGTTAGAAAGAAAAAGCATTACATTTATTATATATGTAAGATATAACTATATGTAAACATATGTAAGATCATGTCTACATGAAGGAAACGAAACAAAATTGTTTTGCAAAACAGCCACAGATTTTTCACTTAAAACTTCCTTAATATAAAATGTTTTAAGCATACAAGAAAGCAAACCTAATGTATAGCAAAAGCTTTTCTTTTAAAGTGAGTATCGTTAAAGCAGGATAGAGCTGGATTTTGTTTTGCATATCTAATCAGATCACCTCTATTTTAAAAGCAAGTTTAAGCCACTCGTAATTACTGTTATACCTGCTATTTTTGGATTTATTTCTACCATTTAATTTCATTTTGTGTTTATCATTCTTTATTCTTTGCTTCTTGGTCTTCCTTTCTGCCTTCTATTAAGGTGATGTGGGCCGGGCGCAGTAGCTCACACC
>VBSM01002217.1:20056804-20100051 GCA_008086735.1 Cheirogaleus medius | reverse complement strand
TGTCTCTTTGTGTTATATGTCCATCCCCCGTCCTGCAAAGGGGCCACGTCAACCAACGAGCAGAGACAAGATGCACAGGGCTTCCAGAGACTACACAGCAAGGTCTACTCAGTACTAAAAATCAAGTTAGTATCGTTAAAGCAAGTCCAAACTTTAAAATGAGCCTTCTTGCTGAGGATGGTTCCTGTCCAGACAGTCATAAATTAAATGGGAGCGTGCTCAGACACCTGTCCGCACACCCAGCTAAGAAACATTCGTGAGTACCTGATATATGCCCATCACCTTGGCAGCACTGGAACACAACAATCCCCGTCATGGCAAAATCCACTTGTCCACAGGTAAAGGGACTTATAAACAAATCATTGTAATGCAATATTAATGCATCTATTCCACACAGATGATTTGGAGAGGATGCATAGAGAGAGATGAGCCAAGGGAAGAAAAGGGTAAGGAGGGTCCCAGACAGCCACAAAAGCAAGAAAAGTTCAAGGGTACTCAGCAGACATTCAGTCCAGTTGTTGAACTAGGGTAGGGAGCTACAGAATCAGAAGTTGAAAAAGCAGGTAGACATAGATTATACTTCATCTACTCTAAGATGCCACTAATTATAAAGTGAACTATTATTTCATGTGCTACCAAGAAAAAAATGTTGCTAATTAAATTATCACATACCATTGATAGCAAAACATCTCAATTTCAGAGAGGTTAAAATGCAAGGCATCGTGCCTCTTACAATGGATGAAATATGATAATTACAAAACAAAGAAATGTAAATGATAAATTAACATTAGAAAATAGTTTTTTTAAAAAAAGATAAATTCAAACCAAATATGGATATCATTTTTTCTTATCAGATTGGCAAAGTATTAAAAATAATGCTCAGCATTAGCAAGGGGATAGTGAAATGGGCAAACTCACAGTAAAAGGATAAATTAATATTGTCTTTCTGGAAATCACCTTCACAATAATGCGTCAAGAACCTAAATATGTACGTATTCTTTGAGCCAGTAATCCTACCTGAAGGAATCTATCCTTCATCCATACTTAGAAACTCAGAAGATTATTTATGTACAGGCATGGAAGGTTACTTATAAAAATAAAAATTTAAGTTACATAAATGCCAAGTTATCAATAAATATATAAATAAATTGTGGCATAATCATGGAAATGTTAGTCAATCACTGAAATATTTGATATTTGATGGCTTATTTAATAACATGGATATAATCTCATAATGTCATGATAAATTTTAAAAGGGAGGAAATAAAACTCCACTTAGAGTATAATTCAAATCTAGGGAAAAGGTGTTTAATAAAGACTAGAAGGAGAGGTAATCTTGGTTAACTCTGGGTGGTAGCATTATTGGCAACATTTTTTCTCCTTATCGTTTTTATTATTTTTCAAATTTTTTACAATGACTTTATTTACCTTTTACAACCTTTCTTTCTCCTAAAACAGATGTGGTTTTCCAAGTTCTACTTATAAAAATTAAATTCTAGAAGAGAATGCAAGCCTATGCATGAAGACAATGCCCAGTGGGTGCCCTTTATATTGAATAGTAATTATACATGATCATCATTAATACTGAAGATTTTCTAGTACCTGTTAGATGGGATCCAATTCAGGTCATAGACAACTTCCATATTTCTCAATAGTATAGATATTAATAATTATAAGCACCCACTATGTGTCAATACTGTGCTAAATTTATAAGCTCATCACCTAGACAGATTAGAAAACAGAAGTTCTAAGAAGCTGAGGAAGTATATGTGAGCTCACACAACTTGAACATGGCAAAGTTGGGATTTGAACCCAGGATATCTCACCAGGGACTCACACTCCTTTCCCTGCACCATCTGCGTCTCAAAGGCAGATACTTCTGTAGTATGTCCAGAGGAACAACAAGGAAGAGCAAGATTCTATTATTTCCATCAGTGAGTGGGAGAGATTGTGAAACAGCCATGACATTATTATGTCTGTTCCTGGAGGAACCTCACAAATGTGGATACATACAGGGCCAGCCTCTCAGTTTGTCAACTGCTAAGCTCAACTCCTGAGAAACCAGTCCTTCCCATTGTCGCCGGTCACTACGATAATGGTGTGATGCCGATTTACCCACCTGGTAAGGTAAGGCGACTCGTGGAGCTAGTGCTTGGGGCAGGTGAACCGTGAGAACGTCGCTTTGTGCCTGTAAAGAAGAAAAAGAGGATAAGGAAAAGCAGGATGGTGGACAGACTTGCTGGACAGGTAACTGTTCACCTGGAATGTTATCAGATTTGGGTTTGAAAACAACATATAGAAGAAGGTTGGGTGAGGTTGTGGGGTGGCACATACTCTATGGCCCAGAAAAACCAGGAGCGAGCACGGCCTTTACCTTGGTGGGAGCAACTGTGCTAGTTCCTCTGGTCGGCAGGTTGGTATGTTGGGGACCAATGCACCCCTGAGCAGGGCTGTACTGTAGGGTCACCAGGGAAGCTTCCTAAACATGCAGCTGCCTGGGCGCCACTCCCAGAATACTAGGGTGGAGGTCTGGCATCAGTCTATTTCAAGCCCCCCCGATTACTCTAATGTGCATCCAGGGCAGAGAACTACCAGCTGGGAAAGGGAAAGTTCTAGATTTAGACTTATGGAAGCAGGAATTTTGTCCCTGCTTAGTCCCTATAGCCTCTACTCTACTGGAGCTCAAGCAAGTAACTGGGTCTCTCTGAAGCTCAGGTCTTCATCTGCAAGATGAGAATAACGACCACTCCACCCAGGTGCTCTGGTGACGATGGGAGGGACAAGATGTGAGAGTGTCAGGCACGGTGGGAGACTGAGCAAGTGCTATGGCAGGGGGGTCTCTGTGCTTTCCAGCAGCAGGTGACAATTCCCGTTAGGAAGGGGAGTATCTTAGTTCATATAAACAGTTTAATGGGTCACCACGAGGGAATGAAAAGTCAAACCCCAGGGTGGGATCAGTAAGGAGAGAGCAGAACAAAGGAACAAAAGAAGGGCTGAGTGCAACACCGGTGGGTCTGCTTCTAAGAAAGACTGAAACGGAGTTAATTTCTTCTGTGATCTTGATTTGATTATTAAATAAGGTAATTGGATGAAAAAAAAAACAAAAGAAGGGCTGAGTTGTTCTGCAAAAAAAAGTTACAATTTATATGTCTACGAATGTACATACATATGTGGTTGTGTATATATACACACACATTTACATATAAATACACACAAACACACATATACACATATATTTTACATGTGAACATAAACACTATTCATTCATTCATTTTGCCATCTAGAGTGGGAAGAAAGGCCTGGAAGACAGACTCCGGCGGCGAGGGAGGTGGCTGCAGTCTGAGCTGGCAGAGGCGCAGAGGGGACTCTTAGCAGAGGATGTGCGTGAGTCGATGTTAAGTTACTTCTGTTGGGAGTCCCCGCAGCCTCCCCCACTTTTAGTGAAGTCTACTTTATGCGCAGAGGTCTGGTGTGAGTGGAAGTTGTGCTAACTGAGAAAACCCCGTCGTCAACACAGCCACCAGCAAGGATGACGACGTGGGCCACAGACCGGCCGGCATCCAGGAAGCAGAAGCCAGGGGCCGGAGGGGGCGTTGGGCGACATGCTGTCCTTACCCCCGAACACCTGGTGAGAAGTGGAGACATATGCTTTGGATGGTGTTTGAGACCATTTCATTTTAATCTTACAGAACAGGGAACCAACTCTGACATTTTGTGTTACTGTTAATTATTATGATTTCTGGCAGTTGTAGCAGTGGTAATAGTTGTAAAAATAGAAAATCAATGCAAACTCCTCAGACCTACAAAAACTGCTAATTTGCAGGAGGTGAACGCAGCTGTATCTGGCAGGACTTTATTTCTCTATTTTCCAGGATTTACAGAAGCCCTGGATGTCAGAGTTGGCGGAAAACACAGAGGGCTCACGTGTGGCTGGAACTGTGCTTCAGAATCCCCTGAGGTGATTTCCATAAATGTGGCTTCCTGGGTCCGTGCCTGGACCCTAAAGCAGAACCTCCAGGGGATGGAGCCAGAAATTTGCAGTTTAAAAGTTCACCAGGTGGGTCTAATGATCATCAGTCTAATGAGGTGTTGGACACTCCCGGGGTGAAGTATTTACCCGCGGTGATACTAACGGTTAGGGCCAGAGCTCCTCGCTGCACAACCCCAGCGGATGCCACTCACGTTGCATCCTTCAAGAAGAATGGTGCACCCTGAGCGTGCAGGAAATTGGCCTCCACTGGGGGCGCTACCAGGATGCGCATTTGCGTCTCTGATGTTGCCTTCCTGTGCTGCTCCTGCTCCATCAGAAACGCCTCTGTGTCCCGCTGGACCTGCCCCTACTGTGGGGACACCAATGACTCATGCATTTATCCCTCCACTCACAAGACTTTTTACTTGTCTTATTGAGCCTTTGGGACAGGGTTTCTCAACAGCAGCACTGTGACCCTTAAGCCGCACAGTTCTGTGTGGTGGGGACTGCCCTGTGTACTGGAGAATGTTCAGCAGCATCCTTGGACTCTACCCATTACATGTCAGTAACCTCCCTAGTGGTGACAATGAAAATGTCCTCCAGACAGTGACACATGCCCTCTGGGGGCAAAGTGTTCCCAGCTGAGAACCACTGTTTTAGGATGGAGACAGGACTTCGATGTTTAATTCAGAGCTGTGAGTCACAGTTTGGCTGCTTGGTCATTAGTTACAGTCATTCCCTCGTATCAAGCAGTGACTATGGCCCTGGCACCGTGTGAGCTAGGAAGGGCGAAATGTGCCTACAGCATCCTAACACTCTGCCAATTAAATTACTCCCACTTTACAGGATTTAGACACAGAGGAAATTTAAGTATTAATAATTTGCACAAAGTTACTGAGTATGTGTGGTGGGGGCAAAATTTAAGCCAAGAGCCTTCAAAGTTCAAAGCAAGAGAAACTTTTCCCCACAATTTTTCCTGCTTCTTGGACAACCCATCACCTAGGTTTCCTTCAAGTACAGTCTCCCAAATTTGCCTAAGGATAAGAAAAACTTGCGACAATTATTTAAACAAAAAAGGGAAACAAAACCAGATTGCCAGGCCTGACCAACCCCTAAGAGCCAGCATTTCTAGAGGGGACTCCTGAGGACCTGGATATTTCACAAGTGCCCCAGGGGACTGATCGTCAGGCAAGCTGGGAAAGCCTTGTGGGATAGAAATTTCCTTCTTCTTGTCTAACTAGTGGAGAATATGGCACTCTGCTTTTCATGGATGCTCTTGTGAAGTTGAGAGACCACATTTAATGTTGCCTACACAAGTACTTGAAGAACTGCAAAGTACTCAACAATCACAAGCTTTCAAGTTTATTGCCTGTAGAAACATTCACTATTGCCAGTTTATTTCATAGGGATGCTTGGTGCAAAACTGTATTTTGTTTTGTTTTGTTTTTTTTTAATAACCTACTGTCATCTTCCAAAAGCCTGCAGCTTGATGGCTTTTCCTAGAAGCAGCTTCCCCACCGCCCCTTGGTATCTTCTTTGCAGACACTGAGTGAGATGGGGACCTCTGGGGGCCTTGGGGCAGTGAAAGAGCAGAACTGCAAGCCCTTCTGGAAGTGCTATGTTCTCTGCATGCTTGATGAAATACTCGATATATCAGGAAAGGGATGAAACCATCCCGTCTCTCACAGTCATGAGTCATACCCAGGTAGCAAGCAGGGACGTGTAAAATAAGTCTGTTCGTGATTTCTGCTGACCTTCAGGCAGCACCATGGACCACTGGGGGTGGTCCGGTTCTGAGTCAGCCTCCCACGGACTCCCTCCCAGTTCACTGAAGCTGATTGCAGGGGCAATCGTGTTCCCCTCCGCAGCTACCAAATTACCTCTCACATTACTCAAAGTTCCACTCATGGGACTATACCTCTCTTGCTCCCTCCCATTTCCAGGGAAAAAACCCATCAGAAACAGAGTTGGAAAATCCAGGTCCAGATTGAGCTTCTACACTAAACTGTGCTGTACAGTGCCATGCATGCAGAAGGCCTTGGGACAGGCTAACACATTAGTGGCTCTTGGATTTTTTGTAGAAATCTACAGTCAGTGGTTTGCAATCCTGGCTACATATTAGGATCATCTGGGGGAGTTTAAAAAAATATATATGCTGACACCTGGGCCCTTCACCGCAAGATGCTGCCCAGTGGGTCTGCGCTGGGACCTGGGCAGGGGCACTCTTTAAAGTTCCCTGATCTGCAGCCATGAGTGAGAAGCGCTGCCTTCAGGGAGTACGCAGAGAAGATGCTTCTTCCGGCTATCAGAGAAGCCTTCTTTCTTCTGAACAACTAGTGTGCTTTGTCCTCATGGGTTATGTGAACCTTGTAAATGGTTTCTTTCCATTTTTACTCGGGCTTCCAGGATGCTCAGGCCCAGTTTGTGACTCGATGCTGGGAACTGCGGAGGCCGATTTAGCCTGCATGTCTGTACACTAATTAACAATAGGCCTGGTTGGCTCTATCTATACTAGCTCTACTTCAAGCCACTGGTTTTATTCTGCTTTTGAATCTTTTTTAAAAAACAATGTATTAAATTTATGTGATTTAAGAATTCTTAAATATGTCATAAATGAGGCAGTTAAAATAAAAACAAATGAAATATATCAGTGCTTCCATTGCTAAGTTTCATTTTCCTTATCTATAAAATTTAGAAGATATCAGTTTCAGGACATAATTGTGAGGATCAAGTGGGAGTACAAGTGTGAAAGTCCTTAGCAAAAACTGTGAAGTGCAATATATGTTTGTTATTATTTAGTTTATATTCAAAAAGAAGAAAGGTTAGGGGGTGTGTGTGTGTGTGCGCGTGAGTGTGTGAAGTAGCTAATATGTCATCTTTGGGAAATAAGCACTTTAAGGTCAGGAATTACATTGTCCTTGACCCGTGGCATGTGGCTGTTTAAAGAGTAAACAACCCAATCAGTCAGCTTGGGGCAGAAATGTCATCATCACAGCTTGTGTAACTTGAGGTATCTTTTGACAAACGAATAGCTTTCAGATATTTCAAATTAATGTCCTTGGTTGGTTCAGCTAAAGGGCAATGAATCCAATTCATCAAGAGTCTGGAGAAGAGGACGGTGATGGAAGTGACAACCAAGGCCATCTGCCTCGGGGTGAACACACACCTAAGACGTGGGACGCCATGAAGTTAGTGCTAAACCGCAGTGATTTGTGGCTTAACCTCAAAGAAATAATTTCCCTCGTACAAAATGGGCCAGGGTTAGCCTGGCCAAGCTCAAGCCTGCTGGCGAAAGGGTGATTTAAGAGCCCTTGAGACCGAACGTCATCATTATTAATGGTCTGATGACAGCAATGTTATTATAACACAACCAGATCCCACAGGCAGAGGTGGATGCTGAAAGACTGAGGTAGGAAAGTTTCTGTCAACATATTGGGCATTTGCAATCTCCTCCTTTTAGCATATTGCAAATGACTGCCTTTCTGATATCCAGAAGCCTCCGATCATTATTGCTAAGCCTGTCTGCCACCATCTGCTTTGTGCTCCATTTGGGCAACTAGCCGTTGTCTGAGGCCTCAGAACAAATTGTCATTTTTGCCCCTTCATGGCCTTCAAGAAAGAGTATCAAGAGAAGTCCAGCTTCTGCTTAGACTGTGTTTAGAGGGCTTCAAACCCACCCACACGACCCTGAGTAGTCTTCCAATAGTACATAAATTAGAGCTGCATATTCAGAGTGTTTAACAGTATATTTTCTCCACAATACGGCCCCCATCAATATACTATGCTTGCGCTTGTGTGCCTTGATTATGTCTTTTCATCACAAAGAACAGTGATCAAAAACACAAGAGCTCTTCAGATATGCAACACTGTATGCTATTTAAACATGACTTTTTAAAAATTTGAATATGCTTTGAATTTGAATTAGGCTTATGAATGAGAAGTCCCCCAAAATGCCCACAACTTCTGACCCAGTAATTGTACGTCTAGAAATACGTCCAATGGAGATATTCAAAAATGTGAGAAAGACTGATATACAAAGAGCTCCATTGTTATGTTATTTACATCTGCAAAAAATAAAATAAAAGCATATAACTTAATTGCCCAACAGCAGAAAGGTAATTAAGTAAACTGTGCCAGAGCCACAGAATAAAATATTAATATTATGTTGCTATTGAAGTTATATTAATGAAGAGTTTTTGAAAAACAGGTAAATGCTTACAATCCAATGTTATGTGAGCAAACCATAATGCAAAATTAAATAGGCTGTATGGCTTTAACTGTGTAAAAACACATAGCAAAAGACAAAAAGAAAATACAGTAATGTATTGACAGTGATTAATTGTTGGAGGGCGTATTACAAATGATTTTAAGTTTCTTATTATACTTCTCTATATTTTCCAAATTAAGTTCTGTTTTTACTTTAAGAAAAAAAATAAAATAAATATTTCAATGAATGTTTCACAGCCCCATTTATCAGAGTAATAATCCAGTGGAGCTGGAGGAGGCCCAGATGACAAGGTGGCATTTGTGTAATATGCATCACCTCCAGTAGGGGGTTCCTTCTTAGGGGGTCCATTTGAAGGAGTCAGGTTGGATGCCATACAGGATGGAAACCACTTGTATCCCCACCAACGAGGGTAAGGACTATAGATGGTCCCCTTATATTGGCTTGATTTACAATTTTTGACTTTATGATGGTGCAAAAATGATATGCACTCAGTAGAAACTGCATACAACTGTTCTGTTTTTTACTTTCAGTATAGCATTCAATAAATTACATGAGATATTCAAGACTTTATCATAAAATAGGCTTTGTGTTAGATGATTTTGCCCAACTCTAGGCTAGTGTAAGTGTTCTGAGCATGTTTAAGACAGGCTAGGTTAAGCCATGATGTTTGGTAGGTTAGGTACATTAAATGCGATTTCAGCCTACTATATTTTCAACTTATGATGTGTTTATCAGGATGTAACCCCATCTTAAGTCAAGGAGCATCTGTATTCCCTAATCAGACTCCTTGTGTTCATGGCTAGAGAGGAGGAAAATATTGCCAAATATAGCCCTTTCAAGAGAAGGAGAAAGAGAAAAGTTTAGGATTTGAAAGATAGCATTGCAGGGTTATAAAAGCATAATATCATCATACCTTGAAGAAAATTAAATATATGCAAACCAGCCTAATTCCATGGATGCTGAGATTTCTTATGCCTCTGACAAGTTTCTGATATCCCATCCACCTCATCTCGTATAGTCAAAAAATATTATATGAAACATGACATAGTCATACTCTGTGTATATCTTCCCATATGTTGGCAAAGGCACTTGGTACCAGGGCATTATGTGGCATTTGGGGTAATACAAAAGAGACAGATGGTTGAGTGAGTTTGGGCAGCCCTGTATCTGGGACAGAACATGGACAACAATGAAAACAATTAAGAGAAAGAAAAAACAGCCTTCTCATTTTTCAAGTTCCAATTAAGAGGTTAACTCAATGTTTTTATTTGGTAATCAGAAGAACATACAAGTACTTATGCATTACTAGATGCTGGAGGAAAATTATACATTGAAAGACTGTCAGGCTCATCTGAGCAATAAAGACTTACAATAAACACATCTTTAATTTTTTCTGAGAGCAGCTAAGTTTACTCTGTTCTACATGACATTCATATGATTTAAATTTGCATTGGGGGATATGATGCTATGGCGTTTGAACAGGTTGTTTTAGTACAAAGCAGCATCATAGGAACAGAACACTCTTCCTTAGAATGGATGGCTATCCTCTTGCCCTCTGATGTACGAATGCAGGTTACAACCTGCATTTTATCTGCCAGAAGCATATTTGACATCATGGAAGTACATTCTATCACCACCGTGAAATAAAAACAAGCCCATTTTACCATCATCCCTTTTGGAAGAGCATTTTCAGAATATATCCCAAAATCCCTTCCTTATGCTTCCGAAGAACTACTATGATCTGGGTTAAGGTGTGCGGTTTTGGTTCTGCTCGCCTCCTTTTGAGTCTTGCTAATGTTCTTGATCTAATACAAACATTTCCCACAAATCCTGCTGAACAGCAGCAACACCTAAGGCTGAGATGAGCTGAGTTTTCCATTCACATATGGTCAGAGCCCTTAGTAGGAGAAAGTCTAAAGATCCATGGTGAGGGTAGAGCATTCTAGGGAGAAAAACCCTGTGAGAGCAAAAATTGTGCTCTCCCCCGGGGAAGATGATAGCAACATTATATTACCCTCGGAGTCTTGGGCAATTGATCTCCCATAAGGGTTTCTTTTCCCTGTGTCCTTTTCCTAGTCTATCTCCTCCTCTCTACCTGCCCCACCTTTGACACACAACACTTCCTCACGTGAACTACACTGGAACAAGGTGTTTTTGTTTTTCCCATTAGTTTGTGTTTCTATGTAATAAAATGATGCAAGCAGAATGGGTTACCTAGACAGAGGCAAAAGAAGGAATCTGTGAAATGTAGAAAAATGAGAGAAGAAAAGAAAGGAAAAGAAAACGAAAGGGAGGACACTTAAATAAGATGGGGGAAAATCTGGTTGTACAGTGGGCACAAGAGCTGATAAAAACCTAACCAGGCTCTACAAATGAAAATAGCAAATATATTAAAAAATTTTACAGCATATAAAATTGTATAAAAATATCATCAAAGCAAGAATAAAGGAAAATGTATATAGTTCTATCTCTAGAATCATTTACTAGACAATACCTATGACCGTAGGTTTTGACTATAAATCTATGAATATAGATATGTGACTGTATTTCTGTAACATCACACACGTACCCACTCAAAGACAAGGAAAGTAGTGTACACATCCGTACCCCAAGACAGATCACAACAGAGAAGCAAAGACTATATACAAGGATGTGCCTCCAGGGCAATCTAAAAGCCATTCCATAGCTTTTGGGTTTTAATGGAGTATATTTTAAATGAGTTGCCTTGTGCCATAAACTGACTGAGAAATGCTTCTGCAGGTTCAGAAGTCAGCACCCACGAGGAATACATGGGAGAGGTTCAGGAATCATGGCTGAAGTTGACCAAAGCTGAGAGGATGGGTCTCCAGTTGGCACTGACTCTGGCCTGGGACAGCCAGCATTTACCCCTGGGGTGGTGAGGTCTCCGGAGGAGAGATTGAATGATTGTGCCCTGAACGAAATGAAAGGGCCCACTCTCCGCTCCCTGCTCCTCCTAGCTCAGATGACAACTGAGGCTGTGCACTTAGTGAAGCCAGTGTCAATCCACTTCTGCTTGCAAACAAACCAGAATAAATGTGAATTCATCTCAAATATGACTTCCAACATTTTCGAGAAAAATGGGTGAGGTGGAGGGATTATTTAAGAAAACAATCAGGAATTCATAATGTTTAAGTTTGACCTGTATGCATCCTTCAGTTCAGGTCTCCCGCTGCACACGCCCCTGCCCCTCTTGTTTAAGGTAAAAACAAGAAGTTCTTTCAATGAAGTAATTCTTGCTTATTACAGACTTTCCTGGAAGTGCACCCAGTCTTTTAGAAATGTTCAGTGACAACCTGCAGAGGCCTACTTCCCATTTTTCTAACTTCCCTGGACCCATGTTCACAGAGCAAATAAACTCTGTCTAATGTAGATAGATGACTCTGGTACCATTCTAATTCTGGTGTTACCCCTGTGCCCATCAGTGTCTTTGATGAGAGAAAACCTTAAAAACTGAAATCTGGCCTTGGCAGGTAATATGTCTCTTGATTCCCAGAGGGATATTTCATAGGAATATTGTCACTGCTCATTACGATTTTTCCATTAAGTTCATTTTCTAAGTGATAATGAGGCCTTTAATCATAGATCACAATTGATGAATTACAAGAATTACTTTCCATTTATTCACGAATAAGATCCAATATAACATCATCATTGCAACATTATGTTCTTTAATGTGCAATTTTGCCACAGTTCAGTGCTATACCAATCATATTATTGGTGGAGCAGAACTATGCAATGATTCCTCACACTGCACATATAATATAGAAGCTCCTATTTGGTCCAAGAGAGTCCATTTTGGGTTTTAAAAGTTTCAACTTGTATTCTAAATAAATCTACTGGTGTTTCATATAAATTAGTGTCATCATTCCTTTTGGAAGAGCATTCTCAAATAATCCTGTTTTGTTGTTCTGGGTTTCTGTTTTTTCCTAAATCAAAAGACCAAAGAGAGGTTTTTATTTTTATTTTTTCCTTAAACTTGGTTCTGACAATTTCCTTCAAATTACCTGCAATTTCCCATCTCTTATGATAAGCTATTTGTGTGACTAGGGTATGTCTGCATATACTTAGAAGATAAGCCTTTAGCAATGTGCTTGGCATATAGGAGATGCTGAATAAATTTTCAGGGAAATTTGAATTGTGTTTGCATTCACAAGTGGGGCGTGGAATTCAGTTTGACAATTCTGCATGTGTTTCCTGAATGCTGACTGCGTTCCAGGCACTGGGGTGGGCCAGTACTGCAACTCTTGGGGGCAGGTGGGCATCTCAGAACCAGGATGACAAAGTTTCCAATTGCAAAATAAATAAATAAATAAATAAATAAAACATTGCTTGAATTCCCCAAATCTCCTTTATTTGGGATATAATACTACATATATAGGCTTCCAATCTCAGTATCTTCTCTATTTTTCATTATGAAAAAAAGATTTTGTGCTTTTTTTCTGTTGTTTCCCCCATGCTCCATAGGGAACGTTACAAGGTAATTTCTGTCTAAATCTCTGCTCAGATGTTAAAAAATAGAAGAAAATATATTACATATCCTATCTATCTATTTATCTATCTAGCTATGTAAAGAAAGGTGATCCATAAGAGACATGACAATAAAAAACCAGTATCCTTATTCCCAAAATACGGATAACAAAATCGGTCTCCATCTTTTTGATTCCTTTCTGTCTCACAACCCATGAAACATTGCTCTTTCCTGTTCACTTTTATCTTTGTAAAGGCATGGTTCTGGGTGGCAAATATAATATAATGGCTGAAACTCTGCAAATGAATTGAACGTGCGCACTGGAGTATTCTTTGGCTTTCAGATGTTTAGATGTCATCTTACTGTTTAAGCATATCAGATCCATAATGGGATCCTATCAGATGTTTTCCATAGTTTTTAAATCTCCAAGAATGAAATGAACAGTGGAAGAAAGTCCATTTGAATTTAATAGGTTAGAACTGAGTCTCTTGTCTGCTGCCATAGACCATTAGGGCTCATAACCTAAGAAAGGTTGGCACGAATACAAAATGGAACAAAGATCCCCACGAGGATAAGTCGCTTTGCCACTGCAATGTACCACATCAACATAAGTTGGAGGACTCCATTTGTCACTTTCCACCCAGAGATGTCCAGAACATGGTTTTGTCATGGTGGGACTGTCCCCACTGCTGTCTACATACATCAGTCAATTCTTCATTCAGGTGTGTAAGCCTTTGCTGTGGGTGTGCAAACCAGAATAAGATGCCGTAATCTGTGCAATGGAATAATGTTTATCCCATATTGCCGCTCAACTTGGTGAACATTGTTTCAAGAGAATTAAAAGACCACAGAACATCAGCTAGAGCTTTGGAAATATTGTCTTTCCAGTCAATACTAACGTGGAATAATTATTTTAAAGTTTTATCAGCTCTAGTATCAATTCACAGCATAATAATATATTGTTTTATATTCTTTAAATAGATAACTTTGCATTTTTACTCAATGTCCCCTCAAAACACTTTTTAAGGATCTAAACCTAAGAGTGAGTTACATGGAGCTTTTGTCTCACTGGGAGCTCTAGGTGACGTTCTATACTGAATGACATTCTCTTCCCATTCTTTTTTAGCTGATTAATTGACTTAAGGCAAATGAAAAACATTTCCATCTTTATTCGTGCTAGAAAAAATGGCTATATTCCTGTTTTTTTTCAAATATTGTTTGGTGTTGCTTGTTCGATTATAAAATGGAAGGCGTAGACTTTCTATTTTGACGAGCCAAACAACTCCACATACAAAAATACAGAATAGAAATGGGGTAAAAGGTCCAGGTTCCAAGGTCAAGAACGGACACACACTTGGTTGTGTTTCATACCTATACAAAATCATATCACCTCTAAGAACATACTTTGCAACCTGATGTCCCAAAGATTGAATGGAGTTCGTAGGCATGTTTTGTTTGACCAGCACACTGTAAGAGTCTGAGTTATTAATACTAATAGTTGCCAGTATATAAAAACTTAGAGAGGGCTTATATCAAGTCCTAGGTATCTGAGACCCCCATCCCTACACAGCACAAATCCAGTAGCTGAACACCGACTCCGCCTGTTGACCTGAGCACCCCCAGCCACCCCATCTCCAATTGCTCACAGCCCCTATTGCTCTTGCTGTCTCCCTAAGGCCAAAGCCCACTAAGAAGGGCCATTTATTCCAATAACTGTGACGTGACATGGCTTTTCTCATTTACTTGACCTGCTAGGCCCCTGAACTCACTTAGATTTGTGACCACATTATTTGCTGTGGTCACTGTTAGGAAAACAAGGAGGAAACAGAAAAGCATAAGTGTTATTCCGATGCAAAATGTAGAGCCGACAGAAGAAACCTGTTCAAATACCAGCACTCTGCTATACATTCTGCACGACAAAGTTCTTCAAATCTTTCTGCTGGGGAACATTTCGGTGAGGCAAAAGGCCTTGCAGACCGCATACAGTCCCTCTTTTTCCTGTCTGAAGAAATACCAATTTTTGCCCTAGAAATGAAAGGATTTAAAAATATCTGTCTTTTGTGCTTTTTAATGTAGAAATTAAATCTGCAGTGGGGAAAGCACTTAAGCCTATTGCCGATCCCACTTCATCACCAGCATATTCACACAATTTTCTCTTGTGAAGGACTCAGAGATTCCTTTGTGACTCACAAACACATTTTAAGAGCCACATTTATCCAAATCACACCATTTAGACCCATAAAATCACACTTGACTTGTACTCCCCTGGATCCCAGTTTTCATTTGGTTTCCGGGGGCCGTATCATTATTCTCTTCCCATGCTACATCTACTATTCTTATTTTCCATTTGTGCTATTCATCATCTCCTACCTGGTATTTTTAAAGACTTACTAAAACACAAAGAATTACCTGACATATCTCCCTGATACTAATTCCCTTAGCATTTTACTGAATCAAAAGAAGAGTGATGAAGGCAAACTACAGATATTCAAAAGAAAAAGACGAGCCAGTGGTAAAATGTTTCAGTAACTGCTTAGTTATGGACGCTGCATGGTGAAAACAATGGGGTCCCCCCCCAAACAGTATGATCATTAGCAGAAACATTCAGGTTTATATTAATGAATGCACAGATAAAATAAATTAAGCATCAGATACAGATTCCTATAGAATAATCTCCTTTAAAAAATACAAACAGAATTTCATATACAAATGGGAAAAAAAAGCATAATAAGAACAAATTTTAAGTCTTAATGGAAACCAGAGAAAACAAATGTTCCTGACTCAAGAAAGGAACCAGAGATTGGAAGCATCATTTCGGCTGCAATGAAGGGCAGCGTGGCTGCATCCACCATCAGGAGCCAGTGCAAAAATAACAGCATTTAAGGTAATGGCATTAACAGTAGTAAAATGGCAATTACTGTGTGTATGGCTTTTTCAGGCCTCTCCCAGCACATCCAGGATGTCCATTCTCATCAGGCCAGACAGATGCCTTGAAAGCCAGGTCATTAGCAAAGGATTTTGAGGAAGTCCCTTCATGTTTTGTTTCTATTTGTGCAAAAATCCCAAGTTGTTTTGTTGGCTCAGGGGAAAGTCCCTCTGAGTTCTAACACCTCGAACCAACCCCCAAAGAGTCATCCCCTGGGAGGAGATGGAATGAGAGAAGGCCAAGTGGAGGGGGCTTGGTTTTGAAAGTTGTGCACCTTCTCCAGATATGAGTCTTTGTGGAAGAAGGAGAAGAAGGAGAATGAAGAAGCTCAGCTAAAATGATGCAAGACATTGGCAGCCTCTTTTATTGTATATGAGGTCTTTTTTACTCTTCTGAATCTGAAAAAAAGAAAAAGAAAAAGAAAAGTGTCAATGCTGCCTTTCCCCTTCTCCACCCTCCAGGTCTGAGGAGAAGAAAATCTGGGGGATAAAAATAGGCGAGGGGCAGAGGGGACCGATAGAGCATTTCAACACTGGCCATTGCGGTCTCCTTTGCAACACGATTCATTCCACCCATAAGGGAAAGTCTCAGTGCAGAACTTTAAACATCATTTGAAATCTTAATGGTTGCTTTAAACTAGATTATCAAACATTTGGTTCATGCAATATGGGTACTAAGCCACGTTATTTTGAAATCAAGATGACAGATTTGCTGCCAGATCTGGTCAATTTGTCTCCAGGGTCAGTGGGATTAGAAGAAATCAGTTTCATCTTATCCCAACTGTTTCCATAACAAAAGCAATATTCCTCTCTCTCTGAATTCTTGCTCCACCCTCAGAAGCTTCCCAAAGACATTTAAAGCAAGATGTGTCCCAGCCAAAAATCACTGTGCAGATGGGTGAGTCACCTGAATTCTCCACTGGACCCAGAGTGAGGGGGTGGAGAAAGAAGACAAGGATGGAAACAGGACTAAGTTAATAGAAAAAGACAATATTGGATTTTTTTTCACCTGGCATACTCTGTCCTATGTAACCTCAATGGTCTTGGACCACATTTAAAACAACAACAATCCCACTGTATTACTGCTTCCCATTGGTGCTGCATGCTCTGCAAGTCGTCATGCCTTATAGTTAGCAAGTGCCCCTCCTAGGCTGGGCTCCAAAGGGCCAGGAGTACAGTGCTTTGGACTTTATGAAGGGTGATACCATCATCCACAGAGATGTTAGGAGTCTCCACAGAACATGCAAAGTTTCCCACTCAACTTTAGAGACTAAGATGCTCTTCTAAATAAAATTTAGCAGAAACTAGGCAGAAAATTAGTTGGGAGATAGGACAGCCCCTTCTGATCTATTGCAATCACAGTCAATTCTCAATTTTCCAGGGGTCATTGATCCAGGCCATCTGCTGTTCCTATTTTTTTATTCTGCTCTTGACTGTTTGTTATGTTTACCCTCCATCAGCACCTTCACTCACTTGGGAGAAATAACAGAAAAGAGAAAGGCTTCTAACTAATCCCTTTACTCTGATACTAGCACTGATAAATTTGCCAGTGAGAGAAGCAGGTGAAACAAAAGGAGGTGAGATGTTGGAGTGTTCCCTCCGGCTACGCATCTCCACCCTGACCCCTACCTTTGAGTTAAGGGGTGGAGGGAAGGGGTATACAAAGCAACCTCTGTGTTTAAGTTGTGCCCATGTTCACTGTCATTAAGAACAGCCAATAGTAAAAGAACAAGAGGCATGTGTTCTGTTGCTGGGTCTATGACCTGAGAGAGCATCCCTGGCCTTCCAAACACAAACTGTTTTAAAGTAACTTCTGTTTATGAATCTCTTAGGGCACTTACTGTAAGGTGCCTAGTATCATAGCTATCTGCAGGATGATGTTCCAACCCAGACTGCGGACTCTTTGAGAGCAGAGAAAATATCTCCTTTATCTTTTTTTTTAACACTTCTTGAAAGTAGTACAATGCATATGCCCAATAAATATTTCTTATTTGAAAAGAAGTGTTGAAAAAGCATAGGTGGATGGGACAGATAAGGTGTGGCAATAAGTAGGAAGTTTCCCTCTGCCCTTTTTCCAATTTTGATTTTTAAAGCATGAGAAATATAAATTAAAATCATAAATACATTGATTGTATATTTTACTCAATAGCAAAGTATGATATGTCAAAAATTTATATTCCCTATGATGAAGCCCAATTGTGGATGGACTGAGTCCCAGAGAAGGAGCACCTGCTCCCCAGGCAGCATTGACATGGTTAGTAGATCAGGCCTGACTCACTCCAGGTCTTGTATTTGCTTTGTGATGTTTTGATTTTGTGTTTTTATTTTCAGTGTTTGAACTGAAATTGAGCAAGTATCAGCAAGACTACAAAGGATGTGCAGATGAGGAACCTGAAGAAAAGCATAAGAGGCCACTCTGTATTTCACTGAGATGCACGACGATTTTTGTAATCGCTGCTTTGAATTTCACTGATTCAATGCTGGCTTTTTGAAAGCCACAAAAAGTAGTTAAATCCACCCACTCTTTTAAGAATGATTGAAGAACTGAAATGGAAACTATCTTGCCCATCTTGGGACAATTCAGGAAAATATTCAAGCAAGGGTCGTCCCCTCACCTGCCCCTCAGCCCAAGACTTCTTACTTCTCACAAGATACAGCCGCCGTGGTGGCTTTAAATTCCGAAGTGCAAACCTGTGGTGTGTGAATTCACAGAAATGTATTTATTCTAAGGGATCGAACCATAAAGAATGTTTCAGCAACTTCACTTAGAGAAATGGGCAATGGATTTAAAACAATGTGGCCTTATTTCTTCCACTATTTCATGCTTGTCCTGCAGGTAAGTATGGGTCTCATAATCATTTGGTTTAAAGATAAGTGGTGGTTTTGGAATAAGCTTAAAGTTCAAGTTAATGTGACTTAACTCTAAAAATGTATTTATCAGTCATAATGTTTATTCCTGAACCCTAAATTGAGCATCAATGAGGCAACCCTCATGAGACTCTATCACTGGGCTTACAAAACATTCTAAACACATTTCTTTTTCATTTTTCTTGGGTTTGATTTTTTTTTTACAGTCCGATCAACTATCACCTAAAATCAAAGAAGTAAGGGGACTTGGCTAAGGACAGAGCTGGGATTCAAAGCTAGATTTTCAAGTCCCAAGAACTCTACTATAGCTGCCTCCCTGTGGAGTCAACTTTCTACAAAAACAACAAAGTCATACAGTCAGCAACCGAAAGAGTTATAAAAAGCTAAACAGAAAAACAAAGAGAGAAGAACAAATGTAGTGAAACCAAACCCAATTTTAAATGTCAAGTAGGATTTCTATTAGGCATATGAATGGGACCTGGTTTTGGTTTTTAATAATAAGAGCATATTAACAAAAAACATTATTCTAGAGATAGCTATTAGGTTTTATCCAGGCACAGATTTTACCGTCCTAGGTCACAAGTACATGGCAGCTATTTTAAAGGGCTATTTTCAATGTGTGCATGCTTTCTTCTTGCCTCAAACAACGCATATGATACAGTAGGATATGATTACAGCAGGATTATTCTAAATTAATTTCACCATATATAACATCAATGCTACAGCACTGCTAAAACAAAACACTCCGGTTACTTATTATTCCAGCACAGATTACATAAATACACAGATAGATAGATGAAGTTTGTAGGACTATAACTTCCTAAAACCTTGCCTATGCCCTCATCTCCTAAAATTTACCCGTTTGATCCAAAAACACAGAACAAGAACAGGACAAAGGGTGGTAGTTCTTAGGTTCAACCCTTGCCCTCTTTCTTTGTCTTTCCTTTTGATCCACTGCATGTGCTATCACTGAAAATAATGATGGTGCTAAACATTTTTTTTTTTTATTCCATCTTGTAATGGGGGTACAAATATTGTTTGGGTTACATACATTGCCCCTCCCCCCCTCCCCCCCACATGTAAACATTTTTATCTACCTTTGCTACTTTCTCTTCCTTTATTTAGCATGTTCTTTCTTTCTAAGCTTAAAATATGTGCATAACTGTCTCTGTTCTTCTGTCCCACACTGCCCAAGGTATCTTAGTGCTATTATGCTCTGTTATAAAAACCTAGTACATTAACACCTAAGGAAATAATTAAAATTCTGTAAGTATCCCCAGGGTCTGGGCCACTCAGCAGGTAACTAAAAGTCAGGTATCAGCAACCCCTTACAGCTTCTCTGGTGATAATCCAGCATCCCTGATTCACAGAGGTACAGGTAAGGGTAGAGTTAAGCACCTCTGTCAGCACGGAAGAGTTTTGTTTCTGATTAGTCTTTGAATCTATGAAGTCAAAAAGCAGCCGGGGACTATAATGAAAGTCCTTCAGAACAAGTAAGTGAGGCTTGGATTTTAGACCCGAAACATTCTGACTGCTCTTCATGTTTTTCTCAATTGTATTAGCTCAGGAAAAGCAGCAAATGATTAGGAATGAATGAAAGAAAAACAAACAAACATTTCATGTTTTCACTGTGGCTCCAGGGCATAGAATAAAAATAGCACATATTATAGAGGCTAATACATAGGAAACACAAATGTTGTCATTTGGAGACCAGGGTGCCCTTCAGTGGGGAATGCTAAGAATAAGTTCAGAGGGGGAAGCTTGAACACTTGCTTGATATTGCATTTTTAACAGCTTTTCTAGCATGTGGGTGTCTAGACAAGAAACAGCATAAACAATGTAGACAGTCGTAGGTCTTAGCTTTGGCACATATTTATTTCAAAGGCAGCTGTTATTTTAAATAATTTTTTATCAAGTTAATAGAGTTTCTTTTGACAAATGTATTGTTGCTAGTGTTTCTCTAATCCCTTGCACAGAATCTGACAAAATGTAATTTTTCTGGGGGAAAATATTTATTTTATGATTACTAAAAAGTTTTATTTTAAAAACCCTGAACATCAGTATTAAGCAGAAAAGAAAAATCACATTTTCCCCAGTAGTTCCAAAATTTTAATCCTCTCTCTGTCATGCCGGGTTTCTTTTAAAATACAATGGTACATTAAGAGTGTAACGGAATGTCTAGAAGATGGAGTGAAACAATGAAAGCTTATATACCAATAATTGCAAGGGAAAAATTGTTTAAAAAGATTGATTTTGTCACTATCAAAGAATGCACAATATACTTTTATTTGATATTTCTACTGTGTAGTTATTTGGTAAGAGACTGAGATATAAATAGCTATATAAAAAGCATGAATTGACATTAGTTTTCCTTAGTAAAACACAATTTAATGTTTTTAAACCCACTCATCTTTCATCATATTATATATGTGTGCATGTGTGTGTGTATATACATATAATTTCAGTTGCTGTTTTGATACTACAAATATAGATTTCAAGAACACAAAAATCTACAAGAGTGCAATGATAGTTGCACACCACCTTGTTCCTTTATAATCCATGGGGATATTCATTATATACCTCCTTGAAAAGCACAAGGACAGTCACTGAACCTAAAACTATATAAAAAATGCATTGGTTTGAAATGGATGTTTGTAACCAAAAGAGCTAACTGTTCTGATTCACCGTGACTCATTAATGCTAGAACCATGAGTAAGTAACTGGCATTGTACTCCCATGCTCTCAAGAGTATAAGTCCATAGCAAAAAAGGAACAAGGAGGCTTTTCAGGTTAACCCCATTTGACCACTTCCCACCCACATATAAAGGATTGGTTAATAAACATCCCCAAAATCCATCCAAAGAACAATTATGTTGGGTTTCAACATCGCTGAACTCACAGTACCTCTTATTGTTGGGTCAACCTACAACACAGCTTCCAAAATTAACTAGAAAATGACACTGACGTATATGAATCAAAATGTTTAATCAACAAAACCTTTTAGAGTCTAATTAATGAGATTTCAACCAGATGTATGAGAATAACAGGCACCTAAAAATAATATTGGAATTCCCTTCTCCATTTATTGACTTTGTTATTTTCCTTGGACAGGGACATTAGAGTAGAGAGGTTAGACACTTGTCAAACTACTTGAAAAAATTAGGATTTAAAATGCTTTATAAACACCAAATATTTCATGTCTCTTTGTGCTAAGCCACAGCTTTTACTTTCAGTTGAAGTTCCATGTGCTAATACATATAACTATGTTAATGAAGTAAATGGGTCACAGGAGTTTTCATGGACAAATGGCTAAGAGAAATGAGACATTAGTCAGAACATGTGTTGTTATGATGACTTATCTTAATTGGGACCCAGAGCACTCCAGATGTTCGGTCCCTCTATGCTCATGGAAAATAACCTACAAGGATGCTGGATTCTTATGCTGAGGGCAATTTCTTCACTAAAGAAATTAGTGAATTTGTAATTTGTAATTAGGGAATTATCTTGTAGCCTTCTGCGTATGGACAAAAATTATTACTTTTTGTCCATACACAGAAGGCTACAACAAGATACCTTTCTAGAACTAGAGAAACGACATCATCCTCTGAGATGGAGACAAGTAAAAAATCCAAAGGATGAGATTATCTATTTGTAGAAACTGCCTCAAGTCAGCAGATGTTGACTTCAGTGGCATGACCAATAGTAATGTGTATTCCAAATCGTTCATTACTAAAAACAGTTAAGCTCTGAAGTTACAAAGGTTTAATTTTTAACGTAATTAGAAAAGATTCAAGGTTATTGCTATGGCAGCACTATCTTGGGTGTGAGAGAAAAGAATGAGGTAACAGCTAGCGTGCCCAGAACTGTTCGTGATCCTTGGCCTAATTTACACATCACATGATCTTGGCATACCTTTGGGGGGGGTGTAAAGACTGTGAAAATCTAATAGACTAAGGTGAACAAAAAATAATGAGTATACAAACGTTTGAGAATGTCTGCTTTAAGGACAATAAAGTTTCATCAAGATTAAGGCCCAGAAAGCAATCGAGAATACCGAAAGTGAACAAGAATAATAACCTACTCCAAGATATCAACATATCTGATGGCTAAATATGCAGTCAAAAAAGAGACTAGAAAAAGGGGTTCTATAGAGAGGTGCTTCTTGCATGCAAGGTGACCCATATCCACTCTTCTTGACAGGTCCATCCCAATGGTAGAGACAGATACCAGGATATTCTACATTGAGGTCACAACTCATTAATTAACTCCTCTGACATACTCAATTTGCCAAGCAACTTTCTGATATGATTCAACTTTCCAAGTAGGTTTTACTTTAGAAGGAAGAAACCATCAATAGGCCAGTACGCATTGCAGTGTCCATGGAGTGTATATTTCACATTGTTCATTAGTAAATCGGCAGTCAAAACTATGCATTGGTCACAAGTATTCATTTCAGTGTCAACAAATCCTCTGCAGCACAATCAACTCTTCCTTGGCTGTCAATATGGAAGTCCTTACTCTGCCACTGTGTAGAGCCCTTCTTGCTAATCAGCAAGCCTCTCGATCTAATCATCACATACCATCCTAAGCTCCCAGATGAAGGAATTGTTTGTTTCCCAGTAGAGACAATTCTTACAGAACAAAATGATGAATCACAAAATGGATGTCACTTAAAAACTCCTTGGCAAGAATTCTCAAGATGCCAAACCTCTTCTATTACTAAATTGTCTTGTGTGTTGTTTATGCAACATAAATTGGGGCAGAAGTTTGAACTAAAATGGCCACTAAAATCACCGTCCTCTAAGAATTGTGAATCCATTAGAATTTTGATGAAAATCATGTTGACAGTTCCTTAGAACCAAACCAATCTTTCAGAAACTGGGAAAAGTATTAACTGAATGCAAAATGCCCTGTAAAGTCTTCCACATCTAGGGTGTATAACATTAATTCAACTATGAGTGCGCCGGAGACAAGTAAGCCTGTCTAAGTGTTTCTATGGCTCTGCAGAGACCAAAGCATTGATACACTGTGTCAACTACAAGTCATAACCAGAGCCCTGTGGGAAGACATAGCAGAAATTGGAACAGTGAGGTGATAAAAGGAGGCATCAACTACAAGGAAGGTTTTGAGGGATCTAAAATAGGGCTCTTATTTATTCTGGTGTATAAAGACAGCCCCAAACTATTATCCTAAATAGTAAGGAGGAAATTGTTGAAGGAAAGAATAGATGAGTATGATTCCCTGGGGTGAGAAAACTTGAACACAGATGTTTATGCACATATGAACGAGTGAATGCACACCTCCTGACTAATGGTAATGTGCCAGCACATTCATTGTTTCTCAAATCCCTGAACATGAACCTAAGACAGAAACGATCGCCATGGCAAAGACATACATGTGCCTCAGTTCTACGCACAGCCTGCCGCTGTTTGACTTGTTTGCTCCCTGGATCTGCAGAGCGGGGCACACCTCCACGTTTGCAAAGGCCCCATATATCTCTCCCTACAAGCTTCACTGCAGAGTAGGTCATAATGCCCCATCCTTTAGGCAACTAACAAAACTTTTTCAAAATATGAACATTAAGTAAAACTCAAGTGTAAGGTTCTGACATATCCTTCTACTGTTTTTATTAATAACTTGGTAAATCTATTACGTTAAATAATAGTACAAAAGATATCTAACAAACTCAGAGTCATTCATTCCAAATTTACTTATGTGTTCCATCCAAACTAACTTGTTTGGATAGAATCATCTATAAAGAAAACAGGAAAAACACATTCATTTCTTCAGGTGACCCTTGTGAGCTCTGTAGCAAGTCAAGGCCATGAGACAACAGCCTTGTGAAGAATCATATCGTAGGCAAATTCCTCTAATGTACACAACAAACCTTTTGATCACAATTAGTTGTTCTATGCAAAATAACAAGAATATTGGCTCCACTGCCTCCTCCATTTTTCCTTTATTAAAGATCTCAAAGATGAGAACATGAGCATCTTAAGAAATACTTAGGAAGCGTGGCCATAAGAAACATCATTTCCTGAGCGAGAAAATGAGCTGACAACGTTGTGTCATGACAGCTGTAACACAACAGCTTTACAGCTCTGTGAAATACAGAGCTAAGGAATTGTTATGTGGCTATGATATACAAGTATAACACCATCTTCTCCCCTTACCTCAATATGGTTTTAAATTTGGCTTTTAATTTTCATTTCCCTAATGATGTCAAAGATCTGTCAAGGATCTTTTAATGTGCTTATTTGGTAGTTGTGAAATTTTTATTCACATTTTTTGCATGTGTTCAATGGGGTTGTTTTCTTATTATTGAATATTGAGAATTCTTTATATAATCTGGATATAAGTCCTTTAAAAGATATATGCCTTGCAAGTGTTGTCCCAATCTGTGAATTGTCTTTTTATTCTCCTAATAGGAGCTTTTGAAGAATAGAGGTTTTTAATTTTGATAAAGTATAATTTTTTTATCAATTTGTTCTTTTATGATTGGTACTTTTGGTGTCATATCTAGGAATTATTTGCTTAACCCAAGATCAAAAAGAGTTTCTCCTATATTTTCTTAACTAGAAGTTTATAGTTTTATATTTTACATTTAGGTTTATGATCCATTTTGAGATATTTGTAAATGATATGAAATATAGTTAGAAATTCATTATTTTGCACATGGGTATTCAATTGCTGCATAACCATTTGTTGATGATTATCATTTTCCCATGGAATTTCCTTTGCCTTTCATCAAAAATGAGTTGTGCATACACATGTGGATCTATTTTTAGATTCTTAATTCTATTCCATTGACCTATTTGTCTATGTTGATGTTAATATCATGCTGCCTTGATTACATACCTTTATAATAAGTCCTGTAAACAGGCCTACTGGGTAGTCCTCCAACTTTTTCCTTATTTTTCAAACCTGCTTTCTCTACTCTGGATGTTTTGCATTTCCATATAAATTTTAGAATCTGCTTGTTGAGTTCTACCAAAAAAGCATCCACGACCTTAATTGGGATTGCATTCAATCTATAGATCAATCTGGAGAACTAACATTTCAACTATCTCTGGAAAATCCCCAAAAAATTTGGAAATTAAACATTATACTTCTAAACAGCCCTTAGGTCAATGCAGACATCAAAGTAGAAATTACAAAGAATTTTGGGCTGAATGTGAATAAAAATGCAACATATCAGAATTTTTGTCATGATGTTAAAATAGTACTTTAGGGTATTAAATTCCTATATTAAAAAAGAAAAAAAATCTCAAGCTAATGACCTTAACTTTCACCTTAAAAAACTAGAAAAATAAGACAAACTAAACCCAATAGCAAACAGAATAAAGCAAATAATAAAGATCAGATATCAATGAAATAGAAAACAGAAAAACAATAGAAAATATCAATGATGCTAATAACATGTATTCACCTCTAGCCAGACTGGTCAGGAAAAAAAAGAGAGGAAACACAAATTACAAATATCAAAAATGAAAGTGATATCATTATACATTCTAAAGATATTAAAAGAATAATAAAATAATAAAAACATCCTTTTAATTTAATTCCACTGTGGTCTGTGAACATACTTTGACATGAATTCTTTTGAATTTATTGGGGCTTGTTTTTTGTCCCGTAATATGGTCTGTCTTCATAAATGTTCTGTGTGCACTTAAAAAGGATGTGTATTTGCCTATGGTTGGTTGTTCTAGGAATGCCAATTATGTCAAGTTGATTCATAGCGTTGCACAAATCTTTTCCTTGATAATTTTACATCTACTTATTCTATCAATTGTTAAGGAGATAGTAATGCCTCTAAATAAGTTGTGGATTAAAAATATTTTTGCAGTTCACTTCATGTATTTTGGTGCATAAATGTAAAGAATTATTATATTCTCTTGATAAATAGACAATTTTGTCATTATGAAATGAACTTTATTTCTGAAATTTCTTTATCCCTGTCTTTGCTCTGATATCTACTTTGTCAGATATTAATATAGCCACTCAAGCCTTCTTTTGATTAGTGTTAGGATGGTATGCCAATTTATATCCTTTTACTTTTGTGTTATTTGTGTCTTTTTATATAAAGGCAAAATATACTTGGGTCTTACAATCTAACAATCTCTGCCTTTTAATTACATTGTTTAGGCCATTTATATTTAATGTGATAACTGATACTTTAAGTCTATGATCTTCCTACTTATTTTCTATTTGTCTCACCTGCTCTTTGTTCTCTTCTTATACCTTCTTTTGGATTATTTTTATGATTCCACTTTATCTCTCATTGGTTAATTAGATATGTGTGTTTTGTTATTTTATTGATTGCTTTAGAGTTTATAGTATATGCTTTTAATTTATCTAAATCTAATATCAAATGATATTATACCACCACCTTATGTATAATATTATTAATAGAACCTTACAATAGTATACTTCCACTTCTCCCCTCTTGGACTTTATATTACCTTAGTCACACATTTTATTTATATATATGATATAAACCCAACACTATATTAATATTATTTTGCTCAA
Source organism: Cheirogaleus medius (assembly GCA_008086735.1). Taxonomy (NCBI): domain Eukaryota; kingdom Metazoa; phylum Chordata; class Mammalia; order Primates; family Cheirogaleidae; genus Cheirogaleus; species Cheirogaleus medius. The sequence goes on along the minus strand of VBSM01002217.1, from coordinate 20,073,042 downwards.
CTAATTATCTTTAAGAGAATTAAATAGTAAGAAAAAATCATATACATTTATCCATGTAGTTACCATTTTTAATGCTCTTCATTCCTTTGTGTAGGTCTATATTTTCATTTGGCATAGTTATCCTTCTGCTTTTCCTTAAAATTTCTTGTGGGGGGTGGGTCTACTAGTGATGAATTCATTCAGTTTTTGTATGTCTGATAAAAACATCTTTCTTTCATCTTGGTTTCCAAAAAATATTTTTTCTGGATACAGAATTATTGATCAAATGTTTTTTTTTTTCTTTCAGCACTTTAAAAATGCTGCTCCACTGTCTTCTCACTTGTATTGTTTCTGACAAGAAGTCTACTGTCATCCTTATCTTTGTTCATCTATACATATGTGTGGATATTTTTCTGGCTGTTTAAAATTTTCTCTTCATCACTGGTTTGGAAAAATTTGATTACAATATGCTTTGGTGTGTAGTTTTCTTTATATTTCCTGTGGTTGGGCTTTATTGTGCTTGAGTCTGTGTATTTATAGTTTTCATCATTTGGCAAAATTATAGCCATTGAATCTTTAAATATTTTCCTTTCCTCCCTTCTCTCTCCTCTACTTTGGGATTCCAAATACACATATATTATATTACTTGAGGGTATCCTACAGCCAATGATGCCCTTTATAATAATTTGTATTGTATTATTTATTCTGCTTTTATTCCTTTTTCTCGGTTTTATTTTGGATAGTTTCTATTGATAATCCTTTCACTACTCTTTTTCTCTATAATGTCTCATCCCATCCAGTGTATTTACCATTAATCCCACCCAGTGTTATTCCACTAATACCATACAATGCATTTTTCGTAACAGACATTGTAGTTTTCATACTTAGAAATTTGATTTCAGGCTTTTTAAAATATCTTCCATGTCACCACTTAACTTCTGAACATATGGACTACAATTCTAAGAACCGCTTTAATGTCTTTGTCTGCTAATTCTAACATCTGTTTTAGTTCTGGGTTGGTTTCAACTGGTTGGGTTTTTTTCCTTATTATGGGTAGTGTTTTCTAGCTGCTTTGCATGCCCAGTAATTTATGATTGGATGCCAAACATTGTGGATTTTACCTTTTTGGGTGCTGGATATTTTTGTATTCCTATATATATCCTTGAGCTTTATTCTGGGACACAGTCACTTGGAAACACTGTGATCCTTTTAAGTCTCACTTTTAAGATTTGTTAGGTAGGACTGCAGCAGCATTTAGCCTACAGCTAATTATTCCCCACTACTAAAGCAAGACAATTATGAGTATTCTATCTAGTTTTCTTTAAATAATGAGAGATTTAAGTCTGACTAATGGGAACAGGCACGTTTCCCTGCCCTGTATGAATATCAGGCTTGTTCCGTCTAATCCTCTCAGATGGTTCTTTCCTGGCCTCAGGCAGTTTCCTCACTGCATGGGTTGCTCAGTATAGTAGTCCCCCCTTACCTGTGGGTGATAATGTTCCAAAACTCCCAGTGGCTGCCTAAAACCACAGATAGTAATGAGCCTTATATGTTAATACTATGCACAAATTTATTTTTTCTTCTTTACAATTTCATTGATAGAAGATTCATGCTTACCACAGATCTTAGCAGTTCAATATACAAAATTTTTTTTCTTTCTTTATTAAGAACTTTCATCTTTTCACTCAAAAGAAGCACTATGTGGCTTCTCTTTGGCATAACTGAATTTCCGGCATCACTCTTTTTGTGCTTTGGGGCCATTATTAAGTAAAATAAGAATTACATGAACCCAAGCACTGCAGTACCTTAACAATCAATCTAATAACAGATACAGCTACTAAGTGATGAACAAGCAGGTAGCATATAGCATGGACAATGGACAAAGGGATGATTCATCTCCCAGGCAGGACAGAGCAGGACAGCATGAGATTTCATCATTCCCTCAGAACAGTGTGCAATTTAAAACTTATGAATTGTTTATTTCTAGAATTTTCTATTTGATATTTCAGGACTATAGTTGACTATAGGTCATTGAAAATGCAGAAAGCAAAACCACTAATAATGGGGGACTACTGTACTCTGATGCATACTCTTCAGATCTCCGGAGTTCTATTTCTCTACAGCCCTGTTATCTCCAGTACTGTTAGCTGTAGCCATCTGGGTCTTCTTGGATTCTTATTCAACTTCTCAACTCAAATAGTCAACCAGATCTGCCTATGTCCCTCCCCTCTACGTTGCCTGGACATCCTCTCAAGGCAGTAAGCTGAGGCAATGGTGGGGCTCACCTCAGTTATTTCCTGTCTCTCAGAGCTCAATTGTCCTCCATTTCCTGATGTCCCATGTCTGGAAAACCACTTTTTTACATATGTTGTCAGGGTTTTTTTCGTTGTTTCAGGTGGGAGGGTAAATCCAATTCTTGTTACTTCTCTTTGGCAAGAGCAGACGTCCATAGATTGCCTTTCGTCTACACTTTCCACTCTTCACAACTGACTTTTAAATGTCATCCACCAACCTTCATAAATACTCCAATTCCCATAATATTCAATGAAGGAGAAACTCCTGCTGAACTCCCTCCCTGGGACTTGGCTAATAAACATGCAAGGCCTAATTATAATCAATCATTTGAGAGACATAAACATGGTTATCTTCTACATCTCTATTAACGTGGTCAAGTAAACTTAAGGGCATGTTTGTATTTCTAGGAAACTATAATAAATTATGGCAGATCCAAGAGCCTATGTTACTACAAACATGGATAAAAATGCACTGAAAAGAATTCATTTGTGTGGTACCCCACAAGTCTCCCAATGCTAGTGGAAAAGTTTAGACACCAGGAGAATCTTGGCTCAGAGACCTAGACTTTTTATGTTAGTACATTTCTCCCTAGGGATCAGCAAGGTACTTTCAAACAACATCCATTCCTTGAAGTCAGTTGGAAAATTAGTGCTGCAGGGTATTAAATAGTACCTCAGTAGACTTATAGAGATAATGTACAACTGCAATGTGTTCATTATGCCAGGATGTAATTTACCCTTTCAACACACACTACTTCCCCCTGTGCATGCCTGGGCTCATGGGAGTTTTGGAATAACCAACTGTGGTCCAGTTTCCATTGTCTTTCTCTCTGAATGTTTACAATGCTGCAACTATAAACCATAGCGGGTTAGATCATGCTGGGTATGAATAGTACGTGGATACTCCCTCTCGAAAATTAGAGAGAACTGGTCACCAATGGTTCCCGGGGTTGGAGTGGGGGTAGGGACATTAGAAATAGTTAAATTGACTCCCTGTGGTCATCACATAATAGGATCCGAAAATGAAATGTTTACTATATATCTGTTTATGTCTACATAGTATAAAATATCAATATATCTACTGACATATAATCCCTTTTCTTAATTTTCTGAAGTTGGCTTTAATGACCAAAAAGGATGGGGTAAGTGAGACTGATCAATTCTTTTCCACTTCATGCCACCAAGAATTAGCTTTAGTCCTGGTAAAGATTTTGGACTAAAATAGTACAAATCACTGAGCTCAATGCTCTAAGTTCTGTTGATACCAAAGCAGTGATGATGACTGATGTCATGTTAGTTCATCAGGTGAAATTAAAATGCAAATTGTTCATGCATATGTTTGTGTACAAACTTGCAAGTACATTGGCACACCAGGCCACACCTGAGGCACTGGAAGATTAGGGTTATGGAGGGAAAAAGGGTTAGATACCAGAGAATGCTGCTTCTTTATTAATTAAAGCCTGCTTACTGCCCCATGAGATCAAGAACCCTGTTAATTCAACAATCAAACTTTACATTTATCTGAACAATAGAATATAGAATCTATTTCATCACTTTACCCCCAGAACTGTTTAATTCTTTTAAATACTTGGGAGTAATTCAGTTAAAAGGGGCACAGTTAAAATAAAAGGACTTTATGAAAGTGATAAATTTGATACGTAAAGGCCACATGACAACATTATAGCAGATGTTTGTACCATAATACAAAAATGCAACAAGATTCAAGATCACATATTACAAATTTGTGAATTGATTTGTGCTGGGCTTTTATGCTGTAGAAATTTAGATCATAGAGCAATGGGCCAGTCACCAGATGCAGGATGGGGCAGGTGTCCAGGTGCTGGGTTGATAGCTGACACCATTCCTCCCCTGTACATTTTCTGGCTTGAGTTGCCTTGACTTGGGTTTAATAAAGTCTGGCAAAGAGCCTCTGGTATTTGAACAAACCTTACCCATAACAGAGTCTGGCTGAGAAACTGTCATTTTGAATTCTATTTTATCTCTGTGTAATTCAATGCATAGTCACAATGATTCAAGGAGGGCACACTCATTAGTTAAGTGATTTCCATTTGCATAAGCAAGTTGTTGAAAAATTGTAGGTATGTGTTCCCCAGGTATTATGTGATAAGTAAGACACCTGGAGTGAATTATTTAAATGATCTTAAAAGGAAAGGTTTGAGAATTGATTTCATGCACGCAAGTAAAGAGAGCACGTCATCATGGCTCAGGGCTGAAAGCTAAACTGGCTGCTTCCTTTTAAATAGATGTGTGAAGAGTTATGTTCAGATTTCTTCTTACTCTTCAACCTGATTACCCAGCATTTGTTCTTTAAAGGTATTCTAATCAAACCATTCAAAGAATAGCTTAGCATCAAATATGATGCCTCCAGGGAGGTAAGATTCAAACAGAGTCTGGGATTCTAACAAAAACCATTCCATAGAAACTGTGTTTAGCTTCATATTATGTCCATGTATGAAAGAATAACTAGGAATGAGCCTATGTTATAGGTGAGACAATGAGGTTTATATAAAAGGTGAGAGCAGGCTTCTCAATCTAGTAGTTTAAAGTCTGGAAGGTAATATAATTTGAATGTTCACATTTTAAAAAGAGTGGCATGTTTTTTATGAAAAGGGAAAGCAATACTCATGAAGCACATTACGATGTATTCAATAGGTTCATTCTAACGTTGATTTGGGGACTGGTTCTTGCTTGCAAACTGCATTCTACAACCATATATGTTGCCTCCCAACATAACGCTGAACAGATTACTGGTTTTCCTTTGTCTTAACCAAAAGTGATAACTCATTCATGGTAAAAAATGTGAAAACTGAAAACACGGAACATTTCCTATTTATGTTGCACAATTCACAATCAAAACCTCGTAAATACATTAGCAGTCTGTGTTACTCCATTCCAGCTGTCCAATCAGCCAGTCTAGAATGAACTTTTTATGAAACTTAAGATTAAAAAATGGTAATTGGGAAAAGAAAGAGTATAGAAAGCAGTTGTGATGAGAAACTATGGTGGAGGGGAAGAGACGAACAATAATTTTTACAATAAATTATTGAAAAAGGGATAATAGTACTCTTTAAATATAGTGAAGTGTTTTTTTAGGGTATAAGCATATATTAACAACCACTATTTCAATTTTAGGTATGATTCTAACAAGCTTGCACTAAATTGCACATTTTATGGAAAAATGGAATGAGAATGATACTCTTACCATCTGTTTTCTTTGAATCATTTCCGACGTTCGAGTGATCCTTCTTGTCTGTCTTATTTTTACCATCTTTCAAGTCACCTGAAGGTAATAAACATGACAAACAGTGTATGTATACAGCTGAGGAAATGTTATAAACATCTTTAAACCTGTCAAGGTAAAAAAGTCATGAGGGAGTACATGTCTGAGTATAAATATCTTTTGTAACCATGTGTTAGATCCTGGAAATTGGATTATGATCAGGAAATTGAGACTGAAAGCTCCTGTTAAACAGGGTTGTACTTAAGTCAATCGTGTTTATATCCCAAGAAAGGTAGCTCAGCTTTATTGTTTGGGTATGCAGTGAGGAAAAATCTGAAAAATGGGGATATTAACACCTACATTATAGCATATTATAAAGATAAATGCATTTAAAGTATGTAAGTACTGAATGTAGTATCTAGCATATCATTCAATGACAGTTATTATTTTAATTAATTATCCTGTCAAAGTGTAATTTGTGAAAGTTGAAAAACACTACTCTTAACAAATTTAAAATGAACACATGTCAAAATGTGTTTAACCCATTTATGAGGGAACCAGTGAGAGAGCAGGGATGGTTCTAAGAGCAGTTAAGAAACAAGGTATTTCTAGGCATTTTAGAAATATGTTAAAATAAGATTGCTAGGTTAGAGACAAAACTGGTTAAGTTCTACAGGGCAATAAAACCATAACCTTTGGGGTTATTTTCTCCACCAGTCAAAAAAAAAAATCTATAAATAAACGTCTGACTTTATGGTACGTAGGCTGGAATCGAATAGTAAAAAGAAAAGTTATAAAAACAGCCATGTTCTTCAAGAGCAGGGGTCAGCAAATTATGGCCCCTGGGCCAATCTGGACTGCCACCTGTTACAGTAAATAAAGTTTTATTGAAACACAGCCATGCCCATTTGTCTACACATTGTCTATGGCTGCTCTCAGGCTGCAACAGCAGAGGTAAATAGTTGGCACAGAGCTGTGCAAAGCCAGAAATATTGGCAATCTGTGTGCTACCTCCTGTCTAAGATAATTTACTAATAATAATCCTTGGATAGGTCTGTTCTATAATATGCCAGTGTGACATGGAAAGGTCAGGGACCCCTTCCCCCAGCCTTATTTTCAAGTTTTGAATATTTTTCTTACCAATTTTACTAATGGCATTAGTTTTTTTTTTTTTTAGCCTGCATAAAACCAAGAATATATTACTACTCAAATACTGGTACTTATTGAAGCAAAAAGACTGTAATCATAATCGGAGTAAGCAGGGTTTCCAAGATGTGTGTGTGCGAGGGAAGAGATTTGTCTTTTTTCACTTTCTTTGTGCCACGCAGTGTGCTAAATGCTTTGCATGAATCATTTCTTTAACTTCTTATAATAGTTCCATTATGAAAGCATGTCATTGAAAGTAGACAAATTCATCAAAGATTCATTCACTAAATGGCCAGTCTGCTGAATAACCAACTCACCAAATGATTGAGGATGTTTTCCAGGTTTGAGTTTTCCCTTGATGTCACTGCAGGCCTGTGGGCAGACACTGGCCGGTCCACCCATGCCGAGTGGCGAGGGCTGCCCACTGGCATGTGCTTCATACACATGATAGACTTGCACCTGCATCTCCCTCTGGCGGCAAAACTGCTCCTGTCAGCTACCGTGGATCTGGTTTAAGCCATTTTTTTAACAGTTCTTGAACAAATGGCCAATTGATCTTCCTGGAAAGTAATTTTGCTTAAGCTGACTTGTCGGGAATTGACCTGAAACTCGTATGATCACCTCCATTTTATGGCTGAGAAGCCCAAGGCACAGACAAAGTAATTTAGCACAGCTACCCAGATGGGCTGATTCCAGAAGCCGAGCTCTCTATTATACCTACAACTTCCCTACAAAGCTCAAGTTTTAGATTTCAGACTTCTGTTTACTGTTTCCATTTCTAAATGCCTTTGGCCTATGAATCTATAAAGAAATGGTTATCTAAGCATAATTCAAGACCATTTTTGACTGTGATATATTCTACAAAGCACACACTTTTAATGGAATTTGACAAATCCTAAGCTAAGTTATAAGTCAATAAAATCCCCAGGTTTCCTCTCATTTTTAATTCTGAAATGGGATGAAATGGCAAGAAGGATTGAGAAGGGGAGTCTACTCTGGCCGGGGTCCAAACAGGAGGAGTTTAAGTGGAGACACAGTCCAAAAGAGGATTCCTTCGGAGTCCCATGAAACAGTCCAAATATTGGCTTTTCCACATTTTAGGGATACCAGAGATGAACTCAATGATCGTGAATCTTGAGCCCTGTAGTCAAACTACTTCCTACTTCCCTAAACGAGTCTTCACATCCCTAATGCACTCTATTTTAAACCTTTCGGGTTGCTCTGAACTGAAGCTTTACCTACAGTTGCAGCAACACCAGATGTCTTCTGGTTCTATTTGCTAGATGCTAGCCAGCAGCCCAAGGCAGCCTCTCTTCTCAGCCAGAGTTGAAGAGGCTTTGGGAGGAAGTCACCTCAATGGAGAGCAAAGCTTAGAGGATCCTGTAATTACCAATAAAGGCCCAAACCTTGAGAACTCCCCTACCCAACGTCCTTCAGCTCTAACCTGGAAAACATCCCGGGCAGCCTACAAAGAAGGGTGCCGGGAAAGTGACACATGCTTGTCTGATGATATTCCTTGAGCAGAACCCATTAGGTAATTTCCCATGGGTTGTATGGTGTAATGGCCAATGTGAGCTATTACTCAATAAACGGGGGAAGCAAAAGAACCTTTCTGTGCAGTTATAAATCATTTTAATTAGGCTGCTGTAACACAGTCCCAAACCACCATTAGCCTTTCTTATTATTGCTCGAAATTGATTTCTTTTCCCACCTCTCATTTAATACTTAATTTTTAAGGGAAATGGTAGACTGTTGCTTACTTTGGGAAAGAAACACAGTTGTGAAATCAAGCTAACCTAGTTGAAGACTCAGGCTTCTGTTTTGTATCTTTTAGGCTCTCCCCCAATTGACTTCAAAATAAATTATTGCCACCTCTGCCCTCTTTGGGTCCTTATTTATACCTCTCTGGTAGGATGTATAACCTTCTTTGTGACTGGCTTATGTGTGTTCATTGGTTTATCTTACTGACTAGACCAAGGGTTGCCAAACTATGGCCCATGAACCAAACCTGGTCCCACTGCCTGGTTTTGTATGACCCACAAACTAAGAGTGGCTCTTGCATTTTTAAATGGTCAAAAGAAAGATGAATATTTTATGATATATGACAATTATGTAGAATGCAAATTCCAATTTCCAGAAATAAAGGTTCACTGGGACACAAGATTGCTTATTTGTTTATGTATTATGTGGCTGCTTTTACAATAAAATAGCAATGCTGAGTAACTGCAACAAAGACTCTATGTCCCATAAAGCCCAAAATATTTACTATCTGGCCCATTACACAGAGAGTGTGCCGACCTCTGGAATAGATACATTATAAGCTTCGTATGGACAGCAGTTAAATCTCCCTATTTCTCCAATCCCCTCTTCCCTCTGACAGCACCAACCCTTGCAAACAGTGAGGAAAAGCTGGTTACGGAATAGAGAATTGAGATTCACATATAACTGAGATTAACTGGAGATCTCTACTTGATGGTTGCTTGACCTTACACAAGGAGTTTAACCTTTCTGAGTCTCAATTTCCCCCTCTACAAGACGGGAATGAGTGTCTCTACCTCACAGAGTTGTCAGGATTTTTAAATGATTCAATGCAGGTAAAATCTCAAGTATAATACAATGTCTGGTACATGCTAAGCATTCAACAAATGATAATGCTCTTATGATCACTGTTTATTAAGGGAAAAGACATTTTTAGCCCACTCTGTTAAAATAACTAAAGGAAAGAAAAAACACATCTTGCCTCTCTCACCACCCCTCACCTACTCCTCCTTTGAGAGCAGGGATTTATCTAGGAGGTGAGGCACAGCCCAGACCCCCACATCCCATCTCGTTTTTAGGGGTGTTTTCTACAAGACGTGCACCTTTCTGTCACTCCAGAAGCAGCCTGCTAGGGCGCTGGGCAGGGGAGCAAGTCCTGCACCTGCCTGGCTCTGCCATGTCTGGTTGAGGACCTCAGCTCAGAGCAGATATGTGAAGAAGCACACGTGCTCTGCAGGCCTGGTCCATGTTTCCCAAGTCAGCTCCAGTTGCTGTGAAGCTGGTATCTTCACAGATACCAGCTTCTGACTTGGGTCTCTGTCTCTCAATTGGTTCAGACCTCAGGAGAGGGAGCAAGTGTTGTCTTGCACTGCCCTCTAAATCTTTAACAGGTGCACCATAAATTCTTATTAAATTAAACATTTTTTCTTTCTGGACTATGATGCACTTGAGTACAAAGTAAACTAGTTAAGAGCAACCAGAAGAGGGCTGAACAAGTTGGGGTCATGACCTTCCCTGCCTCCTAACGTGGTCATCAGGGTTAATGGGAAGAATTTATGCAAAGTTGTTAGAATGTGATATGAGCTATTATTATTATATGTATTAAAATAGTATTCTCTGATTATACAAATTACACATGGTTGACTGTAAGAATAATTGGAGAACATTGTGCTAGGCACTTTTACATGCAAAAATCATTTACTGAGGCCCTGTAGCATAATAGCTGGAGCACGGTTCTGAGCTCACCTGGCCCTACCAGGCAAGAGGATGAATATGTAAAGAGACAACTTAAAACAGCATCTGGTGTGTAGTCACCAATTTGTTGTTATTGTTTTTGTTGTTTTTACCACCATGATTATTACTGAAGGCTCCAAGAGGCCTGTGCTATGAACAGGTATCACTGCATACCTTGTACAGGGACAGCATAAGGTTAATTAACCTGGCCAAGGCCACCGAGAAGGGCGAGACGCAGCTGTGACTTAAACATAAGTCTGTTTGACTGCTAAACTACCTTATTATTAGGCCACAATCTGGCACTTGCAAACTCCAGTGACTCTGAACTTCCTGCCCATCCCGAAACAAGGGAGCCAATTCCATGCCCTGTGCATTTGCTCATCTCATTCTCTCTCCTGAGAAGTCTCTTTTTCCCACTTGACCAGCAAATGTCAGTATTTAAAACTCAGCTCACACACCACTTCCTCTCAAAGTTCTCTCTGACACCTCCCCATCTCACAACCCCCAGTCTCAACAAAAATAATGTCTCTTTCTTTGCACATGTTCCTTGGGCATTTGATCTGCCATGTCACTACTGTTACTTGCTCACATTTCACTAGAATTGTTTGTGAGGAAGTCCATATCCCCTAAGAAATCATGGGCTTCTTGTTGGCTTTCCATGTCTAAATCCCCAGGGCCAAGCACAGTGCTTGGAAAATATTTGTTAATCAATATTTGTTATGTTAAATATTAATATAAGAAATCGATAACTACATGCACAGTATGGTGAACAGCTCACCCAGTTTGCTTGGACCTTTTCTGGTATTAAAACAGAAAGTCTTGTGTCCCAGGAAACTCCTCAATCCCAGGCAAACTGGGCTGGCTGGTCACCCGGATGTATACATTTATGCACATATAGACACATGGACACACACTACAGGAATAGGCCTTAGGCGGAGCTGGGGCCTCGCCCTTCTAGGGAGATGGTACATACGGCAGACTGACTGTCCACCCATCTGGGCACTCAGTGAGCACTCAGGACTGTGCCGGGTTGTTAATGTTATATTAATAGTAATTTCCACCTGGTGGGCAGCAGGCACTGGCTGGAGTCTGCAGGGAAGCTGGGAAGGGCCAGAAAGGTATAAATCTCCCCAGAGAGAATGACACAGGTGAGCTGGTGGCTGTTTCTGATGGGATCCTGATGGCACCCACGGCCCAGGGAAGTGGGGTCAGCAGGAATCGGATGAGCAGGGAAGCCTCCCTCTGAGGGCTGCCGTCACGGGTGAAGCTGTTTGCCAGTTTCCATTCATCATGTCATTAACACCCGGAAAGGAGCCTTTCACCCGCGCAAGTCTACTCACCATTCTGTTGCTTTTCTCCTGACGACTTCTCAGCTTTGGGATTTTTCCCGCGAGGGTTGTCACTTTTGTTTGTGCGCGTTCCATTGACTTGATTCTTAGCTTCTCCAGATGTCTTTTTCTCAGCTTTGCCAGATGTGCCTTCTTCAGCCTGGCCTTTGGCTTCCATTTCCTTCTGCTGTTCCTCCGCGGCCAGGCGAGCCTTTTCCTCTGCTTCCTTCTTGGCCTTCTCCTCTGCATCCACGGCAAGTCAGGAAAGGCACAGCAAAGAGAAAAAGAGGTCATGCCATTAGGAGAATTACCTCTTTGAATGCACTAAGGGGACCGGGACCTAAGGTGTTTATTGAGTATTTGGGTATACTTTTGGTTAATTCAAGTCAGATTGGCATGTATTAATATATTTAGGAAACCAACAAAATAGGTTCATGATGATGCCATTTCTGAAAATAGTAAGTTAGAGGAGGAGGCAGGAAAATAAAAATAAGGATAATAATTAATAAATCAATACTGTAATAGTATTATTGATATTATAATTATCGATAGCTTCCATTGCATGTGTCCTCTGTGACAGGTATTATGCTAAGTGCTTTTCAAGGATGATTTCTTTTCATCCTCAGAACAACCTTCGAGCAGCTACTATTACTGTGATCCTATTTGACAAATGTGAAAATCAAGGCTCAGAGACATTACAAAAACTTTCCCATAGCCACAGGAGAAATTGGAGTTTCATGTAGGTTTGCTTAAGACCTAGAGTTGAAACATAAATAACTGATAACAAGACAAAAAGTCAGAAAAAATCACCACCACTAGAAAAATACACACTCAGGACACTGTGAATTTAAAAGTAGAAAGAGGGTAATTAAGCCTTATGAAAAAAACATGGTCCTCAAACTGTACACAAGATGAGAGGTGGTCTTTAGTTTGGTCAGGTGCATGGTCTGTGTCCTCCCTTTTGATGAGATGTTAGCATTATTTCCAATTTGGCAGATTATAAAAGTGCCTGGCTCTGAGCTTAATCAAAAACCCAGCCTAACTGCATAGGTCAAGTGCTTATGAAGACTGGTTAGTTCATCCAACTCATATTTATCGAGCAGCTATAGTGTCCAGCACTGATGCAGGTACTGGGAATACAGCACCAAGCAAGATAAACATATGGAAAAGACCACAGTTAAGTAAATAACTGAGTAAGATCATTTCAGATTGTAAAAAGTGCTTTGCAAAAAACTTAAGCAGAGTAATATGATGGAACACAGGGGAGGGCATTAGAGAAGGAAGAGGAGAAGGCTTTCTTGAGAAGGTGATATTTGACCAGGTCCTGAACAATGAAGAACTGGCTGTGTAATAATCAGAAGAAACAGCATTTCAAGTAGAGGAACTAGGAAATTTGGCAAGGGATTAGTGCCAGATGTCTCTAAATGACCAAGGAAAGGTGGGGTTCAGATCCTCCAGGGCCTTGGAGGCAACAGGGGGAGCTGGGTTGCAGAGAGTAACCCTCATAGAAGGCACCCAACAGAGACCGGTCCTGCCTAAATTCTAGAGGCTCACCCCATCTAGCTTTCAATTCACTCAAAAGGCCTTCCAGCCTGTGCCAGCAACCTCCACTGGGAAAAGCATTACTGCATGTTTCTCTACATGGTTAAACATGTCTGTCTTAGTCAGTATTGTGTTGCTTTAAAGGAAATATATGAGACTGGGTAATTTATAAAGAGAAGAGGTTTATTTGGCTCACAGTTCTGTATAAGAAGCATGGCACCAGCGTGTGCTTCTGGTGAAGGCCTCAGGTAGTCACTATTCATGATACATGGCGAAGGGGGAGCAGGCGTGTCATATGGCGAGAGTGGGGAGCAAGAGAGAGAGGAGGGTGTGCCCACGCTCTTTTAAACAATCAGCTTTTGCATGAACTAATGGAGTGAGAACTCACTCATTACTGTGGGAGGGCACCAAGCCATCATGAGGGATCTGTCCCCCTGACCCAAATGCCTCCCGCTTGGTCCCACTTCTAACATTAGAGATCAAATTTCAATATGAGATTTGGAGGGGACAAACATCCAAACTACATCAATGTCCCACACCTTATTATCAGGGGGTCCACTTTATTTCCCTTGTCCTGGTCCTGAAAAAAGCCAGCTGTCATAGATAATGTGTTTACTTGTCATCTCATGGACACCAGAGTGTTTATGCACCTGATCACATTTCCTTTTGTTTTAGCTGCTAAAGAGCCCAAAGGCCAAATTTGGTCCAGGTTCCCATGCTCACGAGGCTTTGTGGCACGTATTTTGTAGATGTCTCTGATGTCTGGCTTTATTCTACTTTTCCTACCCTTACATTTGCTTACCCAAGGTGTCCTCCTTAATATATTATGAAGTTTTCATCCTTCCTTTCATTCACTGATCCATCCGTCCATCCATCCATCTAAACCAAATGCCCTGGCCTCATTCCAGACAAATCAAATAAGATTCTGGAGGGAGAAGGGCAAGAATAGGATGTTTTAAATGTTTTCCAAGTGATTCTAACATGCATTCAGGGTTGAGAATGACTGATTTAAATTTTAAATGTCTCTATTCAGTATTTCATGACACTCTACTTCCAAACAGGATACATTTATAATTTACATTGAAAAAGTAAGAAAAGATTTCTTTTCAAATAACATAATTATGTGCCATGTTTAGTGTAATATGACTTCTACAGAAAGGGACAACCAAAGAGTGAAAGAATGGCCTCGCAAAAGATGGTAAGACAGCATCTTCAGGAGGGTTCAGGGCCACACTCAAAAGGCCCCCTAGAATGTTCACTCAGGCTTCCTCTCATCCTTCCTTAGTGCCCTGGGGACAAGGTTCAAATATGATCTCCATCACTGAATTCCTAGTGTTTGGCACAGCACCTGGAAGATGGCATACACTCATGAAATTATTTGTTGACCAAATGAAATGTGCCCCATGAGTGTGATTTCCCCTATCTGCCATTGTAACCTTACTGTACATATTCTATCTTCAGCAACCTAGGTTGGCATAATATAAAACATATACAAACTCTCAAGTCTTATTCTGAAAGAGTTAGCCATTTGACAAATGTCAGTTTCCTAGTTTCCTTAACTGCTAATGTAGGTGAATAAAAAGATGACTGTTCTTAAAAAAAAAAAAAAAAAAAAAAAAAAAAGATGACTGTTCTTACTACAGAGAGGGAAACTGAGGCAAGGGAGAGGAGAATTCATTCATGCTCAGAATCTGGTATCAGTTCCAGAAAATAATTTATAACCCCCTCACACAATCCCCACTGAATCCATGGCAAACTTTCAATATTTAAAATATCCCCAAGTTGGAAATAAGTTTGATGAAAACTGAAGGTGTTAAATTCTGGTTTGCTACAAACCATAATTTTATGCTACAAAGAGCACAAAATATTATCTGAGCAAGAAACATTTGTTTGACAACTGAGTCAGACCAATTTTCCAGGGGAAATTTAGCAAAAAACCCACAAAAAAACTGAGAGAGGAGTGTACATTTCAGAAACACATATTGTTTTGCTCAACTGTAGCTATCAGGCAATTAATGTTTAAATCAATGAATGGTAGCTCTTCTGACATCATGATCAAACTAGGAATGAGCCTGCCCTTCCATATGATTCCTTTCTCTGCAGCAATCACCTTCCAGTGGGTGGCCCTGCGATGTGTTCACCTTTTCTGTTCGACACCTATGTCTGCCTCGTGTCTCCGAGATAGGTGATGTATACAGTACCCAAAGTGCTACTACTCAAAATGCACAAACACCAGCAAGTACATAAATAAGAACAAATAAATAAATCAGCGAGAGGTAGGTGTTTTCCACTGCAACTAGATTCCCTTATATTTTCAGGGTGAAATTATTGGTATAGATGACATTTGCTTACAATGATAAAGATCAGGTGAGAACACAGTTAATGTGTACATGCTAACATGTTCCAGTGATGGCATGTATACAGAGAATTAACCTTTCAGGTCTTAGGTTTATCATCCTTGCACTCTTAGGCTTCTAGATTAATAGAAAGCAAACAACATGGTTCACCTCTCTTTCCTTGGCTTCTCATTGCAAACTATCTGTGGTGATGAGAATCATGAAAATGGCCAATAGCAGGCAGCTAAATTACGTTTCTTCCTGTGGAGAACCAGTTCTATCCCACACTGAATGCCTGCACAATCCCAGAGAAATATACCCACTTCTTCATTTAATTTGCCTTCCTGGTACAAGAGGCTCTTAGTTAAAAATAATACCATCTAGTTATCCCTTGGTATAATTTTCTTAAATGCCTACTTAAACTACCTACAAACAGAGAGAGAAATGGAGAGAGAATGAGAAAAATAGAGAGAGAAAGTGACTGAAAAAAAGCCAACCAAACAACTATATGAATTGTGAATAGTCAAGCCTCAATTATACACAAGAACAACAGAAAAGCATTTCTAGACATTTAAGGATTCAGAAGGTGTTCCCACATCAATTTCCTGAAAGTTTTAGTCAAAGAAGTGTTCCAGGCGAGGCATGCTGGCGCACACTTGCAGTCCCAGCCACTCAGGAGGCTGGAGTGGGAGGATTGCTTGAGCCCAGGAATTCAAGGCTGCAGTGAGTTATAATCGTGCCGCTGTACTCCAGTCTGCCAGTCTGAGTGACAAAGTGAGACCTTGTCTCTTAAAAAAAAAAAAATCAATCAATATTAAAAACTCAAAAATGAGGCCGGGCGCGGTGGCTCACGCCTATAATCCTAGCTCTCTGGGAGGCC
>VBSM01002217.1:20000609-20044730 GCA_008086735.1 Cheirogaleus medius | reverse complement strand
AAAAAAGAATCACTGCCAGTTAGTGCTGGGTGATAGAACAAGAGCAAACGGGATGTGTTTCCAGCACAGTTCAGGCCTGGAAAGTCTCCTGTGCTTGCTCTTCTGTGCTCTTCCCCCTTTTGCTGGCTTGATGTAGACAAGCACCTGGAAGGACAGGTAGATGGCACCGTCAGGCCTAAAGTCACTGCTCATTGGGGAACCACCTGTCAATCAAGGAACACTTGCTCTGTACTTTACACGAGTGGGTGATAACTTCCATTTATCGGTGCTGTTACACATGTGGGGAGTTGTTCATTACAGCAGCTATATGTAAGCAGCAAACCAGTCAAAAGAAACAAGGGTCTTGTCTATATTGGAAGTTCACCGGGAAGATGATGCCTGTCAATGCCAGAACTTCCAAAGACAGTTAGGTAATATCTCAAGTGAGTCTTTTCAGGTGGAGTGAAGAGAAAGGAGACGTTTGGTGAGGCAACAGGAGGATCAAGCTGAACAAAACACAGTGATGTACACTCTCCTGTCCCAGGGGAAGAAGGCATAAACATAAAGTATAAGAAAAGTATTATAATTTTGGATTTAAGATAGCAAAGTTATAGCCTTTTCCTCTCTCAGAAATGATCACCTCAAAAATAAGAATGAGGAACAGAAATGCAAACATAAATACTGGGAAAAATCTGTGATCTCAAATCAAAACTGCATGAGAAAGGGCTGCCAAATGCTGTGAAAATCAGACAGGGGTGAGGCAAGATGCCAAGAGGCTGGGTGGAGAACAGAGATTGCACTGCGAGGAGCCCTGCAACTGCTGCCCCCTATAGTCATGGAAAAATTCTAACACACACACACACACACACACACACGCGCGTGCGCGCGCGCGACTTCACAGGAGCCTCGTAATAAACCAAGGACAATTCCAGATAGCTTAGAACACTACAACTCTGATTTCTCCCTGGTATAAATCTCCAAACAGTTGGTCCAAAAGAACGCATTTTGCTCAAAGATGGTAAATAATAACAATAAAGTGGAGAAGAAGAAGGTGGGGGGAGGAGAAGGAGGATGGGGGATGAAGGAAAGGAGGAGAAAATGGAGGGGAAGAAGAAGAGGTAGGGAAGGAGAAAAAGAAGAAAAAGAAGCGGACAAGGAAGTACCAGCAGCAGCAGCAGAAACAGCAAAAACAAAACAAAACAAAACTCAAACAATAGATGGGGAACACTCATCAGAAAAATGGTGCCACCAAGTGATGACCAAACATATTGCTACTAACAGAAAGAAGCTCCTGAAATTATCAAGAATGAGGGCTCAAGGCAGCAAGAGCTAGCAGAGCACAGGAAAGATACGGACAAGAAAACCAGAACCATATAACTAATGAAGATCGTGCTGGAAGCAGCGCACAGGAGAACTGTCCTTCATGAAAACATGTTAAGGGACATGGACGGCAGGAATGAAGAAAGCAGGCCCAACAGAGGGATAAAGAAAATGTTGAAGAAATACAACAGACATGGAAAAGAAAGAAAACAGAGGCAACATATGAATTGTTTTCCCTAAGTAATATAACTAAAAGAATGAAAGACATCAAAAGATTTAATCAATGTAACTTGAATCTATAGAGGAAAAGCCCAACCATGTCCCAAGAAAAGCCAATGCAGAACAATCATTGAAACACAAACTAGAAATGTCACCAGGCTTTAAAACAAAAGAAATAATTCATATGTTTTATATGTTTGAAATTTTCCATAATAAAAAGTTTTTCATATAAAAGAAATAATCCTGAAGGCACATATGCAAAAAGATTTATCAGATCTATCATCTATCATCATGGCTTCAACCTCTCCAGGGCAACATTCAAGGGTGGAAGACATTTGAGTGACATCTGCAAAAGAGCTCAAGGAAAGAAAGTTTGATGCAAAAATGTCATACCCAAGCAAACGTGACCCAAGTCCAACAGCAGTAGAAAAACTTGCAAGCATACAGCAATGTGGTTTCTGTGAGTGCTTCTAGAAGAAATCATTTGAAGAACAACTTTGGCTAACTAAAAGATGAATGGGTCAACCATGGCCAAAGTGCCAACACTGAGTAGGAGATAAGAAGAATAACTGGAGGATTATGTTTTGCCAGACTTATTTATTTTCTACCTTTCTGAGTCACATTGTTTGGGGTTGTGTTTTTTGTAAACAGCATATAGTACATGAAATAGAATACTCATTTTAACAACCAAGACAACTTAGAAATATTGACAAACAGTAACTGACTGACAAACAGTAACAAGGAATGAGTTACATTAAGAAAGGAAAGAGGGAAAGATGTTGAGAAGCAATACATAAACACTGGCTTCCTTATCTTTTAGAAAGGGGGTAAAATATATCATTTAAATCTGATTTATAAAGTAATAGAGCTGTATTTAAATAATAAAGGCACACACTAGAAGAACTAAGCAAGTTAATAAAACCATATAAATCAGGTGTTGGGGAGGAGGTGGGAGGAAGTAGAGGTTTACTAATTTTTATAGCAAAGAAGTAATAGAAATAAATAGAGGATTTAAAGTTTTCATTATCAAGTTAACTAGAAAAACTAAAAACATAATATAAAACTTCCATATCATCAGAAGACATAAATATATAGCAAAGCAGATGGCACAGACAATATTAGTGAGCTATTTCTAAAAAAACATAAAAACAGAAAGTATAATATAAAATATGATAGCACCTTAGTCAAACGTTCCTGTCATTTCAATAGATGTTAATATGGCTGGTTTTGATTAATAATAGAAAAGAACCTTAGATAGAGTCATTAAAAAACTCAATTATATACAGTGTTTAAGACACACACAAATCAAAGTGTCTCTGGAAAGTTAAAAGTAAAAAGCTATGCAAAGATGGGGTTATAGTCTTAATATGAGTCTAATTTGAATTCTAGAAAAAGCAATAGCTGAGACAAAGAAGGGGACTTTATAATGATAAAGGGTGCAATAAGCTCTGCTATGAAGGTCTACAGTTATGAATATCCAAGAACCACATAACATAAAATCAGCATTTCTGAAGCAAAAACTATATCACACAAAAAGAGAAAATAACAGAAATGCCTGTCAACCCATGATAGCTCAACTTTTTAAAAATGTTACATAACATACCTAAATGACATAATTAAGAAGCCGGAATGTACCTGATGTTTTTTTAACTCTATACCCTGCAAATAAATCTACTTTTCATGAGTCATAAACATTCACAAAAGTCGATTATATAGTAGGTGACATACAAATTTCAAAACAACAAAAAAATTATTTGATCAAATTTCAGTAGAAACAAATTAATTAGAAAGCAATTAAGCAAAGAAACCTACCACTGGAAAATTATAAACAAGAAAGGAAACAAACCCTTCAATCTGAAGCAACTCTTGGACAAAAGACAGATCAAAGCCAAAATTACAGAATATTTAGTAAAGAATGATTGTGAACACACTGCAGATAAGGACTTATTAGATTCATGGTAAGAAAAAGTCAGACTCCTAGCTTTCTATTTTCTAATATTAAATAAGCAAAAATGAAAATAAATGATTTGAGCATCCAACTCAGAAAGTTAGAAAAAAAAATAAACTCAAGTAGAAGAAATGAATTAATAAGAATGAAAATACTAATTAAGGCATTATAAAACAAAAAAGAAATAATAAAACCAAATAATTGATAATTTCATAGAGAAAACAGGGAAAAACCCAATTCATGAAATAAAAATGGGGAAATAATCACAGACACAGAGGAAATTATAAGAATTGTAAGAGATGTTTGCAAAATATAAAAATATACAATAATACAATGGAAATGAATCTCAAGGCTTTTACAAAAAGATGCATTTACAAGGAGGCAAACTTATACTTTTTTAAAGTCAATATTTCATTAAAATCACTCTGAGGCAGTGTCTTGAATTTTGTAAAATATGGTTATAAAACTGAAGCTGTAACTTACTCTTTTAGAAAAGCCTGGAAGGTCTTGTCCATCTGTACTGAGGCTATACTCTTATTTTGAAATATAACCCAACTTTCCAAACGCAGTTTTTAAAAGAACTCCACAGCACCACTGAGATTTCCCATTTGAACTGTCCAATTTAAAATCTATAGTTAAGAGCAGAGGCAACATTTCTCTTGTGTGGGTTACTTACTATGGCTTATGGCATCTGGGTTAAAATATTAGGTCAATAAAAATAATTTACTGAATTATAATTACCAAAAAATAGTTCTAGTCTAGTGAGCTAACATTCCATTTCCAACAGGCAAGAAATTCAGTATGGTTATTTTCACATTGCCTTCACATTTTCATTCAATTCAAGTATATGTGTATACAAACAAGGTTCCCTTTATGAGGAAAATGTTCATGTATTTAAGTAATTCATATTCACTCTCTCATAATTAAAAAAAGGAATCACTTCAATACCTCAAACTTATATGAGTTAGCTATGAGCTATCGTTTGGCAACAGACTGAATACTTCCAGCTGTAGGGGGTATTATTGTAAAAGTGCTATCAAAGAAAGCATATGATAAGGGGAGTAGATAATTAGAGAAAATCCTCTTACTACTATTAGAAAAACAGCCTTTGGAAAAATGGCTCAAAATGAACCCTTGATGAAGGACGAATTTGTGTGACTCTAGTTCCTTTGCGACATTGGGCCCCCTTGAGAACTACTCTGGGAAGCCAAGGGTGACACTGCAAAGAGAAATAACCATACGCTGAATAGGGTACCTGCTGGCGTGTGCATATAACAGCCTGGGGGTACGTGTGCAGGTGTAGGTGGGCATCTATAGCACAGAATGAAGGAAATGTAGAACATTTAATGCTGAAAGGGTTTTAAGAAAACATTTGGTCCAACTTACCCTACATCCTTCCCTACCACACACACAAGAAACCAAATCATAGATAAGACCATAGGGAATGAGAGGGGTGATTCGATTAGACCTAGGCCAAAAACTAGCTGGAATAAAATCTCCAATAAGGGCATTCTGGCTTTAGTTTAATATGCTATTAACTCTAGTGCTACTTCATTACCAGAGTGTATAGGTTCTGGAGGAAACACACACACACCTTCTACAATTTTTCCATTCAAATTAGAATCTTAAGAGTAAGAATAATCACAGAAGTAATCTTCTTCCAAAAATCTAAGTTATATGATTTATCAACTTGCAAAAGATCCTATTTCTTGTCAGTATGGGGGGGCTAAGTTGAGACTAGTGTTTATAAGTAGCGTTTTATGGAACCTTAGAGGTCTCTGAATCCATGCTGTTAACCGCCCTTCTCAAATTAACAAGAACCGAATTAACTGTATTAACTTGAATTAACTGTAATTTAGGTCCCAAAATCTACATATCATGCCTTCAACCTCAGGCCCGCATGTCTGGAAGCAGACAGATGTCTGAATGGCAGCTCTTCTGGAGATGAGGTTAGTGCACATGACTGAATTTGAGAAGACTTTCCTCTTGGTGCCATGCATTTATTTCCCTTTCAATTTCTCTACTTCTATGTATGTTTTTTGTGTATTTGTTTTAAAGCAATGTACACTTATTAAAGACCCCATCTACTCTTATAGATAACACAACTCTGAGTTTTAGATTGTAGTTAAGTGTAAATATAATTGAAACAGTAGTGGCTAGTGACTTCCTCACCCCAAATTGCCACACCTCATTTTGGAATTTCACGTCATGGGCTTGTCCACTCAAAAGAAACAACTCAACCAATTGTAACAGAAAAATGAGTTCAAGATTAACATCTTAATCCTACAGGGCAATGCCACAGTAACTGCCATTTTGTCAACTTATTAGAAAAAAAGCAAAAAAGTAAAAGGCTCCTCAAAGGACATTTTGACAAAAGATTGCCACAAGGAAACACTTTTCTTTTTTCCCAACAGAAATGCACAGGATAGAAATATCATGTTCTGAGAATTAGCATTGAGGTTAAGATTCAAACATTACATGACCAGGAAGCCAAAAAAAAGCTGTGGAACCCTCCCTCCCCCAAGAAAATTACTGTAATCTTAATAGTCCTTATCATAGTGTTGCCAATACATAAAATTCATAAAATATTCAGTGACGACACCCCTGACGGGCAGGAGAGCAACAAGGTACCTGTCTGAAGAACTCCTCCAGGAGTGACATTGTCCAGCGATGATGGAGGTCCCACGCTTTTGCAGGATGGCTAATATCTGCCGTGTGCAGCATGAGGGATAAGGCTTTTGGCTTTTCAATCCTGTAAACCACAAAGCACCCAAATGCATAATGACCACATTCTCCAGAACCTCAGTAAGAGTTTTTAAAAAATCATCAATTTCTTTAGTCCATTCCATTCTCCTGTCTCACGCTCCACTTCAGCTAAATTGAGGAAAAGGCATCATTTCATCCTGCAACTGGGATATTCGTCAGCGTGGTCTCTACGCTTACTTAACTGGACCCTTCTGATTCAAACCCATTTCTGAAATGACTACATCATTTGAAAAGACAGCAAGAGTCTAAGAATCACTGACTTTTATTTGTTGTCTCTGCATTAAGTGGATCCTTGATAGCCTAGTTTCCCACAGGGAAATATTTTAAATTCTAATTGGGGAAAACTGTTACTGGCTCTATTATTTATTTCAGCCCCGGTGAGAACATATCTAATTGTGACATGTACAATTTTCATGCTCTTTCCTCCAAACATCACCACTTCATGAGACCATGCAATAAAGTTATGTTGAAGGAGGTATGTTTCAAAGGTACAATGGCTTGGAAAAGCACCAGTTCGAACATTATACAAATGCAGATGTCACGGGCCCACTTACGCTTCTGGCTGCTGCAGAGCGGTCTTCATGGCTTTGATTTGTTGAAAATGACAAGACATATCTGTGGCCATCACCATCTCAATTACCAAGGTTCGAAACTCCCTTTTAGGAACACCCGTGGAGAAAAAAGGTGGAAGTGAAAAATGGAAAATAAAAATTAGTTTATTTTTTTGCCACTTCTAATCGAAGTCAGTTAATTATTTCTGACATATCTAATCTAATTTGAATCTTTTAGGTGAGCTCATTTTTATAAGGAATAAATGAAGGTTAAGGACTAAGGAAACCATTTATTAGGAATGTGACACATGGGATACACGTATAATTTGGAAAATTAACTCACAGGAAAAATTCCAGTCAAAGTGAAAAGTGTATGAAAGCTCTAATCCTTCTCAACTGGATGCAGAGTTTTAAGACAGAATTAACTTGAAAATAATCCTAGGAGGTAGGTTGATAATCCATATTCCACTTGGGGTATATGTATTCCATCTTTTTTAAAAAAATAAACTTTATTTTCTAGAGCAGTTTTACGTTTACAGAAATATTGAGCAGATAGTATAGAGTTCCCAGATATCCTCTGTCTCTTTACAGTTTTTCTTATTTTTAATATCTTGCATTAATGTGGTACATTTATTACAATTGATGAACCAATATTGATACATTATAGTAACTACAATCCATAGTTTACATTGTTCCATGTTGCACAGTTCTACTGGTTTTGAAAAATGCATAACGGCATGTATCTACCACTACAGTATCATATGGAACTATTCCAGCACCCTAAAATCCCCTGTGCACCCCCTAATCACCCTTCCCTCCCTCTTCCCCGAAACCCTGCCAACCACTGATCTTTTTGCTGTCTCTAACAACTTTATTGAGGTATAATTTACATAGAATAAACTGTTTCCATATAAATTTTACAATTCAATGAGTTTTAACAGTTGAATAAGCTTTTAAAAATACCACTGCAATCATGATACCAAATATTTCTATCACCCCCAAACCAAGCCCTAGGCCAACTTTGATCTGTTTGCCTCTCTAGAATAGTTTGCATTTTCTAGTTTTATATACACATATATGTGTATGTGTAGGCATATAGGTACACATACATATATAATATGTATAAAATAGGCATTAGACATGTACACACATATGTTCCCATGTATGTACACACACATATGTAAAATGCAAAATTTACTCTTGTTTCTGACTTCCTTTATTCAGCATAATGAGTCTTGATCTGTTCATGTGGTGGTTCATCGACAGTTCATTTTCTTTTATTGCTGATTGTGTTCCACTGTATGAGTTTACCATAATTTGTTACCCATTTACCAGCTGACAGACATTTGAGTTATTAGATTCCAGTTTGGGGCTATTGTGATAAAAGCTGCTATGAGCATTCATGCACAAGTCTTTGTGTGGACATATGTTTTCATTTCTCTGGGGAAAACACCTAGAAGTAGAACGTCTGGTTTACAAGATAGCTGAATGTTTAACTTTATAAGAAACTGCCAAATATTTTTCATAGTAGTCGTATCACTTTTTATTTTGACCACCAGTATATCAAATTTCTAGTTTTTCTTTGCCTAGTCTTGTCAACCTTTAATTTCAGCCATTCTTCTAATGGATGAGTAGTGGCATCTCACTGTGGTTTTAATTTGCATTTCTGTGATGACTGCTGATGTCAGGCACCCACCTTTTCATGTACTTATGTATATCTATTTTTTAGGAAAATGTTGTTTCAAAACTCTCCCTTTTTAAAATCGGCTTGTTTGTCTTCTTATTGAGTTGTAAAAGTACATTATACATTCTACGTACAAACCCTATGTAAGATATTAGTATATGTGTTGTAAATAATTTCTCCAATTTCTTGGCTTGCTTTATTTCCCCCTCCAATGTCTTCCAAAGAGCATAATGTTTTAATTTTAATAAAGTTAAATTCATCATTTTTAAAAATGCTTCATGCTTTTTATGTCCTGGGATATTGCCACCTACCCACAAGGACTTTGCTATTTTCCTCCGAAGAACTACTCTTTTAGCTTTTATGTTTAAGTCTATGATCAATTTTGAGTTAATTTTTAAGTATGGTGTGAGATAAGGGCCAAAGTTATTCTTTTCCATATGGATAGCCAATTGTTCCAACACTATTTGTTGAAAAGATTTTCCTATCCCCATTGAATTGCGTTGCTATCTTTGCCATAAATCAACTGATGAGTCAATTTCAAAACTTTCAGTTCTGTTCCATGGATTTGTATGTCTATCTTTTCACCAATAAAATATTGTCATGATTACTGTAACTTAATAGTTTGCTTTGAAATCAAGTAGTGTGAGACCATTATCCTTGTTCTTTTTATTATAAAAATTGTTTTGTTTGCATTTCTATATATATTTTTTAATAACTTTGGCAATTTCTAACATAATTTTGCCAGAATTTTGATTGGGGTTATATTGAATCTAAGATAAATTTTGGAAGATTTTGATAGCTTTACAATACTAAGTCTTCCACTACATGATGACAGCATATCTCTTAATTTATTTAGGTCCTCTTTAATCAGAAATTTTATGTAGTTAGTAGTGAAAGGAGTTGCACTTTTTTTAAAAAAAAATTACTACTAATATTTTATATTTTTGTACTATTGTAAAGGAATTTTTTATTTCATTTTCCAATGGTTTGTTGCTAGTCTATAATTTTTTTTTTACATCAACCTTGTATTCTGTGACCTTGCAAGATTCATTGTCAGTTCAAGTAGCTGCTTTATAGACTCTTAGAATTTTCTACTTAGACAATCAAGTTATCTGCTAATATAAACATCTTCCAATGTTGATGACAGTAAGAACAGGCATCCTTGTCTTGTTCCCAATCTCAGGGGAAAAGTGTTCAATATTTCACCATTAAGCTTGATGTTAGCTATAGATTTTTCATAGGTGCTCCTTATCTAGTTGAGGACATTCCCTTCTGTTTCCAGTTTGCCGAGAGTTTTTACATGAATGAGTGCTGAATTTTGTCAAATGCTTTTTATACACCTATTGAAATGACTATATAGCTTTCTGTTTTTCTTAAAACATAGTGAATTATTTTTATTGTTTTTTGAATACTGAATTAACCTTGCATTCCCAGGATATTAGACTGAATTCTCCAGAGAAACCAATAGGAAATATACATAGAGAGAGACAGATTTATTACAAGGAATTGGCTCTTGTAATTATAGACAAGTCCCAAGATCTGCAGGGTGAGCCAGCCAGCTGGAGATCCAGGAGACACAACGGGTGTGGTTCCAGTATGAAGATCAGCAGGCTCAAGCCCCAGGAAGAGCCTGTGTTTTAGTTCAAAGACAAGCAGAAAGAATTCTCTCTTACCCAAGGGAGGGTCAGCATTTTTGTTCTGTTTAGGCCTTAGACTGATTGCAGGAGGCCCATTCATATAAGGAAGGGCAATATGCTTTATTCAGTCATCCATTTATATGTTAATCTCATCCAAAAACACCCTCACAGAACCATCCAGAATAGAATTCAACCAAATATCTGGACACAGTGTGGCCCAGTCAAGCTGACACATAAAACTAACCATCACACCCTGCCTGGTCATGATGTACACTTTTTATATACTGTTATATTCAAATTGTTAATATGTTATTAAGGATTGTTATATCTATGTTCATGAGGTATATTGATCTCTAATATTCATTTTTGAGATGTTTTTGTCAAGGTATGGTATCAAAATTATGTCTCATAAAACAAACTGGAAAATATTTCTTCCTTCTCCACTTTCTAAATAAATATGCATAAGATTCATATTATTTCTTCTTTGTGTATTTCATAGAATTCACCACTGAAAGTATCCAAGCTTGGAGATTTCTTTGTGGAAAGATTTTTGATGACAAATTCCATTTTTTTAATAGACATGATATTAGTCAGATTTTCTGTTTCATCTTGTATGAGTTTTGGTAAGTTGTACTTTGTAAGAAATTTGTCCATTTCATCAAGGTTGTCAAACTAGTTGAGATAAAAAGTTGTTTGTAATATTTCCTTATGTATTTGTTGTCTACAGGATCTGACGTTGGTGATTTGTGTTCTCTCCCTTTTTTACTGATCAGTCGACTTAAGAGGTTTACCAATTTTGTTGCTGTTTTCAAAGAGGTAGATTTTAGCATTGTCAATTTTTGCTATTGTTTGTTTTCTATTTTGTTGATTTCTTCACTTATCATTACTAATTCCTTCCTTCTATCTACTTTGAGTTTACTTTGCTCTTCTTTTTCTAGCTTCCTGAAGTCATCATGTTTGGACTGTTCTTCTTTACTAATACGTGCATTTATAGCTATAAATTTCCCCTAAGCTCTGCTTTAAGGTGTTCAACAAATTTGTAATATGCGGCATTCTCATTCTCATTAAATTTGAACTATTTTCTAGTTTCCTCTTTGATTACTTTTTTGACCCATGAATTATTTAGAAGTGTGTTGGTTAATCTTCAGATATTTGGGGTTTTCCTAAATATCTTATTCTTATTGATTTCTAATTTAAATCCATTGTGGTCAAAAAACATACTATTTAAGCTTGTAATTTTTTTTTCAAGAAATTTTTTAACAGGCTGGGCATAGTGGCTCACGCCTGCAACCCTAGCACTCTGGGAGGCCGAGGCAGGAGGATCGCTTGAGCTCAGGAGTTCAAGACCAGCCTGGGTAAGAGCGAGACCCCATCTCTAAAAATATAAATAAATGAATAAATATTTTTAAAAAGGAAATTTTTTAATTTCCTTCTTAATCTCTTCATGACCCACTGGTCATTTGGGAGCATATTGTTGAATTTCCTTGTGTTTGTATAGTTTCCAGTGTTCCTCTTGTTATTGATTTCTAGTTTTATTCCATTGTGGTCAGAGAAAATACTTGGTATGATTTCAATTTTTTTGAATTTTTTAAACTTGTTTTGTGGCCTAACATATGGTCTATCCTTGAGAACAATCTATGAGCCCAGGAGAAGAACTTGCATCTGCAGCTGTCAAGTGAAATGTTCTATAAATATTTACTAGGCCCATTTGGTCTGTAGTGTGGAATAAGTCCAGTGTTTCTTTGTTGATGCTCTGCCTGGATGACCTGTCCAATGCTGAAAGTGGAGTGTTGAGGTCTCCAACGATTATTATATTGGAGTCTCTCTCTCTCTCTTTTTTTACTCATTCATTATTTTATTATCTGGTTAAAGAAAGATGGCATTTTCATTCTTCCTTTTTCTCCTTTAAAATGTCTTTGATATGTCCTATCTCATAGCAAACACCACTGAACTTCAAATTCTAAATTCTAGTTGAGGTCACAAATGCAATGACCATCTATAGACAAAATACCAGTGAAGGTGGAATTTATTTATTTATTTATTTTCTACCTTTCTCTTTACCTCTGATAATATTCACTTTATATAGCCGGGTGCTGCAGTGCATACATATTTAGAATTATTATGTCCTCTTGCTGAAATGATCTCTTTATCATCTTATAATGACTTTCTTTGTCTTTTTTACAGTTTTTGTCTTGAAATCTATTTTATCTGATAGAAATATAGCAATTGCTGTTCTTTTTTGGATTCCATTCACATGGAATATCTTTTTCTATCCCTTTATTTTCAGTGTATGTGTGTCTTTATAGGAGAAGTGGGTTTCTTGCAGACAACATCCAAGGTACAGTTGTCTCTTATTGTTTTACCCATTCAGTCAATCTATGTCTTTTGATTGGAGAGTTGAGTCCATTCACATTCAATGTTGTTATTGATAGGTAAGAACTTACTACTGCCATGCTGATATTTGATTTCTGGTTGTTTTGTGGTCCTCTCTTCCTTTCTTCCTTCCTGTCTTCCTTTGTTAAAAGTAATTTTATCTGGTAGAGTATTTTAATGTCTTGCATTTTATTTTTTGTGTATCAGTTGTAGGTGTTTTGATTTGAGGTAACCATGAGGATTGCAAAAAATATTTTATAACCAATTATTTTAAACATATGGCAACTTTGCTTATAAACAAACATAGGCTATAGCAATAAAGAAGTTTCCACTGAATTAAGATGTTTCAATATCTGAGTACTTCATGATTTCACTCTCTCTTTGAGATAATACTTTTATTTTCTTCTCTCTTCGAGATAATAAAGATAATGCTGAATAAGAAGCACAAATATATAAGGCTAGCACATAAACAGATTTCACTGTATTTTCAACTGATTAGTTTGACCATTGTTTTATACTAAATTCACCTAAGTTATTCTGAATCATTCAAGTTTATAACTTGTTGTGATCAGAGGTAATATTCAAATTATTCATAGCCAGAACTTTGGGAATATCCCCCAGTAAGAATGCAGGGCTAAAGATAAACAACAAGGGTGGTTGCATTGGTATGTACCAATGTGTTCCAGCGTAAACTGATATGTTCCAGTTTACTCCAGATGGTTATGGGTTTAGGTACTGCCTACACCAGCCTCACTACCCTAGCTGTAGACTGAAAAAGTGAATGAAGTTCATGATTTCATGGAGACTCTTAGCCACTCATACTGAAAATCAGTTTCTCGAATTTATCGTTTGGTATGATTTATTTCTCTGAATCCTTGAGAATAGTGGGCACATACTCAAAAAAAAGCTGATCATTTAATTAAAACAGAAGGACTATTTGAGTCACACTGGATTCCGAACTTTGTAAGAATTTAAATGATTTTGTTTATAAGCTTTGAAACACCTTGACCTAAATTTATAGCTACAATGATTTATAGGCTTCCTATATGTGCCACAAAGTATGGAAGCATTTTAAATGGATGATGTCATTATTATCATTCTAACCCCACTTCAGGGTAAATGTTATCTATTTTCTAGAAATTAAATGTTTTAAAGGTATAAAGAGTTTGAGTTCCTCAGTGTCATAAAGCTAGTAAGTGACTGAGTCCTCGTTCAAACCTAGGTGTGCCTAAATCCAAAGACACACAATGTCATTTAGGCAACAGAATTAAATACCCATAGTTTTGTTTTTAAAGTGTCAAAATAATTTTCTTGGAAAATGTCAAAAGAATGTTAAGAAGTCCAAATAAATATAAGTGAAAAACAAATGTCAAATCATAAAATTCAGATTTAAGAAGCTCAGATAAAAGCAACACATATTTCCTAAGGTAATAAACAACAAATATTTCCAAATTTTCCTCAATTGTACATTGTTGAAGGGGTTTTTAAAACTTTCTTCCTTGAGAAGTTTTAGCACAATACTGAATTATGTGACTCAAACTGGTTTCATTCCCTATTCATTAATAGAAAAGCAACGTAAAGCTAGCAAAATAAAGTAGCTGAAGCCTAATTGTAACATTGTATAGCCTTTATTTATAAATTTGAATATTTGTGTCAATATGAAATATATATGTAGAGAGAAATCACGCACACACACACAGAGAGACAAAATGAGCAAGCAAGAGAAAGAAGGAGA
Organism: Cheirogaleus medius; assembly: GCA_008086735.1. NCBI lineage: Eukaryota > Metazoa > Chordata > Mammalia > Primates > Cheirogaleidae > Cheirogaleus > Cheirogaleus medius. The sequence continues at coordinate 20,030,518 of VBSM01002217.1, read as the reverse complement.
GAGAGAGAGAGAGAGAGAGAGAGAATGCTAATAAAAATTTTAAACAAGACATTATTGCCTCAAAAGCACCATATTCATCTATCTTCACAGTTCCTTCCCTGGCCTCCAAGTGTCCCTCCTGTCTCATCCTTACCTCCAGTCATCTTTTGAGAGGTTGATCAAAATATTCATTTCCTCATCCTCTTGCAGGAGGCGATAGGCTGCACTCAAATGGTGATTTTCCAGCACAGATCTATCGTTGTACAGAATAGCCGGATCAGACCTGAACAGAAAGCCAAGCAAAACTGAGCATGTTCAACAATTCAGATTTCTCCTCATACCTCTCACAGGTGAGACTTCACTGTCACCTTTTCCTATGTTTAGAAATTATCTTTGCCTCCGTGCCATTTATATGAACCAAATGCTCAACCAATACTATAAAGCAAAAAGACAATGAATGTGAAGACTTTAAAATACTATAAATCATCAACAGGTGGACGTAGGGTATTTTACTATGAATACATATGTGGGTGGGAAATACGCGACATCCAGCCTGAGAACTCTCTGAAAACTGTTTTATAACAAGATATCAATTACCTGTACTAGTAGCAAAAAAGATTTTTCAGAATGTGGGTTACATCAGACTTCCTTATATTTTCTGGAATGGTGTTAATTTTTTATTTTTATTTCATTCAGTGAACACATTGGTTTATTTATTTCAGGTGTAATTTGTGGAATTCATACCACCTGGTAGGTACTATCTACAAGCTGCCTCTGATCTTGCCCTTAAATTTTTCTATGCAAAACCCACATGTGGAAGGAAGACTGAGAGTAAAGAATATAAAGATTATATGTCAGTGGTTAGTCCCTGTATCAGAGACTGTTCTATAATCAAATGTCACCAAACACAAGGCTGTATGCTATTTTAATACCTTTAATTTAATGAAAGCCTAGATTATTAGAGCTTATCTGTTTCTCATCAAGGAAGCTTCGTTCCAGAGGTTTAAAGTGACTTTTACAGGTCTTTTCACAGGCCAGTCCTCCTCAAGATAACTTCCACCTGTCATTGGCCAAACTTTGGGATGTATTTAGCATACCTTGAAAGTGTGTTAGGCTTAACATTTTATCCATCAAAGGATAAAGGGCCTAGTCACAGACTTTAGTTTTCTGAACGGGGATCACATGGGCTGAGATGTTTTGGATAAAGTTCTGTTGAAGAGGGCCAATGTTTAAATTTCATTCCAAACCAAGACTAACTACACCCACTGGAATTTTCCCACTCCTACAGAGATAACACAAAACATGCAAATCCCAAAGTAAAGATCTGCTCTTATATCTGGTGAGTAAATTAGGTACCAACTGATGGGTATTTTGTGACACTAAACTATTTTTCAACTCCTGTAATTAAGCTGTTTTCCTCTGAGTTGTGACTGGTTTAGACACCGGTCTCCAGGCAAGATCCACATACAGTTGTTCCACCCACCTCTCCTCCTTCAGCAGGTGCTATTCACCTCGGTTTCTGCTCAAAGCAAAGGTTCCACCCACAGACACACATTAAAGAGTCCTTCTCTAAGGAATTCCCTGTGTTAAAGACCTTGGAAGAGAACCACACAAGGCTGCATCCAGCAGCTGAGACTACTCTAAGTGAGGAGGCAGGAGGGAGGAACCAAAGCCAGTAGCTTAAGTCCTTTTGTCTGCTTCCATTCCATTGAAATTCCCCTTCTGAGCAGAGATCAGACGATATTGTCTTCTTTTGTGTACCCTGTAATTAAGTGTTGAGTTCATTAAATACATGTAGATCGATTTAATGAACACAAACCTATCTGGAGTATGCACCTGCTTTTTCAAGTGAAATCAGCAAGTATTTACTTGGTGTTAAACTCCCATCCCTCCCTGCTACATTCTTTCTCTTTGCCTGGAGATCAGTATCAAAACCAGTCACCACTCAAGAGGAAAACGGCTTAATTACAGTAGTTGGAAGTGCCACCTTTCCCCAAATCCTAGCTTCTTTTGATTCATCTATCAAGGCTCAATTAACCCTACTGTCAGATTCTCTCCAGTTCCACATCACTGTCTTGGAGACAGTAAGTTCTTAGACCAGGAGAGGGCAGATAAAGCTTCATCCCAAGGAGAAATGACAATTGACTGGTTCTGCTTGCCTGGAATTCTGTGTTGGGAGGAGTACTAGGGATAAATCCATGGCTTAGCAAGAAAAAAATACCAAAATCAATTAGTGATGTCTGTTACAAATCATAAGGTTCAGAGCGGGCACTTGGACCCATATTAATGCCCCCAACAGAGGTTTGTGTACCTGTGTGCAGTTCATTTGGAAGGGTGCACAGGTTGCTTATAGTGAAGGTGGCCTATAAGAGACAATCTAACTCCCCAGCCTTTCTGCCGGGGAGTGATGCAAGCACCGAGCAAAGCAGGGATGAATGAAATTAGAAAGGATGAAAAGAGCATTTCATGAGAATCCCAGAGGTCAGATGGTAAGAAGGCTCAATTATCATTAATGTCAACAGAAACACTCCAATCATCACTGTCCTTGTTGACTTAGTTTATGTGGCATCTGGGTCTCACTATCCCACCTCCTATTAGAAATAGAGTATGTGTAGAACATACATAAGTAAACAAATAGCAAGCATTAGAATAGAGAAGAAAAGGACATCCATGTTAGATCCAAATAAAGTAAGAGAATTAGGAGCAGGTGGTTTCTTAAACTCCAAGTCGTGATTAAAGCTGATCAGGCTAATCTCTTGTTTATAGGTTCATCTTTTCAGAAACTCAAAATAGGACAACTATGCAAAAGAAAGGTGAACTCACACCTTTCTAACTTCTAAAACTCTACCCCTGTCCCCTCCTGCCTCTTCTCCAAGCATTTCAACATCCTCACCGAGTCTGAATGTGGAAATTGTTGGTAGTTCCGGTATGCTCATAGTCGTGGATGGCAGCTGAGAAGATTATAGCAAAGATCTCCAGCTCCGTCAGCCAGTTCTGAAAGGGAGATTACAGAGCAATCAGATAATCTGTTTCTTTCTCAAAGTCTTCAGCTTGCTGACAACACACCCACAGTGCTCCCTCTCCACCCTGCAGCTGGTAAACTATTGCCAAACACAAGTTTTCTGAGACACAGAAATAATTTTTTCAAATTTTTTCCTGTGAAGAGACTGGGGGACTTGTGATTTAAAAACAGCATGCCCAGCAAGGTTGAAAGAACTAACTAGTTAGTTTTATCTTTTTCAAGAAAGCAAAAAGACAATGAATGTGAAGACTTTAAAAGCCCTCATTGCATCCTCTTCCAACTTGTAAATAAAGTTCCTAGGTAGACACCACACACACACATACACTTAAAAATTTCAACACAATACCAAGAACTAAGAGTAATAGAATACCTAATGTCTGATTATAGGAGGAATATCCACCACACAGTGGGTAGAGACAGATGGAGAAATAACACTTGGTTTTCTGCCCTATGCATGTTGATGTTTGAAAGGACTTGTCCCTATGCACACATTCAAAGTTAGCTGTGGTTTGTTGGTTTGCAAAGTTTGTTCCTTGGAGCAGCAGAATTAGCATCACCTGGGAGCTTGTTAGACATGCAGACAAATTCTTTGGCCCCACCCCAGTCCCACTGGATCAGAAACTCCAGGTTGTGGTTCAGTAATCTGTACTTTATCAAACCATCCAGATAATTCTCGTGCATACCAGAGTTTGAGAACTACTGCTGTGTTTGAAGTTCCCTTAAAACTGATTTCCATTTAGTGGTTTCTGTAGATTCACTTCCCATCCCTCTGTAAACCATTCTGCACAATGCCCACACAACAGAACATTCCTGACTCTTAGGCCAACGTTTGATATCCTCAGCTCACTTTTGTTACTAGTTAAATTGATGCTTGCATGATTCAACATGGTTTATTCCAAACTCCATTTTGGTAAGTCGTACTTGTTACTACAATTATGTAATTGAATATGACATAAACCAATAAAATATGAAAGCAAAAATGGAGTTGTTATTTCTATAGAACGTAAGTTCAATGCTTTAGACAGTCACTAAAATAACTGCTGTCAAAATATGTATGACAGCTGTGAAGGAATAGAAAACAATTACAAAAATTTAGGCAGCTTCTGCACTCAGTTTGCTTTATGAGTATCTTTAAGTCCCATTTCACTTAAACGAAATGAAACTAGAAATCTTAGAGGATGGGTTGAGGCAAGACAAGTATGAGCACTCAGATCGGTGGAACTCAGAAATGACCCCAGGGTCTGGATTAAAGATTAGTGCATAAAATATATTTATATTATTTAAATTAATACAAAATTATTTAAAATGAACATTTAAACTTTTACAATTCTGCACTATAGCCATTTCTTTCAAGTAACTACTAAGTTTATTCCTCATCTAAGAAACTTCCTGAAAATTATTGCCTTCTTTGAGGATAAGTGAGGAAGGAAAATAAATAAACACGTGGCATACAACCTATGGAAAAAAGACTTCATATTTAGGGGGAAAATGAGCATAAAGATAACGTGGGGGGAACAAAACATACTATACTTTTGAAAATGGTTTCTAGTAGTAGAATCCGGCATGAAACGTCAGAAACTTTTGGGCATTCTTAAAACTGCACACTGAGATACACGGAACAAGAAGACATAAAGAGAAAACAGACTAAGATGAAAATCAACAAAATGAGATGGGAAAAAAGATGGTAAGATAAGGAAAGATCTCAAGAAAACCGAAATTGTGAAACCTGTTCTAAAGGCAACAAAGGACCTCCTCAGCCTCCTCATGGTTCTGGGTTTCACTACGTGGCAGGCGTGATTCCAGGTCACTTTTATATGGAAACTCATGTAACTCCCACCACTCTATAAAGGTGGGCACTGTTGTTATCCTCACTTCATGGATGAGAAAACTGAAGCCCAGGGAGGTTCAGGACTTACCCAAGGTCACGCAGCCAGTCTTGTAACCAGCCACACGATAGGACTCCAGAATTCTCACTCATAATCTTTAAGTCATATTTCCTTTGGGTCATCGTTCATGTGTGTATTCAATTTTGCATAAAATTGTATAGGTCTAATTTTATATTACACATTTTTCTTGATACTGTCCATGCATATATTACATATGTATGTGGTTTTTCATTTTGGCAATGTCTTTCTTTTTTATCCCCAACATCCGGTCCCCACTCATCTGCCGCTGATGACTCTTTACCCATTCCCCTACATGGATCTCTTGTTCTACGCTCATGAAAAGTCAATTTCACATCTTAAAATAAGATTATGAATGGGAGATAGCATAACATCTAAACAAGTCTGAGCCAGAGAACATCAGTCCAGCCAGCAGAAAGCGTCTAAATAACTGTATAATTACAATTCTCACATTACAAATATCAGTGGCACTTCCCTCCTTACCCAAATACACTAACAAAATCCCATCTTATATATATAACCTACATATAAACCAAAACTAATGAATGATTAAATAAGCATTCGACAACAACAATAAAAAAAACCATAGTCTTTAAAACTCATTTTACCACCCTAGCTTTTCAGCAAACACTGTGGATACTTAGAATCAGTTATGCTGCTTTGGGAATAAGAAGAAAGAAACATGGTATCTGGCAAAGGAAAGGAAAGGAAGGAAGGAAGAGAAACAGCTTCTTAGAGGAGAGACATTTAAGATGGTCCTTGAAGACTGGACAGAGCAAGAAATGAAAGTGGGCATTTTCAGAAGAATGAACAAAATGAGCAAGGCCCAGGAGTGATCATCTCGAGTAAGCAAATGATTCCCTTGACTGGAATAGGAGTTAGGGCTGATTGAGACCCTATTATGTCGGGCATTAAAAGCCAGAATGAGTGGGAATGTCAACTGGATTCAACAGGCTGTGAATTATATATGCAAGAGAGTAGTAACACACCCAGTGCACCACTTCAGGAAGGGTATTTGGGCAGCAGCAGAGAAGAGAAATATAAGAGTAATATTTTTAGATTGAAAAGTTCTTATAGGATTTATAGATAGTATGAAGGTAGAATCCAAATGACTTAGCATTTAACTGAATTTGGGGTGAAATGGGGGGACAGGAAGAGGTTGCAGTCAAGGAGAACAACGAACAAAAGATGACCCCAACACTCCTAGCCTGCATGGCTGATAAACCCTCGGTGGTATGAGGTGGCACCACTAATAGAAACAGAGAAGGTAGGAGAAGCTATTGGAGGGGAAGTCAGGCTTCATATTTTAGTATGGCTCAGATTTCTTTGCCTTTTCCAAATTAATTATTGTGAACACAGAAGGTTTTATGTCAACCCATAAAAAGTCAGCAATTTAAGTCTCACCAGTATTTTATTCCAGAAATATCAACCTGTAGCAAAGTACAAGTCACAGATCCTACCAGTGTTTCCCTGTCTACAAAATATGAGTGTCACAATTAATTCAGTGACAGGGATGCTTTGACAAGTGGCAAAGATGGACTCTGAATTTCGCTGTGTATGATGCAGGCAAGCAGGCTGAGTGTGTGTGCCTGTAGGGGCAGAGGAGGAGACATGGGATAGAACAGGCCAAAGGAAACCTGAAGGAACAGGACATGCACAATTTCCTATTGCTAGAGGAGACATTATATTAGCAAGTTGTGACTCTGATATGTGAATGATAGAGTTTCTTTAGTGATCTGTTTCCACCTCTCTATTAGTTTTCTATTGCTACCCTAACAAATTACCACAACCTCAGAGGCTTAGAGAACACCTCCCACTAACTGGCACACTTCTGTAGGCCAGCGTGGATGGGTTCTCCGGTCAGGGTCTCACAGGCGGACATCAAGGAGTGGGCAGCGCAGCATTCCTTCCTGGTGGCTCTGGGGGAAAATCTGCTTTCAGGACTGTCCAAGGCATCAGCAGAATTCATTCCCTTCTAATGCTTTCCACTTGACCCCCTCTACCTACAAGCTATTATAGCAATGGCCAGTTTAGTCCTTCTCACACTTAATCCTCTCTGACTTCTCCATCTCTCTTTAACTTTGATGAACTTGTGTGATTACGCTGGGCCCACCTGGAGAAACCAGGCTACTCTCCCTATTTAAGGTCTTCCGATTGGTAACATTAACTGTATCTGTAAAGTCCCTTCGCCATCTAATGCAACATTTGAATGCATGTGACACCAGAGGACCAAAGTCATGGAGGCCAAATGTCTGCCAATCACAACCCCTAATAAAATTATTTAGCATTCTTCAACCAAGATGTCATTTTAATATTTTTAGTGTTCCTCTTATAAGTATTATGATGCCATATATGATTAAAAGAACAAGCTACATAGCTTCTCCTTTCTGAAAAAAATAGGCAAAGAGAAAATTATTGGCACCTTGCCTGACAAAAGCAATGAAAATGGCCAAGGGGTAGCTTCAGATTTAGGAATCTTTTGACCTAAATCCAAAGTAGACTGGAGCTTGGAGTCTGATTAATATCTATTCAATGAATAACAACTCTTCAAATCTAATTCTGTTCAAGGATTTTCTCTTAGTAATAAGCAGAATAGTTCTGAAAGGATTCAAGCATCTTTTAGGCCTTTTAGTTAAACAATAATGAGTAATACAAACAGATTACAATGAATAATACTGTTGATGTTGAAGCCCAGACATCACTTTTCAATGGGATGTTTTGATTCCCTAAGTGTCTTATAGTTTATAACACTGAAATGATTTAAAGTATTTTCTCCCTCTTGGTTTGTAATGAAAGGTTAGAATAGCAAGATGTTCTCCATTCATCAGAATGTTCCCCACTGTTTTTGTAAGCTCGAAATGAAAGAAGTTTGTTTTGAGCTGTATTTCCAAGAGAGAGTGGGTGGGAAATAGTTTCTATATTTAAGAACTATTCTGAATATGGCCTGAATTGATAATGAAAATTCAATAACAAATGGCAAATGAGCTTGTTTAAGAACAGTATGCGGTATGTCATGATCACTGGCTGCTATGATACAACATTTATGTTAACCTTAACTTGCATTAGCATAAATGCTGGGAGCTTTTCGTGAGAGCTGAAGAAGCGGTGTGTGATTCACCTTTATATCTCCATAGCATACTGTGCACAATACGTATGAACTAAATATATGTTCACTACATGAACTCAGAGTGCATTTCTGCATCCATTTTGATCCTCACCACAATACCTGTAGGTAAGTGCACATGAGGATACTGAGGTATAAGAATATAAGGGGCTCTTTCATTTGCCACAGGCTTGTAGAAGCATGGCTCAATATTTAAATGCATGGCCTTAGAAGTTAGATCTGGGACCAAATCTTGGCTCCTCTACTGTATTAGTTTGCTAAGGCTGCCATAACAAAATAACACAAACTAGGTAACTCAAACAACAGAAATTTATTTTCTCACAGTTCTGGAGGCTAAAAGTCCAAGATCAAGGTGTCAGCAGGAATGGTTTCTCCTGAGGCCTCTGTCTTTCCCTTGCAGATGGCCATCTTCTCTCTGAGTCCTCACAGTGGTCTTTCCTCTCTGCATGTGCATGTCTGTGTCCTGATATCCTCTTTTTATAAGGACACCAGCCATATTGGAGTGCAGTACATCCACATGACCTCATATTACCTTAATTACCTCTTTAAAGGCCCTCTGTCCAAATACAGTCACATTCTGAGGTACTGGGGGCTAAAACTTCAATATATAGATTTGTGAGAGACACAGTCAGCCCATATATTGACTTTATAACAAGATAATCTTAATCTCTACTAATGAGAGTTTCCTCTTCTTTAAAATAAGGATAATATTATTTGTAGTGGCAATCACTGCTAGTTGCTCAACTTTTTCCTTTTCCTTACTAACCATGTCTCTGATTTTATTTGGGATGGCAGTATGTCCAGCCTTCCCTATATTTCAGTGGCCATGTGACACAGCTCTGGCCAAAAAAATACAAATGAAAGTTACTGGGTTGGATTTCAGGATAGCTCTTTAAAAATGAGCAGATTTATTTGGTTTACACCATTTATCTTCTTCCTTATCTCTCTACTTGGATGTGTAGAGGTACATCAGCCATTTTACAAGCCATAAGAACAAAAGCATATGCCAAGGAGAAGTGGGAAGGAGACTGAGAAGAAGCCTGTTGCTGGTGAGGAGCCCCCACACCATGCCTGGATGGCTCTTTGGACAGACCGCACAGATGCAAAGGATACTCACACCACCGGCCTATCTAAGCACATAGATATTCATTTACAAATATATTCCAACAACCAAAGATCACTAGACATTTGGAAGTGGGGGAACAATAGTATAAGAGAAAGATTCTCATAAACAAATGAGCATCTTCCCCATGAGTTAAAAGAGATAATTCTATTTTTTAAAAGAATTATTAGAAAATTTTTGTGTATATAAGTATATTCATAAATATCTAAGCCTGCTAAGAGAACAGAGCATTCCAAGGACAAAAAAAGAGTTCCTAAAGTTAAAACTTCTGCTATCTAAAAATGTTAAATGAACAGATTGAATAACTAGAAGGACATATATGAAGAGTAAACTAATAATGTGGAAGACAGAGTTGAGGACATCTCTCAGAAAGTGTAATTAAAATATTGAAATATGGAAAAGTAGGAGAGAAGCAAAGAGATGTGAAGATGGATTCAGAAAGCCTAAGAGAAGTCCCAGAAGCAGACAAAAGAGAGATAACAGACAAGGAGAAATACTCAAAGAAATAATAAAAGAAAATTTTTGGCTTTCTTCTTTTTAAGCACATAGTAGAAGAATTAAACTTTCTGGCCCCTTTATGGTTGGGAGGGGGCCACGTGAATCATTTTAGCCAATGAGTTGTGAGTGGAAGTGATGGGCAGAGTTTCTGAGCCACTGAACTTAAGTGCAGATATAGGAATGAATGCCAGAGCCCCTTTGCTCCCTTCCATAACAACTGACAACATTCAAGATGGTAGCTGTTTAACAAACCTAAGCCCTGGAGTGAGGGTGACACAAGGCAGATTCTTTAATTTACCCTGAGGGGAAAAAAAGCCTTATAATTTTTAATCACCTGAAATCTTAGGATTGTTTGGTCCTGCAGCAAAACATAGCCCACCCTAACAGACAAGCTCCAAATGAAAGAAAACTTTAGGAGTGGGAAAGATATATTCTCCCAGTAACATGTATTTTTTTTAAGAGAATCTATGTACAAGGTCATAAAATTAAAAGGCAATCACAAATCTAAAAATATTTTACAAATATGACAAACTGCTGTTAGTCATTATTACTTACGTTGAATAATAATAACTACCATTTACTGATATTTAACTACATGCCAGGCACCAGGTAAACATTTTTATAAATAATACTCAAACATTTTTCAGCAAAATATTAAGTTCACAAGAATATAGATGTCATAACCAAAGAAAACAAAAGTAGCTTATATACATAAGGAAAATACTTAGTATTACTAGTATGAACAATAAAAAGTAAAAACAAATGCATACACGAAACTTTAATCAGATGTTTTTCTGTGTACCTTCATATATATTTATGTGCATTTAAATATGCTATGTTTAACAATATGCATCATGTAGAACATACTTTTCCACAACTTTTTAAACTTAATAATATATCTTCATATCTATTTTATTATTTTTAACTACTCTGTGGCATTCCAGAGCTTAAATTCCCTACTATTTGGTATATACTTTGTAAGTTTTCCCTATTACGAACATTTCTACAATAAATCTCATTGCACAAGGCCTTCTTGGGCACACTTGGAAGCACTAGAGCATTGGTGTGTATATTTTTCCTTATAGTAATTACTGCAAAATTCTCACCAAGCCTGAGACTGCCCATGTCAAGGGCCATAGTGACTGCCATGTTGCCAAAGCCAATGGTCACTCCTTCATCCTTACTTTGCTTGGCCTTTGGCATGACACCCGCCACACACCACTCTCTTCTTGAAGCACTTTCTTTCCCTGGCTTTGATGACCCCATACTCTCTTGGCTTACACTCCAATGTCACTCGCCACTCCTGTTTAGTTACTATAGTTAGCTCTAATTCTTTGCCTTCATTTTATAACTCTAGAGTGTGCCAGTACTCACTTCAGAGCCCCTTCTACTTCTCTGTTCACACTCACACTTCAGATAACCTCATCTGGTTCCATGTCTTTATATAGTATCCACATGCCCTTGACTACCTGATCTACATGCTTATCCTTGACCTCTTTCAGAACTCTAGAGTCCTTTCATTTTGTTTCTGTCTGGCATCTCAACACGGAGGCTTCATGGGTATCTGAAACTCTACATGTCTAAATCAGAACTCTTGATTCCCTTCCCCACAAAGCCTGCTTTGCCACCAGGCTTTCTAGTCAGCCACATTCATCAGACCAAAAAATCTAAGACGTACTCTCAATTCCTCACTTCAGCATTCCAAATCCCATCCACCACCCACAGTCCTCTTGACTTTACCTCAGAAATAGAATTTTCTTCTCTTCAGCCAGCAATGCCATTCCTAGCCCAAACTACCATCATCTCTTCACTAGACTTCTGCAGGACTCTTCTAACGGGTGCTGTTCCTGCCAAGAACTCATTTCTGCTCCTTGAATAGACACAGCAAAGCTGTTCTCTCACAGGGACCTTGGTACTAATCCTGCACCAACTCTGCTGACACACTGTTCTTTGGCTTTTAGCCTGGCTAAAGCCAAAAAAATCACAACTGCCTCAGCTTAAACATTATCTCTGGAGAGAAGCCTTTCCTGACTATGTAACAAAATGCCCAAGTTTCCTTATGTAGGTGCTCTATTAAAATAGAGTTCTCTGCAGAGTATTAATAATATGTTCTTGCTTATTTTTCATTGATCTCTTTCACCTGTAGCTTCCCACTAGAATGTTAAGTTCCATAAGAGCACTGACATAGTCTCATCCTGACCCTCAGTCCTTTCAGATGGCTATAACTGAAAACCATAGACTGGGTGACTTATACAGGATAGAAATTTATTTCTCACAGTTTTGAAGGCCAGAAAGTTTAAGGTCAAGACACTGGAAGATTTAGTGTCAGATGAGGGCCTGCTTTTTGGTGCTTAGATGAGATGGCCATCTTCTCACCATGTCCTTACATGGCAGAGAGGGAAGGGAGTTCTCCAGGGTCTTTTTTATAAGGACAATAATCCCCTTCAAAAGGGCTCCACCCTCATGAACTAATCCCTCCTCAAAAGCCCCACCTCCTAATATCATCACATTGGCAGCCAGGATTTCAACATAGGAATTTTGGGGGAATACATTCAGTCTATAGCATCCTGTAACAAAGCACCCAGCACACAAGTGCTCAATAGATATTTGGGCTTATTTTTTGAAACTCTAATCAATTCCATTGTTATATTCATTTTTCACAAATAGCACATGTTTTTATTGCAATAGCTTTAGTAGATATTTTAACATCTAATAAAGAATTATTCTCTCCCCACACATTATTCCCTTCCAAAATTGGCTTTTCTAAGGTTGTGAACTACTTATTTTACATGAATTGCAGACTCAGATTATGATGTTTCATGTTAAATTCTGCTGGAATTTTGACTGGTATTATTTTTAATTTATAGCTTACTTTGAGGAAAATTGACATCTACACAGTGCTGAGGCTTCACGTTAAAAATACGACGTATTGCCTCACTTATTTAAACATGTTTTTGTCCTTTGATTTAGTTTTACAGTTTCCTTTTTATAATTTTTGAAGTTATTTACAGGTAATTAATAGATTTAAAAAAATTGTTGGAATGTATGTTTTTCTGTTATACTTGTTAATTTCCAATGTATAGGATGGCTCTTGTATCCAGAATCTATTGAGGTCACTTATTTGATCTAATAATTTGTAGTTGGTTTTTTGATGTGCTAAAGGAGATGATCACATTATTTCACAGAATGCTTCTTCCAACTTTTTTAGATGTCATATTTCATTGCCTGAGACCTCCAGAAAAATGCTCAGTAGCAATATTAATGTGGGCATCCCTGTCTTGCTCCACGCATTCAAAGAACCATCATTAAGTGTGATGTTTTCTCTATGTCTTTGGTATAAACCTTTTATGAAATCAAAAAGTTCCCTTTGTGGTCTTTCTGTAATTTGAAAAATAGCTTTTTAAATAATATTTTTAAGAAATAGGCTTCACAATGAAGAAAAACGGAAAAATGATCATAGAGAAAACCCTGCAATGTTTTAATAACAACATTGCTTAATTGTTGAGCTTCCTTTATGAGGCAGAGTATTTAAATTTTTGATATTTTATTCCTAACCATCAGAGCACTACTACAAAGTGGGATATTTTTCACCATTTTAAAAATGAGGACATCTTGGCTCAGAGACTCAAGTAATTTATCATAGTTCACAAAATCTAATAAGCAATTAAGCAGGGAATTATAGCCACTGTATCTAGCTCCAAAGCCCACACTCCTCCCACCATATTCCATTTTTAATTCCGTGAGCTATTAGGCCAAGCCTTTCAACGTGCCCTGTTGGAAAAGATAACAAATGTGCCCTGGGCTTATGGGCTAATTCATAACCATACTCAAAGAATGTCTATTTTGATGTCGATTATGAAGGAGATTTCAAAGTAAAAAGTCATAGAGACCTGTTTTTGTCACTAAAAGCTGTATCTTTTAAAACGAATGGCTTACATCAAGGCCAAGAAGGCATAGGCACAGATTATAGCCAAGTCGAGCAGGTAAGTTAATACAATGGATTACAGAACAGAGATTTAAAAAAATCTAAAGAGCTGAAACACCGGGCCAAAACTAGCAAGAAAAAATTCAAATGGTTACAAGTAAAAGATTGACTCTTAGGTTCAAAAATATCAAATGCACACAAATAGGATGTGTATAACCGTAGTCCCTATGAAGAAGACCTAGCAGTTTAAACCAAAAGCTAACTTTGTACAACATGTTTGCCAGGTATATTCAATACAATTGCATTATGTTTGAATATCATTGTTATTGATTATATCAAGAGGTTAACAGTACTACTGTCTATATCTGAAAATACATATTTAGTTATAGTAATTATATTTTAATTGGCATAACCCAGTGAGGATGCAAGTCATTAGCAGATATCTGTTTCATCAAGCCCAGGATGGAGAAAATTTCAGAGGGCCCCCCAAGACTTTCCATATTGGTTAGATAACTCTTGGGGAACAGGGAGTTCACAAAACAATGCACTCCTCGTGGGCTCAAGCTCATCACAATTGGAATATCCACCATTAAAAAATCATCCTCACATCTTTTGTGTAATCCGTACTCACCGCTACTCCAGTCTTATAGAGGAGGTAATGCACAGTCTGCGTAACGTCGGCAGCATGCATTAAATTATGGTAAGGATTTTTATGTTTGCTGTATCCCACTTCCAGGGCCTCCACAAACGAGACAAGTGCAGAAATGGGGATCTGAAAGACAGCGGTGAGGTTAAATAACTTGTGACTTAGCTGCCATCGGTGAACAAGCAAAAATCTAAGGCACCACTCTGCTCCTTTCTGGAGGCATAACAAACCACACAAGGAAATCAGAATTTTTTATAGTTAATAAAAATCACTAAAGAAATTATCAGATAATTTGAAAATCTAACAAGAAGTCCCTGGTTGAGGATTGATCTGCCTTGCAAATTTGTTCTTTGTTCCTCAGTTCAGAACCCCTGGGAAATGACACAGAATCATTTCAAAGACATTTAGTTTTAATCACATGTAAAGAAATGATTTTTGATGCACATGTAGAAAACTAAGTTATTGGTGACCATGCTACTTTTTTGTATTTCCTTGTTCTCATCTACCCTTAAATAACCTTCCCCTGAACCCCAAGGGAAAAGAGATGCTACAGAGGACACCAAATAATGTTGCAACGAACATTGAGGAACACAGAAATAGTACTAATAATTAGTACCAGTTTGTGGAATCTTTACCATTTGTAATATAAGTGGAATGAGTCCTTCCAAATTGTTAGTCACAAATAGTAAATTGCCAAGTAATAAACATAAGAACATAGCCAGTTCCTGTTCCCATATATAATAGACTATCACATTTTAGTTTGGGTTTTGGGTTTGGGTTTTGGTTTCAGTGCTTTTGTTTCATGTGTCCAATGCATACAACCACTCCTTTGAAAGAGCACAGTTTTTAGGAAATCAGTATTTCCTACAATACTGGTGGAAGCTGTGTTTGTTTTGCAATAATTTTATAACTTAAGATTTTTGTGTACTTTGTTTTCCCACAAACAAATGAGACATGCTGCATGGTATGTGCCCATTTATTTCTCAGGAAATAAAAGACCTGAGCCTTTGATTACCAGTAATTCAGAATAATATTTCCAATTAGCCTAATTGTTTTTCCGTCTGAAATATGTATAATATGCATGCCTTCCTTTTCTCTGTAGCAGAAAATGAAGAACAGTTGCAAAATACTAATACATGTACAAAATAAGGGCATCCTGGCAACAATCATTGTATTAGTTTTCTGGATCAATTTCATGGTTCGGGGTAAATTATGCAATATAAGGCTGGGGGAAAAGGAGAGGATGTGTGTTCCTAGAGATTAATAATCATATTAGTAAGGAAAAAAAATCAAGAAAAATGCTACTATAATGCTTCTGAAATTCCATACCCATTCTTCTTTGGGCATATTCATTTTAAAAATAAAGATCCAATAAATCTGGGTTCCCTGGATTGTTCTTTGGAGATCCATGAGCCACCGAAATCTCCTGTGTATGTACATGCATAGGAACTTTGTTCTGAGGAAAGGGTCTCCAGCATCCACTGGATTTTCATGCAGGTTTCTGATGCAGAACAAATTAAGGACCTAAGGACCACTGCCATAAAGTATTTTTGGGATATAAGAAATACATCCCCAAATATACAGTCCATAGGAGAGTGATAAAGAACCCTGTGTCTGGAGAAATCAATATGTTGTACAGAAAAAGATCTGCATTTTCCAGAGGCTTATTCATGTGATGAGAGAAATCTGATGGCCATAGATGCCGGCAGATGAATACGTAGGTTCCTCTGAGAATCAGCCCCACCTCGAGATCTGTGCAGTATTAGAAGGCTGAGGTGGGTGAACACTGGGAAAGGATTCATGCTCTTTATTAAAAGCTGAAGAATTAATTTGAAGCATGAATGGCTGGGAAATACCAATGATCTGTCAAAGATGATAAGTGAGAGTATTTGTCTGAATGAGCCAAGTGGTGGGGGAAAAAGTTTACAGAGACAACAGATGCTCGCTCTGTCTCCATTACTGTCTCTCTGACAGTGGTGGTCGATAGTACACAAAGTCATGTCAAAATGAGATCTGCGGGCAGAGCCCAAGGAGGTGCTCAGCTATTTCAGGTTTCAGGGTGTACTTCCAGGAATACTGGAATCTAAATGGGCTTTTCCTGCCTCTCCCCTGACAGTGAGACCCACCAGCAAGGGTGTAATCCACAGTACCCACCGCAGAGGAATTCGCAGCAGTGGCTACCCCAGCCGCGCTTCCTGAGCCATCCAGAGCAGTTTTCATTCTGCATTAAAAGGGTCTTAGCCCAAAAGTCATACGAGGATGTACAAATGTGTGCAGTTCACTTATTTATTTTTTAATGAGGTACTGACCTTGAAACGGCTGATCAGATCATAACGTGTGAGTAATTCATAGAAAATAAACTTCAGTGCATGATCCCCACTTGCCTCATTGAGGGAAAAGACATCAAATGACCACTTGTCCACATCCTGCAGGACGGGGAGTGAGAAAGAACACGTTAGCCCACAGTCACACACCCACCAATCTCCCCATTTTCGGGTCTGCCTACAACGCTCACTCAAGGTTTCACAGATTGAGACTCTAACACCCTTTTCACTCTCAAACTTTTTCCAATCTGGCAGTCCTACCTAGTATTTATTGTTAAAACATTAAATAGTCTTATTACCAATAATGATAGCCATGCTTTATTGAATGCCTACTATACGATAGGCATTATGATTGGTGATAAATATGTAAATTATGCTGAAAACAGCTCTAAGTGATAGGTATTATTAGTCACATTTTACAGATGAGAAAACAGGTAAGTTATCTAATTTCCCTAAGACCCATTAGGAGTAAGTGCTAGGGACACAGGTGGGGCCAGAACACAAACACAGGTTGGATGCCTAAGGTCAGGATATTTCCATAAAGTCCTGTAGCTGCTTAATGCAATGGCTTAAGGTGTGTCCCTCCTCAACTTTCTCTCCACCCTTTGACACTATCCAATGACTTCCTCTAAGTCTGCAGTTGAGAATGTTAACTCATTTAAAAGTGTTCAGAAACATGCATGATATAGAATATAAAATAGTATCTCAGGTCAATCTAAACTCTGGGCTGAAACCAAAGAGAAAGCATTCATTTCATAGAACAGAAAAATGCTACCATTTCTGGAGTCACCAATCTGGGATCTTGTCCTCAATTTGTAAGTCATTTTACTGAAAAAAGTAAAAGGAAAATCCTAAACCGAACACATACATTATACACCATCCATGAAATTCAAAGTCTTCTTTGTCCATAAACAGAATGTAAACATATTTTATTCCTTTGTAACATATTACATGCCTTTGACTTATCATAACCAACTACTCATGGGTATAGTAAACAAAGGTGTGTTTAAGCAATAGCTAAAGTAATAGTCATCTGGTTTCTCATTGCACCAAAAGTCTCACTTCCTGCAGTTAAATAAAGTGTATTGACTTGAGCTTGACAATAAGCACCCACATGAGACCACATTGAGGACAGACAAGGTGTCAGATGGTACCCTGGTGGAGACCCTGGCTTTCATGAGTGACTCTCACTCCAGTCCTCAGCATCCCAACATCCACCCATCCCAATCTTGTGCCTCTCCAAACGTTTCAACCACCAAATTCATCCCAAGGCCATCCATCAAGGGTCTCTCTCATGCATACCAGCGGAACAGTTGTCAGGCAAAACTGAATTGTATTTAGGGAAAACCAAACTTTTCCAAAAGGGTTTCAAATGAATTGCTTCAACTCACACTTGGTGGTAATGTTACTTCAGTCCTCAATAATTGTCCCTCCATGAAAATAACTGAAGAAATAGCTACAAGATACTGAGCACATTTTCTGTGCTGGGCACAGTGGGAAATGTTTATACACATTCTCAAAACCTCACAACTCTAGAAATAGGTGTTACTTTCTCGAGTTTTAGAGATGGCAAGCTCAGAGAAATTAAATAAAGTGTAGCAGAGCCAGGTAGTAACCCCACTGATCTCAGTGCCAACAGATACAATTGTAAACTCAATCAATATGTCCTGTGACCCAGGCCTCACCCCTTAGGGCCCAGGCCACAGACAGCAAGGCCCTTTCAGATTAACCCCAAGACCTAAAGCTCTAACTTGGTTACTATCATTAACACTGCCATGAGTCACATATACTGTATGATCTTCAGTACTAAGGAAAAGGCCACTGACAACTTGGTAGGTTGGAAAATGTGTCACATCTGACAGTGTTTAATCCTAGTCTCCAGAATGAATAAAATAAGGATAGGTTCTCCACCACTGAAAATAAACATATTATCATAGCAAAAGATTTATTCTAAATATCAGGACAGAAGGATGAGTAAATAGAGAGAGTGAGATGAATGCCTTCTTTGGCCTCATTTTAGGGAAAGCTTAACTGTGATTCTCAAATTTTAATGTTCTTCAGAACCACTTGAGGGGCTCAGTAAAAATACTGATTCTTGAGTAGGAGATTCCAAAGAATACTGGTGTGGGGCCTGGAATCTGCATTTTAACAAGCACCCAGTTTAAATGCCTTAAACCTTTTACAAAATTTTGCCCAAGGACAATTCCCGTGGAGAAACTGCATGAACTTCCCGTTAGTCTAACGTAAAGGAAGCCTGAACCTCCTCGCACTTTAAACCTGGAGTCTATCCAAGGTGTTGCTTCCTGAGTCATAGGACAGATGCCTTCTAAAGAAGGGCACATGGCTACGTTTCCAGCAGGCTCATCTCAGAAAACTAGAGATAAATGTCTCAAATGAGAAGCTTTTATATATGTGTGTGTGTGTGTATTAAAAAAACAAAAAAATGAAAAGAACATAATGCAACATATTTCAAATTTAGAGATTGGTGGTGGTTAATTATTCCTTTACTTAAATGTCACTTTATGCTATGCTCTTACATTAACCACAAAGGTTAACATGACAATAGCATAATGGTTATTTTAGTGAATTGTATTCTCTCAGTCTATGAGGAAAATTTCTGTAATAGAAGAAAATAGTACTGATTCCATATGAACTGCTGGAAATGAAGTGGAAATAATCTTTTTTCTAACAGGCACTACATAAATAAAGAAAAAAGAATCTATCTCTAATGATCTCTCTAACTCACTGCAAATAAAACCAGAGTCTGGGGAAGTGAAAAAATATTACATCGTAAAAAGCTTTGAACTTCCTTGGTAAACAAGCGACAAGGCCCAGAGAAACAGCAGCTTTAGCCTTAATGCACATATCAGCAATGCATGCAGAGAAAGATAGCAATTTAGAGAGTTAGTACCTATGCCTTGTCTGAATAATCTAAGTACCTTTCCCCTCCTAAAGACATGTGTGCATCTGAGAATTTCTTTTCCCTTAGTATAAAATAAATTCATGCACATCGCAGGTTGTTTCACATTTTTCCAGTTATTCTGAAAAAAAAAAAAGGCTTCCATTTGGAAGAAACATTTTCATAAATGTCTTGCTACCAGTATACCCATTTGTATTTATGCTCATGATAAAGGAAGAAATTACGAACAAAATATGCTTTTAATGTTTCTAAGACTCTCATTGAACATTTCCGGTTCAATTATGAAAATCAACGCAACTTCATTGTGGGTGCTACAAAACATCAGATCCTGTAGATTACACTGTAGATATCCCTGTAGATTACACTGATGTGAGCCCCACCTCAGTGTGGGGATTAAAGAGAAGCAAGAGGAACACATATCTTCCTGCTGTGTCTTTCCTGAGTATCCTTCCTGCTCCTAAGATGAATTTTCTTAAGAGACATAAAAAGTGGAGACAGAAAAAGGAGAAGTGAGAATCTGTACATATCTGGTCTCTCAAATTTAGCTAGTGAATGTCTCTAAGACAAGAGAAAGGACAATGACTATATAATCAAGATGGTCCCAAGGGGCTCTTTCCTGACATTAAATTAATCAAGAAGCACTCCCACCCCCAGTTCCATGAATAAGTAATTTATCTCCTGAAAATATCATCAGATAATACATTTTTCATGTTTCAGAGAAAAACTGAAATGGCTTTAGCAAAGGTCAAAATGCTACAGTGTCCCTGAGCAAGTGGATCAACTCCATGTGTAGATACCACACAATGTCAACCAGCCCAGTGATCCTGGGCCCCAGCCCAGCCCCACCTTGGAATCCAAAAGCCAAATAAGGTTAAGCACATTTCAAATATCCTCAGACCAGTGGATCTGAATCAACACCTGCCTACAGGAATGGATCCACTTTGGGGCTTTTAAAGATATTCTACACAATTATAAGAGCTTGCCGGATTGGGAGTAATTCTGCAGGATTTAGCTCATTTAAACTGAAACATCTGCATGACTTCTCATGGAACATTTGGCTCAGTGAGAGTCTTGCGAAAACAACAGGATATACGTTGTATAGAGGAAACAAGGGCTCTGGGGCTATACCCTCATGTTGTAAAATGTTACTGAGAGCTTACTGTGTGCTGGAAACTCTGGTACCAGAACTTAGTTCTATCTTTAAATAAATAACTCTGTCTTTTTAAACCTCACTGAGTCTCACTGAGTCTCATTTTCTTCATCTATAAAATGGACTTGCAGTAGGTAATCAGATAATGGCACAATTATTACAATCACTAAAGATCCTCCTAATGTTGACTACTTATAGCCACAACATATTTGATCTCCTTTCGCCAAAGTCAGATGAATCTCCTAATGCCAGATCACTATATAAAACCTAAACTACTTTAGGGGACTAGAAATGAAATGAAACCCACACAGAGTTTGATTTTTAAAAAATTAGGCATGTGAAGACTGAAAGATATTGATACTACTAGAACAGATAAGAAAATGAAAATGAAAGAATAAAGTCAGGAATAAATGGAAAAGAACTGTAAATGAAAGCCTCTTATTTTATAACAACAAATTTAACTGTACTTTTTGCAAGGTATCATGTACATTATAAAACCTTTTCATTGGTATTACCTTTAATGCTTCAATAACAGCTGGTGGGTAGCTCAGTCCAACCATGTTTGATGTCCGTCTATACATTCTGCGAAGTCAAAAGGGAGAAATGTAATATGATATCTTACAAAGAAGGATTAGCAGTTCCCAGACTGATATTAAGTATTGACAAATAATGAAAAGTCATGCTGTCTGGTAACTCAAGGAACCTAAAATCTTTTTTAACATTTTTCATAGTCATTCAAGTGATCTAAGTGTTAAATTCAAAAGAAATTAAAGCAATCTCAAATATATGAACCATTGGAAAAAATAACTTTATGTGCACCACATTGGAAATTAAATTATTAACTGGTTCACCTCTTTTGCCAGAGAGAATTATAGCACAGCATGGACAGTATGCAGTATAGTAATTTAATCTGAATGAAGAACTTCCATGGGCAACCCACTGAGAAGAGTTTGTTCCTTAGAACTGTCCAACACAAGAAGGAAAAAAATGTCCCAGGTGAACTTTGAACTCACCATGGTATTTCTAAAACATGTAATTGTATAATATGGATTATAGGAAGACTATATCTATTTCTGGAGAAATAGATTTCTGGGCAATCCGATTTCAAAGAACAAAATGGCTAATAAAATTGAAGGGTCAGGGGGAACTCAAACCTCTTAAATGAACTGTCCTTCCTGGGTCAGCAACCTCAAAGCCTCCCTGACATGTTCCAAATGTGGACAACATCTGTATATGTCAAAGGACGATGAACTGGATGATTTCCTTCAATAAAAATTAGAGACTGAACTCAGAATAAATCTTCTCTGCTTAACAAAAAGAATTCTGAGCAAAGGCGAAGCTTGTCCTAATGATGCTAGAGAGATTAAAACAGGTATGTTTTTTGTCATTTCTCATTTGGGACTGTTTCTATCCACAATTTTCAGCATTTATAAAAACATCAAAACCACATTGAAGTGGAGTTTCCAGTAATTGAAAACTGGATTCCTTTTGCAGCTCTGGTCATTGAATGACAATAAATGACGTCTTTACCTCTCCACAAATATCCCAGCCTGCACTGCATGGACGATGCTCTTGAACCTGGGCTTCTCCTCGCTCCTTCGGAGCATCATCCCCATCTGCCGCGTAAAGGTGGAGGCCAGCCAGTCTCGGACCTCAGAAGGCACTGCATCTGACTGAATGTCACTGAGCTCATCCTCCGTATCCAGGAGCCGCCTGAACATAGAAACAGAACCAGGACAGTGAGATTAAATCTGAAGTTAGAGCTCTCTGCTCAAAGCAGCTGCTCCTCTCCACCTCACCTGCATGCAGGTGCAAAGAAACCAGATTAAATCGCTCACAAGAAGTACAGCACCTTTTTCATAGGGCTTGTGAAAGCTCACCGCTTGTATTTCAGGATGGCTTTCTCTACCAGATTGGGCAAAAGGACAAAGGGACAAAGGGATCAAGGAGGCAAATATACTCCATTTCAGGCTCCATGGGTGGCAGATCCACTGTACTCAGAAGCACCTGGTATCTTTATTCCTAGAAGGTTTGTGGAATTTGAATGGAATTTAAACTTTGCATTTAAAAATACCCTCACAAGGAGCCTAAAATTATTTCATGGATGGACCATGTGGCATTATTTTGTTCAAAAAAAAATGGACACAAAAGACAATCTATAAAAAAAGACATCTGCACTCGAATGTTTATAGCAGTGCAATTCACAGCTGCAAAGATGTGGAAACAACCCAAGTGCCCATCAATACATGAGTGGATTAATAAAATGTGGTATATGGATACCATGGAGTACTATTCAGCTATAAGAAACAATGGTGATCTAGCACCTCTTGTATTTTCCTGGATAGAGCTGGAACCCATTCTACTAAGCGAAGTATCCCAAGAATGGAAAAATAAGCACCACATGTACTCACCAGCAAATTGGTTTCAATGATCAACACCTAAGTGGACATATAGGAATAACATTTATTGGGCGTCAGGCAGATGGGAGAGGGGAGGAGGGGATGGGTATATACATATATAATGAGTGCAATGCGCATCGTCTGGGGGATGGACATGCTTGAAGCTCTGACTAGAGGGGGGAGAGGGGGACAAGGGGAATATACGTAGCCTAAACATTTGTACCCCCATAATATGCTGATATAAAAAAATGGACACTTAAAGACTTTGCAAAGTATTACTCAAATCACAGCAATCCAGTCCTCTGAAGTAATAATCTTAACCAATGTCAATTGATATTCCTTCTAGTTTGATAGGATGTTTCAGAACTTTAAATACCTATATTCAAGCAAAATTTTCAAAATAATGCAGTTCTTTATGATTTAAGTTATCTGATGGCTTTTAGTCAATTTTTCAAACTTGTTCACTCACAGGTCAGACCACTAGAAGGGAACATAAATGGTAATGCTGCAATAAAACCTAAAATTGCATTTTATATTTACATTAAGCCCAACTAAAAATAAACAGTAATAATAGGTGCCAATGTAAAGGTGTTTGGTTTTTTTTTAACCCCTATATACATATTGATTGGGGGGAAGGGAAGAAAATATAACATTTGGAAAAAGCTGTGATATCAAATTTCTTTAAATTAGAAACCAAGCATGTCACCAAAAAAATAAACCACATAATTCTTAGATAACAGTGAAATACTTCCAGATTGGAATTTGGCAAAGAAAAGTAAGACATACTGACAGAGATGCCTGTCTGAATTAAGGAAAAAAAAAAACCAAAACTTTCATATTCAACATTTCAACACTTTTAAAAAGAAAAGCAATTTTGTTACTTTCAAATGCATTTAGTAACTAGAACTGCTTTAATACTTTTAGATAATTCAAATGGAAAAAGTCTACTAAGAAAATCAGTAACATACATAAGACTGAAAAAAGAATACTGGGTGCTTAAGAGAATAAATGCTTCTTGATCACTTCAGGAACCTCCATTTACTGATTGATATTGTGAATTAAAACATAAACACAACTTCTAGACTAACACTAACAATATGCAATAATTGCAATGGAATTCTACATTTGATAAAAAAAAACTTACCAAATTTTTTAAAATAACTTTTTCTTCTCTTACATTATCTCACTTCATGGTCATAATGGCCAAATAAAATACATCCTATTAGCTCCTTTTATTGACGAGGAGGTACAAAGAATAAATGACTTGTCCAAATCTATCCCATTTGTTTGTAGAAACTAAAGCTCCAAGAAGATTAATTTGAATGCTACCCCATACCTGCCATGGAGGACAATTTCGGAAAAGCCATTTAACAGAAAATTTATCATCACTATGCGAATCTCTCTTGTCATTTTTTAGCTTACCTGGTCTCATCGATGTATACAGATTCAAGCACTGTGGCTGCATATTCCAAATTCTTCTTAAGATCTACCACTGAAGCCTCCCCTCTCTCTAATTGTTTGACCAAAGACCGTAACCTAGGGGGAAAAAAAGACATGATTTCATTAGAATACAGAAATCAAACAATAATTCTACGATTATGGTGATACATTCCACAGTCACTGAATGTTCTTATTTATTACATCTGAAAGGAAAATAATTATGGGGCCAAAGGAGCAAGTAATAAAACAAATCCATACATTTTTGCCATTGTGAAGCAAGAACAAAAATTTTCTTATCAGCCAGGCACTGACTACCCTCAACATTTTCTAGCTACTTTTTATCTTTCTGAATTCCTCAATTATCAACAATTTTGCTTTCTTTCATATTTTTATCTTGTTCTAATTGGACGTAGTAAAGCAAGACCAGTAGCAACATCTCCAAACATTTCTGGAGATTCTGCTCTGTTGAAAGCACTTTGTTCCGCAGTGGCCAGAGAGAACAGCATCTCTGTGGCCCAGGGATGTTCCAAGACAAGTGAAAAGATTTCAACACCAATAGAACCATAAGAGGGTTATAGAAGGAATAAAGATAAAGTATTTTATTGAACAGGAAGAATCATTCTAAGAGCAGATAAATACCCTAATTAAAAAAAATAAAATATGAGGATGAATTTTAAATCAAAGAGTTTCAGACAGTACAAGAGAGACAGTAAAACAAGTTTCTTCTCTTACTTATATGAAAATTATCTGCACAGAGAAGGACTTAGTTATATAAGAGAGCAATACAATTTCTATAGATGATGAAAATGCAGTAACTGGGATAATTGTAAATATCACAGAGATTTGGAGATTGGACAACCCTTCAGGATGTTCAACAGCCAGCAGGGAAAAGGGTAGAGACTTTGAAGACAAATGGGTTTGACTCTCACTTCATAACGCATTAGCTATGTAATACCAGGTTAGTTATTTAACTTCTCTGAGAGTTATCTTAATGGAGAGCCAAGCACGAAGTTTCCCAAGTTGACATAAGAATTAAATGAAATTGATACACTGTATGTGACTCAAACTTATTTTTTAAAAAGGCAATTGTTATACTTATTGTCAGTCTTGTTATTCAGTGATCTTGATCATCACAGGTAACCAAATAAGAAAAATTCTAGCAAGATCTCAAGTCTCCACTTCCCATTGGTTTATGCAATCTGTTCTCACATTCCTGACTTCAAAATATCCTCAGACTTGAATTCATAGGAGAAAATAGGTTGCCTTCTTGGCAAGGTATAAACTACTGCCCTCCTTATCTTCGTGAAAATTACCAACAATAAAGAATGAGAAAAAATCCTGGATCAATCTTTAAAAGTAGGTAAGAGGGTCGACTATACAACAATTTCCAGGAATTTCAATGATATAAAATACAAATGAGATTAGATTAAGGGTAGTCTCTACCTGACTTACGAATCTCTAACATGCAAAAGCAAAATATATATATATAAAAAAATCAGCAGAGGCCTTTGCAAGCTCAGAGGTAAAGGTCAGCCCTGTGGGTATCATCAGCAGCACTAGGAAGTGCTCTGGATTTCACAGGCAGCACAGGACAAGGAGTTGGCATGGAAGGTCACTCACACACAGTGGACGGCCAGCCTGCCAAAGAATGGGCAGACGGCAGCAGCAAGCCTGACTGCTGTTCCAAATAAGGACTGGAAGCTCTTCAGCAAAACAGATTCCTGGCTAGGTCTGTCTCCAGGTCTGACTCTCATCTCAAGGGGCCCAACTACCTCCAAGGCTGTCTGGACTCTAAACTGGCAAAGTAAAATGAGAGTATATTTAAACTTTTTAAACATTTCTCCCTTTATTTGGGGCTTAAAGATTCTCTAAGAATTGACATGAATCTCTGATAGGACCCACCCCAATTCTTGAAACCTAAGAGTAAAGAACAAAGCTGGAAAAATGATGAGAGAAAATACAAGACTAATAGAGTAGCAAGAACCTAGAAGATCCTATCTCCCTATAATAAGGCTTTCATATGATATAAACAATAGAAGCATCATTAATCAAATGTTTTCCTATGCTAAAGTAAAACGTATATAAGCAAATGAAAAGAGATAAAATAAAATAAAAAAATAAATGAAAACATCTAACATATGCTATTATAATTTTTGATCTCAAAGAATAAAAAAAAATCTTGAAGATCTTTGGGGGAAAAAAAAACCCCCACCATTTCATTAAATATGAAATGTCCGATTTCAAATTGAAATTGCAGTTTATTATATCTCAAACAAGAAGTAGTATAATTAATCAAAGTATGTGCCTAAACTATCAACACAATTGATCTGAATAGATTGTTTATGTCAGCAGTGAAAAAGCCTAGAGAGCTAGTGGTGATGAAATCATGAAAGGCGTTTTCCACAGCTTGTTGAGAATGGAGAATTTTTCCTTGCAAGAAGTGGTCCAAAGCCTGGAAGAAGTGGTCAGTCAGTTGGTGCAGGGTCTGGAAGATACTGTGGATGACAGAGAGTTTCCAAGTCCAGCTTCTGTAGTTTGAGCAGCGTTGTTTGTGCGACATGTGGTCGAGGGTTTGTCTTGCAAAAGGATTGGCCTGTCTCTATTGACCAATCTTGGCTGCTTAATCACAAGCATCCTCATCATTTCATCCAACTGGTTGCAGTGACATCCACTGTAATCGACTGACCAGGTTTCACGAAGCTGTAGTGGAGAATACCAGAGCTGGATGACCAGACACGATCAGCTTTTTTTGATGAATATTCAGTTTTGGACTGTGTTTCAGCACTTCATCTTTATCCAATCATTTTGCCAAATGCTTGCCATCATCAGAAAGAATTCATTTTTTATCTCACATAATAATACAGTGTAGAAATGGTTCACCTTTATGTGGTGACAGCAAAGAAAGGCAAGGTTGGAGACGATTTCTCTTCTGACGCTTGTTTAATTCATGTGGAACCCATCTATACAGCTTCTTTACCTTGCTGATTTGTTTCAAATGGCCCAATATTGTTGGAATAATAGTATCAAACCTTGCTGCTAATTCACACGTAGGTTGAGATGGATTTGCTTCCACTACAGCTTTCAGCTCATCATTATCCACCTTGGTCTCAGGTCGCCCACGTGGCTCATTTTCAAGATTAAAATCACCAGAATGGAACTTCTCAAACCATCCAGGTACTGTGCATTCATTAGCCACATCCTTCCCAAACACTTCATCAATATTTCGAGCTGTCCAGGCTGCATTGGTCCACAATGGAACTCATATTTGAAAATAGCATGAATTTTTGACTTATCCATGGTTTCACAAAAATTGCTCTAAAAAAAATCTGCAAGATAAACACAAGCCAAAACGTGTGTTTTTTTGAAAGACCTTCACAAAAACAAACAAACAAACAAAAATGAAGAAGTGTAAAGTGAAATGTCAGAGATATCAACTGTCAAACTTAGTACTTAAGGAAATTGGACATTTCATACATGATAACTAATACCTACAACGTAACAAAAATTCAAGCTGGCTATAGACATCTACTATGCCAAATCCCAGAAAGCAATTTAACAACAGTACCAATTTTTGAGAATAATATGGTAAAATACAAGATATTTATATCCACATCTAGTAAAGTTACCATGTATGTGTGAAGCCAACAAAGATATCCTCAGGCATCAACAAGTTCAAAATGTATCATTTATATCCTTTCCAGAAAACAAAAACAAAAAAAACTTTAAGGCATACTCTAGGACAGTGGTCTTCCAAGAGGGTGATTCACGGATCTTCAGTTAAATGCGTTGTAGACTCATGACCTAGATTTAACTAAGCCAAACTTTACAAAATAGACATGAAGTTTGAAAAGATTCCTGAAAGAAGTGGCAGATGAAATAAAATGCTAAGTATACAAGGACAACTAAACATGGAAATGAGCTGACTTTTCTCTTTTTTCTAAGGCAAGCTCCTATTTCTAGTATAAACACCTCCTATGCCACTTTTACAAACTAAAAACTAATTATAGTCAGTCAAAAAACAATTGAAATTATTAAGAATATCGTATGGACTATGGATTTATATCCACTACTGTTAACAATTCCCACTCCTGGGAAAGCACAGTATTTAACCAATGAAGTGAGTCACAAAAACCTCCTATCATCTTGCGGACTGGGAGGCGGGGGCAGCAGGAACTGGGACCAGTGCCCCCAGGGAAAGCATCACTCAGAATCCCACTCGGCAGTTCAGATAAGTAGCACTGAAAACCGGCTCTGCTGGAAAGTCCCAGGCTTTGCGCCACAACTAGCAGGACATCAGCAGTTGGAAAGCTTCTCCCTGATAACACAGTGTCTTTGGTGCCAGGCAGATACTGGGCAGTCACGTTTTTGTATTCAGTGTGAAGCTCTGACCCCACAGAAAGCTGTAAATAGAAAGCAAGACCCTAGCCAAGTGGCTTCAACAAATCCAGAGGAGAAATGACACAGAAATAAAGCACCTTTTAGATGCACAAGAGATGCTAGAAATGTACTTCTACCCCCATCTTTCTAGCTGCTGAGATGAGCAGATTGACTGACATCCTGGCAGACAGCGAAAAGAACCTAGGACAACCCACCCACTCTGTTTATGGGAAAACACCCAGCTGACCTTCACCTCTCTTGATTCAAGAACAACTATACATAAAAAAGTATCTATGAAAACATTCAGCAACAAAGACAGAGGAGAAAACAACAATTAAAATGCAGAGAAAGGATTCACTTTTGAAAAAAAAAATTCACTAATGGAAACAACTAAATTTTAGGGAGCATCTGCTGTGTGTTCAATAAAATGCAGGAAAACATAGATCTGTGAAACAAAGGTGAAAGTTGAAATCAATATAATAAAAAATGAACATATTGAGAGAGAAGAAATTAAAAAGAAACAAAACATGTAACAGAAAGGCTATAAGAAGCTTTTGTTAAAAAGAGAATAAATGGTGACCAGATTTCCATATACCCATCTCCTTTCTGGCCTGGCACCCATGTCAGATGCAAGTTACCACGGCTGACTTTCTGTTCTATGTAGCAGCCACACAAACCCTAGGGATCCCAGGCGCCCTTTATTTCAAATATTATTGAACTTCAGCACAGTGTCCAGGTGCTTGTGTTCTATAGGCCCTCAGCTCACCTTTCTCTAGCTCTTTATCCTTCCCATTTAGAGCATCCTGTCCTCCCCTACCTTCCCCTACCTACCACCCACTTCTTGGAGAAATTGCTATTCCTTGGGTAGAAGACTTTCAAATTAGCTCCTTTACTACTGACAATTAGTAGTCACCAGTTTCAAAAATTACTAAATTCCCTGGGAATAAGGACCCTTCTCTATTTTCCACCATAGTGCAGCTTTTCCCTAGATTTTAATCCATCTTAAGAAGGGCTGTCTAAAAAATAGCCAGGGGCCGGGCGCGGTGGCTCACGCCTGTAATCCTAGCTCTCTGGGAGG
>VBSM01002217.1:19897071-20000509 GCA_008086735.1 Cheirogaleus medius | reverse complement strand
ATCTTCCTTTTCTTACTTTCATATTATAAAGTACTTTTGTTAAAGCTGGAGAAGACTAGTAGCGGCAAGAAGGCCCAGCTGCCTGCCTTTGCTTTCCTAGTACAGTTGTCTAGATGTTTTTCCATGTGAATTTATTCCATCTACAAGGGCAATGTCCCCAAGGGCCAGGTCCCATGGAAAGCTGTACCCTGTATTTTGGGAAAGAAGGATATCTAGCGTCTTAATACTACTCAAAAGGACTTTTGAGCTGGGTACCTGATGGGAGTTTGTTTCTTAAGCATTCAAAATAAATTCTTTCCCTGTGAGTCTTACAAGGAAGGAAAGAAGCAAAAAAGGGAAGGAGGGAAATATACAACAAAAATAATAGAAATATGGTTTCTCTTCTGAGTGCACGTTCATAGTTTTCAGCACTCCATCCATTTCTGTCACTGTGGCTGCCAGATGATAGCTCCAGTATAGAAGTGCAGCACCATTTTAGGAATAGCTTATGTCTTCAAACTTCGGCAAGAAGCCTTTCCGTTAAGGCAGTGTGTCATTTCATTGTGGAGGAGCCACTGCACCTTCACATGGCTCTTGCATTTCTCTGCATAAGCTCTGTTTTCCATACACTACTTTGCTGCAAGGCATATGATGAAATGCTGCATCACTTCAGTTCTCTGTGTTCTCAAAACCAGAGCAAACCCTGGATGCTGACTTCCCCAACGTCGTGCCAACTAATATGTGGGATGTATAAAGGCATTGGAAAGGGGGAACCAAGTGAAGAAAGGCCTGGACACTTTATTTTGGAATTTAAAAGGCCACTGGGGTTGAAGAGAGAATGTCTTCTTTTTTTCCACAAAGATAATTCCTAGGACCAGTGGGGTGAACTTCATTTGAGAGCAACTTATTGGCCCAAATTTATAATTTAGACAACTTCTCTGCACTGGACTAGACACTATTTCCTACCCAAGTGAGGTCCCTGAAAACCCTACAGTACTATGCCTTGAGAGCAAATACATTTGTGGAGCTTTAGACACTGCTAGAATGAAATCACCGGAAAAGCAAAAGCAAAAAATAAACTAGAATTAAAAGCTATGGAAACACACTTGCTTATATTTGTCCATTCTGCCCAAGGTTATTCTCTCTGAGCACTGACAAACAGCTCCCAAAATGCCAGTGTGGCCGACGATGACTCTTGTCTCAGACAGGCTTTGTTTAGTTTGAAAGAATGTGAAAGGGAACTGGATCTTTTATAGCACTTCCCCTACATGTCCGGATGAA
Organism: Cheirogaleus medius; assembly: GCA_008086735.1. Taxonomy (NCBI): domain Eukaryota; kingdom Metazoa; phylum Chordata; class Mammalia; order Primates; family Cheirogaleidae; genus Cheirogaleus; species Cheirogaleus medius. The sequence continues at coordinate 19,999,249 of VBSM01002217.1, read as the reverse complement.
TCATGAGCCTCGAAAATGCATTTGAATGAAAATCTCCATTTCAGTTCATCACACCCACGTATTTGCAAGGCACAGGCGACTCTGTGCACTTTCACACACCTGCCTCCTCCACGTCACTCACGTACCATGCCACCTACCTAAATGCCACAGAAAATAACGCAACTCCTCCAAATGAGATGCCTCAAAGTGAATTTCAGGCTTACGCTTTAATGCTGGCCGATGATGCCATCCAAGCATTTTTCTGGTAATTTGTTTTTATAATTAATGACAACTGATTAAGATGGCTGTACTTGAAACACTCATTCGACACTGACTGGGTGCCTTCTGCATGCGATCACTGGGATAGGTTCTAGGAATACAAAGTGGGGAAACGCGGTGCCCTCCCTCAATTAGGGAAGGCAGACAGCTGTCAGCACCTGCAGTGCAGTCCTGTGACCATGAGGCAGAGGTGTAATGGGGGCCAAGAAAGCACAGAGAAGGGAAATCTCCAAATAAGAAGGGCCTCCCCAGTGGAAGTGACATCAGAGCCATCTTGAAGGCCAAATAAGGGCCAGCCAGGCACACAGACAGGACAGAGAGACAGTGAGCTCTGGACTGAGAGATCAGCCCGATGGTGGTGATCTATCCAGGGCATTAGGGAATTCCACGGTTATCTGGAACTCAGGAGCATGTCAAGAGACAAAACTACAGAAGAAGGAAGAAGCCAGACCACAGTGGACTTAGTGTGCCAAACTAAAGAAATTTAATGATCTCTTGGAGATAATGGGGAGCCCCTGGAGAATTTTCAAATGGGGGGATGGCATGATAAGACCTGCATTTTAGAAAGATCGATCCATCAGCAGAGTAGAGGAACACACACAGTAAGTAGGAAAACTGTATATGTTTTCATTGTAATTAGGCTTGTCTAATACTCTAAACCAGGCAATATGAATATTCTCTCTCATGTGACAGCACTTTGATTGGGTGTTGCATGAGTTTGGTGCTGGTATGGAGGGTTGCTTTTAAGGATTTCTGGGAAAGGAGTTATTTTGGGGTGTGTGATTTCCTCATTTATTGACCACCAAACCAAAAACAAGAACAGTGCCAACAAAAATTATGACTGGCTCTGGGAAGCTGAGGTGGAAGGATTGCTTGAGCTCAAGAGTTCAAGACCAGCCTGAGCAAGCGTGAGACCCTGTCTCTACTAAAAATAGAAAAATTAGCTGTGTGTTGTGGAATGCACCTGTAGTCCCAGCTACTCAGGAGGCTGAGGCAAGGAGAATCACCTGAGCCCAGGAGTTTGAGGTTGCAGCGAGCTATCATGACGCCACTGCACTCTACCCGGGGCAACAGAGTGAGACCTTGTCTCAAAAAGAAAGGAAGAAAGGAAGGAAGGAAGGAAGGAAGGAAGGAAGGAAGGAAGGAAGGAAGGAAGGAAGCATTATGACTGGCAAGAATAGCCTAGTTATGTAGTTTTTACTTTTTATTAATGCCATAAGTAAAAGAGAATTTTGCTTCTATGGTTCCCAGTTATACCTGCTTAAAGCAGATATACAAACAGATTTAAATAAATTATTGGGCTCCAATTAATTTTTCATTTTAGAAAACTTTGGTGCCTAGGTTTATACTTACAGTTTATATACTCCTCTATAAAACTTATTACCTAGTAGAAATATTAGTAAAGATATAGAATATTTTGAATAACATCATTAATAAAATTGTATAATTGACATGTACCAAACACTATACTCAACTACTGCAGAACTCACCATTTTTTTCAAGTGTACATATAAGAGTAATCAAAATTAACCATATGCTCGGTCACAGAAAAAGTCTCAATACATTTCAAATTGATATTGAGCAGCTACTGCTCTCTGAAAACAGTGGAACTAAACTTAAAATCAATAACAAAACAAAATGACTAGAAATATTTCAAATGTTTGGAAATTTAGGAATATATTTCTAAATAGCCCATAAGTCAAAGATTAAATCAGAAAATAATTTTAACTGGATAATAATGGAAATATAACACATCAAAACCTGTGGCATGCAGGTAAAGCAGTGCTTAAAGGAAAATATATAGCCTTAAATGAATATATTAAAAGAGGAAAAAGTCTAAAAATAAGTGATCTCATTATTCAACTCAAGGTGTTAGAAAAATAGCAAGTTAATCCAAAGAAAGTAAATGATAGCAAAAAATAAACACAAGAAAAAAACTTAAGTAGAAAACAAATTTACAGCAGAAATAATAAACAAAGCCAAAAGCTGGTTCTTTGAAAAGCTTAATAAAATTAATAGGTCAAGTAAGATTGCTAAGAAAAAAAAAGAAAAGGCACAAATAACCAATATTAAGAACAAAAAAGAAACTATTATTATAGATTCTACAAAAGTAATAAAAGGCAATAAAAGGATACCATAAATGCTTTTCTGGAGATACACTGAAGAAATGGAAAAATTCCATAAAACATTAATTTTATCAAAACTGACATAAAAAAGATAAAATATTAATAGTTCTGTGTATAGTGAAGAAATTGAATCTATAGTTTACTATTTTACCACAAAGAAATTCAGTCCTAAATAACTTTATCAATGAATTCATATAAACATTTAAAGAGAAAATGACACAAAGTCTTCCAGAAAATAGCTAAAGAGGAAACACATTCTAATTTATTTTATGAGGCCGGTATACTTTTGATTACAAAATCAAACAAAGACATTATAGGAAAAGAATTACAGGCCAATATTTCTCATGAGCATAAGTTTAAAAATATCAAATGAAATTTTAACAAATTAAATCCAGCAATAAATAAAAAGAATAGCATACACCAAGCAAACTTGCAGAAATGCGCAACTGGGTTAACATTTAAAATCAGTGGATAACTGTAACCTTCTATTTTAATAGAAATAAAAAAGAAAAATCATCCGGTCACAATAACAGAGTCAAAAAGCATTTGAGAAAACACCTCTTCATGACAAGTATCTTGGCAAAGAAACAAGGAAAGTGAATTTCCTAAATCTGATATATGTTGGGTCTTTAATTAAAAAGCTAGAGCAAACATACATAATACTAAAATATGGCAATCTTTCCTGTTGAGCTAACTAAAATCATGAGGATGCCTACTATCACCAGTTCTACTCAAGATTGTATGAGAAGTCTTCACTAGCTCAATAAGGAAAGAAGAAGAAATAACAGCAAAAGGACTAGAAAGAAAAAAAAGAGTATCTAAAAAGAATCAGCAAATAAGTTATGATTAAGAGGTGAATTTCTCAAGGTCACTGGATAAATACAACAAACAATTAGAAAATGGTACCATCCACAAAAGCATCAAAATAAAAAGTATCTAAGAATAAATCTTGCAAATTATATAAAAGTCTTCTACATAGAAATCTGTAAGATGTTACTGGAAGAAGTTTAAATGACCTAAATAAATGGAGGGGCAATCCATGCTCATAAATTCAAAAACTCAACACTTTAGAAATATGAATTCTCCCTGTATTTATCTATAGGTTCAATATAATCCCAAATAAATTCCCCACAAGTTGTATGGTGGAAATTGATAGACTAATTCTAAAATTTCTTTGGAAATGCAAAGAACCAAATATAGGCAATATGGTTTTGATTAAAAAGAACAAATTACCATCCCAAATATGAAGACTTATTTTAAAGCTTTTAATTCTGGGCCTGAGTTTCTCCACCACTTCACTATTCCAATTCTCTTTCTCTCAAGATCCAGCTGATATGTGCGAGGACGTGCACATGTATTTTTATATTAATAAAAGCACAACAAAAGTAGACAAGAAAATCTGGTACTAAAAACAAAAAAGAAAAAAGCCCGATATAAATTGCTTTTAAATTATCCTGCTGTACATGTGATTGTTCCATTCCAATAGCATGGACCGATTCCTTGGATGTCCAGGGGAGGCTACCATTACATACTCTCTTGGTTGCTATGGATTTTCTAATGAATGTTTGCATTCCTTTTGTATCCATGAAGTTATGCAACAGAGCAGCCCTACATACTCAGTCTCCTAGTTTCTGCTCTACAGAGTGAATCTCCTTTCAGGATGCATGTTTGTGGGCATGAGAGTGAGCCAGTGAATGACTGTGGGTCCAAAATGAGCATGCCTGCTGCAGCCCTGCATGTGAACACCGGGAAGAAAGCACTGTTGGGTTCAAGAGAACCCATCTATTTTTATGGTATTCTAGGAGGTACTATGACCCAAAGTTAAAGTTTTAATCCATTTTGAGTTTATGATATTGTTTTTGTTCCTTTGGAGTTCCCGTAGTAGTCAAACTCAGTGATTTAGAAAGGAACTACTTCCCAGTCATTCTTGGCCTTATAAAGAACCGTTTCCTAAAAATCGGTTTATCCCTCACCTGTTCTTACTGCCACTCCACTCACACATTTTGTTAAAAGGAAATAGTGCAGGTTTTTTTTAAGTGTAAGATTCACAATTATGCTAGGAAAAGCTTTCCTGAAGGAAAAGGTTGTCTCCTGTCTAAAGTTTGATTCTAGGTGGGCAGAATTTATTGGGAAAGGATGTTAATATAAAAACCTACTTGTTCTTCAGGAGAAAGATGTAAAAAAGAACGGAAAAGAAAACCCAGAGCATGGTTCAGAAGCCACCACAGGCCATGCTGGGGACTGGGAGGGGGAAGGAGGTAAAATCCTGCCAGGCTGCCAAGGGGTAAGATCCAGAAGCCATTTTTCATTTGCAGCTATTCATATGGAAAGAATCACCGTCACTTTCCTCTGCTGATAAACATGCCACTTCAACAACATCTGGCTCAACAGACCAAAGAAATGAGAAAAACTGAAAACATCTTTGAATGGTGCTAATGAGAAAAGGAAGATGAGTAGAAATGAGAAGAAAGTTTGGAGGAAGATTTAGGAAGGTTGCAACCCATGCATAGACATATCCAGACCCGTCTCTCCATGTCCTCACAGTCCACCCAGCCCCGTGGCCCCCTCATTTTCCTTCCCTGAATCAGTTCCTCATTCAATCTGAGCTGCATCATGTTGGTGTGATTATCCAGAGAAGCTAAAGCTCCCTCACCCAGTAAAAATCACAGGAACTCCACCATAATAGAAACATAGTTTGTTTTAGCAAGATAAACCCAAGATATTTTTCCCAATTCTGCTTTAATTTTTTCTTTTATAATAACAGAAATAAATAAAATTAATTCATGGATTAAACATCTTCAAATAATGGTAACAAGATGCTGAATTAGCACAGCTCCCTTCCTTAAGATTAATTCCAGAAGAATTATAGAAAGAAAAAAATAAAAACTCAAAGAAAACTGTGAGTTTTCTTAGGACACCTCTTAGTCACCTCTTAGGTGACTTGAGGCTGCTGCACTGAATGTACATGAGGACGGTATGTGTACCCAGTGTGGGACAAGAGGCAGCCCCACCAGCAGGGAGGAAATGATGGGAAAGGAACTGGTGGAGTCTGCTATTGTTTGTCTCCCCTCCACTGCCTGCCGACACCTACAGTGACTCAGAACTCTGAAGTTCCAGAGGTCCTGGAGAGCTAAACCAGGGTTGTTTGTTCCATCTTGTGGATCCTCTACATTCAACTTTGGGTTGCAATATTGTCACAGAACGAAAAAAGAATGCGGAAAGACATGTGTTGGAGGTTTTTAGGAACAGGATGAAATTGGGACTCATCACCTTCCCATTGTCCAGCATCCCATCACATGGTCCCACCTTTTCAAGAGAGAAGCTAGGTGTAGTCCAGCTATAGGCCTAAGTCATAGGCGTCCTCAAACTACGGCCCGCGGGCCACATGCTGGTGTTTTTGCCCGTTTGTTTTTTTACTTCAAAATAAGATATGTGCAGTGTGCATAGGAATTTGTTCATAGTTTTTTTTAAACTATAGTCTGGCCCTCCAACGGTCTGAGGGACAGTGAACTGGCCCCCTGTTTAAAAAGTTTGAGGACCCCTGTAAGAGGTCGTGGGTTTGGTGGAGAGCCAAGCCAACCTCTGCCACACCTAGAAAATGTAATCCTATCATCAACACTTGTTTTTCCCTTTAAACCTTTTGTTTCTACCCTTTTCAGAGGATCAAATGGAAGATTGCATATTAAAGTTGCGTGTTACCTTTATAATCCTATTAAACTAAGAGACAATCAACCTAATTATGAGATGCCTCCAAACATTTTATCATTCTGATAAAAACCAGACAGTTCTCAAGGGAATTATGCTGAATGAAAAAAGCCGATCACAAAAGGTTATATACTATCTGATTCCATTTATATAACATTCTTTAAATGGCAGAATTATAAAACGGAAGACAGATTAGTGGTTCCCAGGGGATGAGGGGAAGGAAGAGTGGGAGGAAAGTGCATGTAGTAAGGGTAGCACAGGGAGCCTAGTGACTACACAACTATTCTGTACCTTGAACATACACAGCAATAAAACTGCATGGAATACACACATACATGCGCACACACACACACACACACACACACAAGGACAATAAAATTGGAAGAATTGGAATAAGAGTGGTGGATTGTACTAATGTCAACATCCTGGTTGCGAAATTATACTACAGTCTTGCAAAATTTGTCCATTGGGGAAAACCAGGTAAAGGATACATGGGAATCTCTCTACATTATTTTTTACAATAATGTAAATCTATAATTATCTCAAGATTAAGTTTAATTTTAAAAAGTGGGACACAGTCATCCAGCTCAACGGAATATTGACAACAACAGGCTAGACATAAGTTGTCCTTCCCCAGCTGGTTTTACAAGGGCCCCTCTGTCCTATTTAGTGTCTCCCAGACTCTCCTGCTTGGCTTCAGCTGCAGCAGGGACTAGGGATAAATGCTCATCAGTGAGCTGTTAACCATGTCTGATGACTTTGTAGAGAGTCCAACGAGGGCTATAAACAGTGATGTTTGGTGCTTGGTGAGAACCAGACTCCAGCCTTGAGAGAATCTTGAGAAAGATGGATGGAGGTTCTCAACATCAACCGAAGAAACTGAGATGCTAGCAAATGGTCATTATGCTAACGAGGAGGGAAAAAATCCCAGTGACTTCACTAAAGGGTCACCAATTCCACCTTTACTGGCAATGATCCCTTGGGACCTCTAAGGTATGAGGGATGATTTGCATTTTCCCTCTCCCTTTTCAAGTCATCCTCAGAAGTTTGTTTGTTTGTTTGTTTTCTTTCTTTCTTTCCTTTTAATAGAGACAAGGTCTTTCTCTGTCTCCCATGCTGGAGTGGAGTGGTGTGATCATAGCTCACTCACCGCAGCCTCACACTCCTGGGCTCAAGCAATCCTTCAGCCTCAGCCTCTCGAGTAGCTGGAACTACAGGCGTGCACCACCATGCGCAGCTAATTTCTAAATATTTTGTAGATACAGGAGTCTCACTATGTTGCCCTATGTTGAACTCTGGCCTCAAATGATCCTCTCACCTCAGCCTCCCAAAATACTGGCATTACAGGTGTGAGCTACCAAGAAGTTTGTTTCACTTTGGGGGTAGTTTCACCATGGTAGCTGGCCATGAAGTGTTCATAAAGAAAGAAATTCACCACCAGCAGCACCCAGTATCTAACAACCACCATTCTACTGTCCACTTCTATGAATTCATTTTTTTAGATTCCATATACAAGTGAAAACACACAGCATTTGTCTTTCTGTGTCTGGCTTATTTCACTTAGTATAGCATCCTCTGGGGGGTGAACAGGGAAAGGGGAGATGTTAGCCAAAGGACACAAAGTTCCAGTTAGACAGGAGGAATAAGTTCTGGTGATCTGCATAGCATGGTGACTACATTTAATATACCATATATTTCAAAATAGCTAAAAGAGTGGATTTTAAATGTTCTTACCACAGATAAATATATGAGATGATGGATATGTTAATTAGCCTGATTTGATCATTCCATAATGTATATATGCATCAAAACATCACATTGTACCCCATAAATATATACAATTGTTATTTGTCAATTAATTTTTAAAAATAAATAAGAGTTGATTCCATTAAAAAAAGGAAAAGAAGGAAATTCAGAGGTTGATGGAGTGAGGGTAGGTAAGTAGGGGTGTGAAAGAACATGATGTAGAGACAGGATTGTATTGTATTTTCAAGAGATAGGGAAAAAATTGCATATTATTAACATTTCAAGTTTTTTTTCAATATAATTACCATTCAATTTCCTCCCAACCATAAATCATTTTGTAATAGCTTTGGGGTCTGGGGTGGGCAGGGATCTGGACCCATATTCCATTATCATTCACGGTCTGCTCTGGTGCACTCTAATAACTGAATGTGTCGAAAGCCTAAAGTCTTTCCATTTTTTAAAATTTTTGCTAGAGATTAATAGAAAAAGAAAATAAGAACTGGGGAGACTTTTAATTCAGGCGTTCCGTCTCACTTGCCAGCACTGCTTCTCTCTCCCTCTCTGGTTAGAAACAATAGCTTGTTCTTGCTCAGGTAGCACAACGAGGTAAGTGCTCATACGGGACCAACCCCCACAGCTGTTTAGAAACAAAACTTGTCCTCTGTTAACTATTTTCTGTCAGAATTTACAAAGAGAGTTGATTTTCAGAAAATTAGCAGTAATTGTAGCAAATACTGATGAATCGAACTGCATAAATTATTCCGCTTGCCCCACGTAAACTATTCCTCGTTGCTCGTGACGGTGATTCTCACAGTTTAAAAATATTATCTAGTGCTTTGGAGTTTGTCCCTCATGAGCAGCATGCGATTCCACTGAACCAGGACTTCCTCGTTTAGCATTTCTAAAACCTCCTAAATCTGGGCACATACTTTCTAAATTGTTTAAATGATATTTGAACCTATGTAGTGTGGTAATATATTCTATTACTGCAGGTAAAATGAACTCTTTTTCAGATGAGCTCTGTTTGGCTTCAGACTCTGTCTTGGGGACTAGAAAGAGGAAGAAACAATTCCTTTAAATGATTCTCTATTAAAGGAAAAAGAGAGAAAGAGGGAATCACAACTGTTCTGCACTTGCTATCGACTTTCTCAAAGTGCACACGAGAATTGTAAAATCTCGAGGAAAGAGTGGTGTGGTGTTCGCACCTATGGTGTTGCGTATTTCTAGCGAGGGAGCTTTCCTTCCTCCACACCCAGCGATGCTCCCTGCCTGCATCACCGCGGCCCAGCAGAGGCAACGGCAAGCCCAGGCGGGTTCGATACCTGATATGGGTCTCCCCAGTCTGGGAAATGGCTGACCTTGGTCCAGCCCTAGTGGAAATGAGAACAAAACAAGCACCTTTGCTGGAGGTGGGAGGTCTTTAAAGTCTATAGTCACACATATGGCTGAACAGCCAAACCCAAGCCACCTCTGTGTGTGACTTCTGGCTCTGGGATATTTGCTGCTGCTTACTACAGACTAGGTGTGGATTCCTTCTTTCCCTTCTTCCTTAGGCCCTGGATTCACATGTTTCCTGAAAAAAAGATGCCATTGGAATCGGAATTGAAAAGCTAAAACCTGTGGCCTGGGTGACCTACCCTTTTGACCTCCCTCACCTAAAACCCTGGTTCCTCCCAGTGCAGGGATTTCTACCACTTGAATGCACTAATGGGTGACAGAGAAAAGCATTTTGTGTTTTCATCCCCCCATCCCCACTGCCAACAGCCATTCCCACCATGGCAACCCCCTAGGGAGGGGTGCAAAGAGGAATCTCAGCAAAGAGGCATCTGTTAGGGTACTAGTCAAAGTCCTGAGGCGAGAGAGTGTTAGATGGGTCAACTAGAGAGCTGAGAGCCGGGGAGCTTAGCTCCACTTCCTTTTAGAACTCAGCAAGGAGACGACCTCCAAGGCAACTCCCTGGATGTCCTCACTCCGACTCAGGACAGCCGCAGCAGCGTGAGCACAGCTGCCTGTGAGGCAGAGGGGCCACAGCTCTGATCCCTTGAGTCTTCCTGGGCTCCTGGGCAGGAAGTAGGAAGGTGTTGAGGTCCCCTGTGCCCTGCATGGGGACAGAGAAAGCAGCTGATAGTGCTGACTGGGGGATTACGAGGGGCTCTACTACGGATGAGGGACAGGCAGGGACCAAACAGGCGTTATGGCCAGACTGCAGCAGAACCATGGTGCCAGGAGGAGCTGAGCAGGGCCATGTCAGTGGAAGAAATACAGCTACGGACCTTTGCTAGAAACATCTCTAAGACTTCCAGTGACCAGCGGAAAAGAGACATCACATGGAGTCAAAAGGTGTCAGAGGACAATACGAGGACTCATGCTGTCTTCGAGAGAAACAGGGAGAGGAACAAGGAAATCTCAGAGTCTAAGCACTTAGATTTTTTTAAGTGTGTTATCTAAAAAGAATGTTTAAATTATTAGATTGGATGGAGGTTCATGAATTAGATTATAATTAGTTTCTCTCTCTCTCTACACACACACACACACACACACACAGAAGGGTGGGGCTCATGAAGAAGATCAGATCCTACATAGGAAGTAAAGAAGCCACAGTTTCTTTGCACACCTGAGCGTGTGGTGAAGAAACCACGGGCCCTGCTGCACGCGCAGGGCTGCGTGACTCTTTGGGAAGCAGAGACGGATACCATGCAATGCTGGCTCTCAAGCCACTCACACCTGTTGTGGAAGGCAAATGCAAAAACAACTACCATGAGCTATAAACCAACTATTATTCAAGCACAGGGAAGAGGGAAATTACTCCTGGTCATGGTAGGACAAGACCTCACAGGTGTTAACATGTGAGTGGGTTTCATGGCTCAATTTAACAAATACTTCATGGTGCTGCCCATATTCCTGCTACTGTGCTAAGTCCATGAAGGTAGAGTCTGGTGAGGGAAGCAGACACGAATAAAAAAATTCCATAGAATACACTGTTTTCAAACAGACTGTGCATTGGCCATTATGGAAGAATTCATAAAGTTTGAGCTTGCCAACCTCATTTCCTAAAGAACACCAAGAAATCCAAAGTTGAAAGTGATCACTGGTAAGGTTTACTGGACCCTACGACCTACTGCTTATGAGTAAAAAATAGTTTACAAGCGGCGTTACGAGGAAAGGATATGGCAGGGGGGTGGGATGTGACTATTTCCAAGCGATTTTCTGAACTTCTCCCTTTCACATCTGGGAATGTAATACCTTTGGGCCCAGTGAAGGAGAAGGCAAATATGAGTCCAGGGTACTGTTTCCATCTCCTTAGAGCATGAACAGTGCACCTGCCAGCCAACAGCACCGTGCCCCCAGCCAGAGAGGGTGAAAGACCAACCTACACAACCTGAGAGGGAGGGAGGAGGACGCACAGCTGTCCACAAGAGAGTCCTGAGGATTCTTCCGGAAGGATGAGCCCCCGATCATCCTTTAGTGTCTGCTGGGCAAGAGGAATACTGCCCACTTGAGATGGCTTCCAATGGGAAGCAGCAGTCACTGTCAGGGGAGGAAAGGACAAATGAGGGAGCTTTAAAAAAAATTAAGTTTCATCCACTCCAAAATGTGTTCCATAAAGAAAAGAAAAGATTAAAAAAAGAGAGAAACATGAGTAAATATGGCAGCGCTTGCAGTGACTGCTATGTTTTTCTATCCTACCTGAATCTCAAGAGTAGAGGGCAATTGTGGGGTAGAAGGACCACTCCTGCTATGGAGAGTGAATTGCTGTTATGTTATTTCAGTTTACATATCGCTGGAGCAAATCACATCATAGAGATGACTACAAAGGCACAAATATGTGAAAGGCTGTGTGGGCACCTCCAGCCAGCCGCATGTCCAGATGTTAGGCAGGCCTGACTTTAGACCAGAGTGTGAATGGCACAGCAGTGCCGATAATTCCGCCCTTGTGGGTTGGGGGAACACTTTCAGCCAAATAATCAGAATAAACTACCTTGTTACGGTCTGAATTATCTTAACCAGTACTTTCTAAACTGTGTTCCTTCCATAGAATACTCGGCCCACAGGATGTTAACAAGCGTTACTAAAGGAAAGTTTCTGTGCACAAATGCTTAGGAAATCCAGGTTAGACAAAGTTAAGCAAAGTTTGTTTGGTTTTCACCTCCTCAGAGCTTTTTACATCGATGCACACTTAGACTTGATGAGACTATTGTGTATAGCATTGACGAAGTCTTATGTTTTTCCTTGTAAATCTCCCAGGGGGTTAGAAGGTTTTATTTGCGTGAGATCTGGGGAGTGCTGCCACAGGGCTCCGCCTCCCTGCACATGCAGGTGCGGTCACTGAAGTCAAGATCTAGCGATTGTGAGATGAAATGACGATTGTAAATTTAAAACGAGACAGTTTTTCCTCCTTTAAATGCAATGGAAGTATCATATTACAAATTAAGATACAATGATAAGGGGCAAAAAACATGTAAGATTGTACACTCATGGAAGTAAAACAGTAGACTGTGGCACACAGCTATCCCTGAAACCAGTATTTTATGATCATTTCATCCACTTCTTTGGTGTTCTCTCTTCTAATTTTGTGGCATTATTACATTACGAACCTATGATCTCATAAGTTAAACAAGAGAGATAGGCCTGGATAACTTGATGTACTTCATTTTTACCTCGGCAATGACCCAAAAAAATATTTTTAAGCATTTTTTCCTTTTGTCTCTGAATACTACCTTTCCCTAATCTTTTCTTCTTTTTCTCTCTGAACACTCTCTGATGACCAGTTAACACAATGGCCAAGGACAAAAGGGCATATCAATATGATTACCAAATCACAAGGGTAACACAGAACCACCACAACCTACTTAATTCTTCCACATTCGCATGCTTTTGGTCAGAAGAATTTCCGGTAAAGATTACAAATAAATATAGTGGGTGTTAACATTTTTATTTCTTTCCTTTCTAGTAGTCAGAAAACCAATAATAAGCTGTTTACTCACCATAGAATATTCTCAATTACAATGCTGATGTGTAATTTTTCGCAGGTTTTATTTAACACTTTTCTTAACATACTAACATTCCTAACAGAGGGTTTGGGTTTTTGTGCTTTTTTCTTTTTATTATAACACATGTAAAAATGTGAGCTGAAAATAAAGTTTTCTTTAATTCATGTTCTTTTAAAAGTATCACAGAAGATTCCAAATGAAATAAGGATTTCACAGGCAACAAACATACATGTCACTGGTGTTTCCTTTCATAGTCTCCCACAAGATTTTCTTAAATTTTTAAAACCTTTATTCTACTGGTATTTACAAAGAATCGACTGTCATTGTGGGAAATTTATAAAATATCCATTAGAAAATAAGAAAAAATAAAACTGTACCACCTAAGTATAACAACTATTAGTAAATAATATATTAATACATAATTATTATATTGTATCATGTATACATAAATAGATTTTTTTAAATGATGGTTTTTTTAAAACCTTCCCTACAAAATTATAATCTCTTCTGTTCTTAAATGTTTTTCTCTAACATAATGTTAATAGCAATATAATTTGTCATTAAGTAAATATACTGTAATTTTTACAATCCTCTGATATAGGACATTTAGCTTCTTTCTAATTTTTGCTATCATAAACCACGTTAAAATGAAATTTTTATAACTGAATTTTTGTGCATATCTGTCATTTGGGTTTTTTTGTTTGTGTTTGTTTGTTTTGATTAGGACAAAATTCAGAAATCCATTATTAGGATTAAAGAAAAGGAGCATTTCTAAGTTTTCTGATGCTTATTGCTAAGCATCTAAAAATGTATGGCAATCCCCTCTTTTTCACCAGCAGAACACGAGCACAGCTACTTCTCCAGGTATTCACAGAAACCTGCGAAGACTGCTTGGAAGGCAATGGAAATATATTTGCATAGATACATGTTTTGTCTCATTTTTGTAGCCCTTGGATTTTTAATGGAAATTTTGGAGAGGACAGAAAATAAAGGGCCTGAGATAAGACGACCATCTGTAACTAGAATGGCTCCCTCCACCCCAACTGTATTTCACCTGGAGGAAGGTATTTATGTTTATACTGTAAAAAAATAAAGATGTCACCTTCTCTCCTCCTTGCTTCTCTGTCTGGCAACACTGACACTTTCCATCACTCATGCGACCTGATGTCCTGTCACAGCACCCTCAAGCAGAGCGTTCTTCTCATGCTAGTCCTTACCAAGAACACAGGGAGTTCCATTTATGCCAGCCAGTCTCACCTGCAGATAATAGTGCAATGAAAAGTGACAACTGATAGTGTAAGCCCTAAGAGATGCCAAAATGCCCACTTATTAACAAAAGTATTTTTTAAAAGATCACAGATTTCATGTCATATGTGAGAAAAATGTTGAGACCAAGGGAAGAAAAAAAGAAAAGATGAAAGAAAGGGAGTTGGAAGCAGGTTCAGAGAAAGACAGAGGCAGGGAGAGACAAAGTGATGACAAAACTATGAAGCCCTTAGAATGAAGATGGCTGTGTTTCCCTCAATAAGTGTAAGGAAGCAGATTAATCTATTATCTGTTGAATTTTGCCCAAAGGCTTCCATTAGATTAAACTGACTCTTGACTGTGTTCATGATTACTGCCCCATCTTAAGGCAGTGGTTCTCAGGTGGGGGTGATTTTGTCTCTCAAAGGAAATTGTCTGGAGACATTTGGTTGTAATAACAGGAGGTTGCCACTGGCCTCTGGTGGGTGGAGGCCAGGGATGCTGCTGAACAGCTTACAACGTGTAGGACAGCCCACACAACCAAGGATTGTCTGGCTCAAAATGTCAATTATGCAGAGAAACCTTACTCCAACAAAAGCACAAGTTCAGTTATCTGTTCTCATATGTCTCCTCAATTAAAAACACACGCACACACACACAAAAGTTAAAAACAGAAAAAGAAAAACCTCTAGCAGATTACAGATACTGCCTACTTATATAATTATTTTATATATATTTCAAGTTTTATTTCATATTCTCTCTCATCACACTATTTATCAACCCATTTGGACTAAACATCTGTTACATTAATTACACATATGCAGTAAATTCCTTTATTAAATGTGCATTCTTCCCTATCTGAAATATGCCATTCTTAAAGTTACATCTTCTGAAAAACAAGAAAAAGAATTAGGTAACATTCATTAGCTTTCTCTTTCTGGTGATTTCTTTACTGTAGTATGTAATCCTTTATTGGAAGTTATGGAAGTACTACCAAAAGATTAGGTTATAGATGGTTCATCTTTTATATTAATTGTAAGCTAAAATTTACTACGTAGACAGATGTCTAGGTGTCCAATATTCTATATAATATTGATGTGGAGACAGAGCACAGTGATTTTATATATCACTCATATATTGCAAATATATCGAACAAAAGAGATGACTGCCATTTAGGAGTATTGTCTATGAAGCCTTACTGACATCCTGAATATCTTAGAATTTTCTGTTTCAGAGTTTAATTTTCAGCTTTAAAAATCTAAAAATTAAACTCTTTCAGTGGTTCCATTGTTTAACAAGTTCTTCACGTTCACATTACCAAAAATGGTTCAATATTTTAAATTTTATTAATATAATGTATGAAATAAATAAGAGAAACTCTATATGATCTTTTTCATAGATGTGAAAATTTGATAGAGTTCAATATTTTCCCTGATTTAAAGAAATTTCATAATAAACTCATAATTTAATGACTTTTTAAATGATAAAGAATACATACTTGGGAACAGTAGCCAGGATTATATTTACTGAACACTAAAAGAATCCCATTAAAGACTGGAATAAGACAAGGATGCTCTCTAGTATCAAATATTTTTTTAAAAATGGTTAGAAATTGTAGTCAATGAAATAAGACAAGAAAAAAATGAAGGTATAAGAAAAGAAAGATTATACAAAAATTTCATTATTTATAGATTATGGAAAATGCAATAAAACTAATTTTAAAACCTTTAGAACCTACAAAGAAATACAATATCTTAACTGGTTACAAAATAAATATACAAACAAAGAATAACTTCCCATTATAGCTCCAATGACATAGAAAAACAATCCATTCAATACAGGACCCCAAAATATATAATATCTAGGAATAAACACAAAAAGAAATTCTGTGATTCCATGTAAAGAAAATTAAAAAATTCTACTAAAGAATATAAAAGGAATATTGAATAATTGAAACCCATATCATATTTCTGGGTGGGAAAGCTTACTATTTTAAAGACATAAATTTCTTCTCAAACTAAATTATAAACTAGGAATCTGTTGTAGAATTTGAGAGTTTATTCTATAACTTAATATAGAAGGCCAAACTTTTAAAAATAGCTAGAAAAATTTTAAACAAAAAGGAATTCAAAAGAAAAGTAATTTTGTACCTTTACCCACCAGCTATAAAAATATAAAGTTTGGAAATAAATACAATACAGCACTATTGTCAATATAGAGAAAACAATCTGATAGAATAAGTAGAATTTCCAGGAAAAAATACTAAGCCTTATGATATGATTTATATATGAGAAATTTATTTCATAACAGTAAAAAAAGTTTGGATTATTGAACAAATAATATATAACAAATTTCTCAAGTAACTGTAAAAAGAATTAAGACAGATGCATTTTTCACACCTTACACCAAAATATTTTCCAAATGGACTAAAAAGATTTAAATGTAGAAAAATGAACTCATATGAATACTCAAAATATGTATAAGGTATATACTGTGTTTGTATAATTTGGGAGTGCAGAAAGGCTTCTCTAAGCATGGCATTAAAGCTTGCAAAGATAAATAGAATAGACCAATAGACCAAACAAACAAATAAAAATTTATAATTGCAAAAGTTTGAAAATTGTATGATGAAATGAGAAAAATCTATTTGCAACATATTATAACAAAGTATTTTTACTAAAAAATTTTTGAAATCAGTAAAAAACACAAATCATGTTTTTAGGGAAAACATCCAAAGGAAATGAACAAAGGCAATTCACAAAAGAAGAAATATAAACATCCACTAAACCTACAAAAATTGATGAACCTCAGAAATGCAATTAAAATTTCACTAGGATTTAATTGTATTAATTATTATTATTTTTTTTAGTGGTATCTCATTGTGGCTTTATTTATTTATTTTTTATTTCAGCATATTATGGGGGTACAAATGTTACGGTTATGTATATTGCCCATGCCCTCTTCCCCCCTCGATGCAGAGCCTCAAGCATGACCATCCCCCAAATGTTGCACATCTCACTCATTATGTTTGTATATACCCATCCCCTCCTCCCCCCTCCCACCCGCCCAACACCCGACAAATGTTATCCCTATATGTCCACTTAGGTGTTGATCCATTAATACCAATTTGCTGGTGAGTACATGTGGTGCTTGTTTTTCCATTCTTGAGATACTTCACTTAGTAGAATGGGTTCCAGCTGTATCCAGGAAAATACAAGAGGTGATATATCACCATTGTTTCTTAAAGCCAAATAGTACTCCATGGTATATGTGTATTAATTATTAATAAATTGTCTAGAATCATAAACAATAATAATACTCAGTGCTGAGAAGCATAAAAGAAAATGGTTTCTTCTAAATCATAAGTTTCTGATGGGTCTATAAATTATTATAATCTTCTTGGTGGGCAATTTGGCAATGCTTATCTAGTTATTCATCCTAATAAAATAAATAAGGATATTCTGAAATAGTCATCTACAAAGATGTTTATCACCATGCTGCTTATGACAGCACAGATGGAAAACAACAAAGTTTCCACTAATAGAGAGTTAATTAAAAACATTATTGTAATATACAATGAAAAAAACTTCAATTTTTATGGTTATACATTATAATACATGTAATTTAAAATTATCATATATAGCATAACTATATTTATTAACATTGAAAAATGTTCAAAATATATTACGTGAAATAGTTAAACATACTTATGAGTTACTTTATAGAGTCCACTTAATAGGTCTTTCTTAGCCTTTCTAAACAAAATGCTGAAATTTCAAATAATTATGTATCATTTCTAAAAATCAGAATGTTATGTTTTGTTTTCTTTTACATATTGTATAACCTCATATTTCTTTCATATTAAACAAATAAACTTCACACACTAACATGTAATAAGGCAAAAGCTACATTAATCTTTACATTAATACATTAATACATTAATCTCCTAGGGAAGTAATCATTAACTAGAATTTAAGGAGCTATAATAATGAACAGTGATTTTCATAAAACCATTCCATTTCTTTCTTTCTTTTCTATTTTTTATTTTTATTTTTTTTAGAGACAGGGTCTTACTCTGTCAGGCAGGCTGGAGTACAGTGGCATGATCATAGCTTACTATAACCTAGAATTTCTGGCCTCAAATGGTACTCCTGCCTCAGCCTCCCGAGTAACTGGGACTACAGGTGCATGCCCTTACACATGGCTAATTTTTTAAATTTTGGGTAGAGACAGGGTCTCACTATGTTGCCTAGGCTGGTCTCAAACTCCTGGCCTCAAGTAATCCTACTGCCTTGGCCTCCCAAAGCACAGTGATTATAGGTGTGAGTTACTGTGCCCGGTCCCCATTCCATTTCTAACAAAAAATATTAAAAATTTATTCAAGAAAAGGGAAGATTTTGAAAGGAGAATAAAACTTTTGCAAATATTAGGGTCATGAGATACTACAAAAAATTGTGTTATGAAATGTTGAAACAAATCTTGTCACAAAAAGCAGGAAAAAATTTGAAGATATATGCAATGATCAAAACATTTAATAAATTGTAATTTATATCCTGCTAGGAACTCAAATCAAGAAATATCTTATTTTTACAAATATTCTATAAAATATATGGGAAAATTTTTTTTTAAATGTATAGACACCAATGATAAATTAATTCAATTGGTAAGAAATTCTAAAGATTCAACTTTTCATACATCAGTACCCCAGTGAATTGTAAATGTCACTCAAATACTAAAAGGTCAGATTCTTAGATCTATTCCTGCATTAGCACTCCTCATATACATAAAACCTCTCAACCTTTGAGCACTATATACTCTAGTCAGCCAACTTAAGAATTTAAATATCAAGATAGTCAATTCTTTTGCCAAAGCTTCAAAATGAGGAGCTTGAAATGGGAAGACTGTTCCCTTAAGGGAGATTTCTCCAAAGATGAGAAATCTTTGCCTGGTCAAACTCATTTATTATTACCACAATCTATGTATGTTTTACAGCTGCCCATGGGCTGTCTAAGAATACATTTACAACTTTAATCAAAGGACTAATGTTAATGCTTATTTAATAATCAGTTCTTTGGCTATCTCTATCATTGAGATAAACATGATTGAGACAAGACAGGAAACTTATCTTAAACTTATTCTGACCTTCAATCTTGGCTTCCCCATTTATAACTGTACATACATGAGTAGAGCAATGAACTTAGCCTCATTAAAAAAAAAATTTAGACCAAGTGAAGATTTTCTTACTTTCATAAGCAAGCTTCCTAGTGCACAAGAACATCGAGAGCTCTATGTGCAGCCTTTTGGGAAATGCTTGTCCTTTCAGCTCCACACCAACCCAGGGCAGAAGCTGAATTCAGCACGGACTGACATAGGACTGGGCCATAGGAAAACAAACCATTTTAACTCTTGGTTTGGTTCTCCTTAGGGGTAATAACGAATCCAGATTTGGAGACATTGCTCTTACAACATAAAACTTGCAAGCAAGTCACCTAAGACAAAAAAATCTATATATAATTTTCAAAATTTCTCTTAAATTTAGGGTCTTATGATGATTATTAATTTTCCAGATTCTTCAGATTCTCCAGAGTGGAGATATTACATCTCCACCCACTTTTAAAAAAATCTAAATCCAGTGTGTCCAGACATTTAAATATGGAGCAAACAAGTTTTATGTATAACTACTGTCCTACTGATCCCTGCTAAGTATTACTTCAACTCACTGTAGAAATGGCTGAGAGTAACTAAGAATTTTTTCCAACATTTACTGACATTCTATTATTTTTTTGAGAAAGAACCACTCAATCAAAAAAGATCTCATTAAAACTCCCATCTCAATTACAGTGAATAAAATTAATATTTAAACAGCAAGTCATGCATCCTATCCTCTGTTTCATGCCTAAAACTGATTGATTTTTAAATGGTTTATGGAAAATATCTGGGTGCTCTGTCAACTGACCATATTTGTTGATGAGATGATTTATTTTTTAATTGACAAATAATAATTGTATATATTCATATATGGGGTGTATAGTGATGTTTTGATATATACAATGTATATGGTGATGAGATCAGGGTAATCTCAAATACTTATAATTTCTTTGTGTTGAGAACATCCAATAGCTTCCTTCTAGCTATTTGAAACAATATGACACATTGTTGTTAGCTACAGACATCCTACAGTGCTATAGAACACTAGAACTTATTCCTCTTATGTAGCTATAATTATGTATCCTTAACAAATCTTTCCCTGTCCCTCACTTTCCCCTACTCTTACAAGCCTCTAGTATCCTCTGTCCTACTTTTTACTTCTATGAGATCAACTTTTTTTTAGCTTCTACATATGTGTGAGAATATGCGGTGTTTAACTTTCTGTTTCTGGCTTATGAGATAATTTTATCATCATAAATTAGGAGCATCTTAACTAGTAGTTGAATGTATTACCTAATTGTTATTCACTTGAAAAACCTGGTAAATCTATGATAGATTTTTACATTTCATTCTTTTAATCTAATCCAGTATATGTCCAGACATTTAAATATGGAGCAAACAAGTTTTATGTGGTAATTATCCCAAACATATTCACTAAAGGCTGGATACTATATTAGACACTGTAGGGACTAACAGATGAAATCTGACATGGACCTCAGCCTCATATTGCTCACGGTTGACAAAACCAAATGGTTCCATTTAATATAATAAACATTTGAAGACTGCCAGTGTGCTATACATTATTCTAGACCCAAGGAAACAAAAGCAAACAGGTCACAAATTGATAATTTTCTGTTTGGTTTCAGACATAAGACAGAACATCTCTATTCCCCATAGAATATCTTCACTCTTACAGATTAGTCAAATATTATCACTATGTTATATAATCAGATATCAGTAGACTTGGACTTTGTTATTTTTTTCCTTTTTTTTTTTTTTTTTTTTTTTTTTTTTTTTTTCAGTTTCAGGATCCTATGGGGATACAAACGTTTTGGTCACATAAATTGTCTTTTCACTGCCCAAGTGGACTTTGTTATCTTGACTTCCTCAAAAAATGCTAAATTAAAATGTTAGCCATCTATTTTTACAAAATTTTTAGAGATGAAAATGTCTATTTGAAAAGATAAGGCCTTTTCTTGCAAAATTATCCTACATAAGGCTCAGTAAAATAAATCCCTTCTACACATTAGAGCCAAGAAACAATTTCCCACTTCAGTTGGACAGTGGGAACTATAGAACTTAATGTGTACAGATTTTTTTCTTCTTTTAAAGCTCTTGTGGTCAAAATTTCCTTTATACTGCTATGATTATAGCAGACATTAAAGGAATATGTTGGATGAATAATGGATGCCAGACCAAACTTGTTACTTTAACTACACTTTTTCAAGTGCTCAAATTGAATACAAAATTGGTGGCTATCATTTTCTCCCCAAATTTTCATATGTTTAGAGAGCCATCATCTAGCCATAACCAGCATCTCTTTATGTTTAACATTCTCAAGTCATTTCCTCACAAACACCCAGTTTAACACCTTAAATCATCTCACTTATTCTTACATGACACTTCCAGTTTCTCCAGGCTCTTTGTAAAGTGTTAGTATCATGAGATTCTAATTAGTTATTCTCTCTCAAATGTCAACTTCTCTTAATAATTCCCAAGAGCATGTTAACTTTTTATATTACTGTAGAAGCTTACACTGGGACCATGGTCAATCCGTGATTCCTGCATCTTTTCCTTTGCTTTAAATAAATCAACTGTAAAGTGAAATACATTTTCTTTGGGTTGGGCTTGATATAGAAAGATATTTAGATCAGAAATCCCCATGTTCTTGGCCAAATGTACTGTTGAGTCAACAGCATGTGTTGGTGCCAAGTCCATGGCAGGTGCTATATAGGCTACAGAGAGAAAAGATGCAAGAACCTTCCAGTTGGGTGGGGGAGACAGACAGGCATTCATTCATGCAACCATGTGTGAATAAAAGAAGGAATAGCTCACCCGTCTGGCATGTGACTTTTTGAGTATAATATCTTCCATTCCAAAGTCTGGCTTTTTCCTTTACTAGTTGTATGACCTTAAACAAGTTTTTAAAATTCCTACTATTTCCATTTCTTCTTTGGTAAAATAGGGATGATAAGGGTACTTCCCTCATAGATTTGGTGATGATTACATGAGATAACGTATGTATGGAGGTTAACGCCATGCTTTCACGCCCTCAGTAGCTGTTACGTGAGCATAAATGCGTATGTGTATGTACTTTGTGCCAGGTATTCGGCTCGGTATATAAATAACTCTGAGGCAAGGCAGAATGAGCTGAAGAGCAAGAATATACCCTGAAAATGAGCCAACTATCACCTGTATGTGTGTGTGTATGTGTGTTTCTTACCTCAGGGTCAGAACTCATTTCAGAGGGTGGGATGTTCTGAGCCTATAGGTAGAAGTAAGATAAATTCCCTTGTCCAAGGAAGCAAAGAGCAAGAAAAGTTGCATCCAAGACACATTACATAAAAATCAAGCCCCATTCTCTACTTTGCTGTGCATGATTCCTTTCTTCCCAAAATATGCAGGCCCCCATGGAGAGGGTCGACTGTGACTTATAACTCACCCTATACAAATACTATCACCAAAAACACCCCAGCAAGCATGAAAGATTTTTAATAAATTAGAACATGCAAAACTTTATGAGAAGCAAGTGTCTGAGTACCATTTTATGCAATATGAGCCTAACAAAAAGGGTTATATGAACTGCTGTGACGTTGTCTGTCTGTGAACAATGATGGGAATGTAATCATATGCCCCACAAACTAAACTATGATAAGCCTCCTGTTGTTAAGATAATGCCATTTATACATTTATTTACAATTTAATATTCCTCTGCTTCGTTACATTCTTTGTTGATAGTTAATGTGTTCCAACTCATTGACAGGCAATTTATTTTAGGGTGAAAAGTAACCTAATAAAATCTGTGGATGTCAAAAAATTTCCCAAGGATATAAGCAGATTTATTATACATAACTGGAAAATATATCTCTTGCATTCATAAAGTGAGTTAACTTCTCTGTGCAGAAGTTCTTTGGAAATATACTGATACAGTCATTTACTTTCAATGTCAGAAATCACCCGGGAACAGGTGAAAATTACTTGTACATGTCAAGAAGTATTTGCATGCTACCAAATAACCGAAGCAAAGTAAAATCTTACAGGAGAAATGGACGAGTGCACTGAAAAGAAAGCGGGGGAGAGAAATAATGTAAAACCCTGAAGACAAAGTTAAAATCGATCAAGTATCCAGACAATGCTTGAATAATAAGACAACTATAATCTTGATTTCACTTAACAACTTTCAGGAGGGAAAATATCAATGAAAGTGATATTCAGTCATTAGAACATTACATTACAACCTAGAAATTGTTCTTTGAATAATGAAAAAAGTCAGTACTGTTTTCTTTTTAAATTGTTGCTTCTTGATAGAACGGTTTCTCTTTTATTGCATCATTAATCTCAATGCCAAGTTTTGAAGATGGTGTTAAAATTCATTATCTGTGTGGGCAGTAGAAGGCCAAAATGCCCCTCCACAGCAAGGGCACAGGAGCACTTTCGTGCCAGTGTGAGCTCTGCACATCCCATCATCGTAGGGCTCATCAAGGTGTGCTGCCATGGTCAGTTTGAATGCCTTTATCAATCACTGTGCTGTGCCAACACATATGAAGATGGACAGTCAAGTTCATGACTTCAAGGAGTACATACTCACTTTGTATGGATAAACTCATTTAGTCCTCAAGACAAAGCTATGATGTAATGTTACTATTCCTATTTCGCAAATGAGGAAACTGGCTAAGAGGCTTTATATAACTTATGCAGGGTCATACAACTAAAAATCAATGGCATTTAACTCCAGAGCCTGTGTTTTTAACCAGACCATTATTCAACAAAATAATACAGATTGGATAAATTAACAAATGAACAAACAAATGAATAAGGCATGCTGAAGTGAATTAAACACCATGACCATGTTCCTATTCAACCTTTCTAGTTTGAAATAGAATGTTCTTAAATTTCAGTCTGTAAATTTTCCATGTCAAAATTGGATCCCAAAGACCATAGCTGGTATGTGGGTGCTGCCGTTCAATAAATGAGCTGAAGTGGTGAAGAGAAATATTAGTATCCAGAGACTG
Source organism: Cheirogaleus medius (assembly GCA_008086735.1). Classification (NCBI taxonomy): domain Eukaryota; kingdom Metazoa; phylum Chordata; class Mammalia; order Primates; family Cheirogaleidae; genus Cheirogaleus; species Cheirogaleus medius. The sequence continues at coordinate 19,975,018 of VBSM01002217.1, read as the reverse complement.
TGTCCTCAAGCTACTCACACAGCTAGATATACATTTTAAGTCTTAGTTTATAAATTGATCAAACTGTCTATTTTTTCATTTCATTGATTCTATCAAACTTGTGATGTGTTATTATATAAATGCAGCCCAAATAATGTAATAATGTCAATGAACCATTAGAAATCTAATAGTGGAATGAAATACTATGGCCATTACTTATCCATAAAAATGTATAGCTTCAAACAAATTTCTTTCAAACATTACTATGATGGCCTTTTTGATATGTCAGCTTGGCTGAGTTACAGCCCCCATTTATTCAATCAAACACTAATCTAAGTGTTGATGTAAAGGTATTTTGTAGATGTGACTGATGCCCCTAATCAGTTGACTTTAAATAAGAAGATTGTGTAGGTGTCTGGGGGTGGGGACCAGTTGAAAGGCCTTGAAAGCAGAACTGAGGCTCCCCTGAGAAAGAATCGATTCTGCCTGTGGACAGCGGCTTCCTCGAGGCTTGAGAGTTCCAGGGTGCCCTTCCTGACGTCCTCCCCTGTGGATTTCAGACTTACTCAGCCAACCCCTACAATTGAATAAGCCTTTTCCTGGCAATAACTCTGTTAATATCTATCTCCTACTGGGTCTGCTTTCCTGGTTGAACCCCAACTGATGCAATTTCTCTTTCACTCTCACATGGCAAAGCACTGTGGTTATTCTAGTCAGTTCGTCAGCCTCTACTCAAGAAATAGACAGGGTTTGGAAGCAACATAAAACTTAGCCCCAGCTAGGATTTCCTACCACCATTTTAATGACAAATAATTTGAAAAATAACAAGACACAGATATGAGGGTTTTTGATAAAGGCCCTGAATTCTTATTCATCTTTATAATTCTAATGACTTTTACACAGTAGTAGGTGGTAAAGAAAAATGTCTTATAAGTGAATGAATGAGGGAATGAATGAATGAATTGGTTTGGCTGGCCATTCCTCTTATGCCTTATCTGTCAGATGTATCACTGCAATGTTTGGGGTACAAAGCACAGAAACTATAGCTTCTGATAAATAACTACTCAAGACCCTTTCATTCTTCACAAGCGCTATGTGACTTCCCCATTTTTAAGATAGTAATTTGTACCCACAAATTCCATAACTCTCTCACCCAGAATCCCATTGGAATAACCACTGAAATATAAAAACATGGTTACCACTGAGAAATGGGAAAATGAGCCAAAGACAAAAATCTTGTGAAAAAAAAAAAAAAAGTGGTCTTAGTCCTCCTGGTTGGTTACCCAGATGTCAGCTTCTAACTATAACAAAGCAAGTAGATGGTTTGGGCCATCATGGCTATATCATCTACAACACTGGTGATCAGTGATTTAAATCTTTGTCAGAGAATAACAGAACTCCTTGGATGTCCTCTAATATAATAAACATGCCAATGGAACTCTCTAAATAAGAGTGTGTGCCTTCCCATCCACGGAAATGACTGCAGCCACCCTTCCCTCAAATGTCAAAACTCTCTTTGTCTTCACTTCTTGGCTCCTTCATTTTGTTCCACTTCAGCTGGTAACTGGGATCCAGAACACATGCTCTGTGTTCTGTGTTCTGTTTCACAGAAACCACTGGCTTTTCTAGGTTCAATGATACCAAAGAAGGAACTGAGAGGAAAGAAGGAGAGGGCGGAAAAAAACCTCCCTTCTTCATTCCCGTTGAAGGACTGGATTGAAGGGAAATACATATATATGTGTATTAGTTATTAATAACCTGAAATAAAAATAAATAAATAAATAATTAAATAAAACAATTTTAGAGCAATTTTTGTGAAACCATGGATACGTCAAAAATTCATGTTATTTTCAAATATGAGTTCCACTGTGGAACAAATGCAGCACAGACAGCTCGAAATATCAACAAAGTATTTGGGAAGGACGTGGCTAATGAATGCACAGTATCTCGATGGTTTGAGAAGTTCCATTCTAGTGATTTTAATCTTGAAACTGAGCCACACAGGTGACCTGAGACCACGGTGGATAATGATGAGCTGAAAGTTGTAGCTACAGTTAAGATGGCAAAACTGTGTCGATAGTTTAGGAGCATACTTTGAAGAATTGTACTGCTTCTTGTTTGAGATATAAGAACTACACTTTTGATTCAAAATTGGACATTTCATATTTAATGACTATATGCACATATGCATTTATATATACATATATCTTTATATATATATATTTTTTTAATTACCTTAAATCCTGAAGTCTCTTCTGAATCATAAAAATTAAATAATAGTTAGGATGTTTCAGTATTAATATCAGTATACTTTACTAGATTTAATCCTTTGAAAATTGAGAGAGGCCAATATGATATCTATGGTGCTACCTGTGGCACTTCTACTTGATGTGTAGGAATAGGACAATCTCAAGGGGTCAAGTAATCAAGTGGCCTCTGAACTGGCCCTGCAGAATCCCTCCCATTTACTATTTTCTATCAGTCACCATTACTGAGCAAATCCCATCCTGTTAGCTAGGTCCAAAGAAGACAGCACCTGCTGCCAGTCTCCCTGACACCATTCCTGTATCAGCTTCCTCAACACACCCTGGAATCCACTTTTGCTCACCACACAAGATGTGCAGCCAGAGTGGCTTCCCCTTGGGTTCCTTTAGAATAATAAATCGCTTTCACTTACTATGTGTCAGATGTGCATCATTTCACTGAAAACTGTCACGACAATCCTATGAGTCAGGTACTTTGGTTATGTCCATTTTACAAATGAACACAATGAGTCTAAGAAAAGGTAAATAACTTTGCCCCAAGTCAATCAGAAAATTCATGCAACACTCTAACGCCTGTATCTCCATCCAGCCACTGAGATTCCTTGTTTACTTCTTTTAAAGTGGGCTGCCCAGAGTGTAGAATGATGGACAACGGAGACTCGGGTTGGGGAGGGGGAAGAAGGATGCGGAGGAGGTGGATGATGGCAGGTTGCTTGCTGTATGCACCGAAGGCCCTGACTTCAGCACAATGCAGTGTATCAATGTAGTACCCCATGAATATATACACATAAAAAATAAATGGATTTAAAAAAAGAACCTGAAGTCAAAGGAAAAAGTAAATAATAAATCAATAAAAATTTAAAAATTAAGTGTGCTGCCTCCTGAGGAAGCGAAATTGGCTTCACTCTCTCACTCCCCATTTGAGGAACACCACTCTATATCCTTCTACGCAGAGTGTCACAGGAGCTTTCATCTCCTCTGTTGTCCTGGCTCAGGCAGGTGACTTTACATCCAATGTGTTCATTTTTTTTGTTGTTGTTAATCAAAAGTTAAATCCATTGGTTCCAGTGAGCAAAGGGTTACTCTATAGAGACTAAGTGATGCTAAAAGAGCAAAAGATATGGGTCACCATGATCAGTAAGGAACATAAAAATCAATAAAACCTATTAATTCTGAAACAAAAGATAAGAAGAGAGAAATCTACCTCAAATCAAGTTAAACTTAATAATCTCACAGTCCTATTGCCATATAGTTATTACTGTAAATATTCAAAATATTTTGACTTAACATACAAAACCATACTTCTAAAATGAAATTTACTTTGGGAGAGGAAGTATTCTTTTTATAACATGGTGTATTAAAACATAGATAATAAAAAAATTGTTTTGGACCGTGGGACAGGGAGTTAGTTCCCTGTAATACAGCAGAATGCATCTGAGAGGGCTGTTTCTAAAAAAAATAACAGAGTTAGTTGGCTAGAAATTATTTGGAAAATAGATTTTTTGTATACAGAAATGTATTTAATGGGTAATAACTAAAGATGATTATATTTTACAGATTAATACTTCAATGTCTGACCACAGAGTTGAACTTGACATTTATCTCTTGACCCCACATGGTTGGCTAGACCAAGTGCTTTTTTCATATTTCAACCTGCAGTTTTGGTGATCAAGAGACACTTGATACAGGAATGGAGATGTCTTTCCAGTTCTTTTGCTTGGAGGGCACCCTTATCCTGAACCTTAACTTTCTCCCCAGAAAAGAAGTGGTAGTAAGGGCTCCTTAAGGAAAGGATGCTGGCCTTTGGGGGTACACTTTGTCCCCCATTATTTATAATTCCAAAGCCCTGTTTCAACTTTCGCTTTGGTTCCCTGTGTAGTACATAGCCAATTACATGAATTTTTAACAAAATTTTTTCAATGAAATTTCAGTACTGCTTAAAAGAAAAGCAATCCTCAGGGCATAAGACAACGCTTTGTGGCAGTTGTGTCTGGCTCCATTTTATTAGGGAGTGAAGTAAAAGGGGAACCCCATAAATAATAAATCGTGGCCTATCTGGGTCATGTAGGAGGGGATTGATGATAGCAATCAATATTGGGCCAGAAAAATAAAACCTAAACCTACAGTCAGAAGGGCAAGAGTTAGGCAACAGGTGTGAAATTAGAGATGTGACTATGGCTGAACATGGGAACAGAGTACAAAAGACACCAAAAGCTGAATAGGACAAGTGGTGGGGTGACTTGAGGATTAAAGGCAACCCAAGGTATCAAGCCTGAGATTTGTGATCTGAGACCAAGAAAATGGCAGGTTGGAGAAATTTAAAGAGATGGTGTGGCCCCTCCCTTGAAGGACCAAGTGCAAACTGATATCTCTCCTTATACAGAGTTCTCCAAATCTAGCCTCATAAAACCATTTCCCTAATAGCTGTTGAGCAGAATTTGTGTGCTGGTTTGCCATCTCTGCTCTTGAGCACAAAGAACAAAGTTTTTCAAAAAGAACCTGCACAGTCCATAAATCTTCCTTTAGCTTGCCACCTTCCGCCCACATCTCAGGGTTGTATGCCAGCTAGATCCACAGCAGTTATATTTTTAAACCAGCAATTATCCTCATTCCTGCTCACTGACATGCCACACAGTTAGTCTGGTTTAGGTCCAAGGTAAAAAAAAAAGGAAAATATATAAATTCACATAAATATAATTCAGATTGGCTCAAAATTACTCAAATGATTTTTAAGCAGCTCCAATCTGATTTACAGGTCAGTTTCAAAGTTAGTTCTATACCAAATAGGAATCAATTATGCAAATATTTCTAAAAGAACTATAAAGGAAGCCAAAGGCCAAGATTTTAATTAAAACACAGTTTACATTGGAGAAAGTAGAGATTATCGTTCAAAAACACTATCACATCAAGACAAATATAATAGCTTGGATTATATGTGTAAAAATAAACACAGACTGGAGGAGAAAACGTTATGTATGACAAGGAGTTCAGGGAAGAATTCAGCAATTCTACATCCAACTTTATACATCTACATCCAAATGTCAACATATATCTTGCTTTTTATATTTGTTAATTAAATATGGATGCTTACACTGGCTATGATAATAAGAGAAATCTAGTGAAAGCAAATAGCAGACCTAACATAATTCCTCTCACTTTCATTGCAGTCAACTCACTCGAAATGTTTTCAAGCAGCAAGGATATGTGGATTAGGCAGATTGATTCTCTTTTCCTATTATCGGCTGTCTTCTTCAGTCATCACAAAGGTTGAATATTCAACTACCAAATACATAAATAAGACATCGCCTCAAGAACAACTTGGGTAAAAGATACTCATGTCACATAGACAAATAGAAGTTATGGTTATCTTGAGTTTTTCTATTTTAAATGCTGTCTTTTATAAAGCACTTACAATAGCAAAAATTGCTATCTAATCAAAAATTGTTTGAAATAAAAGATTCCAGTTTCATTATAAAGGACATCATTACTATTCTGAAGCTATAGGAGCGTTTGTTCAAGAATAAATCCATTGTCATAGAAGAACCACTTATGTGAAAATGATATCTTTCTGCCCAATTCACCTCCTATTCACCTAGCTCTACCCATTTAGTTTCACCAACACAAGCTATATAAAAGTGCAGGACACACTGCCTAATGTATAGCAGCACACAATGACATTCATTCATTCATTTCAAATATTTACTCATTCCATTATCCTTCTGAAACCAATCCATTTGTTACCCAGGAGGGGTTTTAAGGTGCCCCAATTATCTAATCAAAAGTCAGCCTTATTACTGTGGACTCCGATCTGTGAGCTCTGAGCCTGTGTCCTTTAATAAGATCCTGCCTCACATGGTGAGAGTTGTGCTTTCATGTTCTAACCTCTGCCGTAACAGCCCAACCCAAATGCACCCGAGCAGTTCCGGACCCAGCCCTGGCCTAGCGCTCAGTGTTTCCAACATTCAAGGTTCAGCTTCTGAATTACAGTCTTTCCACTTGGGTCTTGCCAAGATATTGCTATATCTTCCCCAGAACTCTGCCTGGCCAATAGGCTGGCAATTTTCTACCCAATTACCTCAATGTGAAAATCTGTCCAACGGCCAGTTCTAACAGTGACAAAACTGGCCTAGACTGATGCTACTTAAGCATTTTCTGTATTAATGATAACTTCACATTTTATTGAATCCAAAGAATTTTTCTCTGGGCTTGATTAGCCTTAAATGACTACACTAACTTCTCTATTTTGGTTTCCTAACCTATAAAGGGAAACAATTAGTATTTGCCACAGAAGATACTATGATGATGTATATATATTAGAAACTTACAAAGCTGCCTGGTAGATAATACATTATATGTAAGTGTTATCATTAGTATTTGTAGGGGAAAAGAAATATCTTTTCTTCCCATCTTAGGTTCATGGCGGAGGCCCCTGTAACAAAAGACAGATTAACAAGAGGAAGCATACAAATTTATTTAAGTTTTATGTGACATGGGGGCCTTCGAAAATGAACACACAAAGAAACAGGTAAACTTGTGTATTTTTATGTTTAGGTTTGATGAAGAGTGGACAGTTGAGTAGAAATAGGATTAGATAACAAAAGGGGATGATGTAATGGTAATAAACTGGCAGAACTCAGAAAGTCCTGTTCAGAATCTACTGTCACCCTGTGTCTTTAGAGATAAGGACGCCCCTTTCCTCCAGGTTTAGGGATTGGACCTCTCACATGAGGGTCTCATGACCTGCTTCAGTGGAGAATGGCAGAAGAAGGTCAGAGAATAACCTTCCTGTGTCTACTCTTTTTTCAAATGCCAATGTGCTATATTTTGGGGTAGTGTGTCCTGAACTCCATCATATTATTACTACTGTTGTCATTGACTTACTCTATCTAGTAAGTAAGCTACAGGATCCCTGAAGATTGGAAACTGTTTTTTTAAAATCCTTCAGACCTACACGGTGATTTCATATCTCAGGCTATAAGTGAATGAATTGTTGAGTACTTTAAAAAGTTATTTAGCTATATTATGATGACTATTACATAGCTGTAGAAAGTAAGACCATCAAATCAAACTGCCTACTTAAGGACATAAAATCACTAACAGAGCCAGGAATGTCAGACCATGCTGCCGGTCCACAGACCACCCTCATACCACATTGTGTCCAATATGAAAACCAATGTATTTACTCTGACCTTACATCCTGTTATGTAAATTTACCTCTCCCTGGGCAAGGACAGTTTATGGGGTAGCTTTGGCATTTTTCATTCATTCCTATATTTATTGAGCAGCCCTGAGCCAGACTCTGTTGTAAGTGTAAAGAGACTACAGTAAATCAAACAGACAAAAAGCATTGCCTCATAGAGCTCACATTTGGGGGAGTTAGACAATAAACAAAACACTAGTTCATATCAAATTGTGTTGAGTGTGGAGCATAATATTGAGTGGCTGCTCCATCATATCACTTATACTGACAATATCAGCTCCTGACCCAAGGATTCATAGCCCTCTCTGGAGGCGCTAGATCAGTGTTCTCTAACACTCAGTCGGTGAAAAGAAATATATGGATTTCATGCTGATAGGGGTACAACATTGTTATTTTACTGACAATCCCCATACAAAGAGTATATACCATACTCCACAGTCTATCCAGGGAAGAATCCCACTACCAAGTAGGAAAGAAGCATAAGTGGCCCAAGGAAGGCCTGGCAGCTTAAGGTGAGGCAGCACCCCTGGATGGGAAAGGGATACCATCTATCCAGCCACAGGTGGAGAGGTACCTGTCTCCACGTAAATGGTCCCAATCCTGACACAGGTTCCATCTCAAATACCACAGCAAGACAAACAGAGGGTTAATTTGGGTAGAAATAATTCTCTTTTCACAAATAGAGGACAGGTTATGTTAGATTATGTGCTCTAAATTCCAAGAGATTATTTTAGAGGAAAAGAAGATTTTTATAGCCATCAATTTCATTTTAAGGCTTCTGAGAGCCCATCAAGATTTTATGGCCTTTCACCAATGCAACAACCACAGATGGGTATTGCTCTTTAAAACAAAGTAATGTCAACCTAAGTATAAATGAGTCAGACCTATAGTCTTTAAGCATTACGTTTCATTACACTGCCAGACCCAAGCCTTTGTAAACTAGACTTAATGCTCTGGCTCTGTGAATAAGCCTGCTAAAGAAATATTTTACTTCATAAAATTAATTGTCTTAAGATTAGACTTAGATAAGTTGCTTTTTCATATAGAAATGGAACAAAACAAACAAACACACCTAACAAGAGACACATGAAAAACAATAGAAATCAATCAATAATGCTTTTCCCCAAAAAATTACTATATTAAACCTACATTAAGAAACTGGCAAGCTATTGACCTATGTTTCATAATTCTCCATGTTCCTATCAAATAACCACATGCTTCAGTAAGATATTCCTCTTCAATCATGACGTTTGATAGTCAACTTTGCCTTATCAAATGACTTATAAAAAATATCTATACCTCTGCTCTGGGAAAGCGCCTATGAGAAATAATATATTGAATAGTTTAGACTCAAATCACTGCCCTGATTTAAACCCTATGGAAATAATAATACTGTAGTCAATAATATCAAGTGCTACTCACAACCCCATATATCAAAGACTGTCAAAGACATTTAGTATTGAAGGCCTTTCCAATACTACACCCCAGGAGATTTAACAAGAGGTCAAGGTGATTAGGCCTCCTTAATTAGAATGTAAATTCATCTATTGATTCATTGTATCAAACAGATCCATGAGTAGCTAGTGATTTTTTTTACATGTTCATTTTCTATTTCAATGATAGACATTAATTAAATATGAATCAGAATCCCCTTTCCCACCTGTAGTTTGAGTGCTCTGTGCTCAAGTTAAGCATGATGACAGGGGATTCTGTGTCACAATTGTATTCCATCCTGGCTTCAGAGTTTTGGAAATAAAATACCTCACATTAAACAAATAAAATTTGCAACAAACTGTCAACTAAAGCAAATTAGTATTCATTTGCATACAGGTATATGTCGTGCATATAGGTATATGTCGTGCATATACACCCAGCCCAGCTGTAGAGTCTCCTAAAAAACCCAGGGATTTCTTCATCCTAGAGTAAAGAGGGAGAGAGATTCTCAGTTGTACGTGTTGAGGAGGGGTCTGGAGATATAACTGTTCCTTTGGAGACCATGAACCATTCATTCGGAGGTTCTTCATGCCCCTAGCTCCTCAGGCTTTCTGTTGTTCCATAGCAAAACGAGCTCGCCTCTTGCTGCATTCCCTCCCTCTCTGAAGGCTTTTCTGCTTTTTCCAGTCTGGTAAGTCAATTATCACTATTCTGTGTCATTTTCAACTTTCAAATTTTTGTTGACATCTCTTTTCTTCTGTCATTTCCTCTCCCCTTTCATTGCCTTACTGGCATCTTGAAAGGTTTCGTGAAGGAGCAGAGATAAACCCCCATGTTTAATCTGCCACACTGAGCCAGGAGTCTCCACTGTACTGTAATATATCACTCCAAGCTTAATCTGTTTGAGTCAAGATGGCTAATTTCCAAGGTAGGACAGACTAATATAAAATAAAGTGAATGGAATTGTTTTTTCTTTCCTTTTTCTCTGTTACCACGGATTAGGTTATGTGCAAATAATTAATAATAATAATTATTATCAGTGCTGCTATGAACAAATCATATTCATATGGAGCATACAGATAAACCCCAAAGTTCAAATCTGAATATCTGGCCAGTTGTTTACCATCTTATTAATATATTAAAAGCAGGAAACTAATACTCAGGAACATAGAAATAGTTGAGTCATGGTATCAGGACATAACCTAACAACCCTGAGTAGACAGTACAATCATATCAAATAAATATTTAGCTTAGGTAACAGAGCACTGTTATTAAGAGCACAGGGCCAGAACACTTGCTGCCTGGATTCGAATCCTACCTCTGCAACTTACCAGCTGCATAACTGGAAGAATTACTTAGCCTAGGCGTGCCTCAGTTACCACATCTGGAAATGGGAAGAACAATAACAATGCCTCATATGGTGTATGAAGAGTAGGTAAGTTAGTATTTGTTAAGTACTTAGAATACCATCTGAAACATAGTGAATACCACATGAAGTATGGGTAAGGTAGTTAAGATAATGAATAAGTAAAAATAATACATGTTCTCCTGGCAGAGAGAAAAAGAGATCCTACCCCCACGCCACCTTTTTAACCTCCATTACCCTCAGAAAATGAGGGCACGCCAAAATATAAAAAGAAACAAAAGACGTAAAATCTTCACTTCTGGGCTTCCAAGAAATCGGGCCTCAAGATTCACAAACACTGAGAGTGTTTAATAGGGACATATTTTATTATATGGAGCTTTCACCTTAAATGTGACCTTAAAAACCTCAGCCCTTGCCTAGGTGCAAGTCCACACTGACTATTGCAGGCTGGCCCTGTAGGTCTCCTTGGGGTCACTATTGAAAACCCCAAGTTGCTTGGTGATATCCAGGCACCCAAGCATGTGGTGCTGCCGACCTCCCCTCCACTCAGCAGATGTAGGTTGTGTTCCCCACACTCCTCCGCCCCACACGTTTCCTGGGAAGCAGGTTTTGTTGTGCTCCCACTGCCTGTCTAGGGGAGGATTTCCGTAAGGCCCCAGATTCGCATCGCGCTCATCCACCCCGTGGTTCTGCTAACCTTTTCTACCCTTTACTTTCTTGGGTGGGATCTGCCCTGAAAAGCCCAAAGCCTGGCCTAGGGATGGGCTGAACCTGCAGGCATCTATTCAGACTGTGGCCGGGGGTTGGCAGCCCACACCTGAGTCCCTGCTCCTCCTCACCTCCTGGCACCAGAGCTTTCTCCTCTTTGCTACCAGGATGGCACAGAGCAGGGAATAAATCCTAACCGTCTGGACACATGGATATCTCCAGAACGCTCCTTGAAAGTTTCCTTAACATCTTGTCTCCCTAAATCAGGGGAATCCTGGACACCCATCCTTCTCAGCTCTCTCCAGCAAAGGAGGTCCCCTGAGAACCAGCTGCTCCCGCAGCCTCCTCCCTGAGCAGAGCAGACACGTGCTCTCCCTGAGGTGAGGCTGGGCTGGCCTGGGGAGAATTCTCCTGACATTGTAAAAGGAGACAGCCAAAGGAGATTGAATTCAGGGTATAATCACCTGGTTACGTCTTTTTTTTTTTTTTTAACAATTTTTACTAAAAAATATCTTACACATACAAAAGAATATGAAAATATATGGAGTAGTAAAACATAATAAAATGATCACATTCCTACAAGCCAGATTAAAAAATACAATATGCAAATAATTAATTAAAAGATCCTTTCCCAGTTGTACACTTCCCTGACTTCCCCAAAGCTGATTATATCCTTAATCAACTCTTCATTGAAGCCAATGTGAAGACAAGAGCATAACCTGTCCAGAAAATTTGTTATGACTCTTTTCTGATTCCAGCTATTCGTCCTATTTTCCTTACATCCTGTGGATTAGTCAATGCTCGGTACTAGCAACAGTGTTAACCCTTCTCACGCACGAGATTCCTTATCCCCATTCATTTTATTAACTTTATGTGTATATGTCCTTGATTGAATCACTCAAGGTATCAAAGCCATTCAGAAACACTCACTCAAAGCCTAAAACAAACTCCAGCTACTGAAAAATCAGTGTCCAAGTGATGCAGGTAGGTAGAGTGGCTCTCACCTGGCATCTATTCCAACCCCCTTGTAGTGCACTTTTGGAACTGCCAAGGCTGGAAAATGTAAAGTACACTTTCTACACCTTCTTGAAACTACAGTTCTAGATGCAATTTAGTTTCCTCCAAGCCAACATTCTTGCTAACACTCAAATTCAAAACTGAGTTAAGAAGTGATAGCACACGTCATGCCCATCGTTTGGGTTGGGGGGATGGGCATGGATGTAGCAGGCTGGTGAGTTCTTGGAAGTCAGCTATTCTGACAGCAGTTCCTGATCTCTGGATGGTAGCCAAAGAGACGTGACCCTAAGGTCAGAAGTTCAAACACTGACTTCGCAATTCCTCACCTTCCTGAACGCAGCAGAGGGAGACATTTTCTTAGTGGTCGGTTCTGGGTGTTATTTCAGGATTCATTCCTGGAAGTCAAGCCAAGAACCCTCTTCTCCAGACCTTCTAATGATTTTGTGAACCTGTAACTCCCCATATTAAACCCATTTCTGCTTAAAATAACGACAGGGTTTTTTTCTGCTGCCTGCAACTTAACTTTAGCTGGTATGTGGAGTAAAGAGAAGGAGGTTGATAGAGTAAAGCTTACATGGTAAAAACAAACACCACTTCAAGCTTTTATCAAGTAAATGAGGCAGAATCACATATCTATCTTTAAATAAACTGCTTACTTACAATTTCATGTAATGCTGTGACTATTATTAATAACAACTATTTCTTGAGTATGGTCATGGAATACTGCTTCTATTAACAGTAATTATAATACTTATAATTATTTGTGGAGCATTTTATTTTGCATCAGGCACTATATATCAAATATTTTATGTACTTGGCTCATGTAATCCTCACAACCATATGAGATACATATTATTACTACCCATTCTATAGGTACGAAAACCGGAGTTAAGAGAGGTTAATCACCAATTTTTCAAGTTCAAACAGCTGATAGGTAGTAGAGCTACAATCTGAATCCTATCAGCCTCCAAGGCTTACCTCTTAACCTCTTTATTATACTATCTCTCTATGCTTATAAAATTCCATGTCATGAAGAATGAAAAGGGAGCCTGCCTTGATAATATTTAACTTTTCTTTAAATACCTCTTGTGTGATATCCTTGGCCCTTCTTACAAATACTTCAGATTATTTTGGGTAGACTCTATTTAACGAGGAAATGTTCTAGAAGCACCAATGGAATTGAGTTGTTAAAATATAAAATTTCATTGCCCCAAGCAAGAATTCTCTCTAAAATTGGAGACAGATTTTGCTTTAATCTAATAGTCTTTCCCCCACCATTTGCATAGTGATATAGGTTTTATAGAGTTTTAAATCTGAATTTATATGCCAGAAATGTCAATCTGGAGGCTGTAATCTTACTAACTTTTCTGCATGCCTATTTTTCTGAATGCATATAAATGTTTATTTTCTTTAAGCCATACATTTCAGAGGTAAAATGTATTCTGGAGATTTTAATCTATGGACAAGCCATCATAAATCGAGTGGACAAAATGTATGAACTGCATCCTGTTTATGGAACATTTTTACCATTGTATAGGATCATCAGCTATGCTTAGAGAAACAGCTGAAGAAACAAATAACATCATTCATTCAGTGATTTATAAGAAAAAAGAGGGAAAAAGATGTGAATCTTCAAGATTAAAGTGTGGAGTCAAAAATGAGTTTTATTTAAAAAACAATCCTCATTACAAAAGGCCTTGAAAGAATATAAAAAACAACACAATTTATTTATAATGACTGTTGAGAAAGTGGATCCTCTCCCAGAAGTGGAAGCCTCTATCCTTTCTTTCCGTGTGTCTCTCTCTATATAAAGATGTTTCTGTCAGCTTGGGTGCATTTTCATCAAATTTGGAGTATACATTTGGGAAGCCAGGACTAAACATAGACCAGTGGCATATGCTGAATCAACTTGGGCAGGGAGAGGTGGGGGTACTCAGAGCGGCTGATGCTGAAGCACTCACTGCAGGGAGGTCTCCAAACAGAGAAAACATACAGAGGTTTTGACTGAGTGCCTCCAAATCAATAATTCCAGTGGCAGATGCTCTGAATTGCCCTTCTGATTTTGGATTGAGCTGCTGCTCACCTGGGACACACAGCATGATTCAGTTCAGGCACAATGGTTTTCTTTTTTTTTTTTTTTTTTTTTTTTTTGAGATGGGGTCTCGCTCTTGGTCAGGCTGGTTTCGAACTCCTGACCTTGAGCTATCCACCCGCCTCAGCCTCCCAGAGTGCTAGGATTACAGGCGTGAGCCACCGCGCCTGGCTCCAGGCACAATGGTTTTCAACTCCGGCTGCATGTAAGAATTATTTGGAGAACTTTTAATGACTATGGGTATCCAGGTCCTAACCAGTCTAGATCAATCGGAATCTGGGGGTGAGAGGTGGGGCGAGGACAAGTGGCCCCAAGGCACCTGCATTTTTTAAAGCTCCCCAGGAGATTCTAAGTATAGCCAGAGTTGAGAGCCATTGGTTCAGGGTGAGTAGCACATACAATTTATGAAATCATTGCTCATGATTTTATCCTGAGTAACATGGAGTAGACCAGCTAGTATTATATAAAATTAATATGACACTTTGCTTATGAATAATATTGACAATATTTCTCAACCATATAAGACTGTGTCCCACAGTATACTTGCAAGAACTTAGACACTGAAAAGTTAGAAGCCTATGGGAGCTCAGTAGTGGGGATCTGGTCCCAGCAGAGCCAAGGCGAGGCACACTCAAGTCCAGCACTTACACCAAGATGTCCTGCAGTAGCAGGTGTAATAGTCCCTACTTCCTAAGATGAACTTTTTTCCTATTACACAGGGTCCCACTTCTATGTAGCTCTCGTTTGAAACCCAGAGAAATTCGAGTTTTAAAATCCAGATGTCAGGTTTCTATCACCTTGGCTAGCACTGTTCATGTAGAGTACCTGCAGTAGAGGAGGATAAGTAGGATCTCCCCAAAACCAGTAAAGGGACCTGTCCTAATTTGTAGCAAAGCGGAGTAAAAGATTCCTCTCAGCTGACAAGCATGTCCCATTCCTCCCAGGCAATCATCTTTGGATTCCAACTTAAGGGACAGAAGGGACGTGCTTGTCGCCTATAAGCATCATGACTGGCACAGACAAATTCCTGCCTTGCAGCATTTCAGACAAGCTTGATCAACAAATCAATGAAAGCCACAGACACTTGTTTTCCCTAAAGAGCCTTTTCTGTCCAGTGTCATTTCCTCCCCGGATCCAGCAGCTGCTCCTTCCCTTTGGGAACCCCCAAGTTTATACATAAGCAGAGTTCAGAGTGAGGACACAGTTTTACTCCGACATCTTCCTCATTCAAGGAAGTGGGCAGTGTCCCACGCTCTGTTCTGTTCCTGGAACCAAGGGGGAGTCCAGAGCACTGAATTTTTCCCAGGGGGAAACCTTTGGTGCTTTATGAAGACAATATGGTCCTGTTAGTACACTTTCTGAAGTATAATTTATTCAGATTACCTTTGCCAAGTCAGCTGATATATACCCCACCCTAATGCCAAAACATATTAAAGGCAGGAGAGAAATGAATGAGTGAAAAGGTGATAAATTATGGATCTAAGAAAGAACCATACCTTTGGGAGCTGAAAAAGAAGATGGAACTTCGCTGCTCAGTCAACCCCAACCAAACTAATCAATGAGCTTTCACTGCTCCTTCTTTATTTACATAAAATTAGAGCTAACACAGCAGAAAAAGCAGTCCTTAATTCAGGTATCAATGTAAAATTTCTAAATAGGTGGCTCAATCTGCCAGATTTATAAAAATGACCTGATAGAAAATTTATTCCATGTTCTCGAAATAGGTTTCTAAGAACAGACATTTCTTTGCATGTATATGTGTATGTGTATGAGACAGAGAGAGACAGAGAGACAGAGAGAGAGAGAGATTGATTCATTACTACAGAGACCAGAGCTGAAGAATTTCTTTAAACAGAGCCCTCCCCAACAAAGTAGACTCCAAAAGATAGAGGTTTCTATTGCTAACTTGAACCTCATCAGTACTTTTACTTATTATTAGTTTTTTCCCTTTAATTTGTTATTATCAGTCAGATGCTCTCATCCATCAATGGGGAGAATAATTAAATATTTAATTTATTAAGCCAACAAATATTTATGAAGTGTCTATCATGTGTGAGGTACTAGTTAAGACATTGGTATCCATACAATAAAATTCCATTCAGTCTTTAAAGAGAATGAGGAAAATCCGTGCAGGATGATTAGGAAAAACTCCAAAAAGGAAAAAGAAAAGATATCCATGTATATAGTATCTTTCATTTGTGTTTTTAAAAATGATTTACATTTATATTTATATGTGTACATAACTACATGGAAGATTTTGGTTTAAGACACAAAAACCATTGATAAATTCTGGAGAAAGAACAGAGTGTCTCTTGGGTGGAAGGGAGACTCAATTTTCATAGTAATGTTTGCAATTTTTTACAATGTACACTTGTTATTTTAATTAAAAACAAAATGTTTAAGTCACAAGCACCATTTTCTAGAGTAGAAAAATTATTTTGACTGAAAATAAAGAGTGATTTCAATGAATCATGAGAAGTTTTTATAATTTTCATTTTACCTAGTGTGCAAACATTTCAAATCTTAGGACTATAAATTTTCAAATAAAAATTAGTATTCATAAAATATTTAGGGATTTGGCAAATACACAAGTTGTGTGTGTCAGCATGCCCACCCCGATTTCCTCATGTGTGTATGTGCACACTCCATGCTCCATCTTTCTTAAATTCCTCTCTTTTCTGCACCCCCAGCCCACCCCCACACCATTCCCCTTGAACTGGTTATAACGTAGGACACAAGTATATCTGTTATTACACACTGAAGTTTGTAAACAGAATATTATGCTTTATATTCACAATGGATAAATAGAATGCATTATATTTACTCTATATAAAGGCCTGTGCTTATACACACACATACACACATACAGCCTGGCATTCATATATTTTCCAATTGTGTGTCCTCAAATAATTTTTCTCTTTCAGTGAGTAATTTACTGACCTATAATATAAAATGTTGTCCTATTCAGAGATTTATAATGCTAATGTTTAAACTTACATATGGTATTGTCATAAGAATTAAATAAACTGAAGTATGTGAGACCCCCTAACTCAGATCCTAGGACAAAGCAGTCACTCAGTAAATGTTTATGGAATATGAGTATGTTGAATGTGAATGCGAACCTATGAACATTTTAGAAAATAACCTCTCAAAGATATAGCCATGTTAGAAAACTAAAAATCTGAATCATTTACTAGATATTTTGCTCTTTGATTAGAAAAAACTGAAATATATCAATATGTCAATATAGTACTTTCAATTTATTGCAACACAAAACAGGGGTAAATATCCAAGTATTTATGTCTGGAAGTGATGCTACAGTAAATGCTGAAATTGAAGAGCAGTTTCTAATGCAATTTTCCAGAATCGGGGAACCTTTTACTTTTCTTTTTTTTTTTTTTCAATTTTATTTTATTTATTTTTTTAATTTCAGCATATTATGGGGGTACAAATATTACGGTTATGTATATTGCCCATGCCTCCCTCCCCCCTCAAGGCAGAGCCTCAAGCATGACCATACCCCAAACGTTGCACATCTCACTCATTATGTTTGTATATACCCATCCCCTCCTGAACCTTTCGCTTTTCAACACTAGTTATCATATTAGAAGAAATTTTCTATCTAAATAACAGGTTTTTATGCTAAGCACAGTTAATCAGGCCCATTACATTAAACAAGTATACTAGATAAAAGTTTTAGGATGATACTTAAGAAAATGACACCCAAAGAATGAATTTTACTTTTTCAAGGCACTTGAACACGCACTATTCCATTTTATACTTTTCCACGATTTTGTGAATTCAAGATAGTATGGAAAGAAACAGGGAGCTGTCTTAAGACAGTTAAGTGCTTCACCTAGGTCTCTTCCAAGAGACTCTGCATCCTTATATCTTCTGGTTACTACAATGCTAAGTGAAAGTAGTTCAAACTAAAGCTTTTGGTACTTTAAATTATTTTGAGCCTTAAAAGAAATGTGATACCTGTCATGTGGCAAGTAGCTGCAACTTTTGTTTCTCCAATTATAGATTAAAACCCTCTTTCCTATTTTTCTTGCTCTATAAAATGTTGTGAAAGACTAAATGGCACCAGAGAAAAGACCCCTTTCCTCTTAGTTACTGACCCTTTGTTATAGATTAACTTCCTTTCTTTTTCTTCTACGCAACCCAAACCAGATGGCAAAAGACCCCATGACTAACAAATTTCTCAAGATGGAATGTTAAATATACCTTTCCTGAAAAAGAATAAGCTATAACCAAATTGTTATAACTCATAGACTGGCATTGTATGGAAAATGTTGTAGTCCTGCTAAGCTTCCTTGCTCCTGCCTATATAAGTCAAGCCTTAGCTTCAACTTTGATGCACTGACCCCAATCCTTTGGAGTCTGTTTTCCAGTTGGCTGTCCTCAACTTTGTGCTTGAATGAACTGTTTAAATATTAGATTCTGATTCTTTCCATTATTTCAGGCTGACAGCTAAGTCATCATCAAATGTAGGACTCCCCTTATTTAAGAAAAGCTTTTCAGAGTACGAAAAAAGATGCTATATTTGATGCACATCTCTGCTGTGATAAGTATACTAATTTCAAAAATGATTCAATATTTTAAATGTGACTACTAGAATCAAGAGTTTGACATAGCTCTCTAAGACTCTTAGATCATTAGCAACATTTTTTTCAGATAATAATATGATAGTTAATATAATCCATCATTTATTCCAGTGGCAACTTCCTCTGTGTAACATGCATTGCATTGAAACTAGTTTATGCTCGACCTCTAGACACCACCTCTACGAAGTAGAAAACATTTGACATAAAAATCTCCAGCAAATTCAATTAGCATCACCAAAAAAAAAAAAATCATACTAATTTATGTGAGTTAATGTCAGTCTGATTTATATGGTAAAACTGACTCTTGCCTCATAATCTAAAAATCCATAGTAAGGACACCGTAAAGTTATCTGATTTGTGGTACATATGAAAAAGGGTAATCTCTTCTCATGCCACCATTCTCATAAGAGCTTGTTTGTGAGTAGAACTTTTATTTAAGGTCACTTGTAGCACTTTATGTACTTGGGGTGACTGATGCTCAGGCTTGCCTTCTATTCTCTTGTAGGATCTCTGTGGCCAGAAAACCATGAAGGTCCGGTTCTACAAAAAATAAAGTCCTTAAATAACTGAAATCCTATTTTCATTAATATAAAAACTTGATTTCAGGAAAAAAATGGAAGAAAGTGAATAATTATGTTCCAATTTCATTTTTAAAATGCAATGATAATACTTCCTTTTTTTAACTAAAACCCTCATTTCTAGAACATATATGTAAGGATAAAAATGTCAGGTTAATGGATTTTTTCTTATCCTATAAACTTCCATTATGACAAAAGCAACAAAAATTCAAATGCCTTCTCTAGTAAAATCCAAAGGATAACGCAATCATCCATACATGGGTCTGTAAGTTCTAAAAATGTCAGGACACTGAAATAGAGAGCACATCCTGGATAGATGTAAACAAAACTTCACATATTGACACAAAATTCTTTTGTTTAAATGAAATTAGTGCTTTTAAAAACTGCTTGGTTAAAAGCCCTCTGCCTTGGACATTCTCCATTTCCTTAACAAATCAAGTCAGTTATTTCAACTCTGCCCCTTGTCCCAGGCCTGCACTTCACTCTGTCACAGAACTTTCCTCTTACTGATTTCAGGGCACAAGTTCACTCTTCTCTAGCTCTTGCTTGCCACACTGAAGTTCATACCCTTAAGGAAAACCTACAAATTAGCTCTCAGGACAAATGAAAATCCAGCAATGCCAAGGTAAGAGAGAGCTCCCAACAATACAAAGGCACATTCATTCATTCACTTATTTATTCACCAGCACCCACTCTGTGACAGGCCCACTGCTAGGCCCTGGAGACAGATATAATAATAAATGAGATACAGTCTTTCGTCACAAAGGTGTTTAAAATATGGTCAGGGATGAATAAAATGAATCAAAGTTAAGATGCATGTGCTGAGAGCAGTGTTAAGTAAGGTGCTATGGGAAACCCAAGAATAGGGTTCTACGATCCCTTGCACTAAAGCCTTATTGCCTCTGGGCTCATCTGTTTATCTATTCCCGACTTCTCACATTTTGATAAATGGAGGAGACTTCACTCCACCTGCCATAGGGGAACATAGGAAATCATGCCTCCTCTATGAT
Source organism: Cheirogaleus medius (assembly GCA_008086735.1). Classification (NCBI taxonomy): domain Eukaryota; kingdom Metazoa; phylum Chordata; class Mammalia; order Primates; family Cheirogaleidae; genus Cheirogaleus; species Cheirogaleus medius. Next base: position 19,954,763 of record VBSM01002217.1, on the reverse strand, counting down.
ATTGGCAGCAACCTCTGTCCAGGGTTCAGTCATTTCCCATTACTCACTTCTACAGTGAACATATTCTACAATGCAAAAATTGGGACATATGGTCTGAGAAAGGATAAGTTTTTATTTCAAATAAAAAAATGTATATTTTTATAAACAATTTTAAAGACCTAAAGACTGAATCACATATGGCTATATACTAGACATTTGTCAAATTGTTATTAACAAGAGGATGACCTATAAAACACATTGCATGTGTTGGATTAGACAGTAACACGGAGCATCCATGTCTTTGCTTCCACCAAACCCAAATTACATTGATGCTGATGCTACAGAAAGGCAATTGGAAGGATGTTTCTTCCAATTGCTGGCTAGAGTTTAAGTTCTTTTTCCTATAGATTTTTTTTAAAAAAAAAGGTTTACAGAGAAGAAACTCAACAATATGCTCTTACAAACCACACCTATGCTATTCTAATTCTATTCCTTCCAAGGGAGAGGGGGAAAGAACCCTGGAAAGTTATAACACCTCATTTATCCCAAATTTACAGGCATCAGAAACACATATATGAGCGAGCACACAAGCAGGAAGTGTCAAGAGCATCCCCCACTAAGTACAGGTACTAAAGTTCATGAACATGTTATCGTCATGTTCATGAAGAGATTCATAGACCCTGTTAACTCTTATTTTGCATACAAGTGTGATAACTTTGCTTCTCTGGTTTAATAACTCATACCAGGAGTGTGAAAGAAGGTAGAGAGAAGAAGTACTGAAGTTAGGCAAAACATTCACACCTATTAGATGTGAATTGCCTTGCAATAAAAAGACAATGTACTAAAGGCTGATCAAAAGACATCCAGGACTATTTCTTGTCCTTAAAGATTTCTATACACATCCATTATGCTCACTACTATTTGCCAATGCTAATGACATCAACCATTAAGAAACTCAAATTTTATTCAGTATATTATGCTTAAGAAGTCATGAACATGAAAAATATATTTTCAAGGTTTCCCACAACAAAATAATTTTTGCAAATGGGGCATCTGAAGTAGCAAGATTCAGTTTTTGTAAAATTCACTAACATAGGCACTCCATTCCCAAACAATGCAAGATAAGTAGTGTGTTTATTTTGCCTCAGAAAAATGTTTTCTTTGTAAATGTATTTTATACTCATTTAAAATAAACCCTCTTTTTTTTTTTTTTTGAGACAGAGTCTCACTTTGTTGCCCAGGCTAGAGTGAGTGCCGTGGCATCAGCCTAGCTCACAGCAACCTCAATCTCCTGGGCTCAAGCAATTCTACTGCCTCAGCCTCCCAAGTAGCTGGGACTACAGGCATGCGCCACCATGCCCGGCTAATTTTTTCTGTATATATTTTTAGTTGGCCAATTAATTTCTTTCTATTTTTAGTAGAGACGGGGTCTCGCTCAGGCTGGTTTCGAACTCCTGACCTTGAGCGATCCGCCAGCCTCGGCCTCCCAGAGTGCTAGGAAAAAAATAAACCCTCTTATGATAAAGAAAAAGCCCTTTTTTATCTTTAATGATTCAGGCTTAGATCTATATTGATTGAGCCCTCTGGATAATTATTCACCAGTACATTTCATATTGTGTAAATACAATCTAATGCCTACTGTAAGAATTGCAGGCAATTTTGAAATTCTTGCAAGAATGTCATTTTTGAAGATGGATACATTTCTGATTCAACAGTGGTTATTAATCTAGTATCCTAGAAAAAAATCAGTAAGCATCTAAAAACTTTAAAAATTGGTTTGTGGAGGTCTAGAATATGCAGTTTCCAAAACCATTCACAAAGTAGGGTAATTCTCAATAATTTCTTTGTAGCTTTTGTCTTTTAAAGTATCTCAAAAGAAAGGCGGCAAACCAGATAAACTGGAGTCAGACCAAATCATATAAAGTCACACTCAACTTTACTGGTGGAAAGTTCTTTTTACCCAATGTAATATTTATTCTTAGAACACTTGGCTTTTAATCATGTGTTCAGCGTTATAACTCTTTGCCTCTACCTCGCTAATGCCAAAAACACTGACCAAAGTTTATTGTAAGACTTTATAAAAAGCTACTTTGGCTCATCTTCATACATCATCATTAGCTCCCAGCACATAAGAGTATTCAAATAATTCACAAATTTTTATTGAATGAGAGGCTTATCTTACAGGTCTCAGTGACACAGTGGCAAATGGCATATTTCTAACCTTAAGTATAGCTACAGTGCACTAATGATACGGCATCACTGTCAGCACCTCAGCACCAACACCACTTCCAGCACCAAAGCATTTTTAGCTCCTAGTGGCATGTTCTAGGTATTACATGGGACAGCGCCAAAGTATAATCCAAGTCTTTCAGGAGAGTCCAAATTGTAAAAGCCTAAGCATCGTTAAAACTTTCAATTTAAAATTATTACTCTAAACAATGTGGGATGAAATTATTCATGTGGCTGGACTAATTTGTATTTTTTCAAGTCAGTTGCTTTGCTTGTAAAAATTTATGTAGAAGAAATCTCTCTCTCACACATACACGCACGCACAATAAAGAAAGATGCTAAATCATTTACATGGTTACTCAGCAAAGTGTAACTGACTTGAGTTGGCAATAAGTAGACATCACTGAGTTTTCAAGGTTGATATCCAAAAGTTGCAAGTTTGACAAGAGTTAAAAGGAAAACAAATGTTAAAGACAAACCCTGACTTTGTTTTTAATTATTTTGTGATATGATCTTCATCAAGGCCTGGGAGGATCACTGTATTGCCAGAAAACACAAAAGAGATATTGGCAAGCATTTTATATGAGCCAAAAAAAAAGTAAATCTGAGAGTTGAGAAAAATATAAATGAAAACAAAGGATTTGTAACGGGAAATAATTGGGTGAGGGATGAGGAGTGTAAATAAAGATTTTTAAAGCAGCTTCAGGACATACAAGAACAGTTTTCACTCTGCTTAACTCATCAAGTCCTACTCAGGACAGAAGATGGTAACTAATCTCTTCTTTACCAAACAGACCAATGAAATATTATAAAAATTGATCAAAACAATACAAATAAGAGATTAAAAAACCCAAAAGAGCACATGACAAGCAAAGGTCAATGCACCATGAAAAGAAGTAACCTGGAAGGATAAAGAGTATTGATTGGTGACACCCAAGGAACAAGGCACCCAGGACCAATCATAGACAGAGGAAGCGTGTTTGGCTATCCACAGCCTGTAGAAAGGCTGAGTGCTATCATTACAGAGAGATATGCAATGCAGAATCTGTGAAACTAGGAAAGTTCCCCCAAACTGAGAGCAAATGACAGACCAATGGTGTCCAGCTCTGACTGCACATTAGAATCACCTGGGGAATTTTAAAAAAAAATAGTGATGCCCAAGCCCCAGCTGGAGAGACTGATTCATTTGCTTTAGATTGGATTCCAATATAGAAATTATTTTAAAGCAGTAAGTAGAAGAGACAAGATTTGAACTTATATCTATCTGACTCCAAATCCCAGGGTTTTTCTACTGTGCTGAGCTGCCCAACCACACAGTACTGGAGGGGTGGAGGAGCCTGTGCTGTATTTTCTCCTCTAACATATTCTCAGGTAAACGCAGGCCTACTGCCTGAGATGAAAACAGAGGCAGTCACTGGCAGAGCAGATGGTTGAGCCCTGACTCAGTTTTTCCCCAGAATGATTTTCCAGTTCTTCTCTACAAGGTAGCTTTGATGATTCATCCTCTTCTAGGCTACGAGAAAACTGCAAAAGCCTGACGTACAAAGAGTGGAGCCCTAGAAAACATGCAAATGGTCCAGTATTGCTGGGCTAGAGAGCCTGAGGGGAGCAGAGGGGAGAGGAGGGCAAAGGGTTTCACAAAACCCATGGAGATAGATGTCCCGTGGGAACCTAAATGGGAACCTGTCCATGTGCACATCCGTGCCTCACTGGTCATCACATACTGAGCACTAGCTCTGGGAAGGAATTGTGGAGGGCAAGAGGGCAGGTGAATCCAGAGTTCCACCCTGAACATCCTCACTGGACCCTCTTCTTCCAGCCACACAGACCCATTAAGTCACTCCCACCCTTGCCCTCTTCTCCAGGTCCCTTTGCCCTGCCCACCCACCCCACCCCTTACAAGAACAGACTGCACACACCTTCCAACTCATACTTCCACGTGCAAATAGGAATTCATCCTAGAAAAAGTCCCATTTCTGCACATGACAGATAATAATCAAAGAACCAGTCTTCTAGGTGGAAACAGATATCCCAAAACCCAATATGCCACCTACCTAAACTGTCCACCAAAGACTCAAGATGGATATCCTACATTAAAGCAAAAGTGTCTTGAAGTCTGGCTACCTTGGAGCTTTGGAAACGAGGTCTCCAAGATGGTAGTCTAAACACTATTTTGAGTGTAATGCTAAAAAGCAATGATGGTGGGTAAGAGGAAATGGCAGTGACAGGGAAGCCCACTGACTGGGAGGGACGTGTTCACCAGCACCAGCTCCACCCTGGAGTCAAGCCCATCACTCCTCAGACCAGCTGATCTTCTTGCAGAAGATATTAGTACAAACTCCAAATGGTCCAAAACCCACGGAAGGTGTACTAGAGGATGAAAGAGATCTTTTTGCTGAAGCCACATAAGTGTCTTTGGATAGTCCACAAAAGGAACCTACCTTCTTTCTAGAACCTTCTCCAGTAGTCATCCCAACACCCCTACTACACTCATTGCTGCCAGAATTGAACCAAAGAGTGTGTCTGCTCCTGTGATCTCTGACAGATCCAGGGTGGAGGTACAGAATGTTTGTACTCTGCATTAATATGGAAATAACAAGTATAAGATTTTGTTACCCTCCCAACACCCTCTTGCTGTTAGTCATTCCTAATCAAGGCCTTTCAGAGATTTTGGGAAAAGAACATTAGACTAAAAAAGTCAGGAGATATGGCTTCTAATTTTGCCTCTACTGCTCTTTAACTCAGTGACCTGAGCACCTCCCTTACCTTTTTAAGTCAAGGAGTTTGTCATTTGTGATTTTATGCCAAGAATATGAGCCTCTCCAGGCTCCTATGTTGATCAAATAAGATTATATATGAAAACGTTTTTGAAAACTGTTAATCATGAAAACGTTGTATTTTGAGTGATTTTATTTGATTCAATCATGTAATAAATACTGTTGATACTTTTTTAAAAAAGCAAAGATGTACAAAACAAAGAATAAATACCTTCAGCAACACTGCAAATGAGATATCACCATCAGTAATACAAAATCAGTTTGCTTATTTGTTGCATAAAAAATACAAAGTAAATCAATGATCAGTTTATCTTTTTGTTGAACAAGTTCTCTGGAACCAATTCTCTGGAGTGGTGTCTGCTGAGCAGTGACTACAGGACAAGGTCAAATCTCATGTGTTCTGAGCCTTGCTGGGCTAGACCTCATATATCTTTTTGAGGTTGGGACATACGTGATAGGCATCCCTCTTCCGAATGTGAAACAGATATCTACTCATGTGAATATATAGAAGGAGGTAGAAAATCTTCCTGGGTTTTCTTTGTTTGTTTGTCTGTTTTTGCATTCACCTCTAAAGACAACAGCTAAACATCTTCCTAAGAAGGGAGAAAAAAACAGCCCTACTTTCCCTTCAAGAACAGAACAGGGAAACCACTTCCATTAACAGCCCAGTGTGCTCCACAGACTCCAGAGTTTGCGGTGCCCTCGTTTTAAAGCTGGGGGGGGGGTGCAGGGACACAGACATCATACACTGTACCAAGCATTCTGTTTTGGGTCAATCCAAATCATGAATTACTCCAAAGTTCTCCAGGAAAAGTATCCGTTTCAGGGTTGCTACCTCCCAACTTATGCACCTAAACTAGCTTTTTGCCATAACCCAACTCTCTCATACTGCCCTGAGTTGCCCCAGCAAAGGGTGTATTTTTAAAGTTATGACCCTCCACAAGCCATGAATTTGGCAGTGTCCTTCAAGCCATTTGAATTCTCAGAAGAAATACACCCTAGAGAAGTTATGAACTGAAACTGATCCAAGGCATATTAAAAATGGATGTGTGCTCCCTTTGTCTTATAGGTAATAACGGATGCTGTACAAGCAAGTAGTAATGCAAAATATTAGAAGAATCAGATAGTAATTAGGGGTCACTTTTCTTGGAAGTCACTCATTTTGACAGGCAAGTGGTAGTTACTGTCTAGAGGCAGTAATAAGAAAATATGATCAAGATGAAATCTATCTTGATGGTTGATTGCTGTCCTCAGGACACGTTCCAATGCGAAAAGCGAACAAAGTCTGTATTACCTTCATTTAAATTTCATCCAGTAGAGCTGATCCTCATAAGTGATAACAAGATTTCTTCATTCACTGAGGGCATTTTTTTCTGTTGATAAGCCTAATAAGCTTGTCCCTGTTACTAAGATGCTTTTTAAAAATAGGATCACATGGGCTACTAGAAGAACAAGGTGTTAATAAGTTTTAAAAATACAGATGGCTGTGACTATGGACAGTGAATGGCTGTAGTTGTTGAGGTGGGCCAAGACCAGTCCCCTGGTACAAAGGCCCCTGGAAATTTCCTGTGCCTGAAAGTATGCAAATTCCCCATGCTAGGGGTGCCCCCTGGTCAGGCCACCCCCCAAAAAAGATCCTGTCCTTTGGCAGTTTGGAAACCTTTGAGCCTCAGGGTACAGGATGCATGCATAATAGCTATAAATGCAGAACAAATGCTACCGGATTAGTTCCATGTAAGGTGACAATTAAGAGCCATATGCCTATCACATATGTCCCAACCTCAGAAGGATATATGAGGTCTAGCCCAGAAAGCTCAGAACACATGAGATTTGACCTTGTCACTGTTCAGCAGACACCACTCTAGAGAACTGGTTTCAGAGAACTTGTTTAACAAAATGATACACTGAGTGTTGATTCACTTTGTATTTTTTTATGCAACACATAAGCAAACTTATTTTGTATTATCCGTGGTAATACACTCAGAGATATTGGAGTTCTCATCTTCTGCCAACCTAAAATTTTTACTCAAATCTTAAAGATGGAAGCAAGTCCATCAATAGTAATCCCATAAACATCAGTGACCCCTGGGCAATGACTAATTCTTCCAAGGTACTTAATTCATCCTCTCCAGAATTTCTGTATACCTAAGGATCTTATTTCCAGGGGCATAGGAATGAGGATATTCTCTCAAGGAGTGTGAAACTACACATTCCCTTGGATTAGGATCATAATTTCAGATACTGGGATCAAAACCAATTATAGGATTTTGTCGAATCCCTACCAGTAAAAGAACAGCAAGTCCAGAAAAATGATAGTGGAATTGTTAAGATACAATTTCTTAAAAGATATGAATAGCTAGATAAAATAAAGAATCTCATTAGGCAAAACATCAAGTAGGACAAAATTCATATTTGTTAAGTGTCCTCTAATCTTCACGAATGACCCCAATCCCAGTGAGGCAGAACTCTCCAGCAGAAGCCACCCATGCCATTCCCAACATGGTTCTCTGCCCTCCTGGCCCTAAACCAACTCCCTCCCCTCAACTACAATGAATGCCCTCTCACTTTGTCATTAAAACTTAGGTCAAACTCCACTTTTCAAATCGCCAGCACCATACCCATCCTTTATCACTCTCAAACTCTTCTGAGGTCTTCCTCATCATATTCTGCTCTTGCTGGTTTTCCCTCCTGATTACTGCCTCACTAAAGCATTCACCTGGGTCAAGGTTAACAGGGCATATGGTTCAAGCCCCCCACTCCTGGGCACAGGACACACAGTGTCCACCACTCTGGACTCTTCCTCAAAGAGCCTGGATGAAGCCTGTAATTCCTTCTCCCCTAGGCTCCAGTCAGCCACTGCCAAGCAAGCCAATGCTCCTCAGGGCTGGCAGGTGGGAGGGACTGTTCCTTAGTAAAGGGCCCATAGCTGGATCCTGCAGCTAACCAACATCTGCCATTTTCCACTCTTCTCTGGCACAAAATGCAACCCAACATGAGCCCAATAGGTGTTCTGTCCTCATGTGGGCTACATATAGGGCTGCAGCCTTCTAACCTTCTGCTGTACTTCTTATCCATGTTCCTCTAAAAGTAAAGTGTTCCCTTGTTCTCTCTTGCCCAGTTTCTTTCAAGATTTTCTTTTTGTCATGGTTTTCTGCAGTTTGAATACAATATGCCTAGGTGGGGGTGGGTTTTTGGTATTTATCCTGTTTGATGTTCTCTGAGCTTCCTGGATCAATAGTTTTTATATTTGTCATTAGTTTTGGAAAGTTCTCAGCCATTATTATTTTAAATATTTTTTCTACTCCATTCTCTTTCCTCTCCTTCAGAATTGCAACATTGTTTATGTTACATCCTTTGAAATTATCTCACTGTTCTAGGATTTTTTTGTTCTATTTTTTTTCATTCTGTTTTTTTTTTCCCTTGTAGTTCAGTTTGAGAAATTTCTATTGACCTGTATATTAGGCTCACTGATTCTGCCGTTGGTTGTGTTGCCTCCACTTTCAACTTCAAAGGCATACTTCATTAATGTTACTGTGGTTTTGATTTCTAGCATTTCCCTTTTGATTCTCATTTCCATCTCTCTGTTTACATTGCCCATCTGCTCTTACATGCTGTCTAATTTTTCCATTAGAGCTCTTAATATATTAATCATAGTCATTTTTAATCCTATCTGAAGATTCCAACATTTGTGTCATATTTGAATCTAGTTCTAATGATTGTTTTGTCTCTTTAGAGTGTATTTTTTCTTGCCATTTGGCATGCCATGTAATTTTTTGTTGAAAGCAGAACATATTGTATCAGGTAGTAGGAATGGAAGTAAATAGGCCTTTAGTGTGAGGATTTATATTGATCTGGCTAGGAGTTTGCCTGCATTTAATTGTTGCTGTAGCTACAGATGCCAGAGGTTTCAAATTCCTCTAGTGTCCTTGTTTTTCTGTCACTTCCTGACTTTGGGCTTCCTAGGTACGCCTTCTCAGAGATAGTCTGCGTCTTGCAGCTCTTTCAGCTAAAATCTACTGTTATAATGATGAGTCCCTGCTGGTATGATGGTAAGGTGGACAGGAGGGAGAGAAGTCTATATTCTTCCAATCAAATCTCAATCTTTGTTCCAGAGCTGTGACTTTCAAAAGTGTTTACCCAGTGGTATAGCATTCTTTCCTCCTGCCTCCTACTCTCATCCCTGACTGCATTGTTTCCAATTTATTTCCACAAAGCACCCACCTCCCACTCCGTAGGTGAGATAGGAAGGCAAGGGAGGACCAGAGAGGGAGGAATGCCCTTCCCTGGTGAAATATGGTTCTGGCAAAGTATTTCCCCTTAGGTAGTGGCCTTTGTTACAAAAAGGCTCTGATGTGTTTCATAATGATTATTTTTCTCCCTCTGCCAGAGTCTCTGGGAGATCTTTTGCATATTTCATATGAGAACCTGGTAAGAATTCTGGAGGTAAGCCCACAAAAATCAGAGAACCCCTAAGACATCCAAAAATTCACCAAACTTATCATTTAACTGTCTCTATCAGTTTATGGATCCAGTGGCTTCTGCTCTAGGTAGGCAGATTTCAGCTGAGACTCTGGACTCTATCTCTTCATAATTCTAAGCTGTTTACATTTTGGAGCTAAAATCAGAAATCTCCCATTTAACTTTTTATATCTTCTTCTTTCTCCTTAAGTTTTTATTTCCATTCTAATTATTTAGCAAATTCTTATCCTAAAGTAGTTTTGTGTCTAAAAGCTTTTAAAGATCATGCATATCTACTACAAAATATGTATAAATTAAGACTTAATACTTGATTTATTCCATGACACCATAAGGCTCTAAAGATTTTTTAAAATAAATCTCTGCATTGAATTATAATTACAACTATTATACTATATATAATATTTCAGAAAAATAGTCATTAAACATAGTAAATTTTCAACTGCACCTTTTATTAAGCTGAACTCTAATCAAACTTTTGCTATATATTTAATGAAAGACAAAGGAATATTGCTACAAACTAATCGGATGAGAGACTAGTATATTATTCTATTGTTTTGTTAAAAAGAGGTAGAAAAGCTTTACAATTTCATAAGACAAAATATGAGGATTGACTGTCATTTGTTTCAATACTTCCTGTTAAGATTTGATAAAGTAGATTTTAACTACTTTGATGAATGAAACACTCTGAATCCAAAAGGAAACTACATGCAAGTTTTATTCATTAGTTTTAGCCAATGTATCTTGAGAAAACATTCCAGTTACATTTAAAAGAGTCACTAACCTATACTGTTTCAGCTTCAAAGATATTTTTATTTATGTAAGGATACATCCAAGACAGGAATATTGAGAGTAACTGAAGACAATTGCTTACATCTAAATATCGGGGAAGGGTGAAGCATTTTTAGCCTTTAGCAGAAACCATGTTTCTAAGCACCACACTTCACCCTTAACTGAAACATGTATTATACACAGAAATAAAGAAAACCCTGTGGGTCTAGATTTGCCATTAAAAGGTTTTGTTTGGTGCCCAACAGGTTTCTGTATCCTGGGACCATGAAGTATAGATATATATGGAGCAGTGAGGCATAAGACCTTCAGTTTGTCAAGTGGGAGAAGTATAACTCCGATACATTCTTGGGCAAGTCAAATGTAGGAATGGCATGTATGGAAACTGAAGATCTGGAAATTGGCTCCATTAAAACCACTCATGCTTGCACACCGTCTGTAAAGTATCCCCAGGTCATGTGAGCCCCAGCTCCACAACAGGAAGCTGGCAAGTCCAAAATCTGCAGGGTAGGCCAGGAGGATGGAGACCCAGGAAAGAGTTGATGTTGCAGCTCCAAGGCCCAGGCTGAAGGCAGTCTGCTAGCAGAAATTTCTTCTTCCTCTTGAAAGGTCCGTCTTCTTTTTAAGGCCTTCAATTGATGGGTGAGGCCTACCCACAGTTTGGAGAGTAATTTGCTTTACTCAAAGTCTACTGATTTAACTATTAATCTCATGTAAAAGATATCTTCATGGAAATATGTAAATAATGTTTGATCAAATATCTGGGTATTCTGGCCTAGCCAAGTTGACATAAAATTAACCAGCATAACATGTGTTCATGTTATATTAATATTTGAATGAGAGTTATGATTTGCTGCTACAAAAAAAAAAATTAACCTTTAACAACTGGCAAGGCTTTGGAGCCAAGTTAGGCTGAATCTTTTTCACTTCCAAAAAGGCTGGATGTGCCCCTCCCAAGTCAGCCAGGCCTTACAGGGCCGTATTCAACATGGGAGAAACCCCATTATTCACAACTTAATACAACAGTATTATTTTACTGAGCAGCAACAGAGATCTTCACTCATGTATGTATGGTCAATACCATGGTTCAGATATAGTTCATTTGGCCCCAAGTCTCATGTTGAAATTTGATCCCCAATGTTACTGGTGGAGCCTGGTGGGAGGTGTCTGAATTGTGGGAGCAGAGCCCCTAATGAATGGCTTGATGTTGTCCTCACTCTTAGTTGCCAAGAGAACTGGTTATTGAAAAGAGCCTGGGACTTCCCCCCTCTCTGGCCATGTGATCTCTGCACACACCAGCTCCTCTTCACCTTCTGCATGAGTGGAAGTTTCCTTAAGCCCTCACCAGAAGCAGATGATGGTGTTATGCTTCTTGTACAGCCTATAGAACCATAAGCCAAGTAAGCCTCTTTTCTTTATAAATTACCCACCCTCAGGTATTCCTTTATAGCAACACAAACAGACTAAGATAGTCACTAATGGTAAATATTCTTACAGTCCTTGTCCTAAAGAAGCCTTTACAAAATTAATTCAGCATTCACTCAAAATATTGATTGAACATCTATTGAATCAAGTCATTGTAGGAGATACAAAGAAGTATACTTAAAGAAGCTTAAGATGCAGTTGCAGAGATAAAATACAGTATATAGGCCGGGCATGGTGGCTCACGCCTGTAATCTTAGCACTCTGGGAGGCCGAGGCTGGTGGATCGCTCAAGGTCAGGAGTTCGAAACCAGCCTGAGCAAGAGTGAGACCCCGTCTCTACTAAAAATAGAAAGAAATTAATTGGCCAACTAAAATATATATATAGAAAAAAATTAGCCGGGCATGGTGGCACATGCCTGTAGTCCCAGCTACCTGGGAGGCTGAGGCAGGAGGATCACTTGAGCCCAGGAGTTTGAGGTTGCAGTGAGCTAGGCTGACACCACGGCACTCTAGCTCAGGCAACCAAGTGAGACTCTGTCTCAAAAATAAATAAATAAATAAACAAAATACAGTATATCAATCCAATATACCTTTGTAAGGAGACAATCAAGTACAGATACTAGGCAGATTTATCTGGCAAAGTCCACTCCAGCTATATTACTAAAGAAAATGCAGCAAGATGCACAGGTGATGGTGGAAAATGTGATGGATGATAGCAAATTTATCTCCACTTTTAGGATTGTGTCAAAGTTTGAAAGACTAAAACCAATACGATCAGCCATGCATGAGATCCTGTTTGGTGATGCTTTTTACTTCCCTGTACAGCCCCTGAAACACTGCTAGTCCTTACCCACAGCTTCTCTGTAGAACTTTCCAACAATCCAGCTTACCAAGCAACAACTTGACACTGTTTCAAGCACTCACATTATAAAAATGCATTCCAATTTCTCTAGAGATGTCAGTGTCAGTGACTCAGGTAAGAGCTCCTACCTTATCAATACAGTTATGTGTACTTTTAGACTTGACTAATAGGAACTCTCTTATTCAGTAAATATAGATATCTTAGCTGATTGGCAACCAGGAAAAGGAGCTGTAAATGATAAACTCTGCCCAGGTATAGTTGAGCTTCCCTTTAGTACAACAGATATTGGCTGAAGAAAATATCACCTGAAGTTTAAAAAATAGTTAATTATTTAAGTTATAATTGAATCTTATTAATATCATTTGGAAATGATTCACACTTTCATATTCACTTAGCTCCATGAAGGTTGTGAATCAATCAGTACTTTTGTGATTTTAAGTATAAAATAAGAGAGGATATTTAGAATTACCACTTCTGGACATCTTCTCCCATCTTACTTATCCTTTTATGGGGGAAGGGAGTTGTTTTGGTGGGAGGGATTTTTTGTTTGTTTGTTTTTTTCCATCATCCTAATATCTAATAATCTTTCCTGATAATCTAGGTGACAGATATTTTGTTAAAGCCATGGATCACAGTGTAATAGTAAATCACAAATCTAGCAACCAAGATCCATGTTGACTCAAACCCCAAACTGGAGCACAGCAAAAAGAAAAGCTCCCTGCCCCAAAGTTAGTGCACTTTGACTTTAGTATAGTTTTCCGGAAAGCCCCTAATTTTACAGATGGTCCTAACTTTGTGTAACAAACTGGTTTACCACACCTGAGCATGTTAGACATTGCAAACTTTAGGGCTGGGCAAAGCTGACATGCCATTTCTGATGGGACAGGAGAAAACCTACAATGAGCAAATAAATTTGTTCCACAGAATCTGAGGTCTTTTAGACTGATGAACATAATCAACATCTTTATTCAGTTTGGGCTAAAATTACTAGCATCTTTCCTCCTCTATTCTTTGATGTATGTTTTCACTTTTTAATGTTTCTGAAATTGAAGTCAATCTTAGAATTGATGTGTTCCTTTAATGTCACAGTGTTTCTTTTCCTTAATGAAATGTAGTGATGTTATATCTTATAATCTAGAAGAGAAGAAATGAGGTAATTAATATGCATAAAGAGACTGAATTGGGTTCACTGTCCTCTGGATTGAGCGCTTTCAAAAGTTTTACAGAAATTTTCACCTAAAATAAAGTATTTTTTATCTCTGAGCTTGACTTAACAGGGTAATCTGGAAAATTAATTTATGTAGAGTAGTAGTACATTCCCCAAAGATGCCTGATAAATGAACTATATACTTAGGCATATGGAGCTCCCAAAAAAGAAGCCAACTGTTATCACAAACAGTTGCTAGTTTACTTTCTTAGTAGGTTTTCCTTTTTCCTGAATAACTGGTGTTTGATTTTCCTGCTTCTTCAAGACCTGCTCCAGTGAAGTTTAGAGATTATATATACTTGAAAGTATAATTTTTCAGCTTCTACATAAAAAGTGCACACTTTTCTATTCTCATTCAATAAAGAAAAGTTATATGCTTCAGCAGACAGTGTTTCTTGGCCATTCCTCTTGCTTTATTTTCATAATAGTTAATTAACCTAGTCCTCAAGCTATCCCACCACAAAATCTTGAAACTCTCATTTAAATATTTATTAACCATCTCTATGTGGCTGGCACGGTGTTCAACCAGCACTGTGCGCAAAGATAAAGAAGATGTTAATACACATTCTACTCCCAGTGGGTTTAAGAGTGTTGAAATGAAAAGCAGATGAGTTAGTAAGGGCTCATCATCTATCAACATAAATCATGTGAAACACACAGTATAGCCCATCCCAGTCTCAATAAACTGAACACACTTCCCTAGCCCACCTTGATTTCAATAAACTGAAGCACACTCTCATAGCACCCCCATAACACCCTCAAAGTATGCAGAGCAGAATATAACTAAGATAGTTATTGCCACAACGCTAACCACATATCAGATAAAGGATCTCTCTGGCAGAGGCTTTCTGTATGTGTGAGTGTGAGTTCAAGTGTACCACACACGTATGTTCTTTCTTTGACTCTACTTTCTCTCTCTTAGTCATGCTATATATTTGAAAGAAAAAGAGTTATAGGAATAGCATTGAATCCACTCATTAATTTAAGTGAATCTTTCACAAACATTACTGGTTTTTTAGTAGTAATAAGTTATTTTGGATACCTCATAAGACCAATCCGCAGTGGACATTACCCAGAGAATCTAATCCAGTGTAAATTATACACATTAAATCAAAATAAGATTTAAATTTGAAATAAAATTTCAGTATCTTCATCAACATACTGCGTAATCTGATTGCATGATGGGTTAGTCAGCTAAGGAGGGCTACCATAACAAAATACCATAGGCTGGGTGGCTTAAACAACAGAAATTTATTTTCTCACAGTTCTGGAGGCTGGAAGTCCAAGATCAAGGTGTTGGTGGGTTGGGTTTCTCCTGATGTCTCTCTTCCTGGCTTGCGGACGGCCACCTCCTCTCTGTGCCCTCACATGGCCTTTCCTCTGTGTGTACATATCCCTGGTGTCTTTTCATCTTCTTATAAAGACATCAGTCCTATTGGATTAATACCTCACCCTTATGACCTTATTTAACCTAAATTACCTCTTTAAAGACCTTATTTCCAAATACAGTCATACTGGGAGGTAAGGCTTCAACATAGGAATTTTATTCATCTCTTACCATTCAGTCCATAATGCACGGTAACCTCCAGGAACTTAGCTATTATTCCTTTAAAATAAGAATCACCTGACCCAGAAATTACCCATGAGTAGACTCGAAGAAGAGTAGGTTCCCAATCTATCACGGCACGCCTGGTGGTTCAGCCACCAGGTCCCGGCTGCAGCCCTCAGTTAAACAGTCTCCTCACCAATGTAATCTGTTTCCCACTACAGTTTGCTGGCTGTGCCACTTGATAGCCACGCAGGTCTGAGCAACGAGGCAAAGGAGAGATGGTGAAGCTAGCAGCTACTTCACTTGCGACAGTCCTATTCCAGGTTACCTTCCCGGCTGTGGCATCACTCGGCAGGCTGGGACTTGTCCCTCAGAGCCCACGACACATTGGCAGGGACTTCCTTTACCTAGCACTCCCTTGAGTGTCTTCCCCACGGTGAAGACTTTTTGTTTTACCTGTCCAAACACCTGATCCCAAAGGCAGCTAAATCTCCCCTCGCTCTTCAAAGTCACCTCAGCCTAGACCTTGCGTGCGAGAGAACTGCGCTGCCCCACTCACTGGACACAGAACCTCGGCCTCTTTCCCTCTGCCTGCCTGGAGAGGCTGGGGAGGGTTTCAGCTCTTATTCTTCCTTCCGTCTTCCATGAGAAGATACCAACTTATAGTTCCACTTGCCCCACCACTGCTATGAAATCCATAAGCAGTTGGGAATATTAAACTAAAATGGTAGCTACGAATTCATGAGTGCTTACTTACCGTGTGCCTCAAATTAGTTCATAAATCCTCTCAACAAATGCATGTAATTACAGTAAGGTTAAGTAACTCCCCCAGGACCACGCAAGTAGTAAATGGCAGAGTTAATATTCTAATATCTATTTCCTGCACTCAAGTTTTATCTACTATTCTTTTCCTGCTTGCCTAAGTATAAATTCCCTACCCTCCTTAGGTATAAGCATGTACCTATATTAGAAAACTAAATATTTTTAGCAAAAGGTTATAATATAAGAAGGCAGAGAGATTTTAGATGCTGCTTTAGGCCCAGATGTCACACACTATGTGTCTCCAGTGTGTTATAGTCGTATCTCTCTGTGCTTCAAGTTCCACATCTGTAAAATGGACTAATAATACCTACACAGAGCTGCAAAAATAGAAATGAGATGCTGCATGTCAATGAGGTTTGAGAAAAATATGAAACATAAATAAACCTGATTTATATCAGTCAAACTTCATAAAAGAATACTATTCTCCATAGTATCTCCTTTGGCAAGACAATGCCAGCTGTTCAAGTTCTGTCCCTCCTCCAAACTCCTCTAAGAATTCACAGTTTGTTTCACTCTCTTGTACCTTAAACATATACTACACCTGGTATTATTTAATTTTTTACATGCCTCAATCTAGAAACATGGATGAGCCTGTCAAACCTTGATTTTGGAGATTATGTACATTATTCTTAATATTTTTTGTAGTGTCCTGCATGCTTTTCCATGCAGCAGGTATTCAAAAGATACCATGCTATTGGATTGATAATAACTATGTATGACCACTGTTACAGCCAGAGAGCTGGAATTAACTGGCAGCCTTTTAAAATAAGAGATTAAAGTTATTTCATAATTAACTGAAATTTTACTTACTGTATCTTTGAAAAATCTGCCTGAATCTTCTTGGGCCTATAAGAACACAGATTTGCAGCTGTGCTGATTCAATTGGTAATCCCAGCAGGTTCTACCCATAACTCAGCCTAATATACTCCACTGTTTATTTCCTATTTCCACAGTTAAGAGAACTCACAGTCCATTCTGAAGCCAGAGGAGAAACCTTGGGAAAGAGGAAGGAAGCTTTGCATTCTCTAGTCTTAAAGTGAATACAAAACAATTTGCCTCACGTAATTGGATATGGACACATCCTCAGCAAGATTACTGAAGTTACAGGGAGCCACAACTAGAAATTGACACTGTGAGAAAACTTGACAACTCCACACAAGAACATGCTCCCTAGGAAGACTCTGCTTGCTGGATTTCCTCTATACAGTCAGATTTTTGTTTCATTTCAAATCATTCTTTCCAGAGAAAATATCTATTCATCCGCCAGGTACTTTGATACAGGAGTTCCATGCTAAGAGAAATGTATTTTGTCATGGCTCTGGGTAAAGCCTCTGTGTTTTGAGACCTATACTAACTTAAAGACTGTTCCATGGTCTCTTACATGAAAAAAATAAACAGAAAAAGAAAGGAAAAAAATAAGGCAATAAGTCTTGTTCTGAGTTTATAAAACTGTAAGCAAAAAACAAACAACCACTTAAAATAGAACTAGAGAAATAGGGTATCTTAGTTCCCTAGTGCACAATATTTTCATAGGAATAATTTACATTGTGATGATTTGAAACTTTGTCATTTGAAGTTAAGCACCACCCTTCTTTCATCAACTATATCTTCCACTTCAATCCTCTACTATGATAAGTAAGCAAAACTCATGAACGTGAGGCCTGTATGACTAAAGACGGTCCTATTTGTGTAGACAAGTAGCTGATGATCTACCAAAGCCTCAGACTCCCCCTTCCACAGTGTAGTCTTGTTGCAGGGAAGTGGCTTCCCAGCCAGCGGCTACATTTCCCAACCCCTTTGCACCTAGGTGAGGCCATGGGACCAATTCTTGAGTGGAAGTGATATGCATCACTTTAGGACCAAGGACCTTATCACCACTCTCTTCTGTCCCATCCTCTGGCTGAAGTCAGAAGCTTCAGAGTGTAGCGGAAGGTAGTGCCACAAAACAGGAAGAGCCTGGGTACCCAAATCACCAGCTGGAAGGCTACCCACTGACCAGGAACACGAGAGCAAATTTTGATTGTGCTTTTTAATGAGTCTGTTCCGCTATAACTAACAATTTAATTCTCTTATCTATCCGTGACTTTCATGTACTGTGAAGACTGCCAAGAATCCTCCACTTTACTGAAATAGTTCTCAATCCATTCTTTTCTCCATTAATCTGCACCAGTTGGACTTATCATACCAAACTACTACTATTTGATGGACACGATTAGAATAGAGTTATAGTATAGCATACAGACACAAGTTCAACTATTGGTTCTGGGTAACTGTGGACAGTTGCTTTCATCAAGGGTTGGTTTCCTCCTTTGTAAAAGGACAATAACACATTTTACCTCTAGTGTGACATTTCATTTTCTAGTCTCAAAATGTGAAGAACTAACTTTTCCCTCAGTCCCAAACAATTCTAGATACATCTATCTTCATGCTTTGAATCACTGCCCCAACAGACCTGGCAATAATCCTGGTTCTAAGGAATCTTATTTCGCATAACAGATAAGAAGCACATCCAGAAGCAACTGCAATGTGGTCTGATGTAGGGCAGTTTATTCTAACAATCCTTTCTGCCCCCTGTTTGGATGATGTTATGTACAATTTGATGTGGCTGCTGACTTGTCACAGATGATTTATCAAACTCATATCCACTATGCCCAGTTCATTAAATCCTTCCCACTGAAAGAGAACACCCATGTCTACACCAAATGTGTCTTCTTCCTCCTTATTCTGGCAGATAAGGAGATAGGGCTAAAGTTTTGCCCTCACTGGTAAAGCTTCTTACTCTCAAATCCAAACAAAGTGCTGAAACCACTGGTTAAATATGAGCTAATCTAATAAAGATGTTAAAAAGGTTGGCCTTCAAGAGGCAATTTCCAGAGAGTAGGTTCAAAGACATGAATTTCCTTGTGCCCAAAATGGGGTGGGGCAGTGTGAAGAATACTGATTAACTGTCTTAAAATTTAAAAACCCCCAACTCCTAATAAGAAGCTGTAGCACTCTGCACTGGACAGTTAACTCATAGAAGTACACATCTGGGCACCTACAGATTATTACCAGGTCCAGACAGCATCCTGCCCAACTGTCTCATCTTAAAAGTAAGAAAATTGAAGGCCCAGGAGATTAAGTGACTTGTTCATGGTCACTGAAGGAACATACTAATTTACCATGTGGCATCTACAAGAGTCCCACCTGCCTGATGACATGTCACTGTCTGAGCTCTTCCTGTGCCTACACTGTCTTCCTTCAGAGGCAACACAGACTATTCTCAAGGGAGTCAGGGGCACGCAGCTCTGATTTGAGCTGAATGACTTGAGGCCAGTCACTGACCTTCTCTGGGGTTCCCTTTCCTCACGAGTAAAATGGGATGAATAATAGCACCCACGTCAAGGGGGTATGGTGGGAGCTCACAGAGCCTGTCCTGCCTGGCATTTGATGTGGCCTCAGCAAGCCTCCACTTTTTCTCCCTTTTTTGGGCATCTGGACAGATAGTCTGTAACAGTGGGCAAGCCCCTTCTGACTGATCTAGCTCTTTGATCATTATTAAAAGGATTCTGGATTTTTTGTTGGTTTTTTTTTTAATGCTGCCACTCAGATATATATGGAAGTGCCCACAGTTAAACCAGCAGAAGAACCCTGTTCACAAAAAAGAAAACCCTTCTTCCTATTTTAGGGATGTGAATTTGAGGGCTTAAGGAACCATCTCTAAGTGAATTAGTTTGGGATATCCGTGTCTATGCTTCTACTTTGCCAGCTCAGAGGTGAAGATGGTTAATTTGATTTTAAGAGCAAGTCATGAAAGATAAAAGATTTTTAAACTTTTAATACCTATACTTTTCATTTTAAAATATTTAAAACATAGAGTTTAAGGTATGTTCAGAATATGCTCAATAGCAGATTTACAAATAAAATGAACTTCCACATGTGTGCATGAACCTTCTTGTCAGGAAGAATGAGCTATTTGAACCTCTCAATAGACAGAGACAAGAAGTAAAAATTGGCTAACTGGAGTTTGAATTGAAGTTATTTATAATTAATAAGTGCCCCCCTCTCTTACCACAGTGTCAACTTGTGAATCACCTCAACTCACCCTGTGGGAAGCCCTGTCTTGAAATTTTCTTCCCTTTAACCTACCTATGCCTGTCTCCTATAGCCATCAAGGGCAAAAAAATTCAGAATGAGTTAATCAAGCAAAAACTCAAACTAAAATCTAACTCACTTGTTTTCCAAGAATAAAGAATTCAACAACCAAACTAAAAATGCCTAACCTTTATCACAACTATAAAAGTCTTTCAAAATATTCACAAACAAAAAATTGACTATCAACTGGTCAAAATCATGGGCATATAAAGAGTAGGGCCACTTTATATGCATGCATGTTTATAAATTGAAAAGTCCAAATATGCAGAAGAGATTTTTCGCCTTGAGTACAAATATTCTTCCTAATAAGCCTAACTAATTTCCCTACAAAGAGATTATAATCTAAACATATGCTAACGCCAGAGGCAAAATTGACTGATACTAAGGAATAAAAATTGGAAAATTTATTAATTATCCTTTTTAAGGAGGTAAAAACAATTGCTCTATATTAAAACCACAGTGCTATTTAAGTAGAAATTTTAAAATACATGATTTTCCCCACTCTCACGTTTCACACTATTAATAGATAGCCAATTCAGTTAACTCCTCTAATATAGATGTAAAGGTTTATGCAACCCAGTATTTGGTGTTCCAAGCATAAGGGTAACGTGTCAGTTTTCCATTGGCTCTTCCTATTGTAGGTTATTAGCCAGCTCGTGGCTATCACGCACAAATATAAACCTTTTTGCTGTAACCCTGGCATCACCTGATTCTGCCATTCAGCAGTTTCTTTCTATGCAGTCCTTAAAAACAGCTACAGATGAGACCCCAGTAGAATCTGCATTATCCATCACCTGTATGGGACAGAAAAAACCGCCTAACCCCCACTGTGTTCTGGGTCCTCACAGGCAAGTGAGGGACAATAGGAAGTGACTCAGCATTTAGGAACCGTGCCATCATGGGCAAATTTAGACTGCTTCTCTGTAAAATATAATAAGAGAATTCTTTTTCTTCCTATTAACACTGTCATTTTTTAAAATGAGAAACAATGGCCACATTAGCGGAGTTTTCATGCAGCATGACATACTCCGGTGCTGTCTTCCTAAATAGCTCAGCAAAATGCATTTTCTGAGCAATTTACTTTCCAGATGTGGCTCTGGTACCACTGGCTGGGGTAAGGGGTGTTAAGGGACTAACAGGTAGAAAACATCCTCTGTATCAAGCCACTGAGCAGCAACCAGGATTTGATGTGCTTTATATATTTTTTTTCACAAGTTGCCATCCAAAGGCTAAATGACTCTGAAAATCAGCTGGGTTTTAGTCAAAGCTCTGTTTCCAGCCACAGATCTCCAGTGTGACACATACAGAATGTAAGATGTGCCAGTGAGTGGCTGGCTTCCCATTCACTGAGGAGTTCTAAACCTTAAATATATGTGCTGCAATGATCATGTGAACTAAAGTAAAATTTTAAGGCTCAACCCCCACCGGCTGACTGAAGGGACCCCCTCGTGGCCAAAGGAAGTATCCTAAAATTAAATTGTCTGCCAGGAGGAGGGAGGTCAGACATGCCTTATCATGACCCCCTCCCCTTCGTGGGGACTTCCTTTGTAACCCATTAACAGGCCTAAGGGTATGCAAGACAAACCTGCAGGTCCTCAATTTACACAACAAATCTATGACTGGTGGCTTATCTCTGATACCAGCTCCTTATGTTAAAATATTCCAAGCCTTTATACAAAGTTTCATGTCTTTAACCAATTACAATCCAAAGAATCTTTAAACCCACCTATAACCTGTAAAACCCCCCCACCTTCGAGATGTCCCACCTTTTTGGGCCAAACCAACGTATGCCTCCCACATATTGATTTATGACTTTACCTGTAACCCCTGTCTCTCTGAAATGTATAAAAATCAAACTGTAACCCAGTCACATGAGTCCACTTGCCCAAGGCCTCTTGGGAGTGGCTCCGGGTCATGGTCCTCAAATTTGGCTCAGAATAAATCTCTTTAAAATTATTTTACAGAGTTTGGCTTTTTTCCGTTGACAATTAGATGAAATGCCTTTCTGGTTTAAAAATTATTTTAAAGCTAACATTACACAAAACATGGTTTTTGCCCAAACATCTACAGGGCAAATTACTGTGCATTCATGCTAGAGCCAAGCCAATTAACACAGGCAGAAAGGTTTGACCTCAGTTTCTCCATTCAGGCACATGCATTTTTCCAGGTCTCATCAATGTACCCTAATGAAACTCCAACCAACACCTATAATCGCCTCCTTTTAAAATTACAATTATATTTAGACACGTTTCTGCTTTTGTAAACACTTGCTTCAGGCATACAGGTGGATCTGACATTATATGGTCAAGATATTCCCAAGAACTGTCTATAAACTGATTTTTTTTTTATAAATTGAGCAATTCAAGTAAGCAGTTGAGAGTACTCGTTATTTACAGAAGCCCTATGACTAATCCTTTTGCAAAATTGACTTTTACAATCTGAACAGCCAGCCTTGATTTATCTACCTTTTAACTTCCAATCTTTATATATCAAGCACATCTAAAAGTGCCTACCACAGCGCCTGGCAAATAGTACTCATTCAATAAATGTTCTGGTTTAATTATCTTGGTGCAGTTTTAGGGAATCTGCAAAATAATTTACTATATATCATAGTGCACCTAGACACAATTCATAAAACTATGGACTATGACCTTGGAATGATTTGGGCATATCAAATGACTCTCCATAGAATTTTGGAATTCTAGAGAAATCTCTGGATTGAGTTAACCAGCAGAGCACCTGGGTCCCCTCTTACCCTGGAGCTCCAGGAGAGTATGCTGAATTGTATGCAGCACAGATAATTCCAGATCCTGGACGTCTTTGTAAAGTTCTTACCAGAGCTAATCTTTCTGTAGCAGAGGCTTCCAGCCAGTTCTCCTTCCTTACCAGCCCTTTCCCCCATACGAGTCTCAGGAGTGACAAACAAAAAGAAGACAAAACAGGAGTCCTCAAAGCCTAGTTTAATAAAGGCACTATAACCACCACCTCCAGGTATTTCATTAAAAGATGTATTACTAGGTTTATGATTTATATGTAATAATTATTTATAAAAAATTATATTTGATTCACATAATTTTGATCAATCTTATACTAACAATAATGATAAAGATAATCCAATCCAAAGAGAAAAGAGTTGAGACTTACGTACTTATGGTCACAGGAAATTAAAAATAAATACAGTTCAATTAATATTCATATTCTTTTAGGATATCATGATAGGGTGATCAATAAGAGACTTTCAAATGGAGCAAAGAATGAAAATAGAGTTTCAACTGTTTAAGGAAGAACTTGTCCCTATTATTTTTTTCAGGATGATAACAGGTATCAAATCAAATATTCTATTGCATATACTTTAAAGAGTGATATAAAAATTTCATTTTAAATTATCAATATGTACAATATACCAGAAACAGCATAATGTTTAACTTTCCAAAATTAAAATAGTAACTTTACAGTGGAGAAATCTGGAGGACACTATTTTAACTCAGTGATCAAAGTGAACACAAAGGGGTGGGGAATCTGAGGTCTTGGGGCCCACACATGGCCTTGTAGATCCTTGAGTGTGGCCCTTTGACTGAATCCAAATTTTACAGAACAAACACCTTTATTAAAAGGATTCGTTCTGTGAAGTTTGGATTCAGTCCATGGGCCGCACTTGGGGATCTGGGGGGCCACATGTGGCTTTGAGGCTGCAGGTTCCCCACCCCATGGGACAGCTGACATCTTGGTCCCATTGATGTGTTATGCTGAGAAGGATACAACATCACTTCTGTGATGTCTCTGCTGAAGATGCTCAGCCCGGATCTAATTATGAGGAAATTTCTGACAAACCCAAGTTGAGGGATAGTCTACAAAATAACTAGTCTTGACTCTTCAAAATATCAAGGTCATGAAAGCAAAAAATGTAGAAAAATTGTTTGGGATTCTTCCAAAACAATAGGTTATCCTAGATTGGGAGGGAAATGCTATGTACAAGGACAAGTGGTGAAATTTTAATACAAACTTCAAAGTGGATAATAGTGTTTTATCAGTGTCAAACTTCCTGATTTTGATCACTGTACTGTGATTACGTTAGAAAACGATCTTGGGAAATGCACAGTGAAATATTTAAGAGTAAAAAAGTACTTGCCTCTTATTTCAAATGATTCAGGGGAAAAAAGATAGATAGGTAGCAAAACTGGCAAGTATTAACGATTAACAAATCTGGGTGAAGGGTATATGGGAATTCTTTGTACTACTCTTACAATTATCCATGACTTTGCAATTATTTCAAAATAAAATGTAAATAAAATAAAATCTACATGTCTAATTAAAACATGGGAGTAACTACATAATTTTCCAAAATCTTATCAGGTGCATCAGTCAAAATGCTGCAAATTCTGGATTGTTTCTTTCTGTTTCTCTCCAGGATCCTCGTCAGTCAAGCAGTTTCCACTCTGCAGAGTGCCTCCTGTTCACGCATTTCCCAGCAGCAAGATCTGTATGTTCAACTTCATCTTCCCTTTCTCAATTTGGTCTAACAAACTGACACTTTCTGTCTGCCGCTCTCTTAAGAAATAGTAAAGAAAGTGTCGCTTTCTGTTTGATAAGCATGAACTGCTTTGCCTGGAGAAGCAATGAATTAATTAAGTTTAAAGATAAATGAGCTACAATTAATCTCACTGAGTTTACATTGTCAGCATATGGATAAAAAAAAAAAGCCTTCCAGTAGAAAACAAAATGTATTCAAAACTCTTCACTACTATTAAATCACTTGTATCTATAGCCTATACATATATACACACACACACATGCTATTTAATATGTATTTTATATAGCATACACACATATATACATAATATCAATAATTGAACTCAGAGTATTGGACAAAGTTACTCTGAATAATACATGGTAAAATACATAAAGTATAATATTGAAATTTCTCTTTAAAAGGAATGAAGTAGGTCAAAATGCATATTTTCTATTTATTTTACATTTAGTCTCGGGTATACGGCTGCAGTCCTCAACACACAGGCCTGTTAGGAACCGGGCCGCACAGCAGGAGGTGAGCGGTGGGCAAGTGAGCGAAGCTTCATCTCATGTGTATTTACAGTTCGCATCACCGCATAAGCTCTGCCTCCTGTCAGGTCAGCGTTGGCATTAGATTCTCGAAAGTGCTAGAACCCTACTGTAAACTGCACCAGCAGGGGATCTAGGTTGTGCGTTCCATATGAGAATCTAATGCCTGATGGTCTGAGGTGGAGCTGAGGTGGTGATGCTAGTGCTGGGGAGCAGCTGCAAATACAGATTATCATCAGCAGAGAGGTTTGACTGCACAATAAATGTAATGTGCTTGAATCATCCCAAAATCATTCACCTACCCCCAGTCCGTGGAAAAATTGTCTTCCGTGAAACCGGTGGTCCCTAGTGCCAAAAAGGTGGAGGACCGCTGGTGTATGGGACACACACTCTTACATAATACCACTCCATTCCTCTGAGGAAAACAGCAAATAATCCCGTTTGACAGAAAACAAAACTGAGGCAAAATAGGACATAGACAGGAAGACTTGTCAACAAGAGTGAGAATCAGCCACTCCAGTTGCTGATCTCTAGTTCCATACTGGCGCATGCTGGGATCTGCTGGAATTCTTCCCTTCCCCCATGCAGATACATGTCTACATATACATACATACATATTGCGTAATATGCACATATACATGAACATACCTACACAAATACATAAATACATATCATTTCACTGAAACTCAGGCAAGAACCAAAACTAATAAAAATACATCCAGAAACCATTTTCATTCTTTATGTCCTTTTCAATAAAAAGAGTTAATGAATAGGTGAATAGAAGAAAGTGGTTATTTGCAAAAATAAATCCTGCCTCAGGTCCCTGAGATGATCCTTAAACTAGAGAGTTCAAATTTCCAGCCTCAGAGACAAAATTTATCGCTAGAGATCTCTGTAAAACCTAGAGTAAGTGTCAAAAGAAAATTGATGACATATTGTCTGTCTATAATGCCCAGAGTTTCGTAATTATAAATTAAACTCTGGCTTCTAAATGTTCAAGAAACTTCCAGCATCTCTACCTCAAAATAGCACAAAACAAAGAACAAGTTTGTTCCCACCACTCTCTCAGGTGCCTTAATGAAAGCAAATCAGTACCAACTAGAGGAGTCTGGATAATACTTCAAAGTGTTGCTACTTCTAAAATCTCTTTACCTCAGAAGCACCTAAGTGCAAACATATTTCAAAGCAAGTTCACCTCGGCTGGTTTAGTGCCAATCCTGGAGAGTCTGCACAGAAAATTGAGTGTTTTGGTGCTACCTGTAATAGGTGAAAAACAAAGATTTCCACTTTGGCATATGTCAGACCATTAAGACAGTAATAAAGTCTGCAATGGGTAGGCTTATGGGTCACATTTTCCACTCAAAGAGAAGTGACTCACTTCTGCTTCAACTGCTATCCCTAAGGGGCTAGAAAGGTAGGGGACTAGGCAGGAGGGGGTCAGAGGAAGAATAGAAGAGGCATAGAATTGGAAATATAACAGTGTGGCCTTAAAATTCTCTGATCAGAAAAGCTAGAGGAAGCCTTTATCAGGAGAAAGGAGGAGAGGACATGGTTATTCCCAGTGAGTCATAAAAGGGAAGGTGACGGAAATGAAATGGACACAGGAAGTCACCAAACTAGCAGGAGGGTTCAGACACCCAATGTCTTCCCTTAGGATTGGTCTTCTCATTCAAATAATTCTACTCCCACACATTTGAGTTTGACATCTAAGGTCTTTCGATCTTTACTCTAGTCAAGACCTACACATACGGGTTGGGGCTGGCTAGATAAGAAAGAGATCAGCAGGAATAATTTAGAACAGAGACAGGCCATGAATGGAAGATGAACGCATCAAAAAGCTTCTGAATAGACAGGTCCACTTGGCCTGTGACCGGGGCCTGGGGCCAGGTCAATACCCTCATTAAGTTTGGCCCCTTTAAAACATACCTTGCTTATGGTGCCTTTGGGTTGCCCTTTTCTCTTCTAATTAATTAAAAGCAACTTTTGTTAACTTCTTACTACAAAAGCAATGCTTTAGAAAAATTAGAAAATGCAAAATAAGAAAAAGAAAAAGCCAGATGCTCACGTATCACCCTAAAGAGAAAACATCATTAACCCCTCCCTAGGTATATAACAAGATAATAATGAAAACAAAATAACTGCCTATATTTATCAATTATCATATGCCAGGCAGCCTATTAAGCCTTTTACAGATATTATCTTATCCAATTCTCACAGTAAAACTGGTTTTAAAAAAAAGTGTGAAATCCATTTTACAGATATTTAACACCAAATGTTATGCTAAATCATATATTGCTCAGCAAGTATTTCCTTATTGTTTATTTCTTTATGTACTTAAACATTTATTTAGTGATGAAATGATTTGCATCTTAAAATGTAAAATCTTCTCATTCAGAAACATGGAATATTCCCAGTTTATTCAGAAATTATTTATGTCTCTTAGTAAAGAAGTACAATGATCTTCATATAAGTTCTGTCCGTATCTTGTTGAGTTAATTGTTAGAACTGTATTTTTGATGCAATTATGACTAGTATCCTTTTTCTCGTGATTATATTATTTATTGCTTGCATATTTATTCCAGGTTTCCTGTAATTTTGAGAGTAATATGTTACATTTGAGAAGAGAACCAAAAGAGATTTTCTGATAAGGATTAAAAATCAGGGGCAGTGGGAGGAATAACTACAAGTTAATTTGAATTGAATTGGTTTCCTTGCAAGAGACAGAAATAAACACAGAATGCAGTAAACATCAATCAGCAACTACTTATTGACTTGGTCTAGCATTGAATTAGGCCATAGAGAGTTATGAAAGAATTCTATAACCACTGACCTTGACCTGGAAGAGTTTACAAAATGGTTGGGAGGCTGGAAGTTAAGGCATGAAAATCTGTTAGCACCTATGGAGATAGCAAATACTAAATCATGTAACATGACTTTATCTGTCCTAGATGTTCATAAAAAAGTACCTAGAGAGCTGAAGTGGTAGAGAAATATCCCACCAAAATAAGCAAGGTTATATATCAATTGGGTCAGTGGACAGTGAGCAAATAAGAAGCCAATATAAATGCAGAGGGGTGTGTTTGTTTGAGACAGGGTCTTGCTCTGCTGCCTGGGCTAGACTGCCGGTGGCATGATCATAGCTCACTGCAACCTCGAACTCCCGGGCTCAAGTGAAGAGATGTTTTAATATAAAATTAGAATAATAACTTCATGGGGAGCCCCAATATCCACTAAACTCTAACACTGTAACTCCTCAAAGAGTGAAAAATATCCACTGTAAAGTCTTGGGGGAAAGGAAGGAAAAGGAACAACACACCTACGAAACCGCTTCTCAAAGTTTAAACAGCAGGTGTTTCTACGATGTAGGAAAACCAAAAAGCACAGTGGCCTTCTTCCTTGCATATTAATTTATTCAATTGTTCTGGATACAAATCTCCTTTCTTGGGTTAAGAATTTATTATAGTTTCACCTTTCCTACAAAATTAAAATTGCAACTATTGAGTAAACAATTTGTAAAACTATCTATTTTCACTGACATTTATTAAGTACCTTTGCTCCCTGCATTAAATTTCTATTTAGTCACTTCCCTCGACAAGTCACTAGATCTGAACTGATGCCTTGATTAGAGGAACAAAGGAGAAAAACAGTTTAAAGAACACCATCTCCACCAGGGAGGAAAACATTCTAGCCAGATGGAGCTGCATACCACCATTATTTGTTTTTGTTTTTGTTTTTTTCCATTTTGTTCTGTAAAAGAGAAAGATGACAGAACGGGGAATCAGAGGGGCTGTATTACTGTAGAGCATCTCCCACACACCTGGAACTGTGCTCAACACTTCCCAGGGCCTCCCTTATCATGACCTTCTGAGTAGGTACATCACCCTTATTTTGCAACTTGAAAATTGAGGCTTATAGCAGTTATAGAATAACGGAGGGATATACACACAGACTTGGGAACTGAAAGCAGGACTTCAAATCCCAGCTCTGCTTCTTGCTAGTTGTGTGCCCTTGAGTGAGCTATCGAATCATGCTGAGGCTCAGTCTTCTCATCAGTGAACTGGGGGGAAAGTCTTAGAGGTGGGCAAGTCACCTGAGGATTGTGTCTATAAAGCACTTAGCATAGTGCTTGCCGTATAGCGAGACTCCAATAGATGGCAGCCCTCGTTATCATGACCCACACCCATACTTCCTGCCACCTTCTCTGCCCTGTTCTAGGACCCGAGCCTTCCTCCTGAAGATGCACTGCCAGAGCTTTCCTACGGGCAGACTTCTGCTTGGATGAGGCCAATGGGAGGCACTGTAACAGCAAGAGATCAAAAGTAGAAGGCGAGAAGTTGGGGCATTTTCTCTTTTCCCTTCTTCCTCTGAGGTCTGTTTTCTGACAATGACCTTCCACCCATGACTCCAGCTCCTGTCAACTGACCCCTCTCTGAGAGCTCCTCCTCTCACTGTTTCCTGTACTGCTGCCCCCTGCCCTTGCACCTCTAGGACTAAGGATGATAACAACATCCCATCATAACTAGTCTCTGGGTGTCCAAGAACCCTTGTGGCTGTTTTACCTGCCCTCATGTTGGTGAGCAATCTCTTCATCAAAATCTCTCCAACCCTCTGAGTTAGAGTGTGCTTCCTGCCCAACCCCGACTGATATCCAAACTCAAAAATCAGAAGCTGGTAAGTGAGGGACCCAGCCACCACTATGATCCATCACCAGTGCTTTACAAAGCACTCCCTTGCCCATGGTGATGTAAACTGTGTTAATAGTTTAAAACCAAGTATGATTAAATAACCATTCTTAGAAGGGAGCAGAGCATTGTTAAAGTATAACTGGCAATTACAAAGAAATGCAATTGGTGATTTATTTTGATGATATTTAAAAGGTTCTGTATCTCACTCCAAAGGCCCCAGCCTAATTACACAGGTTGGTCCAAGCCCAGTCCTACACAAAGCACCAACGGCAATCGCACTTTCTTTCTGAGACGTGTCAATCTGACTTTATCTTGAGAAAAAGGAAGATCAAGGCTCTTCATAGAGTTCTTGGAGGAAATTTCCCAAAGTATAGCCAGTGCAGTTTTGCTCAGTCTTTCTGAAATTGTTTATCACAAACTTCAAGCTCTGGCAACAACCATTACCAAGGACCACCAGAGTCATTTTGCAAACCATCATTTTCAACCATGTTCAGTGAGGATTTGACAGCAGCCACTTTAGCAGGTCTCATTTTTTCCCTAGCAATTCCAAGTATAATTGCTAATCAATCCACAGGGCATGAATAAGCATGTAATTACTCAGTTAAAGAGTAATTATATGAACATTTATTTGTACCCTCCAAGCTCAAGGGATATTGGATGCATTATCCAAAAGGGGCACACTGTATGTTTTCAAAGACTCAAATTTGTATTTACTTCAGTGTTTCCTTTTTGCTGTTTCTATGGATTTTTTTTTTACAGCTTTTGTTTTGGTGCACAGTTTTGTTGTGTGAAGCTTAGGAGCATTAGATGAAACATTCAGAGTAATGCGCCACAGTGTTTCATATGACTGTGTAATCAGTTTTGATGATTTGAAGCCAATTTTATAAGTGACCCCACATTACTAGTGAATCATTGCAAATTTCCCATTTTGGAATGGAGCAATAAAACAGCGGTCTTGACAATTGCTGGTCATCAAGAAACTTCAAGCTGGCGAGTCAGGCACAGAGTGTGAGCACTGAGAACCTGGCAGCTTGCCACGTTCAATAATTATATTCTGCCAATCTTAATTTCCAGCTGCAATGTCAGCTACATACAGAACTTTTACCCACTTCCTGCCCTGAACCCTGCACCACACAGCCACACAGCTGCAGAGCTTTGCCTCAGACGCCACGGCATTCCACCAAGGATTAAGTGATGGATTTTCCTATTAGAGAGAAGGTGCCATAAGAATTTGTTGGAGTCACATGGGTCCATGAAGAAAGAGGCAGCCCCAGTCATACTTCCTTGGAATGCACATTCCATTCATTCAGGCCTATTCATCCTTTGTGTCAGGATGTCTCTGTATTTACATTTGCCTTTGCAGTTGCCAACCCCTATTTAGCTCTCTAGTTCTTGCCTAGTACATAGTAGGCATAAAATAAATATTTCATAAATGAGTGAGTAAATGAAGAAATAAATGGATGAGTGCATAAATGAATGAACGAATGAATGGATGAGTCCCAGTGGATGTCCCAAAACATAGCTCTTTTTCCCATCTAATTAATTAATAGCCCTCACTCATTGCTCCACACCAAGTGTCATGGGTAACCCGCAGCCATCAGACCCTGCCTGGTTGACACATACCCTGAGAACCCAGGCTCTGGCTCCACTTGGCACTCCTGCTGCCTCAACCGGAGCAATGAGCTTGGCCCCTGCATTGATCCGACTCCAGCTACTCATCAGTTTTCTATCGATTCATTAACAAAAGTATTCCATCTCTGCCCTCACAGAGCTGCCCTTCCTTTCTACTTTTGTGTTCCCCAAGCCTGACCAATTGCAATCAGCCACTACAGAAGGAACTATAACTGGCATATAGTA
This sequence comes from Cheirogaleus medius, assembly GCA_008086735.1. Taxonomy (NCBI): domain Eukaryota; kingdom Metazoa; phylum Chordata; class Mammalia; order Primates; family Cheirogaleidae; genus Cheirogaleus; species Cheirogaleus medius. The sequence goes on along the minus strand of VBSM01002217.1, from coordinate 19,922,914 downwards.
ATTGCTCAATAAATATTCATTATCATCAATATGAACAGTTTATCATTATACCCTCATTTGAGGGCTGTATTAGAGACTTAAGATGCATCTGTCACCTTTTACCCATATCTTTTTCACAGAAATCATTTTAATTTGAAAAGAGTAGTACACAAAGTTAAACAATGGTACCAAACCAAACCATAAGGAGAAAAACAGCAAATTTGGCATGAAGATGTCAATAAAATCATGGAATTGTTTCCATTTGGAAGGAAAGCATAGGACATGGAGTTCAGCCCTCTTCCTTTCTAAAGCTAAAGAAACTCAGACCCACAGAAGTGAAGTTCTGAAGTAACAGTCACAGAACTAGTTAATATTAATAGCAGATTCTGGGCCATGTACTCAGCTTCCGACTCCCTAGACTGGCAAAGAAGGTGGGTGGAGGAAGAACAGATGAAAAGCAAGACAAAAGTGAAGTTAGATTGAATTATTTCATGGCAAACAGGGGAAATGAGGAAGTAACAAAGCTATTTAGACTGATGTTCATCTTCTGACAGTTCCTTCGGCAGAGCCGTCCCTTCGCTGATGACTGGGTGGTGTCTAGCACCTCAGGGTTTGTCAAAGCGCACATGACACTACCTCTCCATTATGGGCTGAATAATATCCCCCCAACATTCATATTTTGTAGTCCTAACCCCCTGCACCTCTGAATTTAACCATATACGGAGATAAGGTCTTTAAATATGACATTAAGTTAAAATGAGATCGGTAGGGTGGGGCTGTAATCCAATGTTACTGGTGACCTTGTAAGAAGAAGAAGACACCAGGGGTGTGCATGCACAATGGGACGACCACATAAAGAGGTGGCCAGAGGGCGACTGTCTGCAAGCCAAGCAGAGAGGCCTCAGAGGAAATCAACCCTGCTGGCACCTTGACCTTGGACTTCCAGACTCCAGAACTGTGAGAAAATAAATTACCACTATATAAGCCACCCAGCCTCTGGTACGTTGTTTATGGCAGCCCTAGCTGACTAATTCACCCTCAGATCTTCCACTTCAAAAGACTTCAATAATACAGACATATGGAGATGAAGAGGGGACACTCCAGATGAAACTACTGGGCCAGGACCAGATTAGAATCAAAATCTTAGCTCCCAGCCTCAGCACCACTGCCCTCTCCTGTGGGCTATGTCCCCTTCTCTCCCTGGGTCCTGGTGTCCTCCTCTGTGATATGGGGGGATGCTGTACATAGTATTAGCCTGGACCACCTCACAGACCTGTTTTGAGGACCAAATGAAATGATAATGCCAGCCGGGCGCGGTGGCTCACGCCTGTAATCCTAGCACTCTGGGAGGCCGAGGCGGGTGGATCGCTCGAAGGTCAGAAGATCGAGACCAGCAATGAGACCAGCATGAGCGAGACCCCGTCTCTACTAAAAGGAAAAAAAAAATTAATTGGCCACCTTAAAACAGAAAAATAAAGAAATGATAATGCCAAGAAAGTGCTACAAAAATTTAAGGTTTCAGAGTAATTCTTATTGCTATTGCCAGGTGCAGGAGAAGTCCAGCTGCAATCCCAAGGGCTCAGTTCCAGTATATTCGGGGAAAAGTAATAGGACTGACTAGTTTCAGACAAGATGGCATAAACTCTTCTTCCTGCTCCTCCCTGCTAAGGAAACTAAAACCCTGGAAATAATACAACAAACAATCACAAGAGGACTCTGAAAGGCGAAAGAGGAAGGCAGACTGTCTCGGGGCCTCGAGACTTAAGGAGCAGAGCATCCTGGTATCTCCTGACCACCTACCCAGATGCAGATGTCTCAAGTGGGTGCTTCTTCCTTGGCAGGTGGCACCAGGGGAGACAGAGCAGGAGCCTGACCTGCGCCAGGCAGCCAGAGGAAGCACTTTCTTTCCCACCTGCTGTGGGCCTGCTGTCTCCCACCCCCCAATCTGGCTGTACCAGGCAGACCCAGGGAAGCACTTTGCCCCTTCATGGCAGCACAAGCAGGAATCAGTTGAGAGCCCCACCAGCACTGCGCAGCCTGAGCCGAGAAAATAGCTTATGTTCTGCAAGCTTGGTATCTTCCTATCCTCTACCAAGTGGTGCCAGATTTAAAGAAGAACCAAATGTAAATTATAGAATTTAAAACAGCAATAAAAAAATTCACTAGAAGGGCTCAACAGCCAAATGAATAAGACAGGAAAAAATAAGTGAACTTGAAGACAGGACAATAAATAGACACCTGTGTGACAGAAACAAAAGTCCTAACAGTCATATCATAAGTCTTAGAAAAAGAAGAGAAAAAGAGTGGCAATTAAATATATTCATAAAAATAATGATCAAAAACTTCCCAAATTTGCTGAAAGACAAACCTACAGATTCAAGAAGCTAAAGAGAATCCCAAATAGAATAAACCCAAAGAAATCCACACTAAGACACATCATAATTAAACTTCTAAAAATTAAAGACAAAATAAAGTCATGGGGTTAATATGAGGAACAAAGTTTGATGCTATTCTGCACTGAGAAGCCTTTGCATATCGAGATTGCTTTGCCAAATAGATATATATATAAACAATATAGTGTTTACAATATGTCAGATACTTATAAGTGCTTTGACAAATACTAACATTAAATTCTCAGAACAATCCTATGAGGTACATATTATTCTTATTTTACAAATGGAGAAACTGAGACCCAGACAGGCTAAATAATTTGCTCAAGGTCACACAGCTAGTGAGTAGCAGAGCCAAGAATTCAAACTCAGACACACTCTCTCTCTAGCATCTATACTTTTAACTTCTATGCCTGGAAGTATCATATATAATAGTACAGTATGCTATAGGGGTATGGAATCACATGCATATAGTACAGTATAGTAGCACAGAATCGACAACCAAAATGGACAAGGTTTTTATAAACTAGATAATGACAGAATAAACTGGGATTTAGTTCCAAGTGTTTTGTTTATTTTTAATATTTTCTGTAAAATGTATTAGGGCTGGACATCATGGCTTATGTAGCCTTGGTTATTAGCAACTTTCCTTGTTCTGAATTAAGTTTATACTAAGGCTGGACTTGGTGAGAAGAATGTTTTGTTTCTGCCAGAATCATATAGTAAAAGACATCTGTGATTGTTTTCTAAAGTTGCAATTAAGCAGTTAGTCTCCCTGGTTTACTGCTTTTGTTAAATACTAATGCTAATATCGTTTTTTCTATGGACCCTAAATGGTTTTTATCAAGACAAACTCTCAAATACAGAAGGCAGGTGTTTTCATTATTCTATTAATTAAAAGTGAAATACAAAAAAAAAAAAAAAAGAAAGAAAGAAAGAAATTAGACGGCTACACAATACAAGCACACCTAACAATAAAAACCTTTGTCAAATTTAAAAATGGCACAAGATAAAATTGTCTCTTTTATGACTGCCGGTTCAATATTGCCTTTTTGTTCTAATATGGAACCATTTTCAGGAATGTGGTTTCCTGTAAGCTAACAGAAAGCTGAAGTGTTTTGACACACTAAACTATCCCAGCACTCACTGTGGATGACAGCACTGTCTATGAATGACATTTACCCCGAGATGAGAGGAGACCCCTTGGACATACTAGTACAGACTATGTGTTCAATATATACAACTTTGAGAAACAAAAGGCATGGAGGCAGGGAGGGAGAGAGAGCCAAGTCTCCGGGCCTATACAGTCCCTTAAGTCTCTTCTCCCCTCACTCCTACAGTTCTCTAATGAAATGCTAAACTAACGCCTTAAAAAATAAGCACTGTGGGAACTTACTGCAAATGGACACCAACGATATTTTGGGGATGATGGAAATCTTCTAAAACTGTTGTGATGGTTGTACAACTTAAAAACTTAAATTAACTTTAAAAATATTGAACTATACACTTACAACAGGTGAATTTTAAATTATGTAAAGTATATCTCAATAAGCAGGTTTGGAAAAAACCTTGCAGGGTCTCTCAATTGACTTCCGAATAAAGCCCAAGTCCATGAAGGCATGTAAGACCCTTTATGGTAAAAAGCCCGGCTTATCCCACATCTTTTTTTTTTTTTTTTTTTTGCCACCTGTGTTCCCCCAACTCTCTCATCCACCACTCCACTTATATTCTATTTACTGAATAACCTGCAGTTTCCAGAAAATCTGGGGTGGTGGTCGTACTTCTGCCTTGGAGTCGCCGCACCACAGCTGCCTGACAAACACCAGATGAAGATTCAAGACACAGCTCACCCTAACCCCTATATTCTAGAAAACTTTTCTGACCCTTGGGGTAGAATTGGCCATTTCTTCTTGTGTACCTCCAGAGCACCTGGTCATTCAATGTCTATAAATACTTTTCCTTAAAGGTGACAAAGACATCTGAAATTCTATCAAAATGTCCATGTAGCACCAACCCTTTCCCCCTCAGACCTATAAAGCTAATGAGCAAGAACGTACTGAAGCTAATACGAAGGTGACCCACTGCAGAAGGGAGTTACAAGAATAAACTTTATATTCTGATTGCCGTACACAAGAAAAATAACTATGTCAGCAGCAATGAAAAGAATGGGTTTTTGAAAAGAAAGAAAAAAAAGCAGCTATATAGAATAGAAAGAGTGTAAGCATTGGAGTCAGAGACCTGACTTTGAACCCTGCTCCAGCACTTACTAGTTGTATGAGCACTCGAGTTACTTAACCTCCCCAATGAGCACATAATTTTCTCATCTATAAAGTGGAGATATACACACCTTACAGACTCTTATAAGGAATCATTAAGATTAGCCATGTAAAGTTGTGCCCCTCAGATGTTATTTCACTTCCACTTCCTTCCTTATTTAGGCCAGTGGTTCAATAACTGATGCTACTGAAAGCCAGATGTGCTAAGAACCACATCACTGATTTATACTCTCTTTCACATTCAACTCAGAGGTGACCACCCAAAAAGCATCACAACTCAACCTGCCACTCCCAAGGTTGTAGGCCTTGGCAGTGTCTGCAGGGTACTAATTCTTCTGGCATACAGAATGCAAGAGCTGTGGAGGCATGGCCTCCTCCACCCAGATTTTAAAGAATGTTGTGAATCACCTGGAGGTTCATGCAGACACTTGTCACAGGGCAGGAGCCACTGCAGAGAGCCCCTAGTACAGCAATGCTGAGTGTCAGAGGTAGAACTATAACAGAGAGCCCCCACTAGGGCTGAAGCTAAGCAACCTCCAAAACTCCAGAACCGTAGAGCCACCAGTGTATAACACCAGCCTGGGAGAACTGCAGGCATGAGACTCCAACCTGTGAGAAGTGCTGCAGGGGCTGAGCCCAGCAAAGCCATAGGGGTGGGGCTGCCTGAGGCTTTGAGGTGGCACATGGTGGAAGATCATTCTGAAGCTTTATGGTTTGATGTTGTTTTCCCCATTGGGTTTGAGACTTACTCGGGACCAGTCACTTTTTTTTCTTGTCTCTTTTCCCCTCTTGGAATGGGAATGTTTATTCTATGCCTGTCCCACAATTGTATTTTGGAAGCATGATACATAACTTCTTTTCATTTCGCAGGCTCATACCTGAAGGGAATTTGCCATCGGATGAATGTGCCTTGAGTTTCACTGATATCTAACTCAGAAGAGACTCTGGACTTTGGACTTTTGAGTTGGTGCTAGAATGAGTTAAGACGTTGGGGCTATTGGAATGGAATGAGTGTATTTTACATGTGAGAAAGACATGAATTTGGGGGGCCAGGGGTAAAATGCTATGGTTTAAATGTGATCCTCAAATTTCATGTGTTGGAAACCTAATGCCCAAATTCGTATGTTAATAGCATTTGGAGGTGGGGTTTTAGGGAGGTAATTAGGATTATATAAGATCATCATGGTTGGGCCCCATGATGGGACTACTAGTGTCTTTATAAGAAGAGGAAGAGAGACCTGGGATGGTACACTCTTGCCCTCTCGCTCTGTATGCCCCCACCATGTTATGACACAGCAAGAAGGTCCCCACCAGAGGCTGGTACCATAAATGTCTTCCCAGCCTCCAGAAACATGGGCCAAATGAACTTCTTTTCTTTACAAATTATCCAGTCTGTGTAATTCTATTATAGCAACAGAAAAAAAAAAAAAAAAAAAAAAAAAAAAGACCAAGACAATACATTAGCCTTCTTTCTATTGCTAGAAAATGCCAAGCTCCTTTCTGTCTCTGAACTTTGTACTTGCTGTAGTTCTGCCTGGAATGTGTCGCCCAACCCCACCCCATGTCCCTGCCTTGAACACCCTTTTCCCATCCACTATATAATAACTCCACCTGATCCACATTACTCTCCATCATACTACACTATTCATTTCCATTCTAACACTTAGCACAATCTGATTTTGTTTTATTAATATGTGTGTTGATTTCTGTCTGTATACTAAAATATGTACTCCTTGAGAAGAAGGATCTTATCTATCTTATCAACCACCCAGGTTTCACACAATAGTTGCTTAATAACCATTAAATAAATTAATGAATAAGCCTAATATAAACCCACTTAACATAAGGTTAGAATACTGATAAAATCCAACATTGATTTATAATAACAGGCATCCAAATTGCCTGTTTACTTTGGGCCAGTTTCTGAGCTAAATCTTCTCTGTTATTTTCTCCTTTAATTCTCCCTAGAGCTCCATGAGATAGAACTATCATCATCCCCACTTTAGAGATGAAGACATTGAGATGTAAAGAAGTTAAATAAAGCCAGGCACAGTGGCTCATGCCTATAATCCCAGCAACTCAGGAGGCTGAGGAGGGAGGACTGAGCCCTGGAATTCAAGGCTGCAGTGAGCTATGATCATGCCAATGCACTCCAGCCTGGTTAACAGAGCAAGACCCCAATTCTAAAAAAAAAAAAAAAAATTCAATAAATTGTCTGAGACTATGGAGCTGGTCATTTGCAGAACCAGGGTTCTAACCCAGTCTATCCAACTCCAAAGTTCATACGCTTTACCATCACCCTATACTGCCTCTGCTGATAAAGGCATCTACCCAGATATTTTCAACATAAATTTCAGCAGACTGCAGGGCTGCCCCAGAGAGGAGGCAGTCCTCCCAAGTCAGAGCTCCTGCACATGGAAGCTGGGCATGGGGTCACCAGAGTCTCACAAAATTATAATGTTAACTGATGGGGATTTAGAGAATGTACATTTCAGAAGGCTCCTAAATTGAGTACAGATGTTTAGAAGATTAGTGTCAAATTAGGAAGCATTAAACAGACATTAAAGCAAACCAAATTGGTCTTTTCCAGAAGCTGGGTCAGGATGGGAGAAATGTGTGCTTGCTAAGTAGGCCAGGTTACTCAGAGGCGGGTCCTCTAACTCAGAAATTAGTGCGGGGAGCCCAGCTTTGCCAAAGGATGAGACAGAGTCAGAGGTTGAACCTGCGGCTGAAAGATCAAGCTAAAGGCTTTGAGATGGAGTGGAAGCAAGTGGATCCTCCTGCTAAGACCTTTACAGCAGCCAGTAGCTGCAGCACCAGAACCCAGGACTCCAGAGTGTTTTCTTAACCATTAACCTGATGCCAGGGATGTTGGGATTGTCTTAAACTCCATTTTTTCAACAGAAATTCCTGGGAGAAATGAACGAGACTCTAGCCCTTAAAGGACATGTTCACATCGTCCGTCTATGGGTTTCCAGGGGAGCCAATGGTCTCTGAGGTTTTTTGAATCAAACTGTGCCTTTATTTTTATTCAGTAGTTTCCTTATATTTAGAAAGATTGAGTCTATTTCCTCATCATAAAACCTCATTTTCAAAATTCCTTTTAAAATACATGTGTTGGTCTCCAAACAATGCCATATACCCAGCTACACCTAGGACTAGATGAGAATAATAAACCCCCAGGTAAAGGTATTTGATTTTGTGCAGCAGAATATGCTGAGCCAACTCCCTTGCCAACTCCAGCACTCATGGCAGACATCATTAATGAACCACAGCCTTAGAATCCTTTTTAATCCAACAATCAGAATTAACCCTCAGAAATTCTGTGCCTCCCCTATCATGAGTAATTGCATATAAATCCACAGTTAAAAGCTCCACCCTGGAGTTGGACATAGGTTCACATCTTGGCTTACCAACTTACCAACTACGTGACACGGGAACAGTTATTCATGCCATAGCTTCCATTTCTAAAATGGAATAAAAATAATTCCCAACTCATCATAAGGATGATGAGTTATAAAAATTTAAGAAGTAAATATATAGTCATTATTTTATAAAAATATGCTGGGAACTGCTCTAGGTACTTTTCACATATTAATTCATCTAATCCTCAAATATTCTTGTGAGATAGAGAGTATCATTATGCCCCTCTTGAGGAAAAACACAGAGAGGTAAAGGAACCTGCACAAGGTCACACAGCCAGTAAGTGGCAGAGCCAGGATTCAAACCCAGGCAGTCTGACTCCAGAGTGCATATGTGTAAGCACTACACTATGAAGAAGACAAAAATTCCCATGCTTATCAGCTTCTTGATTCAGCAATTTTTTAGAGTTTTGTGAAAGTGAGTAAAAATATTTGCAGGTTTTCCTTTGAGATCTCCAAGGGAAAGCTACTAGGAAAAATAAAGAATTACATACTTTGTTACCCTAAGCCCCAGCCAAGGATAAACAGAAGAAGCAGAGTGCACTGTACTCAGGCACTGTACAGTTATTTGGATGCAGGTCAACAACTACAGCAGATGCTGGTCTCCATCTTCTTGACAGGTTGCACCAACCCTCTCAACAGCATAAGTCCTCAAAATACTCATCTTACCCTGACAATAGGGAGAGAAATGACATGTAAATCATGTGGGGAGATGGAGGCCTAAGTAAATGTTCTAGAAAAGAGCTCTTTTAGCCAAAAGTAGCCTTCTTCACATTTGTTTGGACTTTAGAAAGAAGGTACCCCATGGCTGTCAGCTCACAGATGAGCCTTCCAGCCAGATAGATGGCTGGCTTTCTCTAGCAATTGAATCTAGCATTCTGCTGGTAACTCCAGCACAAAGCTAGGCAGGTTTACATCATTACAGGTTTTTGGGTGGGTCCCAGATAAAAAGTGAGTCCTTAAGTATCAGGGATTAATAATTCAGAAAGTAATTATTTTTTTTAGAAATAATATTTAATTTGAAGATATATGGAAGTTAAAGCTTTAGCCTGTGCAGAATGATTTAAATTCTGGCTTAATTTCCACCTACTAGTATAATTATGATGACTAATTTTGATAAAGGTACTTTGAATTTGCCTAACACCTCCTAGATGATGAATTCCACAGGCTTCAGTAAACCCTGGAGGGTTAGCACTCGGGAAATGATCACAAGAAGATTTTAATCTTTCTGATCAAAAACATAATGCCTGACTATATTAAACATTAAGACCAACTTAATGCCTGACTATATCAGTTCCCTATTGCTGCTGTAACAAATTACCACAAACTTGGTGGCTTAAAACAGCACAAATTTCTTAGTTTACAATTACAGAGGTCAGATGTCTGAAATGGATCTCATGGCGAACATGAGAATCTAAGCCTGATGCTGAGGTGGAGCTGAGGAGCTGAGGTGGTGATGCTAGTGTTGGGGAGTGGCTGCAAACAGATATAAGGCTTATAACATAGATGCAAAAAAAAAATCCACAATACTAGGAAACTGAATCTAGCAGGACATCACAAGGATCCTATACCAAGAACAAGTGGTGTATGGTTGAAATGCAATGTAAGGGTGGTTCAAAACATAAGACAATGAATTAGTGTAATGCACCATATTAATAGAACGAAGAGGAAGAAAACCACATGGTTATCTCAATTGATGCAAAAAAATGTATTTGTATTACAGAGTAATAATAATAGAAATAAAGTACACAATAAGTGTGATGCACTTGAATCATCCCCAAACCACTGCTCCCCTGCCCCTGACCCCCTGGTCTGTGGAAGAATTATCTTCCATGAAACGGGTCCCTGGTGCCTAAAAGTTGGGGACCACTGCTTCCCTGCAAACCATGGCACATCTTCATTCTCATTTCACTTTTGCAGGAGCACTTGTTTCACTTTCTAACAAAAACATGTTTGGGGTTATCAGCTGTGATAGTAAATGTTATGTGTATTTCAGTGCATTGCTTTCCTACCAGATTTTCTAGAGTGTGTTAGGGAGTCATTCATAAATTGATATCAAGTAAAGACTGTATGTACGTCTCCTTCCTCCCAGGCTCCCCCCACCCTCTCCTGCCCTGGCTCTCATTTCGTATCTCTTGTGTAGAAGCTTTCATAGGACTCTTTTTGATCATTCATTGTCTTAGAAAATTTGAATTCACTAAGGCGTGTGTAGGCATTAGAATGTTCATTGCACCCATCTTTGAGTCTGTGTAGCCAGGAGTGACTGGGAGATGTTTCTGTCATCACTTAGCTCTGGAGCAATTTGTACTCTGACTTAACAATGGTATGACAAGGATAGGTACATGGAGGAGAGGATGGGTTGAGAATATTTTAATTGCTATTCTAGTATATGTCAGTATGACATGATCTGCAAAAGGAAATCTCCCTAAGGAATTTAACTCTATACCAGTCACATTTTGTTCATTCAGGAGAGATATGAAGCAATGTGGATCTCCATTTTCTCATATGGTCAATTTTATATAAATTTTTTTGAGGTGGGGCTGTATATGGAGAGAGCAACTGGCTGGTCTACTTGAATATGCCTCAAATTTATGTAAATTTCTCAAAGTCCAAACGTTTCAACAGTATCTTTTGAGTTATTTTTATTTTACTTTTTTATTTCCAACTTTACATTTTTATTTTTTTCAAACATACAGGCAAGTTAAAAGATTAGTATAACAAACACCCTTACACCCACCATCTATATTCTATTAATATGATTTTTATAGTAAATTGGTTCTTGACTCCAATTAAGAAATTTTTTTGGAATTATTCACAGGCCCCTTTCAAAACCTATTGGTTAGCTGGTCACAGCTCATTCAGGGAGTGAACCTGCAGGGCAGGCACCTCTGCAGGATGGAGCAGGTTCACAGGCTGTGGTGCTCAAGGGCAAGGGCCAGGGCAGCCACAGGGTGTGGCGAGTGGGAGAGGCACAGTGCGTGTAGGGCGGGGCACTCAGGGCATCTGTGCAGGACGGCAAGGGTCTGTAGTGTGCAGTCCGCCCAGATCCAAAGGCCATGGCTGAACTGGCTTTTGTCCCATTCGGGTCTTTTCAGGCAGTGGCTGCTCCAGCAGTGGGTGCGGAGGCCTATGGGTGTGTGCTGTGCCTGGGTCCTGCAGGAAGTGCATTTGAGCAGGATAGCCCAAGCCACAGCAGCAGGCGCCCCCTGGCCCATGTTTTCCTGCTCTGCCCAGGGCCCCCTGCTATGGCGATGGCATTGGTGCAAGACACCTGCCCAGGGTGCATGCAAGCACCAAAATTCCCTGCTCCCTCCCCACCTGGCAGGGGCAAGGGGGAGGCAGCAGTCACAGATCTGGCCCTTGGGCAAAAGTAGCATTCCAGGGTTGGGCTGTTACAATGGCACCAACTGCATTGCCCAGGGCTCACAAGCCAGCCACCCTTCTCTCCAGAGCAAGGGATGCTCCAGTTGCAATACCCTCAGGGGAAATGTGGAGCCCAGGATGTTCTCCGATGTCCCTTTCCCACATGTGGGAAAAAGACAGAAAGATCATAAATTAACCTAGTGTCACACCTCAGGAAACTAGAAAAAGAAGAATAAACCAAACCCAAAGCTAATAGAAGAAAAGAAATAACAAAGTTCAGAGTAGAAGTAAATGAAATGGAAACCAAAAAAAGGATCAACAAACCAAAAAAGTTGATTCTTTGAAAAGATAAACAAAAACAATAGACTTCTAGCTAGATTAACCAGGAATAGAAGTGAAAGGACCCAAACAAGCTCAATCAGAAATGAAAAAGGAGACATTATAACTGATGTTACAAAAATACAAAATATCATCCATAACTATTATGAAAACCTCTACACATAAAAATGTTAAAAATCTAGAGGAAGAAACACACAACCTCCCAAGCTTGAATCAGGAAGAAACAGAAATCCTGAACAGACCAATAGTAAGTAACAAGATTGAAACAGCAATAAAAACTCCCCCAGCAACAACAAAAAAAAACCCTAGACCAAACGGATACACAGCTGAATTCTACCAGACCTACAAAGAAGAACTGGTCCTCATTCTACTGAAACTGCTCCATAACATTGAGAAGGAGGGAATCCTCTCTGACTCCTTCTACGAAGGCAGCATCACACTGCTACCAAAGCCAGGAAAGGACACAACAGAAAAAAAAAACTACAGACCAATATCCCTTATGAACACAGATGCAAAAATCCTCAATAAATGACTAGCAACCCAAATTCAACAGCACATCAAAGAAATAATCTGCCATGATAAAGTGGGATTCATCCCAGGGATGCAAGGATGGTTCAAGAAACACAAATCAATAAATGTGATTCACTACATAAACAGAATTAAAAACAAAGACCATATGATCGTCTCAATAGATGCAGAAATATTAATAGTATTTGATAAAATCCAGCACCCTTTCATGTTAAAAAACATTTAACATACTAGGTCTAGAAGAAACAAAGCTCAAAATTTTAAAAGCCACATATGACAAACCCACAGCCAACATCATAGTGAAAGGGGAAGAGCTGAAAGTATTCCAAGAACTGGAACAAAACAAGAATGCTCACTGTCACCACTTCTATTCAACATAGCATTGGAAATTCTAGCCAGAGCAATTAAGCAAGAGAAAGAAGTGAAGGGCATCCAAATTGGGAAAGAGGAGATCAAACTACCCCTATTATATATAAACTCATTAAGGTATTAGATTATAAGATTAGTGTACACAAATCAACAGCATTTCTATATATTAATAACAGTCAAGCTGAGAGTCAAATTAAGAACTTAATACCATTATAGCAGCTACAAAGAAAATAAAACACCTAGGAATATACTTAACCAAGGAAGTAAAAGATCTCTACAAGAAGAACTACAAAACACTAATTAAAGAAGTCAGAGATGACATAAACAAAAGGAAAAACATCCTATGCTCATGCATTGAAAGAATCAACATTGTCAAAACATCCATATTGCCCAAAGTGATTTACAGATTCATTCAATACAATTTCCAACAAAATTCCAATATCATTTCTCACAAATGTAGAAAAAATAATCTTAAACTTCATATGAAACCAAAAAAAGACTCTGAATAGCAAAAGCAATCCTAAGCAAAAAGAAAAAATCTAGAAGCATCTCATTACCTGACTTCAAATTATACTATAAGTCTACAGTAACCAAAATAGCATGGATAAAAGTAGACATATAAAGTATAAAAGTAGACACATTGACCAATGGAACAGAATAGAGAACTCAGAAATAAAACCTATGACCAAGTGATTTTTTACAAAGCAGACAAAAACACACGCAGGGGAAAGGACGCCCTATTCAATAAATCGTGCTGGGAAAACTAGATAGCCACATGCAGAAGAATGAAACTGGATCCGTATTTCTTACCATATACAAAAATTAACTCAAGATAGATTAAAGACTTAAATATAAGACTGAAATCATAAAAATTCTGGAAGAAAATGTAGGAAAAACTCTTCGAGACATTGGCCTAAGCAAAGAATTTAAGAGTAAGTTCCCAAAAGCAAATACAGCAACAACGAAAATAAATGGGACTTAGTTAAACTAAAAGGTTTCTCCACAGCAAAGGAAATAATCAAAAGAGTAATTAGACAACCTACAGAATGGAAGAGAATATTCACAAACTATATATCCAACAAAGGGCTAATATCCAGAATCTACAAAGAACTCATACAAATTAGCAAGAAAAAAAAACAAGAACATCAAAAAGGGGGCAAAGGACATGAACAGACCCTTTTCAAAACAAGATAGATAAATGGCAAATAAACATGAAAAAATGCTCAACTTCACTAATTATCAGAGAAATGCAAATTAAAACAAAATACCACCTTACCCCTGTCAGAAGTACCATTATTAAAAAGTCAAAAAATAATAGATTTTGGCAGGATTACAGTGAAAAGGGAATGCTTATACGTTGTTGTTGGAAGTGGAAACTTGTACGGACCGCTATGAGAAGAAGGAAAAAGGTCTCCCCTTCTTGTAAAGCAGTACAAAGATTCCTCAAAGAACTAAAAGTAGACCTACAATTTAATCCAGCAATCACTACTGGGTATATACCCAAAGGAAAAGAAGTCATTTTGACGGCGAAAACCGTCGGGACACTGCTCGCCGCCTCCTCGCCGCTCAGCATCCCTGTGGGCTGGTGCTGCGCGGCCGGCTGGAGGCTGCGGTGGGCGGATGCGTGCTGCTGGGGACGGGCCTCCTGTGCCAGTCCGGGCCTGCGTTTGGTGCTCATCCATCTGCTCCTGTCTTCCTGCCACGCAGGTTGCACGATCCTAATTGGATGTTATAGCTTGTTGCTGATTGGATGTTAAAGCTTGTTGTTGATTGGATGTTAAAGCTTATTGCTGATTGGATGCTTTTTGAGTCCTACCAAGGGTATAAAAACTGGAGGAGAACAAGGAAGCGGGGTCAGAAGATCAGAGGTTGGCTGAGCCTGCTGGTGGAATAAAGGCTGTTCTCCGACTCTACGCGTGCCGCCGGGTTATTTCCCTGGTTAAGAGCTGTTACAAGCGCTGTTAACACTTGCTGACAAGAGCCGTTACACTTGCTGTTTACACTTGCCGGAACAATTTTATATAGAAGACACCTATACCTGAATGTTTATCGTAGCACAATTCACAATAGCAAAGATATGTAATCTACCTAAGTGCCCATCAACTGATAAGTGGATAAAGAAAATGTAATATATATGTACCACAGAGTACATATAACAAAGAATGAAATAATGTCCTTTGCAGCAACTTGGATGGAACTGGAGACCATTATCCTAAGTGCAGTATCTCAGGAATGGGAAAACACCACATGTTCTCACTTATAAGTGGGAGCTAAACAAAAGGTACATATGATGATGAAGAGCAGTAATGGACATTGGAAACTAAGACCTACAGAGTACAATGTGCAGTATTCTGGTGACAGGTACACTGAAAGCCCTGACATCAGCATGATATAATTTATCCACATAACACAAAACACTTGTACCCCTTAAATTTTTTGAAATAAAAAAATTTTTAAATAATAAAGTGTTAATTGAGCACCTAAAAAAAAAAAAAGAACAAAACACAGTGTACGTGTACGGGTGGGATGGTAGAGAAGAAAGATCTAGCTAAGTACAGGCATAATTGAAAGAATCAAAGTGCAACTACTTAATTATCTGCAATGTCTTGAAAACATCTTGCTGCCTCACACTCAGCCTGGGGTTTCAGGAAAGGTCCCCACGAGGAGGGGGCCACACACTGACTCTTCAAGCATGAGAAAGGGAGACCCAGGTCGGGAGTGCAGTGAGAAGATCCCAGGGAAAGAGAAAACAAGGGCAGCAACTTTAGGGCAATGTAGGTGGAGAACAGCACCCAGAAGGCCAGGCCTTCTCCCTCCCCTCCTCCCCTTCCCTCCTCTCCCTCACCATCCTATAGTTGCTCTTTCTCCCCCTCTTTTGACTGTGACCTCCTTCAGCATCTTTGACCTACCCCACTCTACCCTCCACTCTCCTGGCTCATCCTGGGTCAGGCTTGCATTCAACAACCCGAGCTCAGAAGAGCCCCTGCACTTGACATGATGCTCTGATGTTGCCGTCTTGAAATTCTTAATAATTTGTGAACAAAGGGCCCCAAGTTTTTACTGTGCACTGGGCTCCGCAAATTACATAGTTGGTTCTGCCTAGAACATTTAGAGATTCACTGTTTAGATGGAGAATTCTAGAAAATATTTCCTGAGAAAGGTCACCTTTGATAGAGTAATCTTTTAAAAATGTATTCAGTTTACAGATTCTCTCTTACCTCAGTTTACAAAGACATTGACTGCTAAATTAAATGTTGACACAAATGATCTTGTCATGTGGGAACTTAACCTCTTTGTTCCTCTCTGAGAAATTCCAGACCATCAAATTGCAATAAGGAAGCCCCAGATCGGAAATCTAGGAAGTTAACAGAAAACATCACCCTTCAGAGCAGCAGTTCATTAAGCTTCCTACGCCAGGCCCATTCCTTAGCTCTCTGAAGGAAAGATGACCTTTACTTCAAAATACCACAGAGGGAAAGGTGAGGAAACGATGATCAAAAATCAATGCTTTAAAAAAAAAAAAAAACTGGGAAACTGCTGTCCAGACACCATTAAGCCCTCAGATCATAAAATTTCTCTTCTGAGGAAACATTTATCAGCCCAGGAGGGACAAGGGCCAAGAGCAGACGAGTCAGTCAGTACCAAACAGTCACACAATAAGACCAGATCCTCACAGGGAAGGGGTGAGTTTCCTTATGATTCTCCTTTGCTCAGTGCTCTATAAAAGCACAAAAGGTTTCTAGGCTACATTTTTTTTTAAATACCAAGGCTGTTTATGTATTCTGATAAATTAAATTTTTGATTGATCTCCAAAAAATAGTTTTTCAGAAGCCTTAACAATTATTTTTATCTGCAAGAGAAAAGAGCTTTGAACTTCAATTAAAAAAAGAAAAATATGAACTCAAACCTCTGCTGTGCTCCTTCCCTTAACACCCTGCTCCTCGTGTGTATGACAGGTAGAATAACTCCGCCAACTCCTCGCAGAGTCAGGGTGTGGTGGATTGAATGGTGTTCCCCCCAAATTCATGTCTACCTGAAAATCTGGAGTGTGAGTGTATTAGTCTCTTAGGGCTGCCATGACAAATCGCCACAAACTTGGTGGTTTAAAACAACATAAATTTATTTTTTCAAAGTTCTGGGAACTAGACGTCCAAAATGAAGGTGTCTGTGGGGACTCAGTCTCTCCGAGTCCCTCCCTGCCTCCTACTATGTTCTGGCGGCTCCCACAATCCTTCATGGTTCTGGACTTGTAGCTGTGTCTCTCGTCCCGCTTCCCATGGCTGCCGTCTCTCTGCATCCTCGCCCCTTCATGTAAAGACACCAATAATTGGATTTGGGACCCACTCTAATCCAAGATGATCTTATATTGACTAATTATATCTGCAAAGACTCTATTTCCAAATAAAGTCACATCCTGAGGTTCTGGGTAGGTATGAATTTTGAAAGGACATTGTTTAACCCCACTATAGTGACCTTATTTGGAAATAGAGTTTTTGCAGATGTAATTAGTTAAGGGTCAATGTGAAATCATATTGGTGAAGGTATGCCCTAGTTCCAATGATTGGTATCCTAAGAAGAAGCAGCAGGACACAGAGAGAAGGCCACGTAACGCAGGAAGAAGAGGTAAAAGAGGGATACAGCCACAGCCAAGGACCATGAGGCGCCACCGGAAGGTAGGCAGAGGCAAGGAAGGACTCTTCCCTAGAGCCGCAGAGGGAGCATGGCCCCCTCAACACCTTGATTTTGGACTTGTGGCTCCATTTTTAAGTGAGGGAACTTAAAAATGTAGTCGTAAGTCACAGTTTGTGGTCATTTGTTGCAATAGCATTAAGAAACTAATACGGATGATGGGGAGAGGGTGTAGAGTTTTTGAGGTAAAAATTGACCCTACTATTTATATGAGCTTCTACTTTCCAAAAAAACAAAAAACAAAAACTAGGAAGAAATGCTTCTGTTTCAAGACAAACTCCAAACTTACATCATTTAATATCAACACTGATTAAATTAAAGGAATATGAGTCAAAAGTATTTAAATTCTATTGAATCTGTGCCTTCAACCAGCTGTGTGGAAGAAAAAATGCTTGCACAGATCAAGATTAAGCTACTAGATATTTTCTTTATTTATTTATCCCTTCACATATTTATTTATTGAGTGGAGTAGAGTTTTTTTTTTAAAGGATCTTTAATTGTTTATCAGAAAATTTCTGCTAAAGAAACAACCAGCTCTTAAGAAACCAAAGATTCTTGAGGAAATTAGGAAAAGTAAACAAAGAGACACAAACATGATGTGCAATTCAGAGCCTTTGTTCCCGTGGTGCTCAGGAACTGGGGCAGGGGAAGGCTCCCCCAGCTGAGTCATCTTGCCTCAGCCTCCCTCCTCCTCGGGATCAGTGGAAGACAGTACAGAGACCTGGGACTTCTAAAATGGCTTAAAAAGAAAACCACACCCAGGCCCGAAGAGAAAAAAATGAACTTAGAAACTAAGAAAATGTCTCCAGCTGCAGTCTCCTCACAGAGCTTTGTTCTCTGGAGTCCTATCTCAGCAGAATACCCATATGAAATGAAGGGGCAGGGTCTTGGGTAATAAAATATCCTCTTCCCTAATAAAACCAACTTATTTGAGCATCGCTACATTCACTACATTTTCTTTTCCTAGAGAACAATGTTATCGCCTCAGAAGCAGACAGCGTAGACTTAAAAAAAGTTATTTTTGGTATGGTCAGTAATAAAATCCCTTTGAATGATATCCAACATGGAGCTGTCTTGTGCTGAATTCTTCTCTGATTCAGTTTTATAATGAACTTTCATCATTAAGCTGGAATCAGTAGAAGATGTTATGCGTGTGTGTTGGTTACTCTCTGCCGTTAGATCCATTCCCACCTTCTCTGTGCCAGGGGACTCTCTGTGGAAGGAGCACCACTCAGGCTCTCTGGCCCTCTGCTTCCCGTTGAGTTTCTGTTGGAGGCACGAGCAGAAGACCAGAGGGTAGGAAGAGAAGGAAGCTGGGGTAGACGGGGCACTTATGACCCATCTCCAGCTCACTACTGAGCTGACAGTGACGGGGGGACAGTTCCTCTCATACAGCAATGACCTGTCTCCAGCCCTTCCCAACCCCACCACCACTCCACCTTCTCCCTGCTGGCTCAGGCCCGGGTGGTAACAACCCCCTGCTGCTGCCAGTCCCCAGGTGCCTCACTCGCCTCGTGAATCTGTTCACCGCCCAAATGCCTGTGGTCCAAAGCACCTTCCCCAGAAGGCCTGAGTCAAACCCTTGGGCTTGCCTTGGTTTCTAGACAGGGCCACAACTGATAAAGTAATAATACCAACATCTGTAAGTTACTTTTAAACGTGTCCATGTGATTTACATAACCATAACAACTCATAAGATGACTTTACCTTACCTGCCTTCTCTCCGTTCCACCTTTACCTGATGAATTTCTGCCCATCCTTCAAGGATCATCTTTAACATATTTTTTAACTTCATAGAGTTTCTCCAACATTGAGTCTCTATAATTTTCTTTAAATTTATTTTGGACTTAATGACATTTTTCTTACTTGGTTTTATTTTCACTTTGTATTCAGGTTATATCCTCCTTCTCTGGCCAAAAAGTCCTTAAGATCAACAACAGAATGATACTAATTTCTGTATCTGTTCCCAACCCAGTAACTACTCCAGAGCCAGTACACATGCCCAATAAAAGTGAGCTGCTACTGTAAGCTCTAGCCAGCTACATACTTTCAATTTTTTTAAATCATCAAACCAAGAACATTTTCATAAGTATGCACATTTATTATAAGTATGCACAGGTTTTAAATATTACATACATAAATTATTTATTATTTATCTACACCCCAACCTTGTCATGTAAATTTTCTTCTTCCATTCAGCCCTTACATATATACATACACGAACACAGTGAAGATTTGCCTTCAGTCAAGTAGTTTTCCAAACACTTTTAGACATTCATACACTTCAGTGTCTTTGCTAACCCTGAAAGAATTCACTGTCTTCCTTGTTCCTTTTTCCCTTTAATGAAACCCCGAGATATCACTCATCAGAGCCACAGTTGCCCCCAGTTGGTTTAACTGTCTTTTGCTCTCCCTGGCTGTGACAACTCCGGTGGCCAGCCGTATTTGTGTCTTGGGTCTTCCCTAGGCAGCCATTTTATCCAGCCTGCTCCATCACTTATTACTTACATAATCATATGCAAGTTACCTATCCCGTCTTGAGACTGACTCACATTTTGTTCCTCAACTACAAAAACATGAGAATAGTTTAGTCATTCACTGATTCACTTATGCAATAATTACTTATTGAGGACTAGGCATTGTGCCAGGCACAGGGAAGGGGGTGAATGTGAAACATTCACTCCCTTCTAAAAGGAGCTTGCAGTCTAGTGGCGGATGTAGACGAACAGAAAGGCAGCTACTACGGTCGTGTGCGGTATAGGAGTGTGCGGTATAGGAGACGTGGGCATTAGCACAGGGTACGGAAATGCCACAGAAGGGCACCTAATCTGGTGGGTTGTTGGAAAGGGTCAGGGTAAGAAGTCCCAGAATAAGTTGAGTCCTAGCTAAACCAAGCTCCCAATTCTAAATTGGAGTTAAACAGATTCAATATTTTGGTTGACTTTTAGAATTATGGAAATGGTATCAGTCACAGTTGCAACAGCAGAGAAATGCTTTTCACAACTGAAATTAATACAAATTTACTTGAATTCTACTATGCGTAAAAAGAAATTATTTGCTTTGCTGAGTCTGACTAGGAAATTTAATTCAGCTTCAAAATTAAATTATCCTCTGCTGGAGATTCACGTAGAACAGCAAGATACAGGGGGAAATGAATTTAAATTAAATTGTACTTAAAAATTCAATACATCATTGTGATCTTACTATGACAGTTATTTCATGTTTAAACCACTACAATTTTCTTCTCACTTGGAGGAGCCTCTTGCACAGCTTTTACTGGTGGCTCCAATGTCTCGGGACAGCAAGTGAGGCTTCCAGCTCCTCAGTCCTCTCCCTTAACCAGGAAGATGGCTGTGGACACTGATGGAAACATTTTTATCTTTAATAAATTTGAATATCTTAAAGCTATGAATTTCCAACTTACAAATTTTCAAAGTGTATTTGTTACATCTATGTTATACATATTTGAATCTGTATTACACATTCAGAGTTTATCTGTAAGACATTTAATTGGATGTGTAGTGCTTACATTTCCAAGCTCCCCCTCAAAAGCCTATTCATCTGGTCAGCACATCAGACACCTGCAGGGGGAAACTCTGGGCAGTGGTCAAATTCAGAGCCCGGATTCTGACAAAGCGAATGAGGTTAGGGCATGTGAGGCAAAGACTGGAAATAGGGTGTTGGGAACACAGTCAAGTGGGGTCTCTGGGGCTCTTGTGCTATGTAAAGGAAAGAGCTAGGGCCTTGAACTCAAACAGACTAGGGTCCGAATCTCAGATTCATCAGCTACTAACTCTGTGGTCTTCAATAAATTATGTTCTCTTTGCCTTCACGTCCTTACCTGCAAAATAGGAATGGCATGAGGCACTATGAGAAGAAGTAAGACAACATACGCCATGCTCCTCAATGCCTGCCACAGAGCAGGCACTTAGCAAATAATGGTTCCCTTCCATTCCTCCCTTGGCTGTCTGCACCTGTAACCTTCTTGGCCTATGGAGAAAATGATCTCTGTTACGGGGTTAAAGAATTAAATGAAGTGTGTGTGTCCATGTCTGTGTGTGTGTGCACACGCACAAATCTGTATGTGTATATGGGGGTGTTGTATGTACGAAATCAGTAAATAGTAAATACATGGCCTTGTGACTGATTAGTTAGAAGTCAATAAATAGTAGTCGTTTTATTTTTCCACCTGTTCCAAGTATCATACTGACCAGCCTGCTTCCTTTTCCACCAACACAGCCTGCCTGTAAATTTTGGCTCAGAATTCTGCCACAGTCCACTGCAGTGCGAATGGTTTTCCTATTGCACAATATAGTAGGTTACAGATATAAACGCCTTGGATACGGGAAATTAAGGAAAGAAATTGTAGAGTGAGGAGTCTCATACAATCTTGCACAACAGTAGGAAACATTATTAAATAACAAATAGCTTGAATCCCAACACATGCAAAAGATGAAGTGAACAGAACAGAAAATTAGAAGGCCTAAATTCCGCTCCTAAAACTTACACTCACTTTGTGGCATTAACAAGTTTTTTAATCTCGAAGTCTCTTGCCTCATCAGTGAAAAGAAATGATGAACTACAGTCATCACTTAAAAAAAAACCACAAAAAGAACTTTTACAACTGCCGTATGCAATACCCCCGGGTATTCCCTCTTGGGACAGTATGTACTTTAAAAAGCACACAACCCGCTTCTCAGCCTATCTTCCCAATTTCCCTGGGTAAAAGACAGAATAAATCATTAACCTCCAGAGAAAAGAAATTACAAAGTGGAAATTCCACGATGCTACTAAATCAATGTTGAAGTCTGATATGCAAGTCCCATTTTCCTTTATCTCTTCAGTATCACCAAAAAGCAAGTGCTCCAAGCCCAAGGTGAGCGGCATCCAGAAGCAAACAACAATCACTATGTGTGGGGTAGAAAGGGTCTCTTGATGCTGTATACCTAATTCCCTTGATGCTGTATACCTAATTTTATTTTATGGTCTTGAGTAAGCCCCCAAATTTTCTTACACCTTAGTTTTCTCATCTGGATATGTAATTATATTATCTACACTACCTTTGTCATAAAAAGATAACAAAAATTTTTTAAATATTCAAAATCAAAGCATTTCAGAATAGAAAGTTCCAGTTTTCAGAGCTAATGCGCTTCATGGAAATAGCACTGAACTTGGAATTTTAAAAAACTGGGTTTGGAAACAGGTTTGGTATCTATGAGCTGGGTGATCTTATGACCTCTCAGTTTTCTCATCTAATAAGCGCAAAATTTTAAATCTTCCCTGTCCACCCCAGGATTGCAAAATTCAAGTGAGATTATAAAACGCATGGCATTCCTTAAACTATAGCAGGATATTTTTAAAAAGTGTGTTCTTGATGGCTTCATCATATTTCAAAGAAACCTAATTACCATCTTTCCACGCTCCGTCAGCTATTAAGTTTCACAGGTCCGACAACTGTGAATCAGGGAACTTCACAAACTCCTCAGAAGGTAAAACAATATCTACATAAAAAATGAATTCAACCTAAGTATCATAGCTTTATGCAAATCCAGGGAGAGTAACTGCATAATTGTTAGAACCTGTTCAGCCATCATTCTTAACCGGCTTGTAAACAACGACAGCCACAGGTGTTAACAAATGCTTCTTTACTAAAGAGCATATATTGCAGTAAAATCCCTGGTCCCAGTGAAAATGTAGCAAAACTTATGATGAAAAACTGTGATGACTTGGGTCTTCACTGATAGAACAAAACAAAACCCCACATTGTTAGGACTGACTGGACCACAGTAATGCTATCTAGAAACGTTTTGAGTCCTGTATCCCAAACAGGACCATCCTGGAGAAAAACATCTTTGCTACTTTCATGAAAATGCTTATTTCTGAGTAGACTAATAGACACTGGAGACTCCAAAAGTTGGGAAGGTGGAAGAAGGAGTGACAGATGAAAAATTACTTATTGGGTACAATGTACACTATTCAGGTGACAGGTACACTAAAAGCCCAGACTTCACCACTGCACAATTATGTCCATGTAACAAAAGTGTACTTGAACCCCCTAAATCTATAAAACTAATTTAAAATTTTTAAAAAAGAAAAAAAAGAGATATGTTTCTAGATATTATTTTGGATATTTTTTTCTCTTCTATATTTTTGTTTATTCAGAAAGGCTGTTTTTTCTTTCCCCTGAGCACCCTCTGTAATCCCTTTAAAGGTGTAGCTATTGCCCAAGCCCCAAGGGGTCCCTAAAATTATAGTGGGAAGGGAAGAGGGAGAGAGCCAGTGAGGCCCCTCTTGGTTGGAGTCTATTTTGTGAAATACAATAAACAAGAGAGTCCATTCAGCAATATCTGTCTTGAGGACCCAAAACACAAACTTGCACGCCCACCTGCAAGGACTCATTCTGCACCACACCTCTGATGCCCAGAAGCCTTTTTTTACAGCAGAGAATATTTCTCCAACATTTTTCCCAACTCTTCATCTAAATCCATTAATAGTAAACCATTTTTTAAATTACAATATAATTATTGTATTATGTCCCTAATTTTGCACCAAGTTTTATTGTTTGTTTTAGTCTCATTCCTTCTAGATTATGGCACAGGCAAAATTGACTGAATCACTAGTTCCTTGTGGGCAAGAATAGATCTTCTACTCAACTTTGAAATTCCCCTAAGAACTTAATAGAGTTTATGTCCACACAAAGTGAGTGCTGCTCAGAGCTGATGGGCCAACTGGTCTCCTAGCAAAAGGCACCAAATCTAAGGATCAAAACAAACACAAAGCATCAATTACGAACTTTTACCGCCATCCAGCCCAAACACATGTGTTGTATTTGTTCATGATTTCTGGCTGGCCCATGTTCCCTCTGTCTGCTTGAAGGGCAGCCTGCCTATTCGGAGGGCAGAAAGACCCCTAGCAATGGGTGCAGGTGCCAGAAAACATAGGTTTCTTGGGCAGCCTGCATTACCCTGAAAGGGACATCTGTTCAGCAGGAAGCTCCCACTCTGTGCCAGCCTTCAGAACCATCTGTCTCTTTATGCTTCCGGACACACGCGCGCACACACACGCACACACATAACTCCATGCGTTTGCTGGGTGTGAAAACCAAGTTGAAAGAGAGAGAAGCTGGCAATGTAGAACACCTCCCTCCCAGCAGAGGCTGGAGGGGCATGCACCAAACAGGAATCATGATTACTCTGTGGGCTCCGCATCCCTATAGGGAGGAAGACAGTTCTCTCACCCTGCCCAAGTTACACTCCAGCCCAGCAAGCTAGAACAGTAACATCTTTCAGGCCTGAAAGACTTAATAAAGATCACCCAAGATGATCTCCAAAACTAAATTTCAAGGCAATAGATATACTGTAAAGTCTTCGAACACTCAGAAAAATGCCTCTTTTAAAAGAGATTTCATAAGGAAAGTTAGAGAAGCAAGAGGGAAAGTGTCTTTTGGACAGATGACCTTTTAATTACACTGAGTGGTTAGAGGATATGGTCAGTGAGACAAAGGTCACACAAGACAGACATATGCAAGCCATGGGCCAGGAGACTCAGGGGCTTGTCCTACTAATGTCTGTGTGTGCATGCACATGCAAGCACCTGCACTCACATGTATGTGGAAGGACAAGACACAAAAGCTATTGCTTAAGTGGATCCAGTATCTCTCTACTGGGGCACATAGTTAAGCTGACATCCAAGATGAGAAATCTGGTAAACTGTTTGAAAAATGTTATGATGATTTTATAATTTATATCTTAGTTTAAGAAATAATTTGGAAGCTTAGGAGGCAGTTTAAGAAGAGAAAAGAGAGTGGTAGAAAATTCTAGAAAGAAAGGGGGAGATAATAGTACCAGAAATCAGAGATGAGAATTCTTACCACCGAGCACTCAATCTAGCTCTCCATTCAAGCAAAAAGAGAATCATGGGAAGTGACAGTCCTCACAATCTAAGAAAAAGAAACATTACAAGTGTACAGAAAGATAATTCCCTGGCACAGAATTTTAGGAAGAATTTATTGCATGGAAACATAGAGAAAGATTGATAGATGGGTAAATATTGACAAAACATTAAGTAACAACAATTAGTGCTGCATGAAGCAAGTCAGCACAGAAGTTTTGAGTATGGGCTTTGCAGTAAACAGCCCTGGGATCAGATTAATAACTATAACATTGGCCAAATTACTTAAGCACACCAAGCTTTTGATTTCTTATCTCTAAAATGGAGGTGAGGATATCTACCTATTAAAGTTAGCATGAGGATTAAATGAGATGGCACAGGTAAAGGATCTTGCACAGTACCAGGCTAGCAGGTGCATAAGAAATGTTGGTTCCACCTCCCATCCCTTGCTCCCATTCACAATGGTTGGGTTCAGGTGTTCTTGGGGGTGGAACAAAAGTCAAAGGCCCAATGCCCTTGTTCCACAGACGGTGTACATACTACAATGGTCTGAATAAATTGCTAGTTAGATACAACAGAGCTTGGAGAACCTGGGGGG